>CM051016.1:8294424-8296924 GCA_027704905.1 Muraenolepis orangiensis | reverse complement strand
AGGAAGGAAGGAGGAAGGAAGGAAGGAAGAAGGAAGGAAGGAGAGAAAAGGAGGGGAGGAGGAGGTGGCAGGAGGTAAGGAAGAAAGGGAGGACGCACAGAAAGTACTCGAGGAAGGCAGGAAGGACGGAAGGTACGTAGAAAGGAGAGGACGGAAGGAAGGAAGGAGCGAAAGGTAGAAAGGAACAGAAGAAGGAAATTATGGATAGGATAGGAAGGAAGGAAACACGGACTGATTAGCATGTGGGGTGGCCCCAGCAGAGGCCCAGCAGAGGCCAAACAGAGAGCCCTGAGGGACTCAGAGCTCTCTGCTGCTGCACTGCCACAAATAGACCACATCCTCTGGCTATTTTAGGACTCTACTGCAGCAGAGCACCTGGGCAGAGGACAAGCCCCGCATCTGGGGCAGGACCTGTCCCAGGTGAGGTCAAGAGAACTGAGGCAGGGCACAGGACAGGTGGGGGGAGGAGGGGTTCAGGACGGGTTCAGGACGGGTGGGGATGGATAGTTTGTTCAGGGGAAAACCATTGTTGTGGTTGTCATGTGTTTTACCGTTTGTGTTGTATTGTGTTTGTGTGTGTGTGTGTGTGTGTGTGTGTGTATGTGACCTTGACGTCAGGGTCGGAACGGGCAGCGATGGAATAAAGAACAACATGCGCACACACACACACACACACACACACACATACACACACACACACATACACACACACACACACACACACACACACGAAAACACACACAAAACATACGCACACACACACACACACACACACACACACACACACACACACACACACACACACACACACACACACACACACACACACAGAGGCCCCTTTGTCAGCCAGACGACTCACCACTTTCCATCGCTCCTTGACCAGGGCGAGGACGGTCAGGATGTCAGCTTGCTCCGCCCCTCCGCTCATCCTGGCGGTGCCGGGCCCGCCGCGGCCCGCCCCGTCCGCCCAGCTGACCTCACGGGTCGACCCCTCCGGTTAAACACACACCGCACCGGGCTCACACCGACCGGACACCGGGCATCTGGGGCCCCGGGGACAGGCGCGCAACACACAGAGGAGCCTACGGAAGCCTGGGACGGACAAACATGGAGTTAAACAACAGAGCCCTTACAGTGTACAGACAAAATATATATATATATATATATATACGTATATATATATATATATATTATACAATATTTGTCTATAAAAGCAATAACAGATAGTAGAAATGTACAAATAAATGTAAACATTGTCAGACAATTTAGGGAGACGTCGCGACAGTATATGATCAATTATTGAAACAACATCATCATTAATAAATATTATTAAATATTAACAAGGCTGTTTGGTTGAGAGGGCCATCCGGAAGATGAGCCTGACTCATCAAGTAATTATATTTCATGCAATTGATTCGATATATAATATATAATATTAATGACTAATACATGACATGATATTACCGCCAGAAATGATGACGTATGATAAAATGATGTATGACTACCTATGTATCACCATAAATAATCAAAACATCATTCCATTCAATTTTTACTTAATTTTAACTTTTTAAAGCGCCACTTACAGCAGCGTGAATGGGGATCGAACCCGGGACTCTTTCGAGAGCGAGTCGACGCTCACTTTGACCTGTCCCTGTCGCTTTGTCATGACAGTTCAGCTATTTTGAGCGATGAACAAAAACAGCATCTGCGTGGCCAATGAACTCAATAGGGCCCATTGTGACACACACACACACACACACACACACATGCGCGCGTGTGTGTGTGTGTGTGTTCTAAGTACGAAGGTATGCGTGTCAATCAGCCACACCACATGGGGAGGGGTGGGGGGGTATGGGGGAGAGGGGGTAGCCTAGCTTAGCCTGATGTTAGCCTGACCCCTTAGGACTGTAGCTGCAGCTGTCCCAGCTGCTACTGCTGCTATGGCAGCTGTCTCTCTCTCTCTCTCTCTCTCTCTCTCTCTCTCTCTCTCTCTCTCTCTCTCTCTCTCTCTCTCTCTCTCTCTCTCTCTCTCTCTCTCTCTCTCTCTCTCTCTCTCTCTCTCTCTCTCTCTCTCTCTCTCTCTCTCTCTCTCTCTCTCTCTCTCCCTCCCTCTCTCTCCCTCTCTCGCTCTCTCTCTCTCTCTCTGGATCTCTGGACAAAGCCGGTGGCTCCATCGTTCTCTATAAGCTAAACTGATATAGGAGGAGGAACACGAGATGCCGTCCTTCTAAGTGAACACACGGACGAGAGGCTCTCCGACTTGGGACTCCAGAGTCTGGCTGGGCCTGGCGTCACGGTGACCAATTGGTTTCTTCTGCCGAGTCATCATCATCATCATCATCATCATCATCGGCTTGTCGGCCATTTTATTATTTTCGTTGCGAGAAAGATGGGTGACCTGTCTCGTGCTGTCCTCTCAAAGTGAGAATAGGTACAGGCCTCGCTCTTAAAACGCTGCTTTCTCTCTGTTGAGTAGCTTGCCCCTCTCTCACTCGGGGGT
>CM051016.1:8269424-8289424 GCA_027704905.1 Muraenolepis orangiensis | reverse complement strand
GAGCGTGAACGCGCGCTTCTTCCTTCTCCCAACAGGGAAATCCGCACGTGTGTGTGTGTGTGTGTGTGTGTGTGTGTGTGTGTGTGTGTGTGTGTGTGTGTGTGTGTGTGTGTGTGTGTGTGTGTTTTATTTTCACGTTGGTTTCACGTTGAGACACACGCTGGCAATTTGCAAATAGAAAATATAGTATCATAGATTTGATAATTTGTTACATCCACTACACCTTTTTATGTATATACATTTATGATTTGACTGTATATACAATTATAGGTTGCACAGTTGTATATAAGGGCTATTGTATTTTACCGTTTACTTAAAAAAAAAAATATATATATATATATATATAATTGTTGTTTGTAATTTTAGGTTTCACAGTTGTATATAAGTAATATAATATACGTTATGTTTTACGTTTACTTATTTCATTTGAGTTATTTTGAAGAATATATACATGTTCAACTGTCTGTTTGTATGAGTGCACCGTGAGGACTGCGAGTACAATTTCGTTGTACTTTGTTGTACAAATGACAATAAAGCTTCCATATAGCTTCCACAGTCAGGCCATCAGGCTGCTGAACAAGGGCGTATAACATATAACAATGTATATTTTATTACATTGATTTATATATATATATTGCTCTTTTCTGTGCTGATTTTTGCATTTTATAAATTGCATTTTTTATTTTTATTTTATATTCTTTATTCTATTTTTATTCTATTTTTATCTATTTTTATCTTATTTTATAACTGCTGTCTGTCGTCGGGTATTGCACACAAGATTTTCACATCACTGCTTTATACTAAACTGTAAACTGTGAAGTGACAATAAACTTGACTTGACTTGACTTGACTTAAAGGCATTCTGATTCAGATTCAGATTCTGACATGTCTAGGTGGGAGGCGACCAGGAGCAAGTAGGAAGTAGGAAGTAGGAGATAGGAAACACAACAACGCCCCCTCCTCCTCCTCCTCCTCCTCCGCATCTGACAGGCGACAGCGACAGCCCCCGCGCATGCGCAACGGCTTCTGGGCTGACGCAGGCACTGGTGACGTCTCGCCATCCAACCGGCCGGAGGACGAGCCCATCAGCAGCTAGCGGCGGGGCTAACGTGGTGGACGGAGCGGCAGCGGCGGCGGATGAGGAGGAAGACCGCGAGCAGCAGCAGCAGCACCGCCTCGATGCACCACCTCTCTCGGCCGCGATGGACGGCGCACCAGCGACGGTCTGCGATGGCCTTAGTGTGACCGCCTACTAGCCATGTAGCTTAGCAGAGCCAGTACTACTAACTAGACCCCCCCACACACACCCCAACACAAACACACACACACACACACACACCCCAGTTAATGTTGTGGTTAGTTAGTAGTTAGTGTAACCACCACCACCACCATCACCACCACCACCCCATCCCTCACCAGTGGCTCTAGCTGTACACCGCTCTCGCCGCTCACAGGAGGATGCTGAGAGTGTTCGGGGTGCTGGTGGTTCTCGGTCTGGCGCTGGGGTGCTTCACCTCCTGGGTGCTGGACAGCTATGACACCGCCTGGCACCCCAAGCGCAGTGTCCTCCGGCGGCGACGACCCTCGGTCGGCGACGGGGGGACGGGGTCCGCCGAGGGAGGCGGTCCGCCGTTCCCAGGCGGCCAGCTGAACAATATATTCTGGTTTATACAGGTGAGACGGGTGTTTTTACGCGTTGATTATCGATTAGCAAATTGTGTGTGTGTGTGTGTGTGTGTGTGTGTGTGTGTGTGTGTGTGTGTGTGTGTGTGTGTGTGTGTGTGTGTGTGTGTGTGTGTGTGTGTGTGTGTGTGTGTGTGTGTGTGTGTGTGTGTGTGTGTGTGTGTGTGTGTGTGTGTGTGTGTGTGTGTTCCGCAGCATCTGGACAAGGACTACCATGCTCAAGGATAGTTTATATCCACAGGCAGTGCGCCTAACCGAACTGCTAGGAGTGCATATACATCAACTACATGTACATGCCTTGTTTTATAGAGATAAGCCTCTGTCTCTGTTGACTGTCAACAAAACAACCCCGGTGTGGTGAAGCGTAACTTAATGACTCAATATGTTGTGTGTGCTTCAAGGTGTCCGACATCCACATAAGCCGTTTCCATGACCCAAAACGTATTCCCGATTTTGAGAAGTTCTGCACTGACACAGTGGGAGTGATCAAACCTGCTCTGGTGCTCGCCACAGGTAATTTATTCAACCCGGCTGGATTGCGGACACGTGTCTCTGTGTGTGTGTACTGTAGCAAAGGACACACACACCTCTGTGAATGTTTGACCAAACCTTGCTCTCCTTTGTACCCTGGTGATGTTTATTGGCCATAGTGCAATGGAATGCTTACTCCCCATTCCCTCCTGCAGTATGAATCAACAACACTGTACTTAACTATACAATAATGTGTCATATGTTGGTTGTTACTCCACACGTTGAGTGTATTCTTTGATTGTATACCTTGCAAAGTGTCTGCTCAATGCAAACATGTCATTAGTTCTAAATCTGGAGGATTGAATCCTCTTTATTGGTCACATACATGAACACAGACAGTGCAATTCGTTTCTCTGCATTTAACATCCTAGTATCAGGAGCAGTGGGCAGCTATTATATGTACAGCTGCCCGGGGAGCAGTGTAGAGGGGTATGTATGGTGCCTTGCTCGAGGGGCACCTCGGCGGTGTTCGGCGGTGTTTCGGGGACTTGAACCGGCGACCTTCCGGTTCCCAAGTCCTAACGGACGGGAGCCATCCTGCAGCCTCCCCTTATGTGTTAACGATGAGGGAAGAGAGACAGCGCTGACTCTTGTCTCTCCGGCTCTCGGCATGGACAGGGGACCTGACGGACGCCAAGACGGAGAGCAAGGTGGGGTCCCTGCAGCACGAGGTGGAGTGGCAGGCCTACCACAACGTCCTGAAGCGCTCGCGGGTCATGGAGCGAACCCGCTGGATCGATATCCGCGGAAACCACGGTAACGAGCGAGCGTTTTTTTCAATTCCATTCGAGTGCACCTGTTTTACCAGCAGGTGTGATGCGGTCTGTCCCACCGTAGCCGTTATGTATTGTGGGACAACCCGGATGAATCTAATCGCTTGTCGGTGTGTTGCTTGTGGATGACAACCTCACACTTTGTGGGTAAAAGTAGGACATATGTGCAGAAATGTGAAAGCATATCGCTACACACATTATTATATTTATCCGCATTAAAATAATATAGTCTTTTTTTTAACAATTCTTGGTTACAAAATTGAATTGCCTCAAAATATTTCAAGTCAAGTTTGTCACTTCACAGTTTACACAAGTATAAAGCAGTGATGTGGAAATCTTATGTGCAATACCCGACGACAGACGGCAGTTATAAAATAAGATAAAAAATAGATTAAAATAGAATAAAAATTGAATAAATTATTTAAAAATAAAATGCAATTTATAAAATGCTAAATATCGGCACAGAAAAGAGCAATATGTATATATAAATCAATGTAATAAAATATACATTGTTATATGCTATACGCCCTTGTTCAGCAGCCTGATGGTCTGACTGTGGAAGCTATCTCTAAGCCTATTTGTACGGCACTTGATACTGCGGTATCGCCTGCCTGACGGTAACAGTGAGTACAGTTCGTGGCTGGGGTGGGCAATGTCTTTTATGATGCGTTTGGCCTTGGCCACGCACCGCTGGTTGTATATATCCAGGAGGGAGGGGAGCTCACCTCCAACGATATACTGGGCCGTCCGCACCACCCTTTGAAGCGCTCGAGTGCGGTGCGGTCGAGTGCGGTGCAGTTCCCGTACCAGGCGGTGATACACCCTGTAAGAACACTCTCCATGGTGCCGTTATAGAATGTTCTCAGGATGCGGGGGCCCATGCTGAATTTCTTCAGACGCCTGAGGCGTTGTTGGGCCCTTTTCACCACGTGTGTGGTGTGCGTGGACCATGTGAGGTCCTCGGAGATGTGCACGCCGAGGAACTTGAAGCCGCTGACCCTCTCTACTGCAAAGCCGTCGATGGAGATAGGGCTGTGCTCTCCCCTCTGCTTCCTGAAGTCCACGATCAGCTCCTTGGTCTTCTTGACGTTGAGGGCGAGGCTGTTCTCCTGGCACCACTGCTCCAGCGATCTGACCTCCTCCCTGTCGGCTGTCTCGTCGTCGCCGGCGATCAGGCCCATCACTGTCGTGTCGTCAGCAAACTTGACGATGACGTTGGAGCTGTGCATTTTTTTTTTGTTGCACAAAATGATGGATTATAATATGTTGTTGTATTTATCTTTTCTGAACGTAGTATCTCCGAGGCAGGATAATAAAACAATAATATTGAGTGGTCTCCCCCAGCCATAGCAGGAAGCTGCGGTCCCCTGTCTTCTCTTATTGGATTGCGAGCTATTAGCCGTGAAACTAGATATCCCCTGCTAGTCATTTGAAAACAAATCAGCATGATATTCGACTTGCGGGGGGAGGGGGGTTTGCTTTTTTTCCAAACGGATATTGAACCGATATCGAGTCAAGAATCAAGATTCAAGATTCAAGATTATGGACTGCTTACTCCTCATTCCCTCCCACAGTAGGAATCCTCTAAAACACTATACTGTAAACAACCAACATACGGAAAAGGATCGGAATAAACTATATGAGGAAATGGAATCTCGGAACACAAATGACGTTTATTCCGCGTTCTCCTGTCGATATCAAATGTTTGTTTTTCTCCATCTTCCGCAGATGCGTTTAACATCATCTCGCTGGACAGCGTCAACAACTACTACAGGTCAGTCATGACGATTTTTAATTGTACGACATGAACCACATGGCTTGTTGGTGTCCAATTCTACCTACATGTTCCTTAGTGGCAGAATAAGAAAAGCAAATTGTTGAGTGACTTGTGAGATGGACAGACAGACAGGGATGAGGCTTGCGTGATGGAGAAGCGGGCCGGACTGGCGTGAGTCCAAGCAGGTCCGAGAGGACGGAAATAGCAGTGCTGGCTAACCGCTCTTCTGCACTCGGACTCAGATGATGTTTTATGGTTCAGGACTCTAAATGATGATGGATGTCCTGGGGGGGGGGGGGGGAGGAGAGGGGGCGGGCTCTATGACACTCTGGATGTTGTGGTCGTTTACTGTTTGGTTTTGCTCAATGGTCACTTGTACTCACTTGTACTGACGGTGGAGGAGGATTCAAGAGTCGAGATATTTTTTGGATTCCGATTACTGGAATCTAAATCTGGAGGATGACGAGATGTTTTATTTTTATTTATTTTTATTAAGTAAAATAAAACTTAGTGCAATGGAATGCTTACTCCCCATTCCCTCCCACAGTATGACTTTTTAAAACCATACTATAAAAAATACTATATACAATAAAATGAACATAAAAATAACAATATAGTGAGGGATGATATTTAATGATATTGAACCCTCTTTATTGGTCGCATACATGTTCACACACAGTGAAATGAGTTTCTCTGCATTTAACCCATCCTAGTATGAGGAGCAGTGGGCAGGTGTTTTGTGTGCAGCGTCCGGGGAGAAGTGTATGGGGTCTGGGTTCAGGGACTTGAACCGGCGATCTTCCGGTTCCCAAGCCTAGTCCCAACAGACTGAGCTACTGCCGCCTCCGAATGGTATATAAAAGAAAATATAACACCCTACAATAAAATATCAATATCAAAATATACAATAGAATATAAATATTATACTGTTGGGTGTGGGTGTAAAAACAAATGAAGGGTGAGACCGATTGGGAATGTTTTACTGCCTCTTGACATTTTTTTGAAAAGATGCATTACAGGATAATGGTTTGTGAATTTGTGACGAGTTGGAGTAGTCAATAGTGAGGTAGTGAACCGTGAGTGAGTAGTGGAGACTGCTTTGTAGGCACAAGATTCTGGTGCACTAGAATGTCATAATTCAGGTTATGTTTTTTCTATCAGGAAAGGTTTATGGTAAGAGCATTTGCACTCGGGGAAAAACCCATGAAAGCGAAATCGCGCAATTAGCATGTTGGTAATGTGAGTGAATCAATGCGTTTCATTACAGCCCCATCCTGGACACGTACATGTAACATTGACATGGTCTTCTCGCTCTTCTGAGTGCTTGGGATGTCCTGTATGACGAGGCCCTTTGAGACTCATTTGAGACTTGCTTCCTCATTCCCGCAGGAAGTATTCGGCCAATCAGAAAGTGGGCTCCTTTCACTACGTCCACCGGACCCCGTTCGGAAACTACTCGTTTGTATGCGCCGACGCCACCCTCACGCCCGGGCCCAAGAGACCCTACAACTTCTTCGGCATCCTGGACCAGGTGAGCCGCTGGCCCAGGTGTGTGTGACCGGGGCACCGGGAACGGCTCCCGTGTCGACTCCCGTGTCGACTCCCTCGTGGAGCTGACGAGGGCTGTGTCCGAGGTCGTTGCATCTTTCCCTACTCCCTCAGAGCTCCCAGAGTTCAATGTAGACAACTATATAGTGAGATCCTTCCCTCATTCCCTACTCCCTCTCCAGTAGTTCAATGTAGAGGACTATATAGTGAGATCCTTCCCTCATTCCCTACTCCCTCTCCAGTAGTTCAATGTAAAGGACTATATAGTGAAATCCTTCCTTCATTCCCTACTCCCTCTTTAGTAGTTCAATGTAGAGGACTATATAGTGAGATCCTTCCCTCATTCCCTACTCCCTCTCCAGTAGTTCAATGTAAAGGACTATATAGTGAAATCCTTCCTTCATTCCCTACTCCCTCTCTAGTAGTTCAATGTAGAGGACTATATAGTGAGATCCTTCCCTCATTCCCTACTCCCTCTCCAGTAGTTCAATGTAGAGGACTATATAGTGAAATCCTTCCCTCATTCCCTACTCCCTCTCTAGGGAGTTCAATGTAGAGGACTATATAGTGAAATCCTTCCCTCATTCCCTACTCCCTCTCTAGGGAGTTCAATGTAGAGGACTATATAGTGAAATCCTTCCCTCATTCCCTACTCCCTCTCTGGGGAGTTCAATGTAGAGGACTATATAGTGCAATCCTTCCTTCATTCCCTACTCCCTCTCCAGTAGTTCAATGTAGAGGACTGATATAGTGAGGTCATCGGCAAAATGAAAACACACTTTCAGACACTACTCAAGTCGCCCCTAATTACGGCGTTGAGCCAAGGAGGGAGTTAAGTAAAACAACATTCTTGCATCCACCAGAGGAGTCTAAAGGAATGACCATCAGACAGGGTATTTGGGGGTGGGGCGTCACACTGGGGAACTGAGGGTTGGTTTGTTGTTGATCGTGTACAGGATCTGATTTGCAACAGCAGGAGAACTTGCTTACTACCGGCACTGTTGTGTGTCCGGAATGCAATCCACAACCGCAAACAATAAAACCCTTGGCCTCAGGTAGTATTATACTAGTACTAGTACTAGTAGTGTACTACTTGTACTACTACTCTTACTATGTGACTTCTGGTGACGAGTTGTTCTCTTACCTTCCTTTGTTGAAACACACTATTGTAAGTCGCTTTGGTAATGCGTCTGCTAAATTAGGGGTTCCCAACCTTTTTTGTGCCACGGACCGGCAGATACATGAAAAACATCTCGCGGACCGGTTGTCAATTTTCGCGGACCGGTTGTCATGCGCTCCGTAACAAAACCCGGCTCGTTCGCGGGTGCGAGCCGGCTCCCGTCGTTCACTTAAAAGAGCCGACTCTTTGAGCCGGCTCGTTCGCGGTCTCTTTAGTAGCGCGTGCAACTGAAAGTCTCTCGTTATGCCGGCGATATATATTTAATCTATATATATAGATTATACAGCCCATATATACCGCTATATAATCTATATATATAGATTATACTATATATATCATCTCTATATATAGATTATACCGCCTGCCGTTCACCTATACTCAAATGATTTGAGTCAAATATGATGATAAACACACAGCTGTTTCGCGGCCCGGCAGTAACACCTCCACGGCCCGGAACCGGTCCGCGGCCCGGCGGTTGGGAACCCCTGTGCTAAATGACTAATGTAATGTGAGGCACTCAGTAGAGAACACGCCTCCACCACACCAAAAAGTCTCCTGGATTCGGATCCGGATCTGCACTAAAATCGAATCAACTGTTCTTTGGTCCATACCTAATCCTACTACCAAGTTTAATCCAATTCCGTGCACAACTTTTTGAGTGATCTTGCTAACAGACAAACGGAACAGGGGCGAAAACATAAGCTGGTGGAGGTTACAACAACCACAACAACAGAGTGATGAAATGATGCATTACATACCCTTTTACAGCCTTTCGGTTAATCCCCCATCCCCATGCAGATGCACTATCCTAATTGGTTATTGATGGCAGCGCTGTATCCCCCCCTCAACCTCCATATACAGACCCAGATGGACCTACTGGCCACGTTCCGGGAGGAGAGCCTCAGCAGTAACCAGTCCGTCTGGTTCGGCCATTACACCACCTCCACCATGCTGTCTCCAGCGCCCGGCGTCCGGGAGGTCATGAGGTAGGTGGGGGGGGGGGGGTGTCTGTCTGTCTCTGTGTGTGTGTGTGTGTGTGTGTGTGTGTGTTGGAGGCATGGGCGGGCGGGCATGTCAGGAATCCATATTATAGTTAAGAGCTTCCCCTTAAATAATTATTGACATCTCTACTCTCATCGGGTCTGTGAGGGTCTATGAATATGTAATTAGTCTCTAGCTCTGCCCTGCTGAAGTGCTCCTTCTCTGCCTGTGTTCATCCCGGCGAGTGTCTGTCACAACCAGTCGAGCTGATGTTACCAGTCTCCACGGTTACGCAGGCATAGCGGGTCACGTGACTTAACCTCAGTCAGTCCACATCCACAGTGTGCACTAATTCCGTGGATGCTTCACACGTCACACATAGTGGACGTACTGACACACACACACACACACACAGATGGACACACGCACACAGACAGACAGACACGCACACAGACAGACAGACAGACAGACACGCACACAGACAGACAGACACGCACACAGACAGACAGACACAACCACTTTATGTGAAGTTATATAAAGCACCTTAAAAGTGTTTCAATGTCACCTCATTTCAGTGTATCGATTTCCTTCTATTTAATGTGTGGAGTCTTATTGTCTTTGTGTGTGTGTGTGTGTGTGTGTGTGTGTGTGTGTGCGTGCGCGTGTAGCTCTGCGGTGGCGTACCTGTGTGGTCACCTGCACACCCTGGGGGGTCTGATGCCGGTGATGCACAGCAGACACCCCCAGGGCACCCTGGAGCTGGAGCTGGGCGACTGGATGGACAACCGCAGGTAACACACACACACACACACACACACACACACACACACACACACACACACACACACACACTCTCCTGCTGGCCTGTTTATCCGTTGGATAAATTTCTCCTTTGTTGATATATATATATATACACTTTAAGAAACTGAATAACAAAGGGCCAAAGTGAACAATCCTTTTTCACATTCTTAGCTGTCAAATGACATTGAAACCGTTTAAACTTGTGTGGCATGAGTCCAGTCAACAGGTTTATGTAGTCTTGTTATTGTTATTTTAACCAGTTGCTGATTAAAATAACTCCTCCTTCTGCCTGTGAGAGGCTTGCTGGACGTTCAGCTCCGCTGGGTTTGCAGGACTGTGTTTGAAATGTCCACCTATATGACGGCACTTTGCTAAAGCCCCATCAAATCCACAGTCACGGAGGGAGACCGCAACGGCCCTCTGTCTAATGTACGCTATACAGGGCATATGCTCAAATGGACTTTGCTGTGTCTTTGCTGCCGCAATCATATTGCGAGTGCGAATTATTATTTTTTTAAAGTGAAATGTTCCGCCCAGCGCTCCGCGGCGCACTGGACATACTGAGGGAAGAGCCGTCTAAACTGGATACTATGATTCAGTTGAGTTAAAAAACAATAATGCGCGTTAAAGTCTCGAAATGAATCGCATGCGTTAACTTTGACAGCCCTAATCGTGTGTGTGTGTGTGTGTGTGTGTGTGTGTGTGTGTGTGTGTGTGTGTGTGTGTGTGTGTGTGTGTGTGTGTGTGTGTGTGTGTGTGTGTGTGTGTGTGTGTGTGTGTGTGTGTGTGTGTGTGTGTGTGTGTGTGTGTGTGTGTGTGTGTGTGTGTGTGTGTGTGTGTGTGTGTGTGTCCCTCCCACAGGTACCGAGTGCTGGCCTTCGACCACGACCTGCTCAGCTTCTCCGACCTCAGCTTCCAGCGGTGGCCCGCCGTGCTCATCACCAACCCCAAGGAGGCGCAGTACCTCCACCCGGCCAGGGAGCCTCTGGGCCGGATACGGAGGTCCACACACATCAGGTGTCCCCTCTGTGTGTGTCTACCATGAACCACCACTCACCCCACCACCACCCACAGCCCCCACCACTCACAACCTACCCAACCCCACCACGACCCACCACCACCACCCACCCCACCACCACCCACCCATGCCCTCCACCCCACCACTCTTCCAGGGTCCACTATAAACCCTCTCCACATTTCAACAACAAAAAAAAAAGCATTTTTATTTTATTTTTACATCATTTGTACTTCAGGCACCACACTTTCGCATTAAGTTTCCTCCGTTTCAACAGGTTTCCTCTGTGTGTACAGTATATTACAGTATATTTAGGTCGTGCTATTTTAAAAACACTTCCAACGGGCCAATCTGGAGCCGAGCCACAGGGAATACATGACGGAGTTCAGCCACAGCAAAAAGCTGTTTATTGAAATAATTCAGCAGGCACTGAAGCATCTATTGTCCTTTATTTTTGAATTGGCCGTCTTTCACATGGACGCTGACAGCCAGACCCCCCAGAGCCCTCATCAGACTAATTAGTGTGTGTGTGTGTCTTTGTGTGTGTGTGTGTGTGTGTGTGTCTCTGTGTGTGTGTGTGTGTGTGTCGTCGCCCCCCCGCAGAGTCCTGGCGTTCTCGGAGGCCGCGATCACCAGCGTGCACGTGAGTGTGGACGGGGAGCCGCTGGGGCCGGCCCGCTCCGCCGGGGGCCCGCTCTACGTGCTGCCCTGGGAGCCGGAGCGCTACGCCAGGGGCCTGCACGCCATCGCCGTGACGGTGGAGGTGGGTCACAAAGACGGGCGTCATTCCCACACACGTTTCATATATTTTTTATTTTTGTATTTTCTTTCCACCCGTTTGTCTCTGTCTGTTAGCAAGATAACTCAAAAAGTTCCATACGGTATTGGACAAAACTTATTGGTTAGATAAGTTATAGGTCAAGGAACAGTTGAACAGTTTCCATCGGTTGTTTGTTCCACTAACGCTTGGTTCATGCGGTGACGTGGCTAAAGGTTTTGAGTTGTGCTTTAAACTTTCATTCATTTTCATTCATCACTCTTTTACTCAATTGAACAATTCAAAGACTTTAACTGTGTGTGTGTGTGTGTGTGTGTGTGTGTGTGTGTGTGTGTGTGTGTGTGTGTGTGTGTGTGTGTGTGTGTGTGTGTGTGTGTGTGTGTGTGTGTGTGTGTGTGTGTGTGTGTGTGTGTGTGTGTGTGTGTGTGTGTGTGTGTGTGTGTGTGTGTGTGTGTGCGTGCGCTCCTGCCAGGACGCGTCGGGCCGCTCCAGGCTGAAGGAGCAGCAGTTCACCCTGGAGGAGGACGTGTCCCCGGGCTTCAGCCTGGCCCAGTCCTTCATCCTGCTGACGGACCACTATGTGCTGGGCCGCGCCGCCTTCCTGGCCGCCGTGCTGCTCAGCGTCGGCACGCTGGTGCTCTTCCGCTTCCTGCCCCTCCCCTCGGGCAGAGGTGAGGCCAGCGGGGAAAACACCGCCGACACGTCCACGCCCAAAAACACACCCATAACAAGAAGTGTGTGTGTGTGTGTGTGTGTGTGTGTGTGTGTGTGTGTGTGTGTGTGTGTGTGTGTGTGTGTGTGTGTGTGTGTGTGTGTGTGTGTGTGTGTGTGTGTGTGTGTGTGTGTGTGTGTGTGTGTGTGTGTGTGTGTGTGTTAATTGATTATTGGTGACTCTAATTAAGGTGTGTGTGTTCTGGGTGCAGCGACTGTGGGCCTGATCGCTCCAGTGAAGATGTCTCTCCACCTGCTCAGTAAAACAGACTTCTTCTACTACTCCCTGCTGCTCTTCAACCTGTGCACCGCCTTCGGTGAGACCACCACCACCAGCACCACCACCTGCCTCTGCTCTCTACACCACCTTTTTATTACCCTGCGGTACCGAACGCAACGCGGGTTACGCGTGGCCCGCGTCGCCCGTCATGTCATTTTAAAGTATTTAAAAGTGTGTTGTCATTGTGGCTAGCAGTTTTTTACCTTTGGCTTCTGTTGAGTTAATATTTGTTGAAAAAAAAAAAAAGATATAGTTAACAAGTTAAACTGTTCTGTTTAGTTCAATATGAACACCAACCAGGCAACCAATCGCAGACCCAAATTAGTACCAGAGGAGGAGGATGATGATGATTTTACAATAGACAGAAAACCATTTGAGCCTATCGGAGACGACCGTTACGGTCATGTGACCAGATGTGTAGCCCCCCACTCTCCCAGAAGTCAAGGTTTGACTTTGTGTATGGTGTCAGCGTCATCTCATATCTCCGGTGACCACTGACGATGTGAGCTCCAAAGCTTGAGAATCCACAGTTCACTGGCTCAACTTCTTTGCCCAAAACAACAACAACCTCAGACTTAAGACGTCAGAGCTTGGTTCACGGTCACGGTTGTTTTTTGTCCTCACTCTCTTACTTCCCTCGGGGAGTGTCATTTGGCACCGACCGGGTGAAGCTCCCCTGAGCTTGGTGTGTTTGACTAGCGCCCTCTGCTGGCTGCCCCCCCCCCTGCAGGGCCGTGGTTTGTGGGGGAGCTGATCGACGGGCACGGCGGCGCCTGCTTCGCCTTCGGCCTGGTCATCGACGGACACTTCCTGGAGGGCAGCCTCACCTACGTGATCGGAGTGATTCAGGTAGGAGTAGACGGACACGTTTAAGCCATTGGCTCATGTTTTGCGTCTGTCTGCAAGTCTGCAAGTCTGCAAGAGAACTCAAAAAGCAGATCCCAATCCAGATCCAGGGGTCTTTTTGGTGTGGCAAAGGTTTCCTGAGGGACCTCTGGTTTGTTTGTGATTATTTAATTTGACCTTGTGTCAGAGTCGTTTAGCTTTTCATCCAAAATAGCTTGCAGTGAATATATATAAATATGAATTCAAACATCTTGACGCTGCCACAAACTATTCAAATTGCTGCTTTGGGCTCCTCCCGAGGACAACAGGGGGATGAGGAAACGTATCGCCAAGTTTGTAGATGAATGGTGACAGAGCAGATGGTATGAGTGTATGTGTGTGAGTGTCTGTGTTGGTGGCTGGTTTAACCTGTGGGCCTTGATTGCCAAGAACCCACAGGTGTGCAGCCTCGTCAGCCAAACAGACACACGCTCCCCAGCATCATGTCTGAATGGAGAGGAATCACAATGTTTACGTTAGGGAACGACTAGCTCCGTCCAGCAGTATATGCACAGGAAGAATGAATTGCAGCTTTTCTTCCACTTTAAACGACACATATTAATGAAACTACCCCCCGCCCCCCCCCCCCCCAAACCGGACCAGATGGTGTTCTACAACATGCCCCTCACCGTCTACCTGTGCTGGAGCCTGCACCAGCGTTGGCGCGGGGACACCTTCCGCTCCCACCTGCAGCTGCCGGCGCTGCGGCCGGGCCGCCGGTCGCTGTGGTGGTGCTGCGGCTGGGGGGTCCGGGCGGCCGCCCCGCCGGCCCTCCACCTGGGCATGCTGCTGCTGCTCTCCTGGCAGTGCTACTCCTGCTTCTTCCTGCTGGAGACGTACGGCGTGCTGGCCTTCCTGCTGTCGCCCGTCCGCACCTGGGCCCTGGCGCTGGGCCTGCTGCTGGTGTACCGCGCCTGGACCGCGGCCCCCGCCCGCCTCCGGGACCGAGACCGAGGCCACCAACACCACCACCACCACGGCAAGGGGGCCGCTACCGAGCGCTCCTGACAGTAGAGTGTGCTGCGGCTGCTAATGTCGCTAGTTGCTACTACCACTATGTCACGTCCACTATTGTGGTGCAACCCCCCCCCCCCCCCCCCCCCTCCTCTCTCTCTCTCTCGATCTCTGTCCATCTCTCTCTCTTCCCCTCTCTCCCTCCATCCTCCCTGGATCACCCCTTTACACCCGGACCACCTCTCTTTCTCTCGCTCTCGCTCTCTCTCACTTTTTATCACATGATGTACACCGATTTTCGGTTGTATTGTTTCAATATGCATGTCACTGTACTGCACCGCTGAGCACACCCCCCCCCCCCCCCCCCCCCCTCCCCCTCCCGGTTTTTATTTTTTATTTAAAATGTCTTTGGTTTGTTTATTTTTCATCGCGTCAACAAACGTTTACATAAGCTAATAGGGTAGTATCAGTTTACGGGATGCGTTGCCTTTGGCCACACGCATAACCACTGCCAAAGAAGGAAGTCCGTAAGACATCGTCGCCCTGCTCTTTTTCCCACTTGTTGTTGAATAGTAGGCTTGATGTGCCAAACCCCCCCCCCACCTCCTTAAACGCATGTTTTTTTCCCGCCAAAACCAACCTACCGTTTACGCCATTGGACAAGGAGCATAACTCTGTGAAGCTCTAATTGGCTGAAAGTGGGAGAGGCCTAGGTCCAGGTCCCTTGTGCACATACTACCACTAACAGCCACCCGTGTGTGTGTGTGTGTGTGTGTGTGTGTGTGTGTGTGTGTGTGTGTGTGTGTGTGTGTGTGTGTGTGTGTGTGTGTGTGTGTGTGTGTGTGTGTGTGTGTGTGTGTGTGTGTGTGTGTGTGTGTGTGTGTGTGTGTGTGTGTGTGTGTGTGTTAGCCCCACTATGGCATGACATATCCCGGGTTTAAATTTCAGCGAGACGACACGGAAACGCAGAAGTCTTGACGCATTCTTAAAAACAATCTAAACTTCTAGGGAGTGTGAGGGGGGGGGGGGGGGGGTTACTTTAAAAAAACAGCCCCTGACGCTCCTCGTTTGTACTTCAGGAAACTTTACCGACGTTTTATACACCTTGGTAGCTCAGCGATGAATCGGGACTGACTGACGGACAGATACCCTGCCGATGTATTAATCCGTTGATTTGCTATCGATTGTAGCGCGAGTAATCATTTTTTTCTTCCCAGTTATATTATATTATTCTTATTAACAAAATTATTATTATTATACCAGTTCAATACTCGGGCATTCCACATCTCGGGAGGCTGGAACTCCTCTTATAGCCAAGTCCGATTAGGGCCCATTTTCCCCGACCTTTTGAGGTCAATTTGACCCATCCTTTTTCTGAATTGTTCCGATAGGGGTGGTTCCGGTTGGAGGTGATGTAAAATATCCATCCTTCTAACTGTGTTTCGACACTTTTCCTAATGACCGCAAGAAGCATGCCTTATTCACCTAGCGGCCATCTGGGTTCTAGTAGAAACACCGACTGAATGCGAAACTGGGGACACGGAATGCTCGGCGAAGGAGTAAATACAGTCGTTTCTGTATTACAAATGTATTTTTATTTCTGCGCGCAAAGTATCACAACGGTACCTTTTTTGTAATAAGAAAATAAACGTAGTTTACACACTGAAAATCTCCCAGGGTCAGGAAAGAGTAGGCACTGACCCCATACTATCGGTTTGTTTTCCCCTTACACGTTTGGCCCTGATGAAGAATATTGTAACGCTCTTTAGCTGCTCAAACAGCGAATAATTTCTTTGTTATGGAAGTTAATTCAATGTGATTTAGGGTGTGTATTGCACTTTTATTTATTATTACCCGATTGTCATTTATGATCGCACCATGTGACACGTCCACTAGGGGGCGACACAGGACAAATTAGAAGGGAAATGGCCGTTTGAATGACTTGTATTCTTTCCTCACGCTTTCTTCAACATTTTTAACTATGTATTGTGTTTTTTCAATGCATGGGATTGTGTTTTAATTTTCTTTTGCGTCGGAGCACAAAAAAAAAAATTGCAAGTTAAAATGAACGGCTTGCTGATTATCTTCGCATCACCCAAAGTCCTCAATGCCCATGGTAGACCCATTAGGAAGTGGCTGTGATTGTATTGTACATTTGATTTATTACCGCAGGCTAATGGACTGATTATTTTTGCTCTGTTCCATACATTTTTGCTCTGTTGTACACATCATAGTCGATGTACTCCCCGTTTAAATTATTATTCCTCGACTTCTCCTGTGTTGATTATAGTATATAAAGTATAGGCCTACAGATGAATAGATGAACTTAAACCTGCCACATCTTTTTATTGTGACAACTGAAATGAACTGAAAAATCACGTTTTTATTTTGTTAATGGTTTATAGTGCTGTGAAATAAACTGTTTACATGACAGTAAACCGTGTGCTTTTCTCGGCAAACGAGCATTGCCGTTACAGACGGCACGAGACGTTTAAATAACAATACTGGGTTACACGGGAACAGAGAGAACAACATGTGCCGTAAACACACTCATCTAAGAAGAACATCTAACCTCAATATAGACCTTTGAGATTATAGATAATAATGTTATTGCCTTTCATTTGTGATTGGAGTTGTGAGACTTGATTTTAAGGACGTTAAAAAGGGTTCAAGTTCATCTCAGTGCAAACGTGCTAAGATACGATCCGTGCTACGCATTTAAAATTCGATATCCTGGCAAAGAGGTGGAGCGATTTTTTTTCCATCAGGAAACGTGTTGGTCGCCACGGTTACGTTGACTTCCTTCAATCCGACACCTTTATGATTTGTTTGCCGATGTTCCCGCCTTCCATCATGGAGCAGAATGCCACTGAGTCACAAAAGAAGAGAAAGGATCATGTAACTCCAGTCGAACAAATGCTCATTAAAACTGAAAAATATATACCGTATTGACCCGAATATAAGACGGGTTTTTTTTCCGAGAAAAAAATCTGAAAAAGAGGGGTCGTCTTATAATCGGGGTTTAGACTTTTCGATGTACCGTAATTGCACATGTAATTGCGCAACAACAGATCGCGCCAAACGAGTGTTCCGAGACACCGCGCGACACTTAAAGTCACTCAAAGTCTTAAAGTAACAGTACATAAAAACAGTTACCTGGAGAGATAGAAATGGAGAGACACAGCGACCAACTTGAAAAAAGAAAAACGCCTGTGTATTTTGACATGCCAACATCTGTCACAGTGCATAAGAAAGGCGACAAATCAGTGATTGTGAAGTCTACTGGAAACGAGAAGAGCCGAGTAACGGTCATGTTAACGCGCCTCGCAGATGGGACAAAACTTCCCCCGTACGTGGTTTTAAAACGCAAGACTGTACCTAAAGAGGCAGTGACTGTACCTAAAGAGGCAGTGACTGTACCTAAAGAGGCAGCCAGCTGGCGTTATCGTACGCGCCCAGGCAAAGGGCTGGATGGAGACGGAGCTTGTGGTGGACTGGCAAGTTGGTCAAGGTGGTGTGGGGCAGACGGCGTGGGGGACTCAGAAAGAAGAGGAATATGTTGATTCTGGATGCTTTCCGTGGACACTTGACTGAGCCAGTCAAAAAGTGAAAGAGTGATGATCACTAGGTGACCTAGTGATCATACCGGGCGGAATGACAAGCCAGCTGCGCAATCTGCGCAAGAGATACACAGAGTGGCTCCTGGCTGGTCATCACGCACTGACACCGTCTGGAAAAATCCAAAAGCCTGCAGTACGTTTGCTCTGTGAATGGATATTGCAAGCATGGGCTGACGTTTCCCCAGAAAGCATCATTAATGGGTTAAGAAATGCTGCGTATCAAATGCCATGGATGGCAGCGAGGATGACGTGATGTGGGAGGAGACGGGGAAGCGGACAACGTGAGTGACGATAGCGGGAGTGAGAGCGAACAACCCAGCGATGTAGAAGACGAGCTGAATGAGAAGACGTGATGTGACCAATAGACTGATGTTCTGAAATGTTGTACTGTTTCATTGCTCTACTGTTTTATTGCGCTACCGTTTTATTGCACTACTGTTTTATTGCTATCTATCTAGCCTGTTTTCTTTTTGTTCGCCAAGTTAGGCAAATTTGAACACAATGTGTGATGTGTGTTATCATTATTTTCAAATAAAATGATTTTCTTTAAAAAAAAAATATTTGGTCTTCAAATTTTTTTTCTCCAAAAATGAGTCTTGAAAAAGAGGGGTCGTCTTATAATCGGGGTCGTCTTATATTCGGGTCAATACGGTAATAATAATAAAAATCGTACCTCCCATGTTCTCTATGCCGTTCACTACCGTTTCCAGAACCTACAACAAAATGATAAACATTAAGGACGTTAAGATAAACATGATGGATTCAGGAGAGCATGGGACAGTTTTTGGGGCATTCCTGCAGGCTTGATTTATATTAATATATACCGTACGTTTGCACAATTATGTTTAATGTTTGGATTTTTTCATTTTAGTTCTGAAGGGTGTCTACGTGTGTGTTTGTACTTATGTATGCGTGTGAGTGTCTGTACTTAAGTCTGTGTGTGTGTCTCGGTCTGTACTTATGTGTGCGTGTGTCTGTCAGTATTTATGTATGCTTGTGAGTGTCTGTACTCGTTTGTGTGTACTTATGTATGCGTGTGAGTGTCTGTTCTTGTGTGTGTCTGTACTGGTCTTCACCTTGAGCTGGCCAGATTTGACCCAGGTGCTGAGCTGGAGCAGGGCGGCGTCCGTCTGGTCCATGTAGTTAAGCACGGTGAAGCGGTCCCTGGTGATCCCCCTGCTGAGGAGGACCCCCATGGTGCCGTCGCCCAGGGGCGGGGGGTAGGGCACGTCCTTGTTGTACTGGGAGATCTGGCCACACAGGACAACATGGCCGGCGCTGTTCATCTAGAGAAGAGGATGTGGGATCGGATGAAAAAGGTTTTAGATTTATTTTACAGAACAGGGAACCACAAAGCCACCGTTTTCCCCTGAACCAGGAAGAACCAGGTGTTCCCGTCACAACCTCGGTTGACTCGTAGCCTCACAGCCCACCTAAAACATTGGTATTTATAGCTATACCGTGGTTAAGGCTACCATATGTACCTGCTGTATATGCATATTTGCAGTTATAATGCTTTTCATCCTAAAAATACCATACACATTGTGAATGCTATGCTAGGAGTAAATGGAAAAATGTTAGTTAATCATTTGTCGGCCTGTCTGCAGTACCCTCAGAGACCACTAGGTCAAGATGGTATTATTTGCCATTTGCAAACCGGTACAATGGAATGCTTATTACTCCCCATTGACTCCTGCAGTATGAATTTCCTACAGCAATACTATACTAAACAATATCATACTATACACTAAACGATACTATGAACAACACTATACTATGTACTATAAACAACACTATACTTTAACAATACTGTACCCGATAAAAAGAACAACAGAGTGATAGTATTGATTGAGTATGACATATACACATGTTGAATTCTGCAAAATGCATTTTAAAGTGACGGTAGTGCAGCAGCATCACTATAAACTATACTTTGTACTATACGTTATACTATAAACAACACTACTATAACAACTGTACACAAAAATAGAACAATAAAGTGAATGACGGATGATACAGTATATACATATGGTGAATTATGCAAAAAAATAAAAACGCCTTTTAAAGTGACAGTAGTGCACCATGCATCATGAATACAGTGCAGAACACTGCAGTAACTAATGAGTCCACCCATGGGTGAGGAATAGCTTCACTCTCCTGCTGTGTACCTGTGATATAACCACGTCGCTGATGGGTCCGCCCACGTTGTCAAAGTACACGTCCACGCCGTCCGGGCAGCACTCCCTCAGGCGGGCGGCCATGCCGTCGGCCTCACGGCGGTAGTCGATGGCGCCCGTGAAACCCAGCTCGTCCACCAGAGCGACGCACTTAGGCTGGGAGCCGCAGATCCCCACCACCCTGGAGCACCCGTCCAGACGGCCCACCTGTGGGAGAACCCAGCGGTTCGCTGTTTTTTTGCCTGCTTTTCACCTCCATCCACTTGACTTATCAGACAGACCGTAGGAAGGATTACCACTCATTCA
>CM051016.1:8244424-8264424 GCA_027704905.1 Muraenolepis orangiensis | reverse complement strand
CTCTCTCTCTCTCTCTCTCTCTCTCTCTCTCTCTCTCTCTCTCTCTCTCTCTCTCTCTCTCTCTCTCTCTCTCTCTTCTCTTCTCTTTCTCTCTCTCTCTCTCTCTCTCGCACAAACTGTTACGTCTAACAATAAGTCCCTTTATTAAAGACGCATCGATCGATCGATCGATCGGAGAAGTGAATCAATCAGATACCTTCGCGTCCTTCACTTCACTCAAACCATCGCACTCTCCCCACTAGGAATGGACGCCCCGAATCAGCATGCTTTCACATTGTTCACACAAACTGTTTTTATATACTTAGTAGACTGTAAACTGTACATTATATATTAACATGCACTTTACTGCAACATGTGCACTTTATATTTGATATTTATATTTATACATATGCACTTTTCGCTGTACTGTTCTTTAGTGCTGTGCAATGACAATACATTTAAATCTAATCTTATCTAATCGAATCGAATCGAATCTATATTGTGGGACCGCTTCTTCTTCACAAGTGAGTGAGGGGGGGGGGAGACTGGCTGACTGACTGGCTGGCTGACTGACTGACTGACTGACTGACTGACTGGCTGAATGACTGACTGACTGACTGGCTGGCTGACTGCTGACTGACTGACTGACTGACTGACTGACTGACTGACTGACTGACTGACTGACTGACTGACTGACTGACTGACCGGCTGGCTGACTGACTGACTGGCTGAATGTCTGTCTGACTGACTGACTTAATGACTGACTGAATGACTGACTGACTGACTGACTGAATGACTGACTGACTGACTGATGGACTGACTGACCGGCTGGCTGACTAACTGACTGACTGAATGTCTGTCTGTCTGTCTGTCTGACTGACTGACTGACCGGCTGGCTGACTGACTGACTGACTGATGACTGACTGACTGACTGACTGACCGGCTGGCTGACTAACTGGCTGACTGACTGACTGGCTGAATGACTGATGGACTGACTGACTGACTGTCTGACTGACTGACTGAATGACTGTCTGACTGAATGACTGACTGACTGACTGACTGCTGGGAAGTGACGCCTGGTGGAGGAGGAAGAATCAGAAGAGGAGGAGGAGGAGGAAAAAGTTTGAGGGGGGAGGAGGGAGGAGGGAGGAAGGGAGGAGGAGGGAGGGGGGGGGGAGGGGGAGGGGGGGGGAGGGGGAGGGCGGGGGTGGTTGCGTTGACGCTAACGTTAAACGTTGACGCAAAGTTAGCAGGCAGGCAGCAGCCAGACGAGGTTAATTGTAACGGGGGGACGAATGGCGTACAGCCGGGAGGAGGACGTGCGACCGCGGAGAGATGCGTATTACACGGTAAGTAACTATTACCGATCTGCTGCGCCGTTCGATTGGGTTTAACCGGGTGAGATTGAGATTGAGGGTTTGGCGATTGATTCGGATTCAGTTGCGTGGTTTGCGGTTGTTCGTCGGGACGCTGTAGCTAATAACACCTACCCGTACCGAGCAGCCATGCAGCAGGGTCGTCCTGGGCGACAGGGGGGATAGCGTTCGGTGTCTGTTTCGAGGAAAAGTAACGCTTTACTGTTGCTGCCCAAAACAAACTTGTACCCTTTTGTTATAGCCTACCCCTTACACCCTACCCCTTATACCCTACCTACCCCTTACACCCTACCCCTTATAGCCTACCCCTCATACCCTACCCCTTACACCCTACCCCTTATACCCTACCTACCCCTTACACCCTACCCCTTATAGCCTACCCCTCATACCCTACCCCTTATACCCTACCCCTTATACCCTACCTACCCCTTATACCCTACCCCTTACACCCTACCCCTTATAGCCTACCCCTTATACCCTACCCCTTATACCCTACCTACCCCTTATACCCTACCCCTTACACCCTACCCCTTATAGCCTACCCCTCATACCCTACCCCTTATACCCTACCTACCCCTCATACCCTACCCCTTATACCCTACCCCTTACACCCTACCCTTAGCCTACCTTACACCCTACCTACCCCTTACACCCTACCCCTTACACCCTACCCATGTGCACACGGAGGAGGGGAGTTGTCCCTTCTCTCGGGGGTTCTCAGGACTCGGGCTAAAGGCTTGGTGTATTACCATGCACTTTACTGCAACATTTGTTCTCTGGTTAGATGCTAAATGATTTGGGCTGTACTGTGCTTGTGCTGTGCAATGAATCTAATCTAATCTAATGTAATCTAATCTAAAATGGCAGCAGTGTTGATGCAATGTTATGCAAGTAAAATTACCTTGCGCGGCATGTGTTTGATTTTGTAGTGCATTAAGGTGGGTATGGGTGACACGTTGAAGGCGTTCGGTGCAAAGCTGGACTCTTGAGCCTCTTTCTGGCACCCGAGAAGGAACTCGGAGAAGCCAAGAGTGTGAGTGTGACTGCAAGTTAGACGACGGGCTGGAACAGACACCACTTGTCAAGGCCATGGCCAGGACACTGGGTGTCTGCGTACCGTCCCATGGAGGACTCTAGACTCTTTGTCTCCGTGGACTTTTCGTGTGTGCCACATGCATTGTGGATGTGCATACATTTAACATTGAGGCGTGTGACATCAAATGATGTGCAAAGAGGGTCTCTCGACGTCTTCTTAAAACGTGTTTACATTGGCACACGCACACGCACACGCACACACACACACGCACACACACACCACACACACACACACACACACAGAGACACCATCGCTATTTTCACTTGCATAAATGAAAATGGCAAATGTCGAGGCAAGTGGTGTCATGTCAATAAGTATACGAGTGGTTTTATAGATCAAATAAATGATGATGATGATGATGATGATGAAGGTGGTGTTGACGTGACGGGGGGTGGGGGGTTGGGGGTAGAGAGAGGTACACCCCGAACCCAGACAGCAACGTTACGAGGTCCACGGAGTCCTCGGTGTGTGTGTGTGTTGGAATTTCCGCCATGGGGCTGAGTGTGTGAGGGCTTGCTCGGTAAATGACAACTGCCTGCAAGCAAGCAGGGGGAGAGCCATATATGGGTATGGAAGTGGGTGTGGCCAAGCGAGCCAGAGGGGGGGGGGGGGAGGATCACAAGACGGCCAGGCTGGCTGTGGCTAGGGAGAGAGGGAGAGAGGGAGAGGGAGATAGGAGGGAGAACGTGTTGTTTCGAGATACACCGATGCGTGCGTGTTTTTTTGTGTGCAATCCCGGTGTAACCATGTGCAAGGACGCGGGGCTGTTGCTGTTTCACATCTCATCTGCCTTCTGCAGATCGGCGCTTTTTTCCCCCGAGCGGACAGCTACTACTTAATTAAGATACCATTAAGATACCATTTAAGATCGACGCAAAAACAATAAAGAGTGGAAGTCGCAGCGGTGCATGAGTGCAGAAGCCCCGGGGGATGTATGCAGTCACCACCTCCTGAGGTCTGCGTCGCACGGTGTGGCCTGGAACCTGCTGCTGCCAGACAGACAGACAGGCAGACAGACAGGCAGACAACAGGCAGACAGACAGCGTTTTAGTCATGGCATGGCAGCCTGCCCTCACGGTGAGTTTTAATGTGTGAATCATAAGTGAGAAGACGACGCCGTCCTTGCGTCGCATTTGTTGTGACTGAAACCGCCGTCTATGTTTACATGGCGGTTGCCCGACAAAGTTTGTTTACGTTTTTTTTTTGTTCCACCTCCCCCTCCCCCTCCCCCCCCACCCCCTCCCTCACCGAGGGGGGGGGGGGCTGCATGCTTCCCCCCCCCTCTCCTCCTCCTCCCCACCCGCTGCACGTCTACCAACGCATTGATCAACGACTGGATAGATATATGATATATATATATCTATATACACATCTATGTTTTATGTACGCGTCAACACGTCAAAGGTAGTGTGTCTCACGGTGTGTGACGTAAGACGAGTGGATGCAACGCATGAGTGGTGGTGGTGGGGGGGGGGGGTCACCATCATCATCACCATCACCATCATAACCATCATCATCATCACGCGTGCTGGTCGGATGGCCCGCTGTCATGTTAGACTTTCTTTTGCAGTGACTGGATAAGCCCCCCCCTCCTGTAACAAAGGGCTACTCGTGAATAGCGCTGAGCTGGCTGCCCACCAACAGGGGGGGGGTGGGGGTCCAGGGGGGGAGAGAGAGAAAGAGA
This sequence comes from Muraenolepis orangiensis, assembly GCA_027704905.1. Classification (NCBI taxonomy): domain Eukaryota; kingdom Metazoa; phylum Chordata; class Actinopteri; order Gadiformes; family Muraenolepididae; genus Muraenolepis; species Muraenolepis orangiensis. Next base: position 8,260,289 of record CM051016.1, on the reverse strand, counting down.
GAGAGAGAGAGAGAGAGAGAGAGAGAGAGAGAGAGAGAGAGAGAGAGAGAGAGAGAGGCGCATGCGTGTTGACCCGTTATCGATCGTCCTTGCCCCCCCCTGCTGTATTGGTGATGTATCTCTCGTTAACCGGTCACCGCTGCGCCGTGCTGTCAGTGAAGTGTCAGATCCAAACCAGGAAGCGAGTAGAAAGGACTAGACGGGCGCGACGTGTTTCCATTTCAGCCCAATTTGACGTGCTGTTGTCTCCTTGTTTATTTGGGTGAACCCCACGGGGCGTGTGTGTAGGCTATTGTGTTGCACTAGTGATGCGTCATGCAGCCAGCCTCACCTCCCCATACTCAGTCCCTAGTGTGTGCTTGTTATTATGCACATAGATACCGGCATGTCGTTTCCTAATGTTCTGGCTGCAGACCTATAAAGGGGTCCTAGCACACGACTGAAGTGAAACCAGCGGTCAACCATGTTGTGCTGGCCTTGCAGTGTGTGTGTGTGTGTGTGCGTGCGCGTGCGCCTCCTGCAGGTTCCTCCTCTGCCGGTGCAAGATCTGAACAGCTGTGAGGGTCTATTTTAAGGTGTGTGTGTGTGTGCGTGCGTGTACGTGTGTGCGTGTGCGCGTGCACATGGGCTGGTCACCACGACCAAAATGACTAAAGGGTGCAAAACGCTTAATGTGCATTCAGACCCTATTCAGATTGAACAACTGGTTTTACCGTGTGACCTACATCCCGGCTGTCTGTTGCAGCACACAACAACAACAACCGTTTATTTATATAGTTACCTGGCATGAGTGACCAATCCCCTCGTCCCTTTGCGCCAGGGAGCAGGTTTTTTGTAATTGTTTTTATGTTGACAAACTCAAAAGTCTTTGTGCTCCTTCGGTCGGGAGTCGCCGGGCAGAACCATATTAGATAATATCTCTCGGCGATCTGTACCGCATGTTGCCATGGCGATGGCAATGATCTCCTCGAACGGAGCCACTTCCCTTTTGAGATGCGGTGCTGGGGGGGGGGGGGGTTGTAAGTCAAGCAGTACCGGTGTGTGCGGGTGCTGCTTGTCATGCGGTGTGTGCCCCCCTCCCCTCCCCTGTGGTTACCGTGGCTATAGGCCCTCGTGACTCATGCTTGCTCACTCTCATTCCTGTCTTTAAAAAAAAAAAAAAATTATTTATTTATCAATTTATTTATTTTTAGCTTGCTTGCATGGTTATTTTTTTTAAAGCATTTAGCGCAAGCGCGAGCACATGCACGGTTCAAAGTTCACCGCTTGCCTTTTCGTTCTCTGCCACTGATGACTGGGGGGGGGGGGGGTGTTCTGTGGCGCTTCGATTCGTTTAACCCCCTGAGGAGCCACAAGGGGACTTCCTGTCTTGTTTAGGTAGGGTTCATTACAGAGAGTTATGGGAGGTGGTGGGTGTAGCGTGGCGGTAGAGGGGGAGGGAGGGAGGGAGGGGAGGTTGTGGCGTGGCGGCTTAACGCCTCGCCGTTAGCCCCGCCCATACGGAGGGAAGACTGAAAAAACCAAGCGTGCAGCGCAGCCGACATCCTGACTCATCATTGACAGGAAGTATTGAGTAGTCTCTCTCTCTCTCTCTCTCTCTCTCTCTCTCTCTCTCTCTCTCTCTCTCTCTCTCTCTCTCTCTCTCTCTCTCTCTCTCTCTCTCTCTCTCTCTCTCTCTCTCTCTCTCTCTCTCTCTCTCTCTCTCTCTCTCTCTCTCTCTCTCTCTCTCTCTCTCTCTCTCTCTCTCTCTCTCTCTCTCTCTCTCTCTCTCTCCTTCTCCTTAACCAGTGGCTGACCCAGTTTAGGAGCACTGTTGCTGCTGCTAGTGGATCTGTGTGTGTGTGTGCAGGTTCTTAACCCCGGGTCACGTGCGTTTAGCTAATAATAATGACACAGTTTCACTAGGGCCAAGCCCCTACCGTTTTCTCTATACCTTTTCACTGGTGGCTATTGTTGTGAACAGCACACGGCAGGTTTTTTTTAAAACATGTACAGGGCGGGGTTGACAATGAGCTCACCACCCTCCACTCCCCCCCCCTTTGGCTGATGCTCTTATGCTATCGTAATTCTCTCTTTCTACTCTCTCTTTTTACTCTCTCTCTTTCTACTCTCTTTTTTTTTTTTTACAGAGTGTCGCCCATGAATGAACAAAACACATGGATCCCTTCAGCACTGCTCACTGCAGGTCAAAGGTCACCGGGTAGCCTTCAAAGAGCCGGCCGGCGGTGGAGTTCCTCTTGAGTTGACCCCGTGAGCCCATCTGACAGGCGGGTGGAGGGTGGGGGGGGGGGGGGGGTCGCACTTTGACCTTCCAAGGAAGACAAGCTCTTTTTTTATATTATTATTATTATTGTTCCACGTAAGTTATTTTTTGTATGTTCCATCCAGTTTGGATCTCAGGCAAGAAGTCACCAGGAGGATATTAAGAAGTGGGGGTGATTTGATGCAGTGTTGAGTAGTGTTTTGTATACACACTACACCCAACCACTGAACCCCCACCCGGGCGCCCACACTGGTTCATGCATGCCCGCCATGAGTGTGCCTGCTCAACAGAAAGCCAGCAGCACCAAGAGAACCGGAAAGCGCATCACGTTCTTCAACGACCAAGGGGTGGTGATGAAGGAGTCGTCCCAGCACCCAGAGGCACCCTCCTACTACAGCCTGCCGGGTCGTGGGCCCGAGCCCGCACAGAGCCACGACGCCCCCCCCGGCAACGTCTCCTCCTCCAACTCGTCCTCCTCTTCCTCCACTGCCAACACCAACGCAGAGGCCCCGAACATGTACCTGAGCTCTGTGATCTTCAGCCCGGAGAAGGGCGGCGACCAGAGCAGGGGTCACTATCAGCAGACCCTCCCCATGAAGTGGTCCCAGCAGGAGGCTGGCCAGCAGCAGCAGCAGCAGGCACAGCCGCAGCAGCCTCCCCCCTCCTCCTCCTCCTCCTCCTCCTCCTCCTCCTCCTCCTCCTCTTCGCAGTCCCAGCAACAGAGAGAGGTGGCCTGGTCCACGATGGCCAACTGGGGCGTTGCCAATTACCTGGGAGGTGTCAGTGTGACGGACACGAGGCCCCAGGGGCCTACCGCGAAAGCCACCGTGCACAAGCCTCCTCCTGGCTTGCAGCAGCCCCAGCAGCAGCAGCAGCAGCAGCCACCGCCACAGCCCGCCAGCAGGGCTGTGGAGAAGCCTCTCATGGGGCCCATCCCTGCTGCCGAGGCCTACAGGGAGGCGGCTAAGACCCGGGGGCTTGACTGGGAGCAGCAGCAGCACCCCCAGGCCCAGGTCCACCCCCAGGCCCAGGTCCACCCCCAGGCCCAGGTCCACCCCCAGGCCCAGGTCCACCCCCAGACCCAGATCCACCCCCAGACCCAGATCCACCCCCAGGCCAACCCCCACCCCCAGGCCCAATCGCAGGCCTTCCAACAGACCCTTAAACCCGGGGCCCTGAATGCCCAGCAGCACAGCGCGTCCAATCCCGGAGGTGGCAGCAGCTCGGTCCTGCAGCCCTTCCAGCTGGCCTTCGGTCAGCCCAAGCAGCACCTGGCGGGCTACTACCAGAGCTTCCAGGGCTCCCGGACCACGCTGCCCAACCTCAACTACTCCACGCAGGCCAAGCCCCCGCCCCAGTTACAGCCTCTCCAACCCCAGAACCAGGAGCAGGCATGTCAACAGCAACAACAACACATACTCCAGCAGCAGCATCAACAAATGCAGCAGCATCAGATGCAGCAGCAGATGCAACAGCAGCAGCGCCAGCAGCAGCTCCAACACATGCAGCAGGAACAGCAACAGAAGCTCCAGCAGCAGCAACAACAACAACAACAACAACAACACAGCATCCAACAGCAACAGCAACTGCAGCATCAGCAGCTGCAGCAGCAGCAACAAAACCCTCGCGTGCACGACTATTACCCCATCGCCCAGAACGCCCGCCCACTCCCGCTCCCACAGCTCCAAGCCCCGGCAGCAGCAGTGGTCCACTCCCAGGAGCCCTTCCCTCCTACGCCCCCCGAGATCCAGGAGCCCCTCATACAGGACATCACCCCGGAGCCCCAGCCCCAGCCCCAGCAGCAGCCGTTGTCGTCGTCGGAGGAGGAGGAGGAGCCCGCGCTCCAGCCTCCGTCGCTCCGGTCTCAGCAGGCCCAGCCCCGCCGCTCCCGGAGGCTGTCCAAGGAAGGCGGCTCCCCGGACCACAACCCCTTCCTGTCCTCCACGTCGGAGGAGCAGCATCAGCCTCAGCCTCCGCAGGCCCAGGGCTCGCAGAACGGCCGGTCGGCGCCCTCCGGCGCGCAGCCGCAGGCGGCCCCCACCGGGGTGATCCAGAGCACGCGCAGGAAGCGCCGCGTGTCCCAGGAGGTCAACCTGGAGACACTGGCGCAGAAGGCCTCGGAGATGGAGTCCCTGCCGCCGCACATCGTCAGGGTAAGGCCTCTCCTCCCCCTCCTCTCCCCCCCCCCCCCCCCCTGAAAGGTGTGATGTGTTCACAATGTTGGGGAGGGGGGCCTCAGGCTGGAGGACGAATGCCCCGTGTTGGTTATTTTTTTTGTTAACCTGTCTTTTGTTGGTCTTTCTATGGTCCATCTCTTCTTTGTTGCTGCTTCTGGGCGTTATCTGCTTTTTGGGGGTTTGTTTTCCCTTTCCTTTTTTCTCTTTTTTCTTTTTTCTTTTATCTCTCTGCTCTGGGGGGAGGGTACAGGAGGAGGAGGAGGAGGAGGAGGAGGAGGAGGAGGGGGGGGGGGGGGGGAGGAGGAGCCCAACAGAAATACCGCTGATTTTAGCCGAAGCTAAAATAAACGCTAAGTGGCTTCATATGCCGCTGCGTTCTATCGGAGCTCCCGGAGAACCGGTCATTACCAGATTCAAGGGCTCCCTGCAATGAAACGAAAACCATGTTTATTCCTCTTTTGTTCGACCCGGGTATAATTACTCCGGGTTTTGTTTCCTTATCCCCCGTTCCTCTCGGGAGCTGGCACCAGCGGCGGAAGAACGCATCTGCCACAAGAACGCCATCATCTGTCATCGACTAAATCTGTTGTTTCTGGTTTTGTCGGGAACACTTTTAATTTGTTAGCGCTCAAACTAACGGCCTGCACCGCGTCAGCCACCTCGACAAAGGGTTCAATCTACCCCGAAACTAACTCTAAACTAACTCTAAACTAACTCTAAACTAACTCTAAACTAACTGGTTGGGGGTCAGTCTGCCTGTTGAATGCCCCAGCAGAAGCAGCCAGCAAATCAAACAACAGCCACACTGTTGGTTACTTGATGCCTCCATCCCCCCCACCCCCCCTCCACCCACCTCATTCCATCAGGGAAGTGAAACTCCAAACTCCAAACCACACCCCCCTTTCCTCCCCTCCCCTCCACTCCCCTCCACTCCCTAAACATGTGGCTGAGGGAAAATGGGGGGAGGCGGGGAGGGGAGGGTTGGGGTCTGCATTGCTCAGCAGAATCACACTGTGTGTGTGTGTGTGTGTGTGTGTGTGTGTGTGTGTGTGTGTGTGTGTGTGTGTGTGTGTGTGTGTGTGTGTGTGTGTGTGTGTGTGTGTGTGTGTGTGTGTGTGTGTGTGTGTGTGTGTGTGTGTGTGTGTGTGTGTGTGTGTGTGTGTGTGTGTGTGTGTGTGTGTGGCATTAAACAAACAAAATATGTAAATACGTACGTACTCGCATCCCCAGCCCCTGATTCAAGTTAAAGGATGTACAGGCCTTTTTGGGGGGTTGTTTTTTTTGCACTTAAAGTGAACTGTTATTAGTACTTTGAGTGTACTGTTTACCGTTGACAGTCAGTTGCCTTGTGTGTCTGTGTGTGATGATGGTTTTTTCTCTGTGTGCACGGAAACGTGAGTCAATGTGTTGAGGTTTCCCTGGTAGCTAGTTTCATATTTAGGGTGTGTGTGTGTGTGTGTGTGTGTGTGTGTAGAGTCCTTTCTCTGGCCCCCTGGTGGCTTTATTGCGGTGTAAATATTGTCCAAAGCATCCAAAAGATGTAAGACACAATCTGTTTTTATAGCTGCTGTGATTTTTGCCTTTTTGCCTTTAAAAAAAAATTGATTTAAAGTGATGAATCCCCACTGCAACACTCGGTGTTGTTAATAGATTCTCGTTACGGTGGATTAAATCACGTTGAACATCGGGGGACGGAGGGAGGGAGGGAGGGAGGGAGGAGGGACGGGGGGGGGGGGGGGTCATCGAAGGAGCTGACCTCATCGCCCAATGATGTGTTCCTCCATCGCGGGCTGATTCAGCGCTGTGCTATCCTTTTATTACACAGAGTTCTTGGATAATCTATTCAGATTGGTCATCGAGGGAATTCTACGCTCTGTTGTTTGTCTGAATAGCAGACCGCTGCTCTGGAGGCTATTTCCGTATCATCGTAGAATTGAACTGATTGAACTTTTTACAGCGGAAGCTAGGGCCCCTCTATACATTTATTCCTTACTTGGACAAAGCACTTTGTAACCTTGAGTTATAAAATAGGAAAACCCTCTAACCGCATTGGCAATATTCCTTGTAGTGGCCGCAGATTCGATTCCCTACCTGCGGTCAGGAACCCACTGACTGTATAAAAATACACTTATTCAAAAAGTGGAAGCTTCCATCCACTCACACTCAACGCACAAATGAGTTTGGTAGAATATGTCCCAAACCAAAGGGGAAACGAGGCTTGACTCCGCCCCTTGCAGCCTTTCCCCAGAAGGTGTGTGTGTGTGTGTGTGTGTGTGTGTGTGTGTGTGTGTGTGTGTGTGTGTGTGTGTGTGTGTGTGTGTGTGTGTGTGTGTGTGTGTGTGTGTGTGTGTGTGTGTGTGTGTGTGTGTGTGTGTGTGTGTGTGTGTGTGTGTGTGTGTGTGTGTGTGTGTGTGTGTGTGTGTGTGTGAACAAACTAACGGTGGTCTTTCTCCCTCCCGTCAAGGAGCCCCACCGGCCCTGGAGCCCGTCGGAGGGGACCAACGCCAAGCGGACGCGGGACGACAGTCTGCTGCCGCTGGTCATCCCTGTGTCGGTCCCCGTCCGCCGTCAGGAGCCCCGCCCCCACCACTCCTCCTCCTCCTCCTCGTCCCCCGACCGGGGGGGGGACGGCGGGGCCCAGGGCTGCGTCTGGGGGCCCGGCAGGCTGGGCGGCGGCCCTCAGGAGACGGGGGGCCCGGCGGACCACAAGCCCTCGGTCATCGTGACCCGGAGACGCTCGCTACGGAACTCCCCGTCGGAGAGTTCGGGACAGGTGGGTGGCTATTTGCGCGAACCGGTGGGCCGTGGTGATGGGATGTGAGGTTTGTTGGAGGCTGTCAATTGTTTTGAGCTTGCCGTCAAAAATCGAAATCCAAAGTTGATTTTTATAAAAAAACATTTACACATTGTAATGCTGTCAATATAATATATGTTGCAATACCTCCCGACGCACGTTAGACACAGTTTACTGATATTCAACGGTACATTCCAATACTTGGATGCACTATATCTGATATTCATAGATTAGTAGTTCTCATAGGTAGACACTGACACTCTACATAGTTTCCTATGTTTGTGCATATGTGAGCTGTGCATTTGTATTCTGTATGCGCTAGAACAGATTATTATTACACACACACACACACACACACACACACACACACACACACACACACACACACACACACACACACACACACACACACACACACACACACACACACACACACACACACACACACACACACACACACACTTTCACTTTCAAATTGTAACTGAAATCCTCTCTCTCTCTCTCTCTCTCTCTCTGCCCCCTTTAAATACATACTGATCCTCTCCCCTCCCCCACTCCGTTTCAGTTGGGGGGTTTTAGGGGCCAACTGCCCTGCTCTACATCGGGCAGATTACGAGGGTTCAATCTCTTCCACTGAATCAGCTGCAATGCATTTAGTGTACAGCCTGGGACTAGTCCTCCCCCACTCCCCCCCCCCCACTTCCTCTCCTCCCGTCTCTAGGTTGATAAACTCACCCCCCCCCCCCCCCCCCCCTCACTTCCTCTCCTCCCGTCTCTAGGTTGATAAACTCCCCCCCCTCACTTCCTCTCCTCCCGTCTCTAGGTTGATAAACTGTTCCCCTTCATGGTCTATGTGTTTACTTGTATCATATTTTGTGTGTTTGTATCTCTGGGGTCGAGTAACTGCAACACATAGTGCTCCTCCAGGGCTCTGGTTCCCGGACTGTGTAGAAAGGCGACCGGTTTCCTGGGTACTTCCCATTCAAACTGCGCTGCGATCCGGTCTATAGATAGCTCTTTCATATGTAGAGCGATACGTAGTGATCACCTGATTCGATTCCAGGCCTGCTGTTGTGACACCGTTTGTATGCGTACAAAGCTCCGAAAACATCCTTCTAAAAATGTCTTTCTATTATGCGGTGAGACTTGTTTTTTTGAGCGATCTCTCGTCAAATCTCTCTTAATTAACTAGAGGGCCCTCAGCAGAGCGCACACATCAGCCACACCAAGAAGTTCCCTGGATCTGGATTTGTATCCGGATCTGCGCCAAAATCCAATCAGCTGTTCCCTGGCCCATTACTATTCTAACCACCAAGTTTTGTACAATTCCGTACATAACTTTTTAAGGTTATCTTGCAAACAGACAAACAAACAAATAAGGGCGAAAACATAACCCTAGTAAGATAACATTATGTGGCTGGACCACATAAGTTAACATAACCGCCGTCCCGTCTAAGATGGCGAAGGTATTAAAGACGCCTCTTGAATAAGGTGGTAACTGAATTCAACTCCACCGAACACAACTGAATTCAGCTCAACTGAATGCAACCTATTTCAACTCGACTAAACACAATACTGAATGCAACCCTCGACTGACCTAATCTAACTAGACAATGTGGTCTCTGCCACCTTTACCAGAATGGCGGTGTCGAGGGCGAGCGGGAGGACGATGAAGACTGTGGCGCCGCCGGTGCCGGCGGCAGCAAGGCCAAGATGAAGCGGCGGCCGCGCCCGGAGCCCCTCTTCATCCCGCCGCCCAAGCCGGGACTCTTCGCCACTCCGGCCCTCTTCTCGTCGCTCACGCCCTACCAGAGCCACCTGCGGTCCCCGGTGCGGCTGGCCGAGCACCCGCTGGCCTTCCCCCCGTACACGCCGCCGCCCATCCTCAGCCCCGTGCGCGAGGGCTCCGGCCTCTACTTCTCCACCTTTCTGGCCGCCGCCGCCTCAGCCTCAGCCTCTGCCTCCGCGGTGGTGGCCGGAGGTCAGGGCCTCGGCCTGGGCCTGGGCCTGGGCCTGGGCCTGAGCCTGGCCCCGCCGCCTGCCACGCCAAAGTCGGCCACACGCAGCCTCCTCCGCTCCAGTGAGTCCCGTCCCCGTCCCCCGTCAATCAGGATGTTAATTTTTGGTTTTGAATCGGGCTCAGAATCAGAATCAGAATGCCTTTATTGTCGTTGTACAAGTGCTGTAACATTGAGTTGAAATCCTCACGGTGCACTCTGCCGTACTCACAAAACAGCAATTTAATTTAATTTATTTAAAAACTCGACTTCTGCATCCTGTTTCGCGTTGTCCACGGGGAGTTTTGTACGTTTATGAATACTATTTTAGGATAAAATGTAATCGTAAAAGTCTGAGAATTTCCCTTCATCGCGTAAGATGGATATAACTTTCTGTTATGTTTGATACTTTCTCTCCATTTTTTAAAAAAATCTAAAAGTATACCAGGAAATATCCTGGTATATAACGTGTAAACTTTGCGATATGAAGCAACGCTAAATTCCAGGCTCTGTTTTACCCGTCCGGAATGTGACTTTAATCGAATCGCACACACACACACACACACACACACACACACACACACACACACACACACACACACACACACACACACACACACACACACACACACACACACACACACACACACACAAGTTGTTTTGGAATAAAGATTCCCGTGCGCTCTGCTCTTCCAGACAGCTGTGACATCACGCCGCCCGTTCTGTCCGTCATCGGCGAGGTGACCCCGGTCAGCATAGAGCCGTAAGTAACATCCCATAATACAACCACCCCACCCCACCCTCCGCTCCATCACTGATTGGGACGGTTCTCCGGGAGCCAGGGGTGTCTCCGGTTTCTCCGACGTCACAATCGCACTGTTCGGCCACAGCACTACATTGTCTCGTGTGTTTGCCTTTGGGTCCCGAGCAAATAGTGTGCAAACCGTTTTAATATCCGCGGTCAGCTTGGTGGCAAACAGAGTCGAGTTTCACTTAGAAGCTTTAGCAAGGGAGACTCGGGAGACCAGGCAATTTTTTTGTTGTACACGGTAACTAGCACAGACTAGACTAGACTAGAGAGCTATGGTAACTGTTGTTGTCCCTGGACGTGTTTACACTGCACCGGAGGAGGATGTTTGACATTTAGGCTTTCTGTCTTCTAAGGAACCGCATCCTTGTCTCCACTTAAATCACAGGAGAGAGAGAGAGAGAGAGAGAGACTCTTTGAGATGTTCCCCATTCCCCAGTAAATCTGTCTGTTGTGAGTAACAGAGGCGGGGGGGGGGGGGGGGTGTACTTTAAACTCCTCCTTTCCCGTCTGCTGTTGCCCAATTTCCGTTCAGTAAGGGGAAGGGGAGGACTCTTGTTTCGAGTGTTTAGTGTTGGGAGTTTCCTTCTGATCTTCACTTTTTCCTGTATTCAGAAGGGATAGTGTGGTCGCCAGAGTGTTTCAACAAGTCTCCAGCAGAATTCCTATAAAGCTCATATGGGCTCCTTTAGTCAATGACGCCTGCATCTGAATTCACTGTAGGTGTCTTTGAGTGTTCCGTGTTTAGCAGTAAAACTTGGACTTGTCAGTAGAGGAAGAGGGGAGGGGTCCCATGGGAGCTGGAAAAGGGAGAGAGGGGGGGGGTACTCCATAGGGGCTTTGACTTATGTGTGTGTGTGTGTGTGTTTCCTTCCTTAATACCAACACACACACAGCGGGGATGGGAGCAGGACCAGTTCTCTGGCTGGTACAAGCTGTGCTGCAGTCGGTCAAGACTCTGCAGCACAGCCACCGGCCTCCACTACACACTATGAATCAGGCTTTCAGCGCAGCTTGCACACACACACACACACACATACATACATACATACATACATACATACATACATACATACATACATACATACATACATACATACATACATACACATGTCCAGCCCTGGGCCCCCCCCCCCCCCCCACACACACACACACACCGAGGCTAACTCACTCCACCTGGGGGAGGGGCCTGGGTTGGTCTGGGGGAGGAGCCAGAATAGCTTTGGAGAGATATGGTAAGGCCTCCATGTGTGGAGACACATGGAGCGGAGGGGAAATCCTTTTTTTTTTTTTAAAGTGTAAAAAGGGCGAGTTAGGAGTCGGGACGGTTACATGGGGGTCAGTATTGTACTGTGTGTGTTTGTGTCTGTGTGTCCACGTGTATGTACGTACAGTATATATAAATACATATAGATTATACTGTGTTTTTATGATTGCGGATGCACGGCGGATATGTCAGCAGGGGAAGTGACAAGTGGCCGCGTGATCTCTCCTAAATCACAGCTGAGAGACGGGCATCCGGCCTGTGCAAAGACTCACGTACTCATCGCCGGTACCCGATACCTGATCCCCATCTGGCGTTTGATGATGACCTAGATGATGGCTTGATAAGGGGATCAAATCAACTGACCTGTTTGGATTTGGTTACCGGAGGGCTTTTTTTGTGTTTTTTTTGGATTGTGGTCATGATTGGTTGATGATTGGCTGTTTTTTTAAGGTGTGTGTGTGTGTGTGTGTGTGTGTGTGTGTGTGTGTGTGTGTGTGTGTGTGTGTGTGTGTGTGTGTGTGTGTGTGTGTGTGTGTGTGTGGTGTGTGTGTGTGTGTGTGTGTGTGTGTGTGTGTGTGTGTGTGTGTGTGTGTGTGTGTGTGTGTGTGTGTGTGTGTTTAATGATTTGAGTGGTTGTTGTTTTTGTTTTTTTTAAGTTGACGACTCGCGGAGACGATCATAGATTTTGCGAGTGGGCGGAAATTACACACAAAGCATTTCAATAAATAGACAGAGACTCCCTCCCCCCGACCGGAACATTCTACAGAGACCCACTTAGGACATTAGAGCTTTTGATTAAGGAAAAAGATCAAGAAAACAGATTAAAAGGAAAATAATGGTTATAACCCCGGCTCACTGCAGGTTAAAAATCAGCGACTGTAATTCTGATCGGATTGCAAAAATAAAGATGGGAAAAAAAAAAAAAAAAAAAGCAGATTTGAAGTTTAGGATTTAAAACGAATAGATCAATGGAAAGCCACATGTCACTGACACTGGAGCACCGCTGCATCAGATCCTCATGAGATTGTGTTGTTGTCCCCGTCCCCCCCCCCCCCCACCCACTGGCAGACGCATAAACATCGGGTCGCGTTACCAGGCGGAGGTACCGGAGCTGAGGCAGCGGTCCGCGGTCCAGCTGGACAGGAACCGGGCCGAGCTGGTCTATGCTCCTCTCACCCAGCAGGACGCCAAGCCTGACTTCCAGAAGAAGGGTACTCTCTCTCTCTCTACTCTCTACTCTCTACTCTCTCTCTCTTCTCTCTACTCTCTACTCTTTCTCTCTCTCATATTTTTATATATATATATATATTTGTTTTTTTGGACTGAGAAATAGATATCCAATTGTCTGCTTCCTCTGTCTCACTTCCTTCCTTCCTCCCCCCCCCCCCCCCGCAGTGGAGGACTTGATGCACCTGGCCTGCTCCAGCGCTGTGTGTGGCGGGGGGACCAACCAGGAGCTGGCCCTGCACTGCCTGTACCAGGTCAACGGTGATATCATGGTGAGCGCAGTCACACACCAATATCAGCTTTTAAAATAACAATTTGTTAAAGCTTTTGTCTTAAGCACCAATATCTGGATCACGCCACCAAAAAAACCGACACCGTTTATACCCTGTGTTTTTCAAATGAACGTGGGAGAGTGAAAACCTTAGTGAAAAGCAGTTGTTTTACCTTGACAAAACTGTTCACATTATTGGTGACACCCAAAAACCCCAGTGTTATGAACAGAAAAGGAAGGAAATGTGAGGTCAAACAATGTCATGTGTGTAATAAACGGCGGACTGCTTTCCTAGTGTGTGTTGGCTCTGTGAGCGGGTGAGACGAGTAGCTCGGGCATCGGAACGGTTCCTTTGACTTTAACTCTACTGAAATGTGCGTGGGTTGCTATTTTTGTTCAATTGGAGTGAGTTATCGTCAAGGCTGTTCGCTGCTTAGTCAATTACTATTTGCTTGTGTAATGGAAAGGCAGGAGCGTTGGGCAACGTATCTGTTCCCTTATACCTATCAAAAATGGCAGTTATATAATATCACATATATCTAAATCCATATCTAAATCTGGGGGATTGGATCCTCTTTCTTGGTCACACACACACAGTGAAATGTGTTTCTCTGCATTCACCCATCCTAGTATTAGGAGCAGAGGGCAGCTATTGCATATAGAGCTGCCCTGGGAGCTAGGGGGGGGGTCTTGGTGCCTTGCTCAAGGGCACCTCGGCAGTGCCCAGGTGTTTCGAAGACTTGAACCCGACGACTCAACAGACTTGGCAGAGCTATCCTGCCGCCCTAATGGTGGAATGGTGTACCCTCCACACGTGAACTGAAAGGTGTTGTGCGTTTAGTGCTGGCTGGCAGACCGCAGCGCGCCGCTATGCCACCCCTATGCCACCCCTACGCTACCCCTACGCTACCGCTATGCTACCACTAAGTCCTTGCGCAACAGCTGAGGCGAGTGTTGCCGCAGTGAGCTCCCGGTGCTGCGGTGTGTGAGGTCAGGTGACCCTGTTCTGGCGTTGTGCTGAGTCACGCCTGTTCCCCTTTCACTCGCATATCTCTTTGAGACAAGCTGACCAGGCCATGCCACCACCCCCCCTCCCCCTCCCCCTCCCCCCTCCTTCTGCTGCACAGGGCCAAGTTCACAGCTAAGGCTGACGCTCCACAAGGTTCTCCGTTAGCCACGGGGAGGGAGAACGAGGGGCTTTGGGGTTTTGAATTGAGCTTCCCTGTGAGGAAAGTCAATTATTAACTACACAACAGAAGATTCTGAAGGGGAAATGAGAAGGTATATTTGTCACATGACATGTAATATGGTACAGTGTACACGGAAATGTTATCGGCAGCTCCAAAGATGTGTGCAGAATTACAGGAATATAGACGATACAAAATGACAAGAATTACAAGAATTACAAAAAAAAAAAAAAAAAAGAATATATAGTGTGTATATATATATATAGACGGAATTAGAATGTTCCGGTCACATCAAGTCACACGCGCGTGTAAAGTAAGACGCGGGCACAAATCTAATGGAGCCAACTTAGTTTACACAGTTTAACCTTGGCCAAGGTGCCAGGAATGTCCTGGTGCACGCCAAGAGGACGGAGGAACACATGTACGCCTGGGGCCATGTTGTTGTTGTTGTTGTTGTTGTTGTGTGGTTGGCACGGCGAGGACATTCAGTCGGAAAATGGATCTCCCGTCCTTTATCGGACGTTCCGATCGGATAGAGTTGCTCTCTCTCTTCAGAGATATTCTCTAACCCCGCTCGCTGGTTACAGAAATAGTCGTCTTTCCCAAGGCTCTGTATCAATCAATTTATCAATAATTAAAATATTGAAATAAGCCTAAACTGTAGTGTACGCCCTCTTCCGTGCGCGGCTAAGATTTAATCTGAGTGATAAGTCTTCTCCAGCGAACGGGCAGAGAACAGACGCCTTTCGGTTTCTACCAGCGTCGCCAAGGCAACGAGGGAGTAGGCGTAGCGTGGGCCGGTGGTTCAAGTTCCCACTCTATCCAAACTCTGTATCATCCTCTTCATCATCATCATCATCATCATCGTCTTCGTCCTCACGCACACACACACACACACACACACGCACACGCACATAGACTGAGTGAACGTTTTTTTTTCGGTTCTCCTTTGTCGTCCAACAGTCTCTTCCCTTTTAAAGCCGATTGTGTGGATGGGTTTTGACGCGGTGCCAAAAAAAACGGTTCCTCATTGTTGTGTGTGTGTGTGTATCGGAGGACTCTAAACTCCCACGCTCCGGGTGCGTTTGTTTCACAGGCCGCTCTGTCCCTGCTGATGTTGAAGAGCCCCGTGTTCCCCAAGGCCCACCCCCTGGCCGACTATCACTTCTCAGGTGGGTACCGCTTCCCCCCCGGGGGGGGGGGTCCCCGCCACCCCCCCTGCATGTCATAATCTTTTTTTTTTTGATCAACATTTATCTGTTATAGATAGAACTGCTCCTACTCCTGTATATATATTTATACTTGCCATACATTTATATATGCTCACTTGTATATACATTTACATCTGTATATTTGTATCCGGCTTTCAATAACTGCATACCCCTGATCACTACCTGTTAAAGTCTCACTTACCTGTATATACATATACCTATTATTATTATTATTATTATTATGCTCATATCACATTTATACCTAAACCGTCTTTTAACCTGTAAATTTAAACTGTAAATGATATTATCTTACCTGCACTTTACTGCAACATTTGCACTCTGGTTTAGATGCTAAATTATTTTCGCTGTACTGTACTTGTGCTGTGCAATGACAATACATTTTAATCTAATCTAATCATAACTGGTACCTCGCAGTACGGGGAGGGGCGGGGGAGGGGGGGCGTGAGGGGGGGAGCGGAGGGAGGGGTTTTACCGGAACAAGAACACATTTTAAAAAGCTAGTTGGTGAGTTGCTCAAATCAGGACTCGGCATCCTCCTGCATGGGAACGGCGTGGCCACCGTCCAAACCCTCCCCGGCAGTATATCATCGTGTGTGTGGAAACACGGCCCCTGCGGCACACGCCAAAGATCGTGTGTGTGTG
>CM051016.1:8226924-8241924 GCA_027704905.1 Muraenolepis orangiensis | reverse complement strand
CTCTATATACTGAACTGAGTGGTCCGAATCATGGGTGTGTGTGTGTGTGTGTGTGTGTGTGTGTGTGTGTGTGTGCGTGTGTGCTCACTGTGCTGTGTTTCACCCAACAGGGGCCCCGTGGGGGGGAGTTGCGGCGGGACGAGGACAGCAGGAAGTGGGAGGGGTCTGCAGACAGGAAGCGGGACATCAGCCCCCCGAAGCTGACGCACCATGCGCTATTGGCCGCTGATAACGTGAGTGGCACACACACACACGCACACACGCACACGCACACACGAGAGGATGAAAGAATTTGTAGTGGTAAGTATTGTACTGGCTACAGCGTTCGACGCCCGGGCGAAAGCTTACTGGGTTCGATTCCCACATGCCCCTGCATGTCTACCTGACGTGCAAACAAGATGCCCTAATTGGAACGTCTAAAGGATAAACATTAGAGGTCGTAACGACCGACCTTGACTCCAAAATCTAAATCGATGCACGTTTCAAACACAAAGTGGAAAAGGGGAGATTCTGTGAGACTTAAAGTCACACGGGCGTCGGAATATGAGTGAAAGTGACTAAAGTCACGTGTTGTTGTTTTTTTAGCTTGGTTGAAGCCAAGGCATTTTGGGTTTGAGTATTTGGATGCACGGCAATCTGCTCACACCACGACACGGCTAACACTGGTATGCTAGCGTCAATGATGACATCAACAACAACACAAACATGTGCCACTGTGATATCTCCGGTTATACCGGCCCATGTTGATGTTGTCCAATAGACACAGGCCTAACACTCCCAACATCTCTTTTGGTTAGCGGCTAAAGGGCTAAAACGTGGTGGAATTAGGTGTGAAATTGTGAAACTTTGAAAACCCTACTGCTTCTTTATGATATGGCAACATTACCTGTAGTTTTGAGTTATATCAGTTTATTTTTGTTAAATACACGAGACAAGCGACAAATCAAACATGGACAGACATATTCACAAATAGAACGTTGAAATAGTGGCATTTATTTATTATTATTATCCTCACACAGGACACACGGGTAGATGTTGTCAATGGGTTTTACTTGAGTGTTGACGAGAGGTTACAGCCAGAGCGGGTGTTGACATGCACGCTTGACATGTGGGCAGTCTTGATGTGTGGTGACGGCTGGTTTAGGCCTTGTGTCCACCAAAGCCTTTTGATGCGGCTGAAAATGGCAGGCGCTCTTCTGAAATCGGCCAGCCGGGGGCGGTAGAGAGTGCAGCGTTTTATCAGCCTTGATGTTTCGGTTGCCATGATAGGATGCAGGTCGGTGGTGATGTTACCTCGGTGTGGTATTTGTCCCGCCCATCCTCCACTGTGATTGGACGGCGGGGTAGTCATTGACAGTGACGTTTTAATCAAAGTTGAAAAATGTTCAACTCTTGAATGGTCACTCTAAAAAGTGCAGCGCTTTGGCACAGAAATAACGCTCACCTTCGGTCACATTGATGCCGCTTTAAGCGCCTCCCATTGCAAACAAATTGAAAAAAGACGCAGGCCTCAGGAACAAATGCTTAGGACACGAGGCCTTATCCTGTTGGCCTTGATTGGCCAACCTACCACAGGTGTGCAGCCTCACCCAGCAGGCTGCTTCAACCAGACTCTAATCAGTCTGACTGGGGTCAGGTGAGGCTGCTTCAACCAGACTCTAATCAGTCTGACTGGGGCCAGGTGAGGCTGCTTCAACCAGACTCTAATCAGTCTGACTGGGGGCCAGGTGAGGCTGCTCAACCAGACTCTAATCAGTCTGACTGGGGCCAGGTGAGGCTGCTTCAACCAGACTCTAATCAGTCTGACTGGGGGCCAGGTGAGGCTGCTTCAACCAGACTCTAATCAGTCTGACTGGGTGGCCAGGTGAGGCTGCCACGAAGCACGCACACACACTACAGTGTCATATTTGTGAGACATGACTATAAACAATTATTAACAATATTTAATGATAACCAAGTCTTCTTTATAAAACGAGGCAGGTGGTCGTGCAGTGGTGTAGGCCCAGTCAGCGGCATTGCAGAAAAATAAGTCTTATCAATTTATGTAGCCAAATTGTGACCTCAAAATCGCAAGTCAAATCAAATGGAGGACTGGGAGAATGGTGTCACCCCTAGTAAACATGTTTATTGGTAGCGGCCTGGGAAGTGTTCAGTATTTTATAGAGCGTTGTAGAGGAAGTCCAGAGACTCTGTGTCTCTGTGCTATTCAAAGGCTGTATGACGTTGAGGTGGGGGGGGGGGGGGGGGGGGGGATTGATTGGTTTGTTTTCGACTTGCTGGACTGTAGACAACTGTGATATCGGGAGAAGAGACACCGTTTCACACAGAGCGTGAAATGGTTTTGATGTATTTCCAAGTAAGTCACGTGAATGGGAAGACAGATTCATTTAGAAATGAATACAATTGGTGCAGGACAAAATGTTTGGGGGGCGGGGGGGAATTGTATTTTGATCCCTGCAGGATTTGACGATCAAGGAAAACATGTCTTGCTATTGGTTGAAATTCTAAGCCGGGCCTGTTGTCATGACTCCACTGTCTGTGAATTAGTGTTTGGTTGTGATTGAGGTTTGGATTTAATGGATAAATGGAAACCAGCGCACACACGGTGAAAAGGGTTCCTTTTCAATTCAGGGTGTCTTTGACTCAGGTTTGGTTCTAGAATGGGTCACTTTTTAACTTTTTCCAACATGTGGAGAGGCTTCATGCTCCAAGGCTGTAGTGTGTTGTTTAGATTTTGTCTCGACGGTGAGGCTTGCGAGAGTGCTGCCCCCCGGCGGCCGTTGGGAGGAACTGCGGGTCTCAGGTTTAAGTTACATTTACAGGGCTTGTGCAACCTCGATATGCAGGCAAACAATGACTCGACAAGAAACCTTTCCCCTCATTATTCGCACCGCCGATAAGCTGCCAATGACAGCCTGCTGACAACAGGCCTCTGAGAACCTGACTCCTCCTGGGCTCACGGGGTAAAGCTTTTGTTTTGTTTAGGCAGGTTTTGTGTTTTTTTTCCAACACAGCTGATAAGTAAGGTGTAGGTTGGGGAGTGGGTGGTAAGAACGCTTCAGTGTTCTTTAGCAAACCCAAAGTGTGGGTGAGTGTGTTTCCTACGCAGAAGATGGAAAACACAACAACAACCACCTTGCAGCTACCGGGGTTCGAGCTACCGGCCTGCAGTCATCTCTCTCTCTCTCTCTCTCTCTCTCTCTCTCTCTCTCTCTCTCTCTCTCTCTCTCTCTCTCTCTCTCTCTCTCTCTCTCTCTCTCTCTCTCTCTCTCTCTCTCTCTCTCTCTCTCTCTCTCTCTCTCTCTCTCTCTCTCTCTCTCTCTCTCTCTCTCTCTCTCTCTCTCTCTCCTCTCTCTCTCTCTCTCTCTCTCTCTCTCTCTCTCACACATATATGCTTCCTGTTGCTCGACGTCGACCTGTTCGAGTAGGCAAAAGAATGCAAAGTATTTCCTGTGTGTATATAAGCAAGCGGGGCGAGGTCGGCGTCTGAGAGTTCACGGCTTCAACGGTTGTTTCCGTCCACAATACATTTGTGTTCGATTTGTCTTCTGGTCCTTTCAACATATGGCATATTCACAATTCAACAAAGGGGCCTTTGAAGGAAGCCCTCAATGAAGCTACATTCATACGCACACCGACGAGAGCCGATGTGTTTTCATTCGATGCGACGACTCGTCTTAATTGGATCGGGGAATTTGGTAATGCGGTTACCCAAAGAGTCACATATCTTTTGTTATGAGGTTACGACGGCCCGCGTATCCCAATGAGTCACGACAATATACAATCTCATATTAGATTTTGTGTGTGCGCGCGCGTGTGTGTGTGTGTGCGCACGCATGCTTTGTTATTGAGGTCTCGTGGAACGTGAACGTCAACGATATTGTTATTCTCGTGTGTAGCTTCCGACACAAGCGTCAATGAACCTTGTGTCAATCTCAATCAGTCCAGCTGTTACGGGAGGCGTCTCGGAGGCGTCTCCTCCGCACCTCTTCTGTATGTTATGCATGCATGCATGTCTGATATGTAGATGGATGAATAGAAGGAATGATGGGTGGACAGACGCTTCATCCTCGCATGCGTCTCGTCTCCGCAGGCCACAGCGGTCCTGGCGTTGAAGGGCCAAGAGGGAGACCAGCCCCACCCCCTCCTCCACCACCACCACCACGACTACCACCACCCCCACCCTCTCTCCAGGGCCGTCCACCCGCCTCAGCCCGCCCCCCTGCCCCCAAGCTCCGCCCCCTCCAAGCCACGCCCGGACGGTGGCGGCGGCCGCAAGGGCGGAGCGCCGGCGGTCACCAAGGTGCCGGCCAATCCGGAAGGAGAGTTCCCCTGCAAGAAATGCGGCAGGTGTGTGTGTGTGTGTGTGTGTGTGTGTGTGTGTGTGTGTGTGTGTGTGTGTGTGTGTGTGTGTGTGTGTGTGTGTGTGTGTGTGTGTGTGTGTGTGTGTGTGTGTGTGTGTGTGTGTGTGTGTGTGTGTGTGTGTGTGTGTGTGTGTGTGTGTGTCCCCCTTGTATAGCTGTCACATGCACACATCCAACCAATCACAGCTCTTTGGTCGGGTTTTTAGTTCTATGTCGTTGCCGGAGGGCTGCCATTTAAAGCCCAGGCCTTGTAAATGAAGCCCCAGACGTGCCATTGTGTTTCCAGTCGCACGGTTTTACGAGCCCGCACGGGCGCTAGCTCGTAGCGACGGCGCACGGCTAGCGCGGGACATTGGAGGCCGGAGCGCGCTCTCGCGCTGGTAACCAGCTGCACCATGGCAACGCGCGGCCTGTTATTGCAAGCCGTCGCCTAGCGACTGAGACACAAGAGGCGTGCCCCGGCGTGCCGTGTGTTAGCCTTCAGGCCGGAAACCGAACAAGACCGGAACAACCACACACGGACACACACACAGAGACAGACACAGACACACACGCTGAGACAGACTTAAACACACACACACACACACACACACACACACACACACACACACACACACACATACAGAGACAGACAGAGACACATACACAGACAGACATAGACACAGATACAGAAACGGAATAGAGACACAGACACACACACACACACAGACAAACAGAGACACATGCAGAGATAGACACACACAGACAGACACACACACTTGGTTGGGTCGTGTTATTTTGCAAGGCAAGAGGAGTTCGGTAAAACAATCTCGATTGCAAGATTAAAAAGCTCTTAATGTCTTCAAGTCAAGGCGAGTTCAGTGAAACGCACAAGTGGGTGCATATTAAATCGCTTGTATAACAATCCAAGGTGCTTGAAAGTTGAGATAAACAGACCCCAGAACCAGCATCACTTCAGAAAAGATGTACCTTTTAATAAATAATATATATTATATAATATATATAATAAAATCAAACGCCATTTTCGAAAGAATTAAACGTCCTTCGGCTCTGGGTAGACTCTTTGACGAGCAAACACGCGGACAGACACCCACCTTTTAAGAATCCCGGCCCAAGTTGAAAGGTTTGAATACTACATGGACAAAACAAATAAAAAGCCCAAAAATCCTTCTACATAAATTTGTGTATCTCACCATCTCCGATGAATGCAGCTGGAAGATTTTCCTTCAACTGTCAAAAGTTCTCAATGCCTCAGTTCCTACAACACGCAGCTTATGGAATGACTGCGGTGGGACTCGAATTCACAATCTTTGAATGGCTTCTTCTTCCGATTCCTCCTAGAAGTCCAATGTCCAGCTACCCTGTTCGGCGACGATCAACTTTCTGTTTGTTGGTTGGTTGGTTGGTTGGTTGGTTGGTGGTCATGTGCAAAACCGTCTCTCCCCACGTTCCCTCCTCATCCAGGGTGTTCTACAAGGTGAAGAGCCGCAGCGCTCACATGAAGAGCCACGCCGAGCAGGAGAAGAAGGCCGCCGCCCTGCGCCTAAAGGAGGAGGCCGAGGAGGAGGAGCGGAGGAGGGCAGTCGCCGCAGCCGCCGCCGCCACCGCCGCCGCCCTGCTGGCCGCCCAACACCAGCACAATGGCACGCAAGCGCCGGGGGGCGGAGCCACCGGAGGAGGAGGAGAGAGTACCAACGAGGACTCGTCCGGCGGCGAGGATGAAGAGGACAATGACGACGGTGGCGACGTAGACTGGCAGTGAGGTTCCCCCCCGTGCGCCCCTCTCGCCCGCTGATGATGATGTGATGGGGGAAGAGACCCCCAACCCCATGCCGCTTTCACAAGCACACACGCATACAAACACACAGGCACGGAGCTCCCTCCTGCCGCTAGGATACGCTGCCCCCTGGCTGTCCCACTGCGTGTCTGCAGTCCCTCAAGACGTCCACCGGACTCATGGATGATGGGGAGGTGGGTGTGGGTGTGTTTGAAGGTGTGTGTGCGTGTGTTTGAAGGTGTGTGTGTGTGTGTGTGTGTGGTCTTAATCTGGAGCCATGGACACCCTCTCCTCTCATATTCAGGGACACGTTTACCCCCCAGGACCTATGGATGGTTATGGACCTTGGACCTTGGTGGTGGTGACTGTGCACCCAGTGTCCTCTCCTGGCTCCTTGCAGGGGGACATCAGTGATGTCATAGCCATGCTGGCCAATCGCGTGGCACCAGGAAGCCGTCAAGGCTGCCGTCGCAATCCCAAAGCACTTTTTTCTCTTTTTTTTTTTTTTTTTTGTTTACTAAACGCGGGGACTTTAAGTGGGTTTACGTTACCGCGACGACACATTGTTGTCAAACCCACCGGACCTACAGAGCCCTACAGACCTCCAGACCCCTATAGGGTCCAGACCCCTATAGCCCCTACAGACCTGTAGCCCTACGGAGCTACAGGCCTACGGAGACCCCTAAAGCCCTTTAGACCCTACAGACTTGCAGACCTACACGCCTACAGACCCTTTAGGACCCTACAGCCCTTGAGCCCTACAGACCTACAGACCTAGAGCTGTACAAGACTTTTGCCAAGTGACTTTTTATTTTTATCACATTTGACTTCTGGGTTTTTACTCCGGATGTGAATAAACGGATTATAGAAAAGAAAGATGATGGATGAATGGAGTTATGGATGGATGGATGGATGGAAGCTGCTGACTGTTAACTTCTCCTCTTCCCGCTCCGCGCTGCCAAACGTCTTCTTGTGGACGCATGATGCACCCCCCCCCCCCCCCCCCTCACAGTTCTTGGCACTCATTGGTCGGTTTGTTGCTCCCCCCCCCCCCCTCTGTTCCGTACTGCTGATGCCTTGGATGTTTCCCCCACGCCTTTTTATCTTCAATTGACAATCAATTTTACAGAATTGTTTTTGAAATATCACTATATATATATATAAATATAATTATACATATGTTAAATGTTGCTTTTTCTTTTTTCTTTTTTTCTTTCGGTGTTGCTATAGTTATTGGTGTTTTGTGAATATTCATGTTATTGTTGTTGATGTGAATTGTTGTTGTTATTATTATTAATATTATATTATTATAAGAATTTGTTTTGGCTGTGATTTAATTGGGGCCATTCTCTCATTTCTCAGTGTGATATCTATGTAGATGTATATCTATCTTTATGGATAGATCTATAGATGTCTATCTATATGGATAGATCCATAGATGTCTATCTATATGGATAGATCTATAGATGTCTATCTATATGGATAGATTCATAGAGGTCTATCTATATGGATAGATCCATAGATGTCTATCTATATGGATAGATCTATATATTGATATCTATATGGATTGATCTATAGATGTCTATCTATATGGATAGATCCATAGATGTCTATCTATATGGATAGATCTATATGGATTGATCTATAGATGTCTATCTATATGGATAGATTCATTGATGTATATCTATACGTATGGATCCATAGATGTCTTTCTATATGGATAGATCTATAGATGTTCGTCTATATGGATAGATCTATAGATGTTCGTCTATATGGATAGATCTATAGATGTACGTCTATATGGATAGATCTATAGATGTTTGTCTATATGGATTGATCCATAGTTGTCTGTCTATATGGATAGATCTATATATTTATATCTATATGGATAGATCTATAGATGTTCGTCTATATGGATAGATCTATAGATGTACGTCTATATGGATAGATCTATAGATGTTCGTCTATATGGATTGATCCATAGTTGTCTGTCTATATGGATAGATCTATATATTTATATCTATATGGATAGATCTATAGATGTTCGTCTATATGGATAGATCTATAGATGTTCGTCTATATGGATAGATCTATAGATGTTCGTCTATATGGATTGATCCATAGTTGTCTGTCTATATGGATAGATCTATATATTTATATCTATATGGATAGATCTATAGATGTTTGTCTATATGGATGGATCTTTAGATAATTGATCGATATACATCTACGTGTAATATGCTCCTTGCTGCCCGTGTGTGACTGAGTTTTCCGAACCAGGGAATAAGAACAGAAAAAGGTATGTGCAATAGAACAAGATGAGCCCTGACATGTGGAGCAGACCCTGTGTGTGTGTGTGTGTGTGTGTGTGTGTGTGTGTGTGTGTGTGTGTGTGTGTGTGTGTGTGTGTGTGTGTGTGTGTGTGTGTGTGTGTGTGTGTGTGTGTGTGTGTGTGTGTGTGTGTGTGTGTGTGTGTGTGTGTGTGTGTGTGTGTGTGTGTGTGTGTGTGTGTGACTTCCCTGACCTCCCGACGGATGATTATGTCCTACTAGGATGTACGTGTGTGTGTAGGAACGACCTTCTACAGCAACACACGGGGGAAAGGGACGCCCTTGCCACACAGCATCTAATGCTGTCCACAAAAAAAAACAATATCGCATTTCATTTGTATGTTTTGTATTTTTTTTATTTTTTATTAACATTTGTTTATCTTTTTCGTTGCGGCTGGCTGGGTGTGTAGTCACCATAAGGACCTACTGTATGTATGAATTCAATAGACTGTTACATCCTCAGAAGTCATCACTTGGTGTGTGTGTGTGTGATACAATCCGGGGTTGGCGATTATCGTTAGCGCTGCTAGCGAATTGGCTCAAACCCCATCAATAATCCATCCTCTTGACTGTCCACGGTCTATTAGCTTGTGTCCTTGCTAGTAATTAAACAATTGGTCTTTCTCTGTAGCGGCGCCCTCTCCCGTTAAGCCCCATCACTTGGAGCCTACGTCTGTTGCCATGGCAACAAACTGGATGGATGGTTTTCTTTTCTTTCTTTTCCTTTTTCCAATGCCAAGGAGTAATGTTGGGGGGGGAAACGGTTCTGATTATCAATTTGTGTGTGTGTGTGTGTGTGTGTGTGTGTGTGTGTGTGTGTGTGTGTGGTGTGTGTGTGTGTGTGTGTGTGTGTGTGTGTGTGTGTGTGTGTGTGTGTGTGTGTGTGTGTGTGTGTGTGTGTGTGTGTGTGTGTGTGTGTCCGCGCAAAGTTCAAATGTGAAACAAAAAATAAAAGAAAATAAGCCAGCTACAGTTGAGAAGAGGAAAAATAAAATAAAATGACCTTTTGACTATCCATATTGTTTGGGTTATCTTAATTGATCCGTGTTTTCTCTATTGATTTCATTTAGGGCTTGAGCGCCGTGCGGTCACAGGGAATTGTTCCTAACTGTTGAAAAAAACGCTTCACGTTTTACCGCGTGGGAAGGGAATTTTGGAGACAAAGAGAAAAAAAAGTTTATTTAGTTAAATATTAGAAGATATATATATATATATATATATATATGAATGAAATTCTGTTTGCATCATTTCTATGCTATTTTACTATGAGGTTCACACTAACGACGGCAAAACGTATCTGAATTTCAACTGCTTTTTACTACGATGTAACTTATTTGTTTCCGCTTGATTTCTACCACCTGTGTTTTTAGTAATGATTTATCAAGCACTGTATATTAAAGTTTTATGATATCAGCGCTGGTTGGCCTTTTTCTGTTTGTGTTCATTCCCCTAAAAGCCTTTTTTTATATATCTATCTATCGTGTTTCTGTTCCCTGGTATGCAATGTTTGTATTTCCTCTCAAACTGATAATATTCTTGGTTCAGTTCACTGTCTTGCACAAGAAAAGAAACTTGCGACCTTCCTGTTACAGGATGTTATTTATACCCACTAGCAGTATCTGCTGTACCGTGTCAGCTCTGATAGGTCACCCCCACACCCTTATTCCAATATAACGATGGCTTTAGTTTTAGTTCTCTCATAAGAACGGACGTGTGTAGTAACACGCCAGTTCCACACCGGGGCGGTGTTCGCTCACTAGTGACTAAACGTTTGTTCTGGTTAATACGCATTCTTTGTCATTGCGCTTCCCATGTGATGTCTTCTAATCTTTCCTTGACTGTTAAATCGTGTCGGAACCAGAAGTATTGCTCGATTTGTTATTTATGATTGTTATGCACAATGCTTATCCGCGGTCTCCATTAGTTCGAGTAGCACTGTTTGTTCACTCGGTTTGTACTAGATGTAATGAATAGAGCTAGCGAATCACCTCCGACCAGCACTGCTGCCAAGTCCCTGCAGCAATGCATTCTGGGAAAAGCAGAGCAGCAGAAGTGTGTGTGTGTGTGTGTGTGTGTGTGTGTGTGTGTGTGTGTGTGTGTGTGTGTGTGTGTGTGTGTGTGTGTGTGTGTGTGTGTGTGTGTGTGTGTGTGTGTGTGTGTGTGTGTGTGTGTGTGTGTGTGTGTGTGTGTGTGTGTGATCCAACTGGTGGGAAATGGAGGAAGAGAGGATGAAGATGGAGAGAGGGTATAGGACAGAAGAGATTTGAGGGGGGATGAGGAGTTCTCTAAACACAAGTTGGATTTGGTTCTGTTCCAGCTGGTGGAACACTTTCCGACTTTAGGATGGGCTGTCGTGTGCAGACTTGCTCTCCATGTCTTTATCGCAAGCCGGGCCAATCTGTTGAAACAGGAGTCCTCCTAGATGTGTGTCGTTGTAGGAAGGAATTTATTATCTACATATAATATTGCAAATATAAGTATTCCTGCTATATATACCCACCCATGTTGGCCTGTGTGTGTGTGTGCGTTAAGTTGCGCGTTAAGTTGCACGTTAAGTCGCTTTGGATAAAAGCGTCTGCCAAATGTCCTAAAGTTCCCTTTGAATATCTGGGTACTCAAATCTTGCCTTCAGAGCAACTCCGGATGGGCGGCAGTAGCTCAGTCTGTTGGGACTTAGCTTGGGAACCGGAAGGTCGCCGGGTACTGCCGATGGGGGCCCTTGAGCAAGGCACCAGACCCCTACACTAACTGCTCCCTGGCTGCTGTATATACAAGAGCTGCCCACTGCTCCTAATACTAGGATGGGTTAAATGCAGAGAAACTAATTTCACTGTGTCTAAGGTCTGTCTGCCTAATTTGCCCGGCAACAGGGCCCACAGCTACGAGAGTGAGAGAGAGAGAGAGAGGTTTCCTTCATACACATCTGCTGAGACAGAGCAGAGGATGGTTCCACTGGAAACACATGCCTCCTACTGGGTTAATCATCCACAGTCAGATTGCCAGGTTATACAGTACAGTGGGGAGGAGATGATGCAGGAGGAGGAGGAGATGATGCAGGAGGAGGAGGATCCCCAGGGATGCGTGCTGAGCGCTCTCCTCTACTCCCTCTACACCCACGACTGCATGGCTATGCACAGCTCCAACTTCCTCCTCTCTACAGGGAGGAGGTTGGATCGCTGGAGCAGTGGTGCCAGGAGAACAGCCTCGCCCTCAACGTCAAGAAGACCAAGGAGCTGATCGTGGACTACAGGAAGCAGAGAGGAGAGCACGCCACTATCTCCATCGACGGTGTTGCAGTAGAGAGGGTCAGTAGCTTCAAGTTCCTCGGTGTGCACATCTCCGAGGACCTCACATGGTCCACGCACACCACACGCGTGGTGAAAAGGGCCCAACAACGCCTGTATTTCCTCAGTCGTCTGAGGAAATTCAGCATGGGCCCCCGCATCCTGAGAACATTCTACACCGGCACAATTGAGTGTTCTTACAGGGTGTATCACCGCCCGGTACGGGAACAGTACCGCATCCGAGCGCAGAGCGCTTCAAAGGGTGGTGCGGACGGCCCAGTATATCGTTGGAGGTGAACTTCCCTCCCTCCTAGATATATACATCAAGTGATGTATATATCATAAAAGACAATGCCCACCCCAGCCACAAACTGTACTCACTTTTGTCAGGCAGGCGATACCGCAGTATCAAGTGCCGTACAAATAGACTCAGAGACAGCTTCCACAGTCAGGCCATCAGGCTGCTGAACAAGGGCGTATAGCATATAACAATGTATATTGTATTACATTGATTTATATATACATATTGCTCTTTTTCTTCTTTATTTAACTTTATACAGTTTGTACTTTTTACTTATTTTTTATTCTATTTAGTTTTTATAACTGCTGTCTGTTGTCGGGTATTGCACATACCCGATTTTCACTCATTGCTTATACTTGTATAAACTGTGAAGTGACAATAAACCTGACTTGAGGAGAGAGAGAGAGAGAGAAAAAAAAACCGGGGAGGAGATGTTGGACAGAATTTGTGAAAAGCGAGTCAGGCAACAGACCCGTTTAAAATAACTAGTGTGTAATATGAAGAACTGAGCAATGTGCCCCAACACTCGTATTAACCTACAGGACCAGATCCATTCTCACCCGGTCAGGGGCAATCATATAAAAGTGTCTTAGAAGGGAGGATTTCTGAAGGATGTATACATATGGCGGATGGCTAATCTCTAGCTGGTGTTTGCGGAGTGTGTGTGTGGTTGATGGCTGGTTGAAGCAGCCTCACCTGGCCCCCAGTCAGACTGATTAGAGTCTGGTTGAAGTAGCCTCACCTGGCCCCCAGTCAGACTGATTAGAGTCTGGTTGAAGTAGCCTCACCTGGCCCCCAGTCAGACTGATAAGAGTCTGGTTGAAGCAGCCTCACCTGGCCCCCAGTCAGACTGATTAGAGTCTGGTAGAAACAGCCTCACCTGGCCCCCAGTCAGACTGATTAGAGTCTGGTTGAAGCAGCCTCACCTGGCCCCAGTCAGACTGATTAGAGTCTGGTTGAAGCAGCCTCACCTGGCCCCAGTCAGACTGATTAGAGTCTGGTTGAAGCAGCCTCACCTGGCCCCTAGTCAGACTGATTAGACTCTGCGGCTGTTGGGTGAGGCTGCACACCTGTGGGTCCTTGATAATTAAGGCCCACAGGTTAAACCAGCCATCACCACACACACACACACAAACTCAGGAGGAGCGCTGGCATGTACCTTCGGCTATGTTCACTATTCATCAAGAAGCGCTGCTTTAAACCGGTATCCTCATGGACCGTTTTAAAGGCGTCGACTGCTACATATTTGTACCGCAGTGGTTTGAAGACACTCCCTGATGTGGGGTTCATAGAGGTCTAAAGGTACAGACCAAAAGTCTCCACTCTCACACACATTTTTACGCAGGTTGCTTCATTAGGGCCCTTGTGGTGCAGACCAACCGCAACCTGAGTCTGGTGTATTGTGTGTAAACTGTCTAAGAGTGACAACCTACCTTTATAATATCATTTAAAAAAGAGTTTCATTACCCAAAAAATTGTATTTTGTTCATTTAAGCTTGTGTATAATGTGTTCTTTCTAGTGATGGGTCGTTGGTGAGAGAGTCGACTCTTTGAGGTGAACTATGGGAGTCTCGAGAGCCGAAAAAACCCTTGTTTTGTATTGTATATGCGTTATATAATAGCAGTAGTAGTCATGTGGGCGGGCTCCACGACAGGCCTACCAAAATCGGTCAAAAACTGCCACTCACAAATCTCTCGTTCACCGGCCTTTTCTTAGATTCAAGATTCAAGATTTGTATTTGCCATATGCAACCAGTACAATGCATTGCTTCCTCCCCATTCCCTCCCGCAGTATGACTTTTCCTAACACTACACTATAAAAATACTATACACAATAGAAAAGAACAATAAAGTGACCGATGGATGATATGTTCATGTGTTGAATTGTGCAAAAAGCTTTTTAAAGTGGCAGTAGGGCAGCAGCATCACAAATACAGTGCAGTACAGTGCAGTACAGAGCAGTGGCTGTTATGAGTCCAGAAATGTTGATGTTAATGTAGATGTGGATGTTTGCTCTGTTAGGTAGATGTGGATGTTTGCCTGGCGATACAGCGAACGCATTATTAGTGATTAGCTGCACAGTTCACTGCCTTTATGCACCATCCATCCATCTTCTCCCGCTTATCCGTAGTCGGGTCGCGGAGGTAGCAGCTTCAGCAGGGGACTCCAAACTTCCCTCTCCCTGGCAACATCGACTAGCTCTGACTGGGGGATCCCGAGGCGTTCCCAGGCCAGTGTGGAGATGTAATCACCCCACCTGTACCTCGGTCTGCCCCGTGGTCTCTTCCCAGTTGGATGTGCCTGGAAAACCTCCCTCGGGAGGCGACCAGGAAGCATCCTTACTAGATGCCCGAACCACCTCAACTGGCTCCTTTCTACGTGAAGGAGCAGCGGCTCTACTCCGAGTCTCTCACGAGTGACTGAGCTTCTCACCCTATCCCTCAGGGAGATACCAGCCACCCTCCTGAGGAAACTCATTTCGGCCACTTGTATTCACGATCTCGTCCTTTCGGTCATTACCCATTGCTCATGGCCATAGGTGAGGGTAGGAACGAAGACTGATCGGTAGATCGAGAGCTTTGCCTTCTGGCTCAGCTCTCTTTTGGTTACAACGGTGCGCCAAAGTGCACCCAATACCGCTCCCGCTGCACCTATTCTCCTGTCAATCTCACGCTCCATCCTCCCCTCACTCGAGAACAAGACCCCGAGATACTTGAACTCCTTCACTTGGGATAAGGACTCCCTCCCTACTTGGAGTAGACAATCCACCGGTTTCCTGCTAAGAACCATGGCCTCAGATTTGGAGGTGCTGATCCTCATCCCAGCCGCTTCACATTCTGCTGCAAACCGATCCAGTGAGTGCTGAAGGTCACATACTGATGACGCAAACAGGACCACATCATCTGCAAACAGCAGCGATTCAATCCTGAGCCCACCATACTGA
>CM051016.1:8219424-8221924 GCA_027704905.1 Muraenolepis orangiensis | reverse complement strand
TATGATGTGTGTCCTACCCAAGAAGGGTATTATGGAGGATGGTGATGTTGATGACGTACCAAAACCTGTCTCATATCTTTCTATTACTATCATCTATTTATATATATATATATATAGTCAGGTGATTCACTCAATGTCGATATTTAAAGAGTGTGAAAGTCAACACGTCCATTCGGTTTCTTACCATGACTAAACACACACACAGGCCACGGGTCTCAAATGGATTCGGCACGGGGATTACAATCCGTTTCCGATCGCCCGGCAATATCTCCGCCACAAATCACCCATGTCGATAGATCGGTTTATTCCATGATGCGGTAATACATTTGAGTTCTTTCAGGACGCTCCCTGCGCGATAGTAGGTGAGGTACATCAGATACCTCAACCCATTGTGTAGGTTAAGTTTGAGTATAGGACCAAGGAGGCTGGGGTGGAGGCTGGGGTGAAATCCAGCTTAGGGCATTTATTTTTGTAGAGAGTGTGTGCGTGTGTGTGCGTGTGTGCGTGTGTGTGTGTGTGTGCGTGTGTGCGTGTGTGTGCGTGTGCTTGTGTGTGTGTGTGTGTGTGTGTGTGCGTGTGTGTGTGTGTGTGTGTGTGTGTGTGCGTGTGTGTGCGTGTGCTTGTGTGTGTGTGTGTGTGTGTGTGTGTGTGTGTGTGTGTGTGTGTGTGTGTGTGTTATGTATGTGTGTGTGTGTGCGGGTGTGAGATGGAAGGTCTTCAATTGACCTATCTAGTCTACATGCGTTTGATTGGGTGCAGAACAAGCTCACGCCCATAGCTGACTAATCACACCAAGAACAACAACCACCACAACAGGGCGTTTTATTTTGCTAATTCACGGCCAAAATCAGGGCCACTATGTTAAAAATCCTTTCTTTACGAGAGGAAACTTACATAAAAGCAAATAAAAGGAAGGCAAAACTATCCAAACTTTCAAAACAACTTTAATTCCAATTTCCACAAGAGATAGAGAGAGGGGAAGGAGAGGGTGATGGAGAGAGGGGAAGGAGAGGGTGATGGAGAGAGGGGAAGGAGAGGGTGATGGAGAGATGGGAAGGAGAGGGTGATGGAGAGATGGGAAGGAGAGGGTGATGGAGAGAGGGGAAGGAGAGGGTGATGGAGAGAGGGGAAGGAGAGGGTGATGGAGAGAGGGGAAGGAGAGGGTGATGGAGAGAGGGGAAGGAGAGGGTGATGGAGAGAGGGGAAGGAGAGGGTGATGGAGAGAGGGGAAGGAGAGGGTGATGGAGAGAGGGGAAGGAGAGGGTGATGGAGAGAGGGGAAGGAGAGGGTGATGGAGAGATGGGAAGGAGAGGGTGATGGAGAGAGGGGAAGGAGAGGGTGATGGAGAGAGGGGAAGGAGAGGGTGATGGAGAGAGGGGAAGGAGAGGGTGATGGAGAGATGGGAAGGAGAGGGTGATGGAGAGAGGGGAAGGAGAGGGTGATGGAGAGAGGGGAAGGAGAGGGTGATGGAGAGAGGGGAAGGAGAGGGTGATGGAGAGAGGGGAAGGAGAGGGTGATGGAGAGAGGGGAAGGAGAGGGTGATGGAGAGAGGGGAAGGAGAGGGTGATGGAGAGAGGGGAAGGAGAGGGTGATGGAGAGAGGGGAAGGAGAGCGTGTCGACGAGTGGCGAGCGGAAAACCAAGATGGACGCTTCTTCGCTTCAGGCTGCAGGTGTCTGGCTGCCGGCCTCTTGGTTGAGGTTGTTTATTTATTTTTCATACTAAACTTTCATGTACAGCTGGAACCCTGACAAACAAATGAACACAATCACACACACAAATATATATATATTTATAAATATAGATTTATATATATATATTTATAAATATAGATTTATATATATATAGATATATATACTTTATATATCACCACAGATAATCTACAAACTATTCGAATGTGTCATAGTATTTTGGTTATCTCGATCCCAATCTCTTAATTAAACCAAATGTGTAAAAGTGACCTCTGTGGGCCACCACTATACTACACTATACTACACAATGCAATACAATACTATACTATTCTAAACTATACTGTTCTATAAAACACTATGCTATACTATACAATAATAACAACACTATATGCTATCAACTATAAACTATACTTTACACTAAAAAAAACTATAAACAACACTCCATCCATCTCCATGGATGGAGTGTTGTTTATAGTTTTTCCATCCAACATCTCTCTATCCATCTCTCTCTCTCTCTGTCTGTCACTCAGGACATGACGGCACTAGCAGCCACGACTACCAATAAACATCGACAGGTAGGCCTATAGTATAGTATTGTTGTTGAACTTCATACTGCTGGAGTAAGCATTCTAAGCATTCTATTATACTTACAAATGGCAAACATAAAGAATCTTGAATATTGAATCTTGATGGACTTCAGTTCCTCCAGTTACAGGAAACAGGAGTGCGAGGTCCGCTGACCCCGTGACCTTACGTACCTCCTGATCCAAACAGGGACTCGTAGCACGGCCTTTGGCAGTAGGGCTTGTT
>CM051016.1:8196924-8216924 GCA_027704905.1 Muraenolepis orangiensis | reverse complement strand
ATAAAGGCCTTGACAGAGGGGCAGGAGACCCCCTTCTCCAGGGCAGGGAATAGCGGCTGCTGGAATCCGTAGGCACACTGGAAGGTGTATAGTCCAGTGGCCGAGCTGACCAGAGTGTTGTGGGCATATTCCATTCGCAGAAGTTGTTTTGACCAGTAGGAAGGGTGCTTGGCCACTGTGCACCCCAGCGTTGTATCCATCTCCTGGTTCTTCCGCTCTGTCTGCCCATTGGACTGGGGGTGGAACCCGGACGACAGGCCGACGGTGGCCCCGATCAGCGAGAAAAACTCCCTCCAAAACACAGACGTGAACTGGGGCCCCTCGGTTGGAGACCATGTCGGTGGCGAGACCATGCAACCGGAAAACATGACTCAGGACCAGTTCTGCCGTCTCCTTGGCCGAGGGGAGTTTGGGCAGGGGGATGAAGTGGGCCATCTTCTTTTTTTTTACTCTTATGTTTTTATTGAGTTTTCACAACAATAATAACAGAACACAACAGAAAATAATACACACAAATCAGTTATAAAAAAAACCACAATAATTACTAGTTGTCTGAAGTCCTTCAATACTCACACATACTGTACAGGAATGAATTAGTCATTGGCGTCAACCACGTAAATATTCCACTTTTCCCATTTCCTATTGAATGCATTCTCTTGGATTCTCAAAACATATGTCAACTTTTCCATGACAAAAAGATCTTGAACAATTTCCAGCCACTGCTCCTGTTTCGGAGCATTCACATTAAGCCAATTCCTAGTTAAAGCTTTCTTACTCGCTGCAAGTAAAACCTTAGTCAAATAGAGATCGCCTCCCATCACAACATCCTTAATGTTCCCAAGATACATCACCGGGCAGGTATTTGTCCCATAATAATTCTGACAGCTGCATTAACCTTCTCCCAATATGGCCTTATCTTTGTACAATTCCAGAAAATGTGCGAGTGGTCAGCCTCCATGTTCCCACACAACCTCCAACGCTGTTGCTGTACACCGAGTTGCTTGCTCTTTATTTGTCTGGTGTTATGAAAAACGAGTCAGGTTCTTCCAACAGAATTCCCTCCATACTCATGAATGTGTGTGGATTTGTGTGTGCGTCTCGAACATTTCAAACCATTCTTCCTCTGATATTTAAATTGTTTTAGCTCCGCTTCCCATTTTGCTTTTATGTAGATCGTAAGTCGATTCCCCCCGTTTTCCCCCAAAGCCTGATAGAAAGCAGATATGATCCGAGACCCCTTCCGCTGGTACGCATCCACAATCACCCCAGTCACAGTATCTAGAGATTCATCTGCATTCAGCCTTATCTCTTTTACAAAATAGTGTCTTAACTGCATGTATCTAAAATAATCCCTCTCTGTAATACAATATTTTGCCTGTAAATCCTGAAAACCCATCAGTTCACCCTTTTCTGAAACCGTACACATTGTGTTTTGCACCCAGTCTTTGAATGTTGGGTCATACACCCCTGGTTTAAATTTGGAATCCAATGCAAACCACCTCAGCGTGTGGACCCCTCAGCGTTTAATTTGTATTTTGTTACTACAACATTCCAGACTTCTAGTGTAAACGCAACTATCTGATCCAATTCACCTCTCAGAGCCTGGATGTGGTGGCCCTGCACCTCGCTTTCCATATATTTCCATCCAGATTCATAATCGGGTCTACGCCAGGAGGCCAAAGGTCTGAGCTGAGCTGCATAGAAGTATTCCCTAAGATTTGGTAAAGCCATTCCCCCCTTACTTTTAGGCAGCTGAAGTGTTGTAAATCGTATTCTTGTTTTTTTTTACTATTCCAAACAAATCAAGAAATCCTCCCAGATTATGAATTTGTTTTTGGGAATATCAATTGGAAGAGACTGAAAAAAATACAGCAGCCTAGGTAGGATATTCATTTGAACCGTTTGTATTCTGGCACTGAAGTCTAAAGGGAGGGTGGACCATCTTTCTACATCCTTTCGGATATTGTCATCAATTTTGTTGTAATTGGCTTCAAACTGGTTGGAAAATGTTTTGGTTATAGTTACACCAAGGTATGTCAATCAGGTATGTCATTTGGAATTCCATTTTAGGTTATATGCAATAATTAAATGAGAGAATTTGAGGTTTTGTTATGTTCACCTTTTACCCTGAGTAGTAACATACATCTGGTTGCTCAAGAAAAACTTTAACATCATCTGCAAAAAGCCCAATGATATGGTCTTCCCCCCTATATTGACACCCTGCAGATCTTCACTCTGCCTTATTGCTTGCGCCAATGGTTCAACATATGAAGCAAAGAGAGTTGGAGAGAGACAGCAACCCTGTCTCGAGCCTCTCTCCAACTGAATCCTATTGGACGGACTCCCATTTACTTTGATCCTAGCTGTAGGTTCATGATAGATAGTCTTAATACACCGAATTGCATTTCCATTTAAACCAAATCTCCTTCATACTTCATATAAAAAAGACCAACTGACACTGTCAAACGCTTTTTCTGCATCCAGACTAACAAGAACCATACCAAAGTGTTATAGAACTCTGAGGGGAACCCATCGCTGCCCGGTGATTTACTGGTCTTTAGCCTACTGACTGCAGCTACCAGCTCTTCAACTGTAAATTGCGATGTAATGGTGTCATTCTATATCGCACCAGATTAAGCAAATTAAGAAAGTTTCTTATTGTGTTTTCATCAGCTAATGGCGGACTAGAGTAGAGTGTCTTATAGTACTCTTCAAATATTCTTTCTATCTCATCTGGCTCATACAATAGTTGACTAGTTTGAGGGTCCCTTGTTCTATGAATTGTGTTAGAGGCCTGCTGTTTGTGCAGGCGTCTGGCCAGGAGTCTAGCTGCTTTTCGGCCTGATTCATAATAAGACTGCTTTACAAACCTTGCCTTTTTTTCTATTTCTCCACTGAGGATCTCATTTATCTCCCCCCTTGTTTCCTTAAATTGTTTTAATGCCGATTGATCCCCTGTACTCTTATGTTTTGTCTCTATTTCGATGATCAGCTTTCCACGGAGAACAGCCTTCAAAGCATCCCACAGTATCACAGGGTCCACATCCCCATTATCATTCTCCTCTATATATATTTGTATCTCTTCCCTTAACTGTTCCAAGGTCGCCTTATTATTCAAAACACCCACATTGAGCCTCCACACAGTATTATTTTGTCTACTATTCAGATTTATTGACAAGCTGATCATATTATGATCCGAAACATCTGCCACCCCGATTTTACACTCTGTGATCCTGTGACTTTCACCTATTTTCATTAAAAAGTAGTCAATTCTGGAGTAGACAGAGTGAGGTACTGAATAGTGTGTATAATCCCGTTCTAGGGGGTGAAGTTCCCTCCAAATATCAATTAGTCCCATTTCCTGCACTGACACATTAATAAACTTGGTCATGTGCTTCTTGCTATTTGCTACTTGCTATTTTTGTGACTTGTAATATCAAGATACCCTCAGTCTCTAATGCAATGATGTCAAACAGAGTTTTAAAAATACATGTGGTACTCTCTGGGGGGGGCATATACATTCACCAATGTCACCACTGCGTTTTCAAGTTTTCCTTTCACTAATACATATCGTCCCTCTTTGCCCCCTAACTTCTTAATGTAGTTCAAATCGTGCTGCATTTGAGATAAGGATAGCCACTCCCCTCTTCTGGCTAGGTTTGTAGGAACTATAGAATGTATTTCTAAAACCAAAGCGTTTTAATTTCTCATGCTCCTGTTGAGGCAGATGGGTTTCTTGTAAAAAATAGTACTTGGGCCTTTTCTTTTTTCAATTTAGCCAGGACCTTGCTCTTTTTAACTGGATTATTCATCCCATTTACATTAAGTGACACCAATTTTATATTATTACACAGCATTCAAATTACCCGAAAACACAGACCTGAACATCTGGCCTACATGTAGTGAACGAAGAACGTAAAAAGAAAAATGTAAACTTCCAAGGTAGGGTGATTCCTCGCCACCCTAAGTCCCCGTTGGCAGGGAAAGCCTTTGTGAAACATGTGATCTCACGCATCCTAGTAGTCCAATGACATCCGATAGCATTTATATAATCCAAATGAAGTCGTGACAAAATATATGAATCAGTTGGTCTCGGGAGGGATCCGTTCATACTCCTGTAGCCTCTTCCTTACTCTGCTCACGGTTTTGGTCCCACCTGCACTCCTCTCTCCGACGCGCTGCCATGTCTTGGTCTGGTTGAGACACTCCATTTCCGAGTACAGCTCCGAAGCGTTGCGGTCTAGTATCTCCACGGAGAAACCTCTCCTCCTCAGCCCCTGTGCTGCAACTTGTGCACTGTCGTATGTGCGTGTTCCCGAGTCCCAGTGAATGCGCATCTTGTCAAGAGGAGTCTGGAAACGGATACCTTTCTCCTTAGAGACCCTCCTAGGACCCTCTTTATTCCCACGTATGCCTTGCGCTGCAGGACGACCTCCGTTGCATAGTCGTGATGAAACGATAGACGCCGCCCTTCCATCAGTATCTTCTTTTCCCAGACCTTTTTCAGTACCATTTCGTTGGTGTTAAACTCCAGAAAGTTCACCTCTATGGACCTAGGCGGTGCATTTTTTTCCGGTTTGAGAGCCATAGCTCTATGAGTGTGTTGTATCCGTAGGTTGGTGTCCGGTAATGCAAGTTCAGTTTTCAAAAGTTGATCCACAAAGTCAGACATGGAGTTACCTTCCTTCTCTTCAGGTACTCCATAGATGCGCATATTATTTCTCCTGGATCGACTGGATCAACCCCCAAATGAGGACATCAGACCTCAAAGACTGGGGAACAAACGATTAGGAGGACAGGTGCTCGGACCGGGCTGACCAACCAGGGCGGCCTTGACCCTCGCCTCTATCTCCCAGACAAGGGGGGCCATCAACCGCGGAGCCGGGATGATGGTGTCAGGACCCTTGTTGGACTCCCCCCCCTCCACTAACTGGCGTGACAGGGTGTCGGCCTTGAAGTTACAGGAACCGGGACGGTAGGAGAGAGAGAAGTTACCTCGTGAAGAAGAGGGACCACCCAGCTTGTCGTGAGTTCAGCCTTCTGGCGGACTAGATGTACTCCAAGTTCTTGTGGTCAATCCAAACTAAGAAGGGTAGCTTGGTCCCTTCAAGCCAGTAGCGCCACTTTTCCAAGGCCAACTTCACCGCTAGTAGCTCCCGATTCCCGATGTCGTAGTTCCTCTCAGCTGGTGTTAGTCGGCGAGAGAAAAAGACACAAGGGTGGAGCCTCTGGTGGTCGGCAGACCGCTGTGACAGGATGCCTCCTACCCCAATGTCGGAAGCGTCCACCACAAACTGTCTCTCAGGGTCCATACTTGGAAGATGGGAGTGGAGGTAAACCGGGCCTTGAGTCCCTGGAAGGCCTTCTCAGCCAAGGGGGTCCACCGGAACGAAACCTTGGTGGAGGTGAGCCGTGAGCGGAGCAGCTACCGTGCTGTAGCCGTGGATGAACCTCCGATAAAAGTTGGAGAAACCAAGGAAGCGTTGCAGCTGCTTGCGGGACTCAGGAGCAGGCCAGGATGTAACGCGGAAACCTTGGTGGGGTCCATCTGCATGCTCCTCTGTCCGACAATATACCCCAGGAAACAGACGGAGGAGGAATGGAACTCACATTTCTGTCTTCACAAAAAGGGAGTTCTCGGGGAGGCGCTGGAGGACTGCCTAGGCGTGGTGTACATGCTCCCTCCTGTTCTTTGAGAAGATCAGAATGTCTGAATGTTGTTCAGCATGTCCCTTAACACTTTGTTTGCCAACGCCTGGAACACCGCTGGGGCATTGGTAAGACCGAACGGAATCACCAAATATTCGTAATGACCGGTGGACGTGTTAAAGGCCGCTCATCCACTCATCCCCCTCCCGGATCCGGTACGCAAATCCAGCTTAGTGAAAATCGTTGCTCCCTGTAGCAACAAAGGTGGAGGATATCAGTGGGAGCTGAACGGTTCTTTACTGTGATGTCATATAATATGATATAAGCCTCCATTGCCTTTCTCTCTGGTGCGGACAGGGAATACAGGCGGCCCTTCGTGGGGCGACGTACCAGGGTGGAGGTCAATGGCACAATCGTAAGGGCGGTGGCGCCTTGGCCTTGCTGAACACCTCCTGGAAGTCGTGGTATTCAACCGGTACCCCGGCCAGGTCCGAGCAGGGAAGGAACAAACGGAGCACTGGGGCACCGCGGCTTGCTTTAGGCAGACCTGATGGCAGTATGGGCTCCACCCCACAATGGCTCCCATGACCCAGTCGATGTTGGGGTTGTGGCAGTGGAGCCATGGGTAGCCCAGGATAAGGTGAGTGCTTAGGGGAACGCAG
The DNA here is from genome assembly GCA_027704905.1 of Muraenolepis orangiensis. Classification (NCBI taxonomy): domain Eukaryota; kingdom Metazoa; phylum Chordata; class Actinopteri; order Gadiformes; family Muraenolepididae; genus Muraenolepis; species Muraenolepis orangiensis. Next base: position 8,210,613 of record CM051016.1, on the reverse strand, counting down.
GATGTGAAACTGGATGGTCTCATGGTGGTTACCGGATATAAGCAAGCGTCCCCAGAAGGTGACCATCCAGGGCATTTGCCGGAACGGGGCATGGCAAGGGAACGTGACCGATACCCAACTGCAGAGCGATGTTCTCATCGATGATGTTGACATCGGCACCAGAGTCTATGAAGGTTGCGATGGTATGAGAACCATCAGCTAACAGCAGTTGGGCATGGCACAGGGGTCTCTGGTTGGGGAAAAGCCTGGAGGCTCACCCGTATATTCCCCATCACTGGTGAGCCCTGCCGTTTAACGGGCACCGAGAGAGGAAATGACCCGATCGGCCGCAGTACATTCCCACAGCGGCGGTGTTCCCGCTCCTCTGAGGTGAGGCTGGTGCAGCCTACCTGCATGGGCTCCGATTCCTCCGGGTGTGGTCCGACAGGTATCTGAGAAATCTCCGACGAGGCTCTCTGATGCGTTGCTGGACGGTGATCGGCACCTGACTGTTGTCGCTCCCGTCTCCGCGCCAGAATGCGATGATCCACCCACGACGCAAACTCAATAAGTCCGTCCCGCGACGTAGGCAAATCGAAGGAGACCAACTCGTCCTTAATGTAATGCCAGACCCGCGAGAAAAACATCACACTGTGTGGCCGCGTTCCAGTCACTTAGATGAGCTCGGGTTTCGGAAGTCAATGGCGTAGTCCACGACCAAACTGGTACCCTGACTCAATATAGAAAGTCCACCCGAGGAGTCAGGGCCCAGAGAAACCACTCCAAATACTTTTCGTAGCTCCGCGGGAAAATCCAGAAAGGACGAACAAGCCGGAATCACTCGCTCCCATTCAGCTGTTCCCCACAACCGCGCCTTACCGGTCAGGTGGTTGATGGTAAACACCACCTTCGCAGCCTTGGAGGACGAAGGTGTGCTGCTGCAGGGCAAATAGGATAGAGCAGGTGAGGAAAGGGTTACAGCCCACCGCATCTCCAGCATAGCGCTTCGGGGTCCCTATCCTGGGCTCCGGTGCGGCTTCCCGCGGTGCCGGGGGTGACGCAGACAATGTGGAGGCGGAAGAGTCGGCTGAAACCCCCAGCGGAGTCTGGGTCTCGTCATGCTGCTGGAGCCGTGTGACGAGACCCTTACCGTCCACTCTAGTGCCGGAACTGACTGAATTAACGGTGACAGGCGTCCACCATGACTAGCGAGGGCGTCCTCAGCCCTCTCGAGGCGGTCCTGGGGTGTGGTGGTGTACACTGGGTCCATTGTGGACAGATTGTTCTGTCACAGATTAAGTTAGGACCCAAATGCAGCACACGGGACACCAAGGACAGTAATATTTTATGTCAGTATTCACAAACTCGAACCAGACAGAGGCAGGCAGAGACGTAGTCGAGGTCGAGCAGGTGATCAGGAACCAGGCAGGGCAGGCGAACCAGGCGGGGACAGGCAGAGGCGTAGTCGAGGTCGAGCAGGTGATCAGGAACCAGGCAGGGCAGGCGAACCAGGCGGGGACAGGCAGAGGTGTAGTCGGGGACAGGCAGCAGGTCGGGAACCGGGTGGAGCAGACGAGGCAGGCACGTTGATTATAATGTGCTACAGGTGTGGGTGAGAATAAGTGAGGGTTGATGCTGCTCTCTGGTGGAGGCAGGGTGAATGACAATCGTGACAGGAGTGTGAAGATCAACACGTCCATTCTGTTTCTAACCATGACTAAACACACACATGCCACGGGTCTAAAACGGGAGAGAGACGGAGTGACACCCAGAGAGAGAGAGAGAGAGAGAGAGAGAGAGAGAGAGAGAGAGAGAGAGAGAGAGAGAGAGAGAGAGAGAGAGGGGGGGGGGAAGTGTATTGATTATAGACTATTGATTATAGACACCAATGGTTGTGTTGGTGTGAACTTTGCAGATTTTTAATCAGGCTGGTATCTTTGTGTTTTTTGATCGGCAGCTGAGAGGGTGACATCGCTTCCATACTGGTTCCATATGGTTCCATACTTCCAGAGTATGGAACCAAGTCCGGTGGAGCAGAGGGATGGAGGCTGGGGTGGCGGTGGGTGAAATACAGCTTAGCGCATTTATCTTTGCAGAGAGTGTGTGTGTGTGTATGTGTGTGCGTGTGCGTGCCTTTGTGTGTGTGTGCGTTTGATTGGGTGCAGAACAAGCTCACACCCATAACTGACTAATCACACCAAGAACAACAACCACCACAACAGGGTGTTTTATTTCGCTAATTCACATTCCAAAATCAGGGCCACTATGTTAAAAATCCTTTCTTTACGAGAGGAAACTTACATAAAAGCAAATAAAAGGAAGGCAAAACGATCCAAACTTTCAAAACAACTTTAATTCCAATTTCCACAAGAGATGGAGAGAGGGGAAGGAGAGGGTGATGGAGAGAGGGGAAGGAGAGGGTGATGGAGAGAGGGGAAGGAGAGGGTGATGGAGAGAGGGGAAGGAGAGGGTGATGGAGAGAGGGGAAGGAGAGGGTGATGGAGAGAGGGGAAGGAGAGGGTGATGGAGAGAGGGGAAGGAGAGGGTGATGGAGAGAGGGGAAGGAGAGGGTGATGGAGAGAGGGGAAGGAGAGCGTGTCGACGAGTGGCGAGTGGAAAATCAAGATGGACGCTTCTTCGCTTCAGGCTGCAGGTGTCTGGCTGCCGGCCTCCTGGTTGAGGTTGTTTATTTATTTTTCATACTAAACTTTCATGTACAGCTGGAACCCTGACAAACAAATGAACACAATCACACACACAAATATATATATATAGTGTATATATCACCACAGATGATCTACGACCTATTTGAATGAGTATTTTGGTTATCTCGATCCTAATCTCTTAATAAAACCGAATGAGTGAAAGTGACACCGTAGGCCTACCTGTCGGTTCTTAATTGAATTTGTGGCTCTCATTGCCGCCACGTCCGAATCCTGAGTGACAGACAAAGAGAGAGAGAGAGAAATGGAGAGAGAGAGAGAGAGAGAGAGAGAGAGAGAGAGAGAGAGAGAGAGAGAGAGAGAGAGAGAGAGAGAGAGAGAGAGAGAGAGAGAGAGAGAGAGAGAGAGAGAGAGAGAGAGAGAGAGAGAGAGAGAGAGAGAGAGAGACGGATACAGATGGAGAGCGAGAGAGATGGATAGACAGGTGGAGAGTGAGAGAGAGATGGATAGACAGGTGGAGAGAGAGCGGCATAGAAATAAAGGATTACATCACTGCATCACACTGCACTCTTAATCTCGCTGAACCACAACAATAGAAAGCGGCCATTCTCGTCCACATTGTGGAGACCTCCCGGGGGGACCAACACCGCGTCCACAGACCACTGCTGCCATGCGACGGAGATCCCAGATATTTGACTCATGCCAAGCATCCCCAAACCCGGTGGCTTAGCACTCTGCCCCGCAGTTAGCAGCCTCAGCTATTGTTCTGGTGTGTGTCGGGATCACACACACCAGAGGAATTGACCTTCTCAGTTGTCTCATAATTGAATTTAATTGATGACTATCGGATTTGTTGATCGCATCGTCGTCAATTTTTTAAACTTTGGTGAAAAAAGCTGGACTTTACTGGACTTTCTGGACTCAATACAGTTACTGCACTGAATCTGCACTGTTCTGCACTGTATTCATGATGCTGCTGCACTACTGGCACTTTAAAATGCTCTGTGCACCATCCCCCATATGTATATATCGTCCATCAGTCACTTTATTGTGTAAAGTATTGTTATACTATAGTGTTGTTTATAGTTTTTAGTGTAAAGTATAGTTTATAGTTGATAGCATATAGTGTTGTTATTATTGTATAGTATAGCATAGTGTTTTATAGAACAGTATAGTTTAGAATAGTATAGTATTGTTGTTGAACTTCATACTGCGGGAGTGAATGGGGAGTAAGCATTCTATTGTACTTGTTACAAATGGCAAACATAGAGAATCGAGTGCGAGGTCCGCTGACCTCTGACCCCGTGACCTTACGTACCTCCTGGTCCAAACAGGGCTCCGTAGCACGGCTTGTGGCAGTAGGGCTTGTTATCATGCTGCAGGAAACACACACACACACACACACACACACACACACACACACACATCTGTCAGCACACAGTAATAGGTAGTAGTGTGTGTGTGTGTGTGTGTGTGTGTGTGTGTGTGTGTGTGTGTGTGTGTGTGTAGCTGACCTCTGCATGTGACCCTGGGGTGAGGGTCTTGTTGCACTTTGCACACTTCAGACAGGGTCGGTGCCAGTCCTTTCCAAGCGATGTCACCTTCTCAGCTGCCCATCAAAAAACACAAAGATACCAGTCAGATTAAAAATCTGCAAAGTTCGCACCAACACAACCATAGATGTTCAATCTAAAATCAATACTCTCTCTCTCTCTCTCTCTTGTTCTCTCTCTCTCTCTCTCTCTCTCTCTCTCTCTCTCTCTCTCTCTCTCTCTCTCTCTCTCTCTCTCTCTCTCTCTCTCTCTCTCTCTCTCTCTCTCTCTGGGTGTCACTCTCTCTCTCTCTCTCTCTCTCTCTCTCTCTCTCTCTCTCTCTCTCTCTCTCTCTCTCTCTCTCTCTCTCTCTCTCTCTGGGTGTCACTCTGTCTCTCTCCCGCTCTCTGTCTATCTCCCTGATCTCGGCCTGGAAAAACATTGTTTGGGTGTGGTTGCTTGTGGGAGATGAAGGAATTCAGCCCACGGGTGAATCATAAAGCCTGATAAAGACCATCTTTATCTGGATGGGCACTGCATGGCCTTCCCAGTCATGTGCATGGAGGCACTGCCCCGTACCCATACTGCACTCACTGGGCTAGAGAACGGGGAGAACCACAGACTCAGGAGACAAGAGCATTGTCGGCGGTTGTCCGTTCGTGTGTCTGTTAAGGACAAGGGTTCATTTCGATTATTTTGATTTGACTAACCTTTTGTTCTAAAATCCCCTGGCTACTCTACACTTTTAGACAAATGCGAGTTTGTCAGCTTGTAGGTCGCTTTGGGTGAAAGAGTCAGCGGAACGACGGTGGATGTGGAACGGTCAAAGAATAGGTGAGGGGATATTGGTTGTGGAGTGTGAGGTTTCGAGGTCATAGCATAACATTTTCAACCGTCCCATGTAGATCATCATGATTGTTACGGTAAGTATTCAACATATCTCCAACCAAACAAACTGCCCACAGGCATTGGTTTGTTGGATATACCACGACATAAACATGTCTGCTAAATGAATGCTGTGGACACAGTGGACAAAGTACCTCCATATGTTTCAGATTCAGATTCAGATTCAGATGTTTCTTCACAGCCTTTTTGGGAGGATTTTGTGAACAGAAGATGAGAGATTGGGTTCCTTGTTGTTCCTCAGATGGGATGCACTGATTGCAGGGTTCCCACAGCTTGAGTTAAGACTTTTCAAGACTTTTTTTTTTTTTAATGGCACTCGAAATTCAACTTTACAATAATATAGAATAACATAATTCGATCAATTGCCAATGACTAACTAAGCTTTTTTTTCCCAAGGATCCCTGGGAACCCGGGATGAGCTGAAGTCTCTCTGGGACGTGATGAGAGAAGGAAGGGAGGGAGAGAGAGAGGGGACACAACTACATTTTTGTTCCAGCCTCTTCAATAACAACTTTATACGTCACTGCCATGTCTGACGCACTGAACTTGTGCTGTGCAATGACAATCAATTTGAATCTAATACTGGGCTGGCTGGCTGGCTGGCTGTCTGGCTGGCTGGCTGGCTACAGCCCAATATATGTTCTGTCTGTTTTCAGGCGCCCCCCCCCCCCCCCCCCTAGAGACCAATCCATCTGTGTTTTTCATTTGCCTTTCTCCCTCCGATGGAACAAGAGGACGGGGTTAACGTCTGTGTGTCCTCGCCAGAGGAACTTTGCATGCTTTGAACATCGGGAGAGTTGGCAGGTCTGGCGCTATACCGTCTGAGTCTGTATGGTGCACTATGCAAAGCTCTATTCTATTCACATTTTTTGGGCAAAGGATACATATATATATATATATATTTATATATTTTAAATATTTAATATATTTAATTAAGACATCAGGGCCTTTTGTTCAACACAAACTCGGGGAAAACACAGATCTACTTTGAACCGTACACACACACAACACAAGGGAGGGGTGGCACTCCATCGGTTCGATTGTCTCGACTGAAAGGGGAACGTGTGGGCGGCCCAGCGGGTACACGGACTGGGCTCGGTCATATGGTGCGGGGGGGAGGGTGGGGGGGGGGGGGTGTTTTCTGTTGGTTTTTTGATCTCTTAAGACGCAGCGATCATCAAACGGATTGGACATGGTGTCCTGTAGGCCTGCTCGTCCTCTGGCAGCGTGCTCAGAAATGCGGAAGGTTAAAAAAAAAAAAACTCTAATGAAAATTGATGTACGACAAGTGGAGACACGGTCTGTTGACGGGTTATATTAGTCTATCGCGCTCTGTGACCGAGGAGTGCACTTGGAATAAGTCGTTATAAACACACTTTAAACACACCCTCAGGCCACTCAATAAACTCAGTAATAAATGAATCACTTTTGGTGTGGTTTTGACTTCATTTGAATTGTCCATTCAAAATAAACGAAACACATACACTATAAACACAACCAAAATGAACCACAACACACTCGATGCCAATATAGCAGGTTTAACGTCACTTTATAAAACACTGGCTTGTTAAAATGACATGTCTTTACAGCAGCAGGTCACAGTGCAGTACAGGAAATGAGAGCCGCGCGTAAAAAAAGAGCGTTCAAAAAAGTTAAAACAAAAAAAACACACCAAGTTTTAAAAACAAATCTTACCGAAGTACACTTCCTTATCGCAACTTGGGCACTTGGGCATGTTGGCGGTTGTTTGCTGTTGTCCCCCGAAGAGATGAAGCGTATTATCCGTGAAACGGTCAGAGTGCAGCGGACCTGCAGTGGAGCAAGATGAGCGCGCAGCTCCGTATTTATAGCGCTCGGGAAATGCGCGCTCTGAGGCTCCTACTAGTGGAGTGTCTACGCGTGTGTGTGTGTGTGTGTGTGTGTGTGTGTGTGTGTGTGTGTGTGTGTGTGTGTGTGTGTGTGTGTGTGTGTGTGTGTGTGTGTGTGTGTGTGTGTGTGTGTGTGTGTGTGTGTGTGTGTGTGTGTGTGTGAGAGAGAGAGAGAGAGAGAGAGAGAGTTTGCGTGCGTGTGTGTTACATATTATCCATGAAATGTATTTTTTATTTTTTTTTTTTTTCAACTTTTAAGAAAGTTTTGTTTGAGTTTTGAAATGGCTATGAATACCACATGTTCTCAAAGAAACCCCTTTTAAATGTGGACATTCCACATTGGATGGTCCATTACAGAGGAAACATATTTAGTTGACTTAAAAAAAAAGTTATATTGTATATATAATAACCAATGCAAACCACTAACAAACACAGACAGACCGAAACACAAGTCAAAATATAACCATCCACCAACCGATGACATCATCCATGCAACCATAGCAACCATATGTCCGCCCATATCAAAGCCTGTCTGTCTGTGTGTCTGTGTGTGTATGTGTTCCTTGGTTACTGAGTGTGGCTGTGTGATTGGCCGGCTTGGCGTGGCTCGAGTGCATGTGTCACGTGTGTGCATGTCCCAGAGTGTGTGTGTATGTGTGTGCGTGACTCCTGGTTCCAGAGTCCAGAGTCCAGATGAAACCATGCTGATTAAACATTATTGGTTGGTAATTACGTTCTAGGGAAAGCGCCCAGCCAACCCCTGACCAGACTTTGTGATGTCATAACAACATGTCCTTTAGCATGTGCTTGCTATGTGCTGTCTCCGATCGGGGCGCGACCTCCTCACGTCGAATCCGATTGGCTGTTTGCAATGCAATCCCGTTTCCACTTTGACTGAGTTCACAAACAGCTGATTGTTTCTCAGGAACACCGTTAAACAAAATCTCTCTGGCGTCCCATTGAATCGGCAGGATAGTGTAGTAAGGGTTCATACATCAGCCGGACCCCTAAGGTTTCATTCCTCAGCTGGACGGTTGTGGGTTTGATTCTCAGCCGAAGGGATGTGGGTTTGATCATCAGCCCGTAGGTTGTGGGTTTGATCCTCAGTTGGAAGGTGGTTGGATCTATCCTTAGCCGGAAGGTTGTGGGTTCGATACTGAGCCATAAGGTTGTGGGAATCAATCCTCAGGTGGAAGGTTGTGGGTTCGATTCTCAGGATTATGTTAAGCAAATAATGGCCGCTTAAAACTATAGTCAACAGAAACAAAGTTCATGTATGCCCTCAGTAGGGGGCATACCTCCACCACCCCAAAAAGTCCCCTCGGTAAGTCATCTAACCACCAAGTTTTGTCCAATTGTGTACATAACTGTTTGAGTGATCTTGCTTCCAGACAATTAATAAACCAACAGGGGCAAAAACATAACCTCTGCCCCATCTTCAATTGTGAGGTTAATAAGTCACTCGCCACCGATTTAATTATTGTTTATCGTGACACACATTTTTTTCCTTTTAAATATTGAAAGTTAGACCGGTATAAGATAGGTTGAGGCCATAATGACTCGTCTCCTCCGGTCCAGACAGAACCATCAGGAGCTTGCTGTGTGATATTGTAGTGGAGGACCATTCCAATCACAACTACACACACACACACACACACACACACACACACACACACACACACACACACACACACACACACACCCCTACACAAACACACACTGAGTTCGTAACTCGCAGCCTCACACACACACACACACACACACACACACACACACACACACACACACACACACACACACACACACACACACACACACACACACACACACACACACACACACACACACGTTGAGTGTGCCAGCAGGAGCTTGCTGTGTCTTATTGTAGTGGAGGACCATTCCAATCCACAGCCTCTCTCTCTCACGCACGCACGCACGCACGCACGCACGCACGCACGCACGCACGCACGCACGCACGCACGCACGCACGCACGCACGCACGCACGCACGCACGCACGCACACACACACACACACACACACACACACACACACACACACACACAGCTCTAGTTGTCATTGGTGTAAATCCTTTCTCAAGTAGGACTTTCAGAGACTATTTTAAAGCGACCTCTTAGCCCCGCTGGTCCCAGATAAGCCATGAAGGATTCATCTGATCTGCAACGAGCACTTGGCAGACACGCAAATATTTTTTCCCGGGGAATGCAAACTCTCTAAACAAATAAACAGCGTGCTAAATGGCCACTTCCTTAGCGACTACTCAGTGTATGTTGGTAGTGTTTGCTGCCTACGCTACCATGGCAACAAGCACTTCCTGAATAACAGGAAATGAAAAAGGGGCCTGGTGTTTTCGGAAGATAATCTCAGGTCATTTTATTTTTAAGCACGCCAGGGCATCCCGTCCAGATCACCGTACAGATTTACATCATGTTCATGTACATATTTCCATAATTGACATATGTCCATCATTTACATTTTCCATAATTGACATTGGCCCACAGGAAGTGACCTTGAAACAGTTGGGTGATTTTAGTCGGTTTGTTTTTGTCGTTGTTGTTGTCTCAAAACAACCCCGGGTTCAGTGCTCTGGAATCCTTCTAGATTCACTCGTTGTTGGATAGAGACGGAATGCAGTCACAGTCCAGACCTTTCTTCAAAAAAATGCATAATGCAATTTGTCTCTCTCTAACTCTCTCTCTGTGTCTGTCCCTCTCTCAATCTCTCTCTCTCTCTCTCTCTCTCTCTCTCTCTCTCTCTCTCTCTCTCTCGCTCTCTCTCTCGCTCTCTCTCCTCACTCCCTCTCTCCCTCTCTCCCTCTCTGTCTCTCTTACTCTCACTCTCTTTCTCACTCTGTCCTTCCCTCTCCTCTCTCTCTCTCTCTCCTCTCTCTCCTCCTCTCTCTCTCTCTCTCTCTCTCTCTCTCTCTCTCTCTCCTCTCTCCTCTCTCTCTCCTCTCTCTCTCTCTCTCTCTCTTGGGTCTACCTGTAAGATGGATGGGGGATAGTGTAGGGGTAGAGATAGAGATGTGGGAGAGATGAAAAGTGAAGAGCAAAACCAAAAAGAGGAAGAGAGTGAAATAATAAACATGAGTAAGAGAGAGAGCGAGAGAGAGAGACAGACAGACGCACAGACAGACACACAGACACAGAGAGAGAGAAGAGAGAGAGAGAGAGAGAGAGAGAGAGAGAGAGAGAGAGAGAGAGAGAGAGAGACAGACAGACAGACAGACAGACAGACTCTCTCTCTCTCTCTCTCTCTCTCTCTCTCTCTCTCTCTCTCTCTCTCTCCCAGAAGCATTACAAATAAAAACAAACAAGGGGTAGATCGTAAATTAGACAGCTTCTTTCCCACACACCCCCGCCCACACAGACAGACACACACACACACACACACACACACACACACACACACACACACACACACACACACACACACACACACACACACACACACACACACACACACACACACGCACACTCTAGCCACCGGCCACACCGCGTCATGACACCCTGGTGACCTCATCATCCTCATCACCTCATCATCACTCACCTTATAAACCTCACCGTGATGGACCCCCCCCCCCCCTCACTATAACCCCAGGAGCATCAGCAGATCTTTCTTAAAGTGACAGTGACGTATCGCTCCCCTGCCTCGGCTTCCGTTATGCACTCCTGTGGCTCTAATGAAGCTACAGTGCTACCTTCCTGCAGCCCCAGTGTCTCTCTCTCTCTCTCTCTCTCTCTCTCTCTCTCTCTCTCTCTCTCTCTCTCGTACCTCCGGGCTGGAAGCCATTAGGTTGCTGCTGGATGGAGAGGGGAAGGCTGATTACAGTTATAGGGTGTATACAGGCTGTGTTTTTTTGGTGTACTTAAAGTGTACCATTACATTTTCCTCAATCAGTCGGTTGCTTTATGCTTGTGTGTGTTGTGTGTGTGTTTGTGTTGTGTGTGTGTGAGTGTGTGTGTGTGTGTGTGTGTGTGTTGTGTGTGTTGTGTGTGTGTGTGTTGTGTGTGAGTGTGTGTGGTGTGTGTGTGTGTGTGTGTGTGTGTGTGTGTGTGTGTGTGTGTGTGTGTGTGTGTGTGTGTGTGTGTGTGTGTGTGTGTGTGTGTGTGTGTGTGTGTGTACTTATTGGTACTATTCCAGGAAGGAGTACTTTCACACTATCACACTATTGTTTGACTTTTCCTCAAGTTCATTACAAAGCAAAATTGGATACTGCACAATAGTCAATACGATACATACACACTATTCTACTACGCTACTTCTACACTACTACTACACTCAAAATGCGATATTTCATTCAACTTACACTCAGTTCCACTTTACTGATTTTTTAGTTTAGTTATAGTTTCACTGGTAGTTTCATTTGACTGCGAGTTACATTTTACTGAGTTACATGTTACTGATAGTTACTTTTTACTGATAGTTACATGTTACTGATGGCTTTTACTGATGGCTACATTTGACTGGTAGTTGCATTTTACTGAATTACTTTTTACTGATAGTTACATTTTACTGAGTAACATTTTAGTTAGACTGATTGGCTGGTGAGGAGGCTGCACACCTGTGGGTCCTTGTTAATCAATAAGACCCACAGGTTAAAGCAGCCTCCACCACACACACACACACACACACACACTCTAGAGGAGAGAGCTCTAGCATGTTCCATCTGCTCTGTTCACCGTGATTCAAACTCTTGCAATAAACCTGATTCCTCATCGTGTCCTTGTCTTCGGGAGGAGCACGCAAGTAGTCATGCTAATGGCTGGTGGCAGTGTCGTCTGCTACAGTTACCTTTTACTGATGGCTACTTTTACTGGGTTACATTTTACTGATAGTTCCGTTTTACTGATAGTTACATTTTACTGATGGCTACTTTTACTGGTCGTTACATTTTACTGAGTTACATTTTACTGAGTTACAGTTTACTGATAGTTACATTTTACTGATAGTTACATGTTACTGACAGTTACATATTACTGATAGTTACATATTACTGAAAGGTACATGTTACTGATAGTTACATATAACTGATAGTTACATGTTACTGATAGTTACATTTTACTGATAGTTACATTTTACTGATAGTAACAATTTACTGATAGTAACATGTTGCTGATAGTAACATGTTGCTGATAGTTACATTTTACTGATAGTAACATGTTACTACGGCATCCAGTGTAGCACACATTTCACCAACCAGCATTTCAGTCTCTACTCTACATCACTAAATGCCAACTAACCAGGATGTTGGTTGAAAAAGCGCCTATTTGCCCTGTTGCACTCACCCTCATCATCAGGAAGTGCTTCAAGAGGTTGGTCCTGGCTCACCTCAAATCTGGCCTCTCACCCTCACTGACCACCAACTGACTCACCCACCAATATGCCTACTGTGAGAACAGGAGTACGGAGGACGGAGGCTATTTCCTCAGCCCTTCACTTTGCTCTCTCCCACCTGGATGAGGGCAACACCCACGTGAGAATGCTGTTCATAGACTTCAGCTCAGCATTCAACACCATCATCCCCTCCAAACTCATCCGCAAACTTGGTGATCTTATGGAAACCAAGAATCTTAACATTAACCCCTCTGTTTGTAACTGGTTATTGGACTTTGTAAACAACAGACCCCAGTCAGTCAGGTTAGACTATCTCACCTCCTCACCCTCACCCTAAACACCGGCGTTCCACAAGGCTGTGTGCTGAGCCCTCTCCTCTACTCCCTCTTTAGCCACGACTGCACTTCTGTACATGGTACAAACACCATCATCACGTTTGCAGACGACACAACGGTGGTGGGCCTCATCAAGAACAACAATGAGGCAGCCTACAGGGAGGAGGTCCAGCACCTGGTGGCGTGAGGCGTGGACAAAAACCTGGCCCTCAACACCAAGAATACCAGGGAGCTGATCGTGGACTTCAGAAAGACCAGAGCTGGCACACACGCATCCTCATCAACGGGGCGGAGGTCGAGCGTGTCTCCAGCTTCAAATTCCTGGGGGTCCACATCTCCGAGGACCTCTCTTGGTCCCTCAACATGGCTCACTAGTAAAGAAGGCTCAACAGCGTCTCTTCTTCCTAAGGAGACTGAGGAAAGCCCATCTGTCACCTCAGATTCTGGTGAACTTTTACCGGTGTGCCATTGAAAGTATCCTCACCAACTGATCGCGCTGACTGGCACATGTTCTGCGTTGCCTCGGACAATAACATCAACGAGTACGCGTCGTCACCGGGTTCATCAAGAAGTGCATAGATGACGTTGTTCCGACCAAGTCGGTTCGGATATATCCCAACCAGAAACCGTGGATTAACGGCGATGTTCGTGCTGCCCTACACGTGCGTAACGCCGCCTTTGGCTCCGGGAATATGGAGGAATATACCCGCTACGACCTCTGTAAGACCATCGTCACTGCCATGCGGGAGTATAAGGACAGAGTGGAGGAGAAATTCAAGAGCCACGACGTGAGGGGTATGTGGGAGGGGCTACAGTTTTGCTTGGTTCGAAATACTTGTTTTGCAGCCCGCCGAAGCCAGTGCCGCCTGAGGAGACCAGCCTGCTGAACATCTCGGAGGTGGATGTGCGCCGCACCTTCAAGCGGCTGAACATCCGTAAGGCGGCAGGCCCCGATGACATCCCGGGCCGCGTCCTCAGAGCATGCGCAGACCAGTTGGGAGGAGTCTTTGCAGACATCTTCAACCTCTCCCTGTCCCAGGCTGTTGTTCC
>CM051016.1:8186924-8191924 GCA_027704905.1 Muraenolepis orangiensis | reverse complement strand
TGATTAGAGTCTGGGGCGGCTGGGTGAGGCTGCACACCTGTGGGTCCTTTGTAATCAAGGCCCACAGGTTAAACCAGCCACCACACACACACACTCAGGAGGAGAGCGCTAACGTATGCCATGTGCTCTGCTGTCTACAAACTACAACTACAAACAATATCACAAACTCGAAAAAACTGGATTCCTCATCACACTGAACTGAGCCCTGAAGAAGCCAGTCGAAGTTTCTTAAATCCTGATGCTATGCTTTGATTGTGAGATGAAATGTCGGCTGCGTCGTGTACAACACGGTTTGTTGGTCATAACTACGGGCATCAGGGGATTGATTGTGCTGTCGTGCTGGAGCGTGACGCCTGTCATATGTGTTTTCACTCTGTCCCTTTAAGCAACAGGTTTTGCTTCCGGCTACGTCACCATATAAGCGGCACCTGCGACAAGCCGGCCGGTGTTGAACAAAGCACGAGTGTTATTGTTTGTATGCAATGCGATACAAATAAAGACCGCAAGCAGAAACCTCCGTGTGATCATTTCACTACATGGTGTCAGAAGTGGCCAGTGAGTCACTACGCTGGAGGAATGGCGAAGTTTAACCCCCATCAAGTTTTTCTTTTGACAAACCTACGGAGTGGCCGGAGTGGAAGCAACGTTTTCAACGCTATAGGACTGCGACCAAACTGGATAAAGAAGGTGGACAGGTGCAGGTGAGCTGTCTAATTTATGCCATGGGCAGCGAAGCGGAAAACATTTTCAAGTCGTTTAAGTTTGAAGATGATGAGGATGAGAACGATTTTACTACCGTTGTGGGAAACTTTGATGACTATTTTTTCCCACGGCGGAACGTTATCCACGAAAGGGCGTGTTTCTACCAACGTGTCCAGCGGCCAGGGGAGAAGGCAGAAGGTTTCATCAGAGCCTTATATGATCTATCTGAGCACTGTGAGTTTGGGAAATGTCGAGAGGAGAACATCCGCGATCGCATCGTAGTCGGGATGTTAGATAAAGAGCTCTCACGCAAACTACAACTGATGGCAGATCTTTCGCTGGCGGTGACGATACAGACCATCAGACAATCTGAGGAGGTCACGGCGCAAGTGAACATGCAGGGAGATACTGCCGGATACGTACAGGAAGTACAATATAAAAAGAAATATAAGAACTGGAAACAAGGTGATAAGTCAAAAGATAATAAATGGGGAGGACAGGCAAGGAAATGTGGCAAATGTGGGAAAGCACGACATGACAAAGAAGAAAGGTGCCCTGCAGTGAAAGCAACATGCCATAAATGTCATAAATTCGGACATTGGGCTAGAGTGTGTCGCAGTGGCAGGTCAGTGGAAGAGGTTACCGAGCCAGAGGAAGCTAGGCAGCAGACCTCTTATTTTCTAGGTTCAGTTAGCAGTGCTAGTGAGATGAAGAAACAGTGGACTGTGCAGCTACATATGGATTCTACTCCAGTGCAATTCAAGATAGACACTGGAGCTGATGTCAACATAGTAAGTGAGGACACGTTTCACACTCTCACTCCAAAAAGAGCACTGCAGCCGACGGACATTCCACTGGACAGCCCAGGGGGCGAGCTACTGTGTCTTGGTCGCTTCAACGTGACGGCCAGCTATAAGGGGAGGAGGTACCCAATCACAGCCTATGTAGTCCGGGGACACAGGGTCAACAATCTGCTCAGCCGGTCCCTGTCAGTTAGGATGAACCTGGTGAGGAGAGTAGATGAGGTAATGCAACCACACTACGGCAAAGACCACCTGCAGGCCTACGGGGAGCATGGCACGCTGCAAACCGAACCGGTAAAAATACGGTTGAAAGAGGGGGTCCAACCCTCCGCCATACACACTGCACGACGAGTGCCTTTTCCCATGCTACAGAAGGTAAAGGAGGAACTGCAAAGAATGGTGAACAATGGTATCATCGAGCAGGTCACACAGCCTACAGACTGGTGTGCACCCATTGTACCGGTCCTGAAAAAGAACACGGGCAAGGTGAGAATCTGTGTCGACCTCAAAAGGCTGAATGAATCCGTCAAGAGAGAGCATTACATCCTACCTACCTGTGATGAGATAACGGCCAAGTTAAGTGGTGCAACAGTGTTTTCGTCCCTCGACGCTGCAAGTGGATTCTGGCAAATTCCGCTGCACCCAGACAGTTGCAAACTGACCACGTTTATAACCCCGTTTGGACGATACTGCTTCAAACGGCTGCCTTTTGGGATTTCCAGCGCGCCGGAGATCTTTCAGCGGAAGATGCTAGAGACTCTGCAGGGGCTGGAAGGCACGGAAGTCTTCATGGACGACATCCTGATCTACGGGACCTCAATGGAGGAACATGATGCCCGGCTGGAAAAGGTACTGCAGCGCGTGGAATCAGCTGGCTTGAAGCTCAACAAGGAGAAGTGCTCCCTCAGACAGAGCCAGCTGTGCTTTTTGGGCCATCTCATTGACCAGTCAGGGGTGAGACCTGATCCCGAAAAGGTGGAGGCGATTCGGCAACTAGCGCCACCTGGAAACGCACAGGAGCTAAAACGAGTGCTGGGGATGGTAAACTACCTGGCGAGGTACGTTCCCGGCCTATCCTCGATAAGTCTACCACTGTACGAGCTCCTAAAGAGTAAGAATACGTGGAACTGGGACCACTCACAGCAGTCTGCTTTTGAGAATATTAAAGGGATGCTGATGACCGCCCCAGTCCTAGCCTTCTATGACGTAACCAAGCCCACAGCTGTGTCTGCTGACGCCAGTAGTTACGGACTGGGAGGCGTGCTCCTCCAGCTCCACGGAGAGAAGTGGAAGCCTGTCGCATACTGCTCCAGACGTCTCTCTGAAGCCGAGACACGTTATGCCCAGATAGAGAAGGAGTGTCTGGCGGGGGTGTGGGCCTGTGAGAAATTTGACAAATATCTGTGCGGCTTGGATCAGTTCAAGCTCGAGACTGATCATAAGCCATTAGTGCCGCTTGTCAACAACAGGAGCCTAGACAGCGTTCCCGTGAGATGCCAGCGCCTTCTGATGAGACTCATGAGGTACAAGCCTGTGGCGGAATATGTGCCTGGGAAAGCACTCGTCGTTGCTGATGCCCTGTCCCGGAGTCCACGGACCCACACAAGGGAGGAGAAGGAGACACACGACGAGGTGGCATGCTACGTGGCCGCGGTGATGCAGGGCATCCCAGCATCACCAACGAGAATGGACAACATCCGAAGAGAAACCGCAGCTGACAGCGAGCTACAGTCAGTCATCAACCTCATAAGAAGAGGATGGCCTGAACATAGGGCAAGCGTTCCATTAAATGTCAGGGAGTACGTTTCGGTGAAACACGAACTGTCGGAGGCTGATGGCTTAGTCATACGGGGAAATCGTATTGTTGTTCCAAGGGCATTGAGAGAGGAGATTCTCCAGAGGATACATGACGGACACCAAGGGCTCACAAAGTGCAGAGACAGAGCCAGCTCATCAGTTTGGTGGCCAGGGCTCTCAACAGAACTAAAGAACACTGTGATGTTGTGCCAGTCTTGTCAGGAACAGAAGCGGTCCCAGCAAAAGGAGCCGCTCATCTCCACGCCACTGCCTGATCGGCCTTGGGAAAGGATTGCCCTGGACCTCTGTGAACACAAAAAGCTAAACTACCTAGTGATCTCGGATTACTATTCCCGGTTCCTGGAGATACTACACCTGCCGTCCACAACCACCACTCAGGTTATTCAAAGAATGAAAACAACCTTTGCTAGGTTTGGAATCCCGGATGAGGTGGTGAGCGACAACGGACCTCAATTCTCGAGTGGAGAATTCAAGGAGCTGGCAAGACAGTTAGACTTCAGACACGTCACGTCGAGTCCCCACCATCCTCAGGGGAACGGTCATGCGGAGCGAGCGGTACAAACCGCAAAGAGAATCCTCCAGCAGGACGACCCACTAATGGCTCTCATGTGCTACAGAGCCACTCCATGTATCACTACAGGGGTCAGTCCAGCAGAGCTACTGATGGGGAGGAAGATCAGAACGACACTCCCTACACTGGTGAGGAATCTTCGACCCAAGTGGCCCAACAGGAAGACTGTAAGGCAAAAGGATGCTGACGAGAAGGCCAAACAAGCCTTCTACTACAACCGCCACCATGGGGCCAGGCCTTTACCGCCTCTACAGCGAGGAGATATGGTCCACACCAAGCTGGATCAGGAAAAGGCTTGGACGACACCAGCGGTGGTTTTGAAGGATGAGTGTATCACCCCAAGGTCATACCTCATCAACACACAGGGAGGAGCGGTGCTGCGGCGGAACCGTCGCCATCTCCGGACGGTACCAACGCCTCGTCCTGCCCAAACCGACTCACCTGCAGCCGCAGGGAGTACTGGGGTGGTTCCCCAGTCTACCAGTCCAGTGACTGGTTGTCTGAGTCCAGGTGGGGTCGCAAAACCTGAACAAACACCGGGACTGGTTCAGACCAGGTCTGGACGTGTCATTAAGCCAGTTGTCAGACTTATTGAGACAATATAATTTAAGTTAAAGGTAAGGCCAAAATAAACATTATTTGTTACAGTTATTGACTGTTTACGTGCAACTGGTTTTGGTTTGAAACCGTTAAAAAAAAGGGAGATGTCATATGTGTTTTCACTCTGTCCCTTTAAGCAACAGGTTTTGCTTCCGGCTACGTCACCATATAAGCGGCACCTGCGACAAGCCGGCCGGTGTTGAACAAAGCACGAGTGTTATTGTTTGTATGCAATGCGATACAAATAAAGACCGCAAGCAGAAACCTCCGTGTGATCATTTCACTACAACGCCAGTGGGTCTAAAGCGGTCTCTTATATCAACAGCACAGCGGAGGAAGTGAAAGTCCACTCTGGGAGAATGGGTGCCACCGATAAAGCCCCGCCACAATAAAACTTCCACGGTATCAACTCATTTGTGTCACGAGAGAGGGAGTGGGTTGGACCCCGAACGCAGACGCCGACAAGTGGAGAGTGATACCAGACGGTTTTATTTCCGAATACACAA
>CM051016.1:8159424-8179424 GCA_027704905.1 Muraenolepis orangiensis | reverse complement strand
AGGGACAGAGAAAGAGGACGACGAAAGATTTACATTTACATTTAGGGGCATTTGGCAGACGCTTTTATCCAAAGCGACTTACAAGGTGTACATTAGTTGAAGCAGACAATAGCATAACGCTGAGGTACGCAAACATAAAAATAGAGCAGTTCACAAGTATTCATATTAACAAGATGAATAACACAATTTGGTACTGCCAGGTCACCTGCTTAAGTAGCTGTGATAAGAGCGTGTTATCAACATTAAGGATATACACTTGCTAACATATACAACATGCTAAGAGCTATTAATGTCAGGACTTAAGCAAGTTTAGGGGTTTCACAAAGGAGAAGGAGGGTTCAAGGAGAGTCCAGGTGGACTCTGAACAGAAAGATGGGTGTGGGGGGGGGGCCTCCATGCAGGCCCTCCTCCTCCTCCTCCTCCTCCTCCTCCTCCTCCGTTACACCACCCGGCCCAGCAGCCGGCTCCTGTCCGCCCTGCCCGGTGAGGGAGAACCTTCTACAGGACTGAGGTGACATCATCCGCCACACTGACAATAGGCCTACCGTCTGAGAGGCCATGAAAGAGCTGTGTGTGTGTGTGTATGTGTGTGTGTGTGTGTGTTGTGTGGGCGCTTGTTTGTGCTTGTTTGCTTGCAGTGTTTGGTCATGATTGAAAAGAGAAGACAGGATGGTAAATGGACAGCCTTTTGTATGGCGCTTTTATCCAAAGCGCTTTACAAGTCTCACAGCCTCACATTCACCCGTTCATCCACCCGTTCAACCACCGACGCTGGGAGACAGCCAGCACGTCAGGAGCAGTTAGGGTTTAAGGTGTCTTGCTCAAGGACACCTCGACACTTTTTGCTAGGAGGAGCAGGGGGATTGAACCAGCAACCTTTAGGTTGTGAGGCGACCGCTCTACCTCCGCTCTACCTCCTCCGCGAGCAACGGCCGCAAATGATGGTGATGGAGAGAGAGAGAGAGAGAGAGAGAGAGAGAGAGAGAGAGAGAGAGAGAGAGAGAGAGAGAGAGAGAGAGAGAGAGAGAGAGAGAGAGAGAGAGAGAGAGAGAGAGAGAGAGAGATTGTGCGAGGCATTGTGGGAGAATGTACACCTAGTGTACATTATGTGTTTACAAAGCCTCTGCCTTAAAAGCAAGCCATACTAATACAAGCTCTAGTCCCAGAGCCTACTATGATCTAACCACAACGCGACATGATATATCTCTTCTGCCAGACCTGATGTTCCTTCACACAGTGATAAGGCAAATACTGTGTTTGTGTGTGTGTTTCATTCATTCATTATTCATCACTTTTGGTGAACGTTAATCTGTATGTGTATTTGCTTCCTGTGAATGAGTGACACTGGCCCCAGACCAAGCTAACAGCTGCACCACGGCCCTGCTGGGACCCCTAGTGTAGACGTCACAACCAAATAGCTGAGACAACCGTCCTGTCTGAGTGACATATAGATATAATAATTATAATAAGTATTATAATAATTATAATCATATAATAATACCAAGCTTTTCTTCACTAAGAGACACAATGATTATCCCTTCCTCACCGGCTGGGAGGACACACAGCCAACTGTGGTGGGGGAGAGCTGAATAGATAGGGAGAGAGAGAGAGAGAGAGAGAGAGAGAGAGAGAGAGAGAGAGAGAGAGAGAGAGAGAGAGAGAGAGAGAGAGAGAGAGAGAGAGAGAGAGAGAGAGAGAGTGGGGGGGGAGGGGGGAGGAATAGACAGAGGGAAAATGAGAGGAAGAGACTAAGTCACAAGGAGAGATTATAAAAGAGAGAACAAAGGCGTGCCTAAGGGAGGAACAGGGAGTTCTGATTGCCTCAGAATGCAGGATGGGAAGAGAGGGAGTGAGGGAGGGAGGGAGTGAGGGAGGGAGGAAGGGAGGGAGGGAGAGTGGGAGGGAGGGAGAGAGGGAGAGAGGGAGGGAGGGAGGGAGGGAGGGAGGGAGGGCCTTGGCAGTCAGAGGCAGTTTGCCATCTGGGTCCAGGTCCTAACATCGATTCGGTACACAAGACATGCCGAGAGGCCCACCTGCTCTTGTAGTGACTGTGTGTTAAGATGATGGTGTGCATAAGAGATCACACGATATTAAAAAAGATTCGACCAGTTTGTCGTAAGGGATATGATCGGCAATATGGCTCAATCATTTATCAGTCTTCATATGATCTTATGTCAAGTGTGAATTGTTTACCATATATTATCAACATGAACTCCATGGATTGCACAGGCCTGGTTCTTGGCGTCTGTGGTCCGCCACCGTTGACGAGAGGAGGAAAGATAAGGATAAGGTTACCATGGAGATCTCAGAGTTTATTGTGCTATTACTTATTTCACAGCGTTGGAGGAAGTCAGCCTGGACCCCCGTTCAAGACCTCATCACGGTGTCTACTCAAATTGAATTGAAATACACGTGACAGTAGAGGAGGAACCAAGACCGTTTGGGCTTATAATTTAATACCACCATATGACACAACGAAAGAATAAGCAAAAGATGGGGGATAAAAAGGTTATATCATCAAGAGAGTTTTATCAGGAGAGTTTTTTTGTCACTATCATAACATTGTCACCAATAGAACATTACACTGTCATACTTCCTTTGCTGGACTTTTCTGGACTTATTACAGTAACTGCATTGTACTGCACTGTATTCATGATGCATGCTGCAGTACTGTCACTTTAAAATGCTTTTTGCACCATTCCCCATATGTACCGGTACATACTGTATCATCCATCCAAAGTCTTGTTTATAGTATATAGTATAGTAAATAGTAGGTATAGGATATAGTGTTGTTTATAGTATAGTATTGTAAAGCATAGTATTGCATATTTTAGTATAGCAGTATAGTATAGTATTGTTGTTGAACTTCATACTGCGGGAGGAAGAAGCTTTCCATTGTACTTGTTGCACATGGCAACATAAAAACAACATCTTGAATCTTGATGGACTGATGAAGGACCATTAAGGAGGAGGCTGGTTCTCCTGTGATTCATCTCCTACACATCTGGTCCTGTCTGTGCTGACCGTGGACAGATCTACTGTACATGACTCCCAGTAGAACAGGGGGATATGAGCGAGCCTGGTTTTGGTAAAGGTTGTTGTGTTCCTTGAAGCGCTTCGGGTCCACCCCATTCATGTGTGTGGACTGGACCGGACGGGAGGATCCTAACCGTCAAAGAAAGTCCAAAGATTGTTCACGTCAAAATTCATATTAATCAAACGTGTGGAAATAATTCCTGTTGTTTATGTATTTAGTTAGAGTTAAGGCCTTCGGGATTGTTTGTCTATACAATTTTGTGTTATTATTGCTCCTTACTGGATAAAGATGAAGAGTTGCTTTTAGTGGCCACAATGGCTAAAACGGTGTGCTATAAATGGGCTCCATTAAGCATTAATGGACTCGGGGGGAAGTGGATCTGTAAATCTCACAGGAAGGGGTGTGTCATGCTTTTGGCCCAGGATGTTGGTGTGGCTTCACACGGCTCTTGGGGGGGGGGGGGGGGGGGGGGGGGGCCTGAGGCCCGAGGCTCGAGGCCCGAGGCTGAAGCTGGTCGTAGATGAAGTGTTGTGAAGGAAGGATGGGAAGCCTTGGCTAGAGGCGGTGGGGGGTGAAGGTTACAGCTGGCTCAGTCGGCCACCTGTCTTGTAAAAACCCACTTGTTGGTTTTGGTCACAAACCGAGGAGGTGTTGCGGCTAATTACAATGGTATGTTATTTAAACGGGGAAGCTCATTAGGAACACAAGAGACCTCGTCTCCTGTGGTAATTATGCGGCCCGGCAATACAGCAGACTTCTTTTTTACGTTGCAGTGTTGTTATTCCACTGTTTCTCCTCCTTTTTAGAATAATATCGGAAGATTGGACTTTGTGACGCGGTCGAAAGAGGTTTGAGAGGAGGTTGGAATGTGGAGGGAGCGGAGGGATGGCTCTCCGCTCCTGATATCCGCCCTGCCTTCAATTTTCTTTGGCCGCTGTGTTGCTGTAGTGATTTCTTCCACTGTAGGTCTTTGGACAGGGTTTTTTTGCTAGTATTATATATAGTATATATATATATATATATAGTAGTATTTTATTTTAAACTGTACTTTCTTTTAAACTAAACAGTTTACTCCATAGTGTCTTTATGCTTGTAGCCCTTGTTTTGTTGTTGTTGCAGTGGTTATTTTGAATCTAGATGTTTGGACTGTAGAACGATTCCTTTTTACTGTATTGTTTCCGGGACATCTGCTCGAAGACTTTGTGTCTGGGAGCCTTTCGCACCAACAAGGGCACTGAATATCTGAATATCTGTTCAGGGAGTCTCTGTAGTCATGTAGTCGTTGGACATAATGTTTTACAATCTGAGACTCGGTCGCTGTGCCCCCCACCGTCCACCGGGAGCAGAAAACCAGAATGGAAATATCTCGACATTCCTGAATAAAACAGCGGTTATTCAAATGCATTTGAGACCAGATATAGCACACATTCTGCTGTGGCCCCAGAATCAATGTGGGATACATTCTTCAAGTCTTCTTGGCCTGTTGGTTTAGGGATAAATCTCTCTCTCTCTCTATATATATATATATATATTAAGGAGTGGCGAGAGACAGGAAAGTGGAGAGAGACAATGGAGAGGGAGGAGAGTGGCGAGAGACAGGACAGTGGAAAGAGACAGGAGAGGGAGAGGAGAGTGGAGAGACAGGACAGTGGGGAGAGACAGGACAGTGGAAAGAGACAGGAGAGGGAGAGGAGAGTGGAGAGACAGGACAGTGGGGAGAGACAGGACAGTGGAAAGAGACAGGAGAGGGAGAGGAGAGTGGAGACACAGGACAGTGGAGAGAGACAGGAGGGTCAAGATAGACCGGAAAGAGAGAGGAGAGTGGAGAGAGACAGGACAGAGGGGAGAGACAGGAGAGAGAGACAGGACAGTGGAGAGAGACAGGACAGTGGAGAGAGACAGGTGAGAGATAGAAGGGTGGAGAGAGATAGGAGAGTGGAGGGAGACACGAACTTTGAACTTTACATTTTATTACAATTGTCGTTACAGTGGTGTACACACACACACACACTTCTATTTAACAATACAATATTTTATTGCTGTGGAATTCTTTTTTCTTTTTTTTACGAGTAACAACTTATGTGTTATGTATAAATAATTAAACATGACATGTTAAGGTTGTGTCGTCATAATATCCAGGTGGTAGACTAACCTTAAGAGACCACCTGGGGGATGTAAATCCATATAGCTCTCTCTCTCTCTCTCTCTCTCTCTTTCTCTCTCAACACAACATACGGGCGACATTATATCACAAGGACAAACCGCGTTTCCTCGTCCTCCCTCCTTCCCTCCAACCCTACTTTTTGCTGGGGTTATGGGTCGAGGACGAGTGGTGTGGTGGTCATGGGTGGGGGTTTGAATCCCCCCAGCTAGGGGTGTGTGTGTGTGTGTGTGTGTGTGTGTGTGTGTGTGTGTGTGTGTGTGTGTGCCTAAGAATACTGATGCAGGAGGTGACGGCGTAGTGGCGGCTGGAGTACAGGAGAGAGACAGGAAAGTGGAGAGAGACAAGACAGTGGAGAGAGACAAGACAGTGGAGAGAGAGAGGAGAGGGAGAGGAGAGTGGAGACAGGACAGTGGAGAGAAACAGGAGGGTTGAGAGAGACAGGAGAGAGAGATGAGAGTGGAGAGGGGACAGAACAGTGGAGAGAGACAGTTGAGAGATAGGAGAGTGGAGAGAGATAGGAGAGTGGAGGGAGACATGAGAAGAGAGGAGAGTGGAGACACAGGACAGAGGAGAGAAACTGGAGAGAGACAGGAGGGTGGAGAGAGACAGGCGAGAGAGAGAGGAGAGTGGAGAGAGACAGGACAGTGGAGAGAGAGAGGAGAGTGGAGAGAGACAGGACCTTAAGTTAAGGAACTTAAGGACTTATTAACTTATAGAGCCCCCAAGTTAAGGAGAACAAGGATAACAAGTTACGGGGAAATCGTAAAAACTGTTCCCCCGCCATTCATCAGAGAGCCACGGTGTTCCCAAGATAAACGGCTCAATCAAACCGTTTATCAGGGAGGGGTGAGCCGGCATCAGGGCTTTGGCATTCATTGAACGATATTTAATAAAGAGAGTTTTTATAGAGGGAAAGCTTTCTGTGATTAGAAGTGTTCGAATGTAGTTCACTGCTCAGTTACCTGGTGGCGAGGTGGACTGCATTCATATCGACTAGACCAGTGATACCCAACCTGTGACCCCATTTCCATCTATATCTACCAGTAGTATCAATGCTATGCTCACCACCAAACAACACCAGGTGATTAGTAGTTTCAACCACTACAGGGGGGAACTGGGAAAGACTGCCCTCAGATGGACCTACTGGTCACCATCGAGAACACCCAAGTCTCCCCCTCAACCACAACAAGAGACCTTGGTGTGGTGGTAGATGTCCAGCTGTCCTGCAATGCCAACGTCACCGCGGTGGCCCGATCTTGCAGAATTGCCCTCTACAACATCCGCAGGATCCGGCCCTTCCTCACACGTGAAGCGGCGCAGATCCTGGTCCAAGCGCTCGTCATCACCCGCCTCGACTACTGCAACTCTCTCCTGGCGGGACTCCCCGCCTCTGCTACCAAGCCCCTCCAACGCATCCAGAACGCAGCAGCACGCCTGGTATTCAACCTACCAAAATTCTCCCACGTGACCCCTCTCTTCCGCGATCTCCACTGGCTTCCGGTAAATGCTCGCATCAAGTTCAAGACTCTGGTGCTGACCTTCAGGGCAGTCAATGGAACTGCCCCAGCCTACCTCCAGGCGTTGGTCAAGCCCTACATCCCAGCCAGAGCGCTCCGCTCAACTGCCAGGCGACTTGTTCGACCTTCACTGATAACAACCAAGCATCGCTCTTCCAAGACCCAGCTCTTCACGGCTCTGGCTCCACAGTGGTGGAATGAACTCCCGTCTCATGTCAGGACGGCAGAGTCCCTCGCCAGCTTCCGCAAGAGACTCAAGACCCACCTGTTCAGAGTCCACCTGGACTCTCCATGAACCCTCCTTCTCCTTTGTGAACCCCTAACTTGCTATGTCCTAAGTCCTGACATTAATAGCTCTTAGATTCAAGATTCAAGAGACTTTATTTATCCCGAGGGAAATTAAGGTGCAACAGTTGAAACGGGGAATAAATGCACGAAAAAATATACAATACCTAAAAACGAATAACAACAAACTAAACTAAACTAGTATAAACAAAATATAACTGAGTGAAATCTAAATGTATAGACAGATGAATTGTTAGCATGTTGTATATTCTAGCAAGTGTATATCCTTAATGTTGATAACACGCTCTTATCACAGCTACTTAAGCAGGTGACCTGGCAGTACCAAATTGTGTTATTCATCTTGTTAATATGAATACTTGTGAACTGCTCTATTGTTATGTTTGCTTACCTCAGTGTTATGCTATTGTCTGCTTCAACTAATGTACACCTTGTAAGTCGCTTTGGATAAAAGCGTCTGCCAAATGCCCTAAATGTAAATGTAAATGTAAATGAAACTTAACGAGACGTTTGGAAACCTTTGGTTTGGGTGGCAGGATCGCTCAGTCTGTTGGGACTTGTCTGAGGAACCGGAAGGTCGCCGGTTCAAGTCCCCGAATCACCTGGGCTCTGCCAGGGTGCCCTTGAGCAAGGCACCAGACCCACTACACCCCGAAGCGCTGTATATACACAATAGCAGCCCACTGCTCCTAATACGAGGATGGGTTAAATGCAGAGAAACACATTTCACTGTGTGTGTGTCACCAAATAAGAGGATTCAATCCACGATTTTACAATAATTTTTTTTAAATCAAAATCCCAATGGTGGATTTTCAGGAAAAAACGTGAAAGAAAGTATCTCGGGAGGTAAGAGCGGGGTGTCTGGCAACCGGAAGGTTGCTGGTTCGATCCCCCAGGCTCATCCTAGCTATGCGTTTGGATGTCCCCGAGCAAGACACCCCTAACCCGATCTGCTCCCGACCAATTGGCCGTCTCCTCTATGTATGAATGGGTGAATGTGAGGCAATTATTGTGTGTAGCGCTATGGGTAAAAGGTGCTACACACATGCAGTCCATTTACCATGCCATACCATTGAATATCTTGTAATAGCTTGGAAGTCAGCAGTCTCCCGGGGTCTTGACCTCACAGTTTGGGAAATACTCGACTCGCGGTGTGTTACAGGTGTGGAAATATCTGTGAATAAGCATGCAAATGGTTCACCTAATAAAAAAACTCACACATTGAACCTTTTTAAGCGATCATTTATGAAGTAATTGCAATAGACAAATAGACAAGTATACAAGTAGACAAGTGGCCAAACAGACAAGTGGACAACGCTTTGTCGAGAGTCCCGGATCCTATGAGGTGAGGAGATAAGGAGGTGATAATAAACAGAGGGTGATAGAAGGAACAACATCATTACCATGACAACACCTGGAAACCAGGGTGGGGGTTAAAGCACGGTCAAACTCATTAGCACACTATCTAGAGTTGTCATAATAAGCATAACCTTTAATAATTATAATGGTAATCAAATAATTATAATAATAAAACAGGGCGGAACTGCTGTGTTGGCTTATTGGGGAGGGGAGGGAAGGAGGAGGAAGAGTAACCATAGCAACACAAAGGGATGGCTTATTTTAAATATTTATTAAGGGAGATTAAAAAGACACGGATGGTTGCAGTCTCACCCCAGAACCAGGTGGCGCTGTTCTACACACGCAGACAGAAACACATCGTGAAACAACACACTAACAACCGTTGGGTTCGTTAATACTAACTAGATGCACATCCTTGCAGGATGTCTTGTCCGTAGAGTTTCTATCTAGACGACGACCACCATGCTTATTTGTGAGAAACGGTACAAACCACCACAGGAACGTAACACGTTAAAAAAAACAACAATAATAATAGCGCTGGTAAAGACATTACGTCGCTGCAGGCGCCTTCATTCACCTCCACTCGTCCCACAGGTGTAGTCAGTCCTACTAAGTGTTGCCCGTGGAAATCAAGTTTACAAATCAATAAATAAACCCCAGACCCATAACTAACAGGTGCTTTACTCTTGCTTTTACCGACTCACACACACCTTGTAAAAACCCCATCACCCGGAAAACCGTAACCTCCTGAAATACCTTTTAGTTTCTTTCACACTTCTCGTTGGTGGATGTTGCCTGTTCATTCGCTGCAGCTCGGTAACAAAACTTAAACATTGTAATTGTCGTGGCTATCATTTTTGAAATTCCACTTTTTCTTGTCATGAGTTAGGTCGTAAAGGTTGTAAAGCTAACCAGAAGGTTAAATGCAAATACAAATAATTATCAGACTTGTTCTATATCCGTTGGCCATCATTTAGTGTGAGAGAGGCTGCATTTCACATGCACTCCAACTGCACCGGAAGCACATCTCGTAACTCACACATCTCGTACAAACGTACGTTCCCCGCACAATTCCCATTTGAACTACACACTTTATTACAATTGTCGTTACAGTGGTGTACACACACACACACACACTTCTATTTAACAATACAATATTGTATTGCAGCGGAATTCTTTTTACGATCTTATGTGTTATGTATAAATAAGTAAACATGACATGTTAAGGTCGTGTCGTCATAATATCCAGGTGGAAGACTAACCTTAAGACAACACCTGGGGGATGTAAATCCACATCTCTCTCTCTCTCTCTCTCTCTCTCAACAACATACGGGCGACATTATATCACAAGGACAAACCTCCGCCTTTCCTCGTCCTCCTTCGAGGTGGAGAGGCGGAGGGGAGGTGGAGTTGGATGGAGAGGGGCAGGGGGGGCAGGGCTAATAATACTGATGCAGACGGTGACGGTGGAGTGGCAGCTGGAGCACAGGAGGGGGGGGGGGTCCACGTGGGTGGGTGTGTGTGGGGGGGGGGGGGGGGGTGTCGCAGGGCCGAGGCTGGGTGGTGGTGGTGGTGGTTGGGGGGGGGGGGGGGGGGGTAGCGGAGGATCACGGCTGGGTGACGGCGCTGGGCTCCTTGTCGTAGACGTAGCTTCCGACACCGCCCGTGTTCACGCCTGGAAATGCAAGAGGTAGGGGGGGGGGTCATGGAGGGGGGAGGGGGGGGGGGGGTCAAAGGTCAGGGTCAAAGTAAGGTTAAGTCACATTCGCAAGCATGTGCGTGTGACACATCGCTGCAGGAAGCGTCGTTGTTATAAAACAACGTTTTGCAACTTCTTTGGACAGACTCATTTCCTTCTGCTAACGCTTCTTTAAAATTGTGCAACACTCGCTGTGTGTGTGTGGTGTGTGTGTGTGTGTGTGTGTGTGTGTGTGTGTGGTGTGTGTGTGTGTGTGTGTGTGCGTGTGTGTAGCGTGTGTGCAGCAGCAGCAGCAGACTCCTCTCTCTGGCAAGTAAAACCCATGTTGGTTCTCCTGTGTGGTGTAGCTGGTGTTGAGGTGGACAGACAGCGCCCCCTAGTGGTTACCTTTAGGCCCGAACAGGACAGCGTAGCAGGGCTTGTGGCAGTAAGGCTGGCCGTCATGCTGCAAAGACAAGAGAAAATATACATCACAGGCATGAATAAACATCGCCTCTTGATTCTGCTATTAAACCTTTGGGCAGGGATTATTATTATTATTATTCAAACTACCTACTGACTTTCCTTTACTTCAACCACCAACTTTTCTTTCCCTTTTGTTCTTTCTCTCTCTCTCTCTCGCTCTCTCTTCCACAAACGTCTCTCCATCAACAAATGTCTCTTTTTATTTTATTTTGCTTCCTTTCCTTCCTTCCTTCCCCCCTCCCCACCCTGCCTCTTTCCCTCCACCATCTCTCCTCTCCCCTCCCTCCCTCCCTCACCTCTGCATGGCTGCCAGCAGTCAGGGTCTTGCTGCATCTCTCGCAGCGGAGGCAGGGGCGATGCCAGTCCTTGCCCAGTGACGTCACCTTCTCCGCTGTGGAAAGAAATACGCAACACACACACCCATGTGCCCACACACCCAAGCGCGCGCGCACACACACACACACACACACACACACACACACACACACACACACACACACACACACACACACACACACACACACACACACACACACACACACACACACACACACACACACACACACACACACACACACACACACACACACACACACACACACACACACACCACATCTTAGACAAAACAGCGACTTTGATTATGAGCTCAGATAATTTATATTGGAGGTGTGGGCGCCACCTACCAAAGTACACCTTCTTGCTGCATCGGGGACACAGGTTGGCCTCGCCGGAGAAGGTGGTGATACTGCCGGCTGCGAACACACCAACGTTTTATGACACGACCGGAAAATGTACTTTGTACCACGCTTAACAAAATTTAAAAAAAGGCCATTCAGTCATTTGCAATAAGAATTGTCCTTGCTATGAGGGACCCTGCTTCTGTGTCTCCTTCTCATGACTTCACAAACACAGAAATATTCCAGACACCTCTTAAAAAAAGAAAGTGGTTTTGCCAGTGCGTACGCGCTTGCTTCTATGCAACGTTTCGGGTTCCTGCTAAATCCACACACACACACAACTGTGTGTGTGTGTGTGTGTGTGTGTGTGTGTGTGTGTGTGTGTGTGTGTGTGTGTGTGTGTGTGTGTGTGTGTGTGTGTGTGTGTGTGTGTGTGTGTGTGTGTGTGTGTGTGTGTGTGTGTGTGTGTGTGTGTGTTCTGGTCCGACAGCGGTGGAAAGTCCCGGCAGTATCTCACAGGCCTGAGAAAACCCAGAGAGGTCGTCCCGTCCCCCACCGTCCCCCACCCTCCCCTCCCTCTTTATCTAGCAGCTTATCACAACAGAACTAGTTTCCTACAACACACCTTCTGGGACCGGGGTGGTTCTCCACAACACAACACAGACCACCATGAGTTCATCGGTGGAGCCCAGGGGCTGAGCTGGGTTCTGGTGGTGGTGGTGGTCCCTTTTTTACCTTTGGCTGGAGCTTTGGGTGCGAACACCCTCTTTTCGTCCCCACCCTTGGGAGCGGAGTCGACGGCAGAGGAGGAGGAGGAGGAGGAGGTGGTGGTGTTGTTGTTGGCCGGTGTGTTGTAGACGTAGGAGCCAGCTCCGCCGATGTTGACTCCTGGATGGGCCGATAGATTTGGTTTACATTTTCGTTGTTTTTAGCCGAAGCTCCTAATAACCAGTGCATGCATTCATTATTCATTAGATGCATGCTATTGAAGAGCAGGTAGGAGGGTGGGGGGGAGGGTTAGAAGTTCTCTTGCTCAAGGGTTAGGGTAAGGTGATGGATATTTGGGGAATCGAACCCAGAACCTTCCAGCTGGGAGCTGAACAACCCTAGCCACTACACAGTTCGGCCTGCTATTACACTCAGTAAAAACATAGAAAGTTCTAAGTATATAAAAGTCGATAAAATCAAAGAAATCAATTAAAAGCATCGGTGAGGGGACCTTTTACCGACAAGAGAAGGCAACCTATTCATATCAAACACAGAGCAACGAGAACACTAAAGTGTGTGTGTGAAAATGCCCTTTTTGGACTTGTGTCTCCACTGTCAGGTGACCTGTTGTTGACGTGAGTGTGTGTGTGTTCCTAGTCGAGGTCGAGTGTGTAACGCACCTTTTGGTCCAAAGAGGGCAGCATAGCACGGTTTGTGGCAGTATGGCCTTCCGTCATGCTGTGGGAGACAGAGAGACAGAGAGACCGAGAGAGAGAGAGACAAAGACAGAGAGACAAGACAGAGAGAGAGCAAACATATTCACAAGCAAAGATCAGACAAGTGATTTCCATCCGTTTGATCCAACATCTGCCCGAAGGCACATCTCTCACATGATGTCATCCATCTATTTTAAATCAGGAAAGAGGGGAGAGAGAAAAAAATACTAAAAGTCAGACAGGAAGTGAGATAAAAGGGAGAAAATGGAAGTGTCTGGGGTGCTTGGCATGGTGAGGACATTTCCACCCGAACCCTCGCCCTCCTTCACAGGGTCACACGTTTCTCCCTCCCTCCCTCCCTCCCACCCACACACCCACACACACACACACACACACACACACACACACACACACACACACACACACACACACACACACACACCACACACACACACACACACACACACACACACACACACACACACACACACACACACACACACACACACACACACACACACACACACACACACACACACACACACACACACACACACACACACACACACACACACACACACACACACACACGCCTGTACATGTTATGTGAGCGCGTGTGTATGCGTGTTATGTTATGTGAGCGTGTGTTTGCATTTATCGACGTGTGTGTCTCTGTCTCCACAGAGGGCTCACTGCAGCTCGCGGCTGTCCCATACTGGGACACCCAGAGGTCAGGTGACACCCAGAGGTCAGCTGACTGGAGAATGCAATCAGGGGTCGGGGCTGGACAGGAAGTGCCCGTATGTTCAGCACTGAGGCCCAGAGAGGACCCTTTACAGCTACTAAGAACTCGAGGTAGAGGTAGAACTCCCAGTACCCTGGGACCCTATCGCCAGGAGTTAAAAAAGAAGGCCCCGCAAGCGGTCCTTTGCTCCCCGCTACAGTGGAGCAACGCCAGCGTGTCTTTTACCCAGAAGGCAACTTGGCAGTAGGGAAAGCGCCGTGTCTCTACCTCCTCCTTATCAATAATGCATCAAGCTGGATGGGCGCCGCCTCTGTTGAAACAGACCAAGGTCTCACACACACACACACACACACACACACACACACACACACACACACACACACACACACACACACACACACACACACACACACACACACACACACACACACACACACACACACACACACACACACACACACACACACACACACACACACACACACACACACACACACACACACACACACACACACACACACACACACCAGGGGGACCGAGCAAGCACAGAGGGCCGCTGGATCTCACAGAGCCGCTCATTGTCCCGGGGCTCCTCCTGCGTGCCCCCCCCCCCCCCCCCCCTCCAAAGACAGAAGACCTTTCCCTGGGCTCCTGGTTCAGGGTCTGGCGGTCTGCAGGCAAGATGGATTAACCATGTCGCTGGAGCGGCCCACTCACTTCCCAGCCCTGTTCCCACCACATCCTGATACCCGAGTCTGTCTCCTCCCCTCTCTCTCTCTCTCTCTCTCTCTCTCTCTCTCTCTCTCTCTCTCTCTCTCTCTCTCTCTCTCTCTCTCTCTCTCTCTCTCTCTCTCTCTCTCTCTCTCTCTCTCTCTCTCTCTCTCTCTCTCTCTCTCTCTCTCTCTCTCTCTCTCTCTCTCTCTCTCTCTCTCTCTCTCTCTCTCTCTCTCTCTCTCTCTCTCTCTCTCTCTCTCTCTCTCTCTCAGTCTACACCCCCCCCCCCCCCCCCCCCCCGCCTACCTCTGCTCGAAATACAGACTGGTGGGTGAGGGTTCTGGATTTGTAATCATTGCGGTCGGTTTCAATGAAATAAGATTATGCGCGATTCAGCGTTTGCAAGCATTTGCATAAAAGGAGGACGTAATTTAATATAATATATTCTCCTCTTTTCTTTGAAGACCTCACATTCCTAGCCAATATGATCAACTCAATCGAGTTATCTTGAGTTGAACTTGAAGACCGGTCGAGTGAGAGTTTCTTAGAGTCTCGGTTATTCACTCATGGTCCTCTGAATGTCATCCCACTTCACTTCACTCAGCTCCACTCCAGCCATGCGGCCTACGGCCAGCTCCAGGCTGTCATGCTGGGACTTCTCCCCTAAGAACCAGGTGGTCATGCTGGGACTATTCCCCCAGGACCAGGTGGTCATGCTGGGACTATTCTCCCCCAGGACCAGGCGGTCATGCTGGGACTATTCTCCCCCAGGACCAGGCGGTCATGCTGGGACTACTTCCCCAGGACCAGGCAGTCATGCTGGGACTATTCCCCCAGGACCAGGCGGTCATGCTGGGACTACTACCCCAGGACCAGGCGGTCATGCTAGGACTACTGCCCCAGGACCAGGCGGTCATGCTGGGACTACTCCCCCAGGACCAGGCAGTCATGCTAGGACTACTGCCCCAGGACCAGGCGGTCATGCTGGGACTACTACCCCAGGACCAGGCGGTCATGCTGGGACTACTACCCCAGGACCAGGCGGTCATGCTGGGACTACTACCCCAGGACCAGGTGGTCATGCTGGGGCTACTCCCCCAGGACCAGGTGGTCATGCTGGGGCTACTCCCCCAGGTCCAGGTGGTCATGCTGGGGCTACTACCCCAGGACCAGGCGGTCATGCTGGGACTACTGCCCCCGCAGGCCCCTGTCGCAGGCTGGATTCTTTCAGGCTCGCCCTTGACGGCTGGACATTGGGGACTATTGACCCTCCCTTTCTGTCTCTCCCTCTCCCACTCGCCCTCTCTCTCTCTCTCTCTCTCTCCCTCTCTCTCTGGAAGGCTGGCATTCTGCCAGCAGCCCCAGGCAGTGACTGTCCTCTTTTGGTCTGGGTATGGGAGAGGCCAGGTGGGTGGTGGGGTGGATGTGTGTTTGTGTGTGTGTGTGTGTGTGGGGGGGGGGGGGTCCGTTCCCACTGCAAAACTTCACGTGGTCAAAGTAGTAAATTAAGTGGCAGTGGCTCTGTATGTAGTAGTACTAGTATAGTACTAGAACTAGTACTACTACAAACAATCTGCATGTAGTGCTAGCACTCGTATATATGTATGTAGTACTAGAACTAGTCTGTATCTAGTACTAGTCTGTCTGTAGTACTAGTCTGTATGTAGAACTAGTTATGTATGTAGTACTTGTTCTGCATGTAGTAATAGTTCTGTGTGTAGTACTAGTTCTGTATGTAGTACTAGTCTGTCTGTAGTACTAGTCTGTAGAACTACTTCTGTATGTAGTACTAGTTCTGCATGTAATACTAGTCTGTATGTAGTACTAGTCTGTCTGTAGTACTAGTTATGTATGTAGTACTAGTTCTGCATGTAGTACTAGTCTGTTTGTAGTACTAGTCTGTATGTAGTACTAGTCTGTATGTAGTACTAGTCTGTATGTAGTACTAGTCTATATGTAGTACTAGTCTATATGTAGTACTTGTCTGTATGTAGTACTAGTCTGTATGTAGTAATAGTTCTGTATGTAGTACTAGAACTGCATACAGAACAAGTACTACCGCCAGACTAGACATAGAGAATAGTGCTCATACTACAGACTCGTACTACTACATATGCACTAGATTCAGTGAGAATCAGTCAGAGTGGAGCTTGTGGAATGTGTACCGGGTCAATTACTTATTTAAGTAATTGATTTCCTCGTGAAAACATAGTGACGCTTAGTCCCCGGTCACTGTTCCTAATGAACCTTAATCAGTTCACCTTTCTAGCACTTTAAAAATATATTATATATATATATTAAC
Source organism: Muraenolepis orangiensis (assembly GCA_027704905.1). Classification (NCBI taxonomy): domain Eukaryota; kingdom Metazoa; phylum Chordata; class Actinopteri; order Gadiformes; family Muraenolepididae; genus Muraenolepis; species Muraenolepis orangiensis. The sequence continues at coordinate 8,163,018 of CM051016.1, read as the reverse complement.
AATTATTATATTATTAATATAATATATAATATTTAAAGAAACAGCAAGCAACACAATTTAACTAATAATAATAATGCTGTGTGATATGCCTCAATGAACTCAGTGACTTCCTCTCTCCCCGATCGCACAATCCATAATCCAAATTCCTTTTTCTTGTTGGTTCTTCTTTTTAACTACCTCCCTGTCTGTTTCCATGGCGATGAGGTGGTGGGGGGGGGGCACCATTTGGGGTTTTGGTCTTTTTTTCAGGGAGATGATTTTACCAATTAAAGCCATGAGGCTCGAGATGTGGAGTTGTGTGGCGATGCGTTTGGAGCTTTTTTTTTAGAGAGAGAGAGAGAGAGAGAGAGAGAGAGAGAGAGAGAGAGAGAGAGAGAGAGAGAGAGAGAGAGAGAGAGAGAGAGAGAGAGAGAGAGAGAGAGAGAGAGAGAGAGAGAGAGAGAGAGAGAGAGAGAGAGAGAGAGAGAGAGAGAGAGAGAGAGAGAGAGAGAATACAGAGTACAGTACACACACACAGAGGCGACCATGTTGACCATGTTATTGTAATCTCATCAGACACTAAACGGCCGGCCAGGGGGCATCCTCTGGGGCCCGGAGGCGGAGGAGACGGCTTTGGAGGACAGTAGATGACATCACTTCCTCCTAGTGTGGAGAGAGCGAGAGAGAGAGAGAGAGAGAGGCCACCAGAAGATGATGGTGTCGTAACAGACAAGGTCAAAATGTAATTTCTACGTCATACGTAACAGAGTCCAGAAAGGAGGACGCAGCTGCCATATAGGGAGCAGCCCCCTCTGACCACAGACAGAGACCATACACAGGCCCTGCCAGATAGTGAGCAGTCCCTTTCTGACCACAGACAGAGACCATACACAAGCCCTGCCAGATAGTGAGCAGCACTCTCTCTGACCACAGACAGAGACCATACACAAGCCCTGCCAGATAGTGAGCAGCACTCTCTCCGATTACAGAGGGAGAGACCATAGGCAGGCACTGCTAGACAGTGAGCAGCCCTCTGAGCCCAGAGAGACCATAGACGGACACTGCCAGATAGTGAGTAGCCCTCTCCCCCACCACCAGAGAAAAAACCATAGATGCGGGCGCTGCCAAATAGTGAGCAGCCTACTGACCACAGAGAGATCATAGACAAGGGCTGCTAGATAGTGAGCAGCCTTCTCTCCCCCACCACCAGAGAGAAAACCATAGATGCGGGCGCTGCCAAATAGTGAGCAGCCTACTGACCACAGAGAGACCATAGACAAGGGCTGCTAGATAGTGAGCAGCCTTCTCTCCCCCACCACCAGAGAGAAAACCATAGATGCGGGCACTGCCAGATAGTGAGCTGCCCCCCACTCTCACTCTCCCTCAGACGTAGGGAGTAATCTACGTGATGTACTGCAGTCTGATTATGTAACGGAGGAACTAAACATAACTCCTCCTATTGAGAGAGAGAGAGAGAGAGAGAGAGATTAAAGGAAGTCCCTGGAGACCTCCCACATCAAAGGGAAACATTCAACCACGGATGCTACGATGCGACGCCGCGGTATCGCTAAACATGCGCCTTGGTAGTCTCTGGCCGGGAAAATAGGAAAGGAAAACAAACGCACGAACAGTTGTGTCGCCACTAAACATATACAGACACTCCATCTCGGAGACCCGAGATGGAGACCAGATGAAGCACGAGCGCTGACCCCAATCGTCTGAATCTGAAAAACAAAAATGCATCGTGTTTAAATAAAATAAAAAGTTGAAATCACCTTTTAAATCTCCTCTCGGTGGAAAAAAAAATCCTAAATCCCACTGTCTAAATCAAAAGCAGCACATGGTGTCTGAATTATTCTAAATCTCCTCTTGCGAAACAACAAGTCGCAAAAAAACAAGCAACTAATGTCTAAATGATGTTTTAAAATCTCCTCTTGGCTGAACTCTGAATCAGAAACAGCACCAGTTACTACCACTACTACTACTACGAGTAACTACTACTACTACCACTAGCAATAACTACTACTATCACTAGCACTTACTACTACCACTAGCACAAACTACTACTACTACTACTACCACTAGCAATAACTACTACTATCACTAGCAATTACTACTACCACTAGCACGAACTACTACTACTACTACCACTAGCAGTTACTACTACTACCACTAGCAGTAACTACTACTATCACTAGCACTTACTACTACTACCACTAGCAATTACTACTACTACCACTAGCAGTAACTACTACTATCACTAGCACTTACTACTACCACTAGCAGTAACTACTACTACTACTACTACCACTAGCAGTTACTACTACTACTACTAGCAATTACTACTACTACCACTAGCAATTACTACTACCACTAGCAGTAACTACTACTACTACTACTACTAGCAGTTACTACTACTACCACTAACTACTACTACCACTAGCAGTTACTACTACTACCACTAGCAGTAACTACTACTACCAGTAACAGCTGCTACTACCAGTAACAGCTACTACTACCAGTAACCACCACCACCACCACCACCACTACCACTTGTACGTGTTCCAACCAACCAACCGACCCAAGTTTAAATCACAACAACATGTTGTGTGTGGTTTAAATGTCACGGCAAGCAGGATGCCGTCAAAGCGTGTCCTCCTGAGGCATCTTGGCTGGGGATCAGCCGCAGCGGAGGCCCCGTCGCCAAATGTTCCTGTACAACAACAACAACAAGCGACCATACGAGTCCTGTACCAAGCGAGGGCTAAACAGATACAGCCTGTGGTGAGCTTCGCTTTGCTCCGTTCAAAACAATATATGATTTTCCCCACCAGGCCATCAGGACTGTGAACACAGATCTCACCAGGGTCCCCCCCCCCCACCACACACACACACACACACACACACACACACACACACACACACACACACACACACACACACACACACACACACACACACACACACACACACACACACACACACACACACACACACACACACACACACACACACACACACACACACACACACACACACACACACACACTATATTTATCCAACTCACTGTAAATGCTGTTGCATTAACCTTTATATATTAAATATATTTGTATACACAAGTTTATTGCAGTTTTTCTATTTTCTATTGTATTTTGCACAATTTCTGCATGGCACTGCCACTTTCATTTCACTGAATATTCTGTATGTGTATGTGACACAAATTAAGTTCTTGAATCTTGAATCTGTATTGTGGTACACGTGTGAAAGCGAAAGTGTATGTGTGTGTGTGTGTGTGTGTGCGCGCGTGTGTGCGCTGTGCTTCACAGCGACGAGCGAGTGCCTAGCTCTCCGTCTCATTCACACACATGCGGTCACCGACGCATGACGTCACCAACACACAAGGTCACTAAAACATGGGGTCACGTAATGCGTGAGATCAGATCTCAGCACTAAAGACCTAAAAGGCCTATCAGAAAGGACAATCGTCAATCACTCGTCTTCTCTCTCTGCGCCTGCGGTGCGGCGTGAACGGACGACACCAAGTGACCCACTGACCTCTGCGTGACCTCCGGTCGTCAGCAGCTTGTTACAGCGGTCGCACTTGAGGCACAGCTT
>CM051016.1:8136924-8156924 GCA_027704905.1 Muraenolepis orangiensis | reverse complement strand
CTTAATCCCAACCCGACCACACGCTATACTGACCACGCCGGAGCACCGACCCACTGAATAACTCCACAGACAAGACTACAATCTACAGTAGTAGTCCTCCCCCCCCCCCCCCCTCAGCGAGGCCGGTCCCTAACAATAAAGGCCTTGTTAACCGAGAGCTCAGGGACAGGAGGACACGGAGGACGAGAAGACAGGTTCACCAGGAATGAAAGAAATGGAAAACATTCAGGTCACTAGTGATTCTTTCGACGAAACCGTCAAGTTTCGTAAACACCGGCAGCGTCGTCTCCTCAGAACGCAGAGAGACGCCAGAGGAGGTTTCTGCCGAGAACGTTGGGAGAACGCGTCGGTTCCAACCCACAAACCTGTTTTTTCAATTGCTATTTTTTTTAAATAAAGGTTTTATTATCTTTTTTAATAATTTATTATTTAGCAGATAGTTTGAGCAGATGCGCTTATCCAAAGTGATTTTCTTTTCCCGGGATGGGAAGTCAAATCGAAGAGCAGGACTTTGGGTCTCCTGCTCGGGGTGGGGGGGGGGGGGGGGGGGCTACGGGTCAGGTGGACACTCGGGGGGGGGTTATGAACCCAGAACCTTTTGTGTGGCTGGAGGTCACCTAGCCACTAGCCACTAGCCCTTCTCACAGAGTCACGGCCAACCGGGTCAAATCAACTCATCCCCGGGCCGTGACCCTTTTCCCGGTGATTAAAGCCACAAAATGACATCGAGGTAAAATCGCTGGGCCCCTTAGGGAGAAGAGGACGAATTAATTAAAAAAAAGCCAAACAAATACACTAGAAGCACAATAAGCCGCTAAGCTCCGGCCTGTGGGGAAGCAATCTCCTGAGCCGGGCTCTTCCATCAAATTACAATATGGTTTAGCGTCGCCGAGATTATACCGTGTGCTGTTGAATGACTTTTAGATAGTGATGTGATAGAGTGTGGGTGTGTGTGTGTGTGCGCTTGGTGGCTGGTTTAAGCAGCCTCACCTGGCCTGAGTTGGACTGATTGGCTGGTGAGGCTGCACACCTGTGGGTCCATGTTAATCAAGGCCCACAGGTTAAAACAGCCTCCACACACACACTAGAGGAGAGAGAGCTCTAGCATGTTCCATCTGCTCTGTTCACCGTGATTCAAAACTCTTGCAATAAACCTGATTCCTCGTCACCCTGTGTCCTTGTCTTCGGGACGAGCCCTCAAGTAGCCATTTTAAGTCTTCACGGTTCACATATTTTCTTTTATTCACGACGATGTGGACAAAAAACGGCCCGTTTTTTCAAAGTAAAAGTACACCGATCGGAGAGCAACAACCTTCACTTTCACCAACCCCGGTGTTTACCACTTGGCACGGGGAAAAAGGTGTCGTCACCGACGCAACACCCGAGCCCCTGGCCACCGGGCCGCCGGCGCTTAATCTTTTATACCAGATTTAGTTCCCCCGGGGGGGGGGGAAGCGGGTCGGTCCGTACGCAAATAAAAACAACGGTCACTGCTGAAATTCCTTCAACTTTCCAATCCAATCCAATCTCTTTTGTAGCCACCTTGCGAGAGCAGACCACACCGGCGCTCTCTCTCACGAAGAGAAGAAGAGAGAGAAAGAGCCGGTGTGTGTGTGGTGTGTGAGGGGGGGGGAGACTGAAATCACACCACATGCGGAGAGGGAGAGAGAGAGAGAGAGAAAGTGAAGGATGAATGAGAGAAAGTGTGTGTACAGGGAGGACAGTGTTTTACGGCGCACTGAGGAGGGGAGGGACCCGAGGCAACAGAGCTGTGATGCAGCTCATGAGACGGGAGAGAGAGAGAGACAGAGAGAGACAGAGAGAGAGGGAGACAGAGAGAGAGAGAGAGAGAGAGGGAGAGAGACAGAGAGAGAGAGAGAGAGACAGAGAGAGACAGAGAGAGGGAGAGAGAGGGAGACAAAGAGAGAGAGAGAGAGACAGAGAGAGAGAGAGACAGAGAGAGAGGGAGAGGGAGACAGAGAGACAGAGAGACAGAGAGAGACAGAGAGAGAGCGCTTGCTGTAATCAGATCATCAATGTCGGGCGCTTTTTGGTCGGGACTGTGATGCAATTAAAAAACTTTGGAGAGAGCGTTGAAAGGGACTCGCAATTATGGGAGCTGTAGACAAAGTGCTTAATCAGAGAACTGAGAGGGGGGGGGGGGGCTTGCTGTGCAGGCAGACTTCATGAAAAACAAAAACAAACACGGGAAAACACTGTGATTAATTAAGGCGGTCTGTTGTTCCTGCAACCCCGGGTCTTCAAAATCATGTGGAGGGAGGGGGGGAGAGCCCATCACCGAGGGCGACTCCTGCAGCTGAAACCGCAAAAAGCGGCAAAGCAACAACGAGCTTCAGGGGGGGGGGGGGGGAAGCCCGAAGTGAAGCATGAAACGCTGCGACATACCCGACCCCCTGGTCGTCACGGTGCCTGGGACGACCTCTGAAATCGACCTCTCCACCCCATATGGGTGTCTCTCTCTCTCTCTCTCTCTCTCTCTCTCTCTCTCTCTCTCTCTCGCTCTCTCTCAGGAGATCACAATCCGTAATGTGTTGTTTACCGCCATCCACCGCGGCAGGGACTGATGGAGGAGGCGCCGGGAGGGTTGATGCCCCCACATCAGACGATGGCGGTAGTGTGTGTGTGTGTGTGTGTGTGTGTGTGTGTGTGTGTGTGTGTGTGTGTGTGTGTGTGTGTGTGTGTGTGTGTGTGTGTGTGTGTGTGTGTGTGTGTGTGTGTGTGTGTGTGTGTGTGTGTGAGCGAGCGAGAGAAAGAGAGAGGTGGCGGCAGTTCAAATCCCCTCCCGGGCACTGCCGAGGGACCCTTGAGCAAGGCACCAGACACCCACACTGCTCCACAGGCGCGGAATAGAAAATAGCTGATGCAGAGAAACAAATTTCAGTGTGTGTGTGTGTGTGTGTGTGTACATGTATGTCACCAATGAAGGATGGATTCAATCATCGAGAGTTAAAGAAAGCGAGACGAGGCGACACCCTATACCCACTGGGAAACCCCGGCCCTCGTGTCGCCTCCGTAACCCGGGGTTACCTTAAACGGAGTGGATTTCGGTTCAGAGTACGGAAAGAGCCAGTCGATCCGGTGTCGTCATATTATACAAATATGTACAGTGTATACTGTCCATGTTGGGTGGGTTTCATTTTGTCTGGCTCCCACATCCAGTCGGACCCATCTGCTCTGTTTGTCAGAGAGTAAACACACACACACACACACACACACACACAGCCAGCCAACCCCCTTCCCACCATGGAAGCCATCTGGATGGACTGAGGCTTTGGGGTTGACTTCAGATCATCATCAGGTCACAGCGGTGTGTTAACTCTGGTCCCCCACCCAGCACCTGAGCCTTCATCTCCATTGGGGGGGGGGGGGGGAGCTCTGACATAGGTGCTATAGGCCACAAAGAGAGGGTGAGACTGAAAACCCAACTGTGACAACAACATCTATACACTCATTCAACAAGAGAGGGAGGGAGAGGGGGAGGGAGAGAGCGGCCAGGAAATCACATTTCCTTGTTTGCATGCCTCTGCGCTTGGTCCTTTGGGGATGGAAACAGCCTCCAGGACATGTACCATTGGTAACTTTGGTGTCAAGACAATGGGCCACTCAGTGCTCCGTCCTCGGGGGCAAACAGAGGAATCCAGGCCCGGCCCCCCCTGTGCACTGACCCGAGAGGTCCCTGGTCGGTGTGCTAGTTACTAGCAGTGTACACAGATCCCGATCAGTGAGGCTACCACGCCCTGGCTCCAGTTAATTAACAATGCTATGCCAACACATTTCAACCACTGATACTATGACGACCTCGCTGTGGCCACCGGCCAGTTTCTAAGAATGTGTTTACACTATTAGCCGAATATCAGAATCTGAATCTAGACACTCAACAATTGAAAAAATGTTAAATTATTTTAAAAACAAAGCTAAATTATAAGTTTTATATATATATATATATACACACACATGTATTGTGTTTGCCCTATATACGTATGTATGCACACGGTACACTGTGCAAATAAAAAGAAATGTACTACAATAATTTGGCATTGTTTTATAAATAAAACATATTGCATATTGAAAAATGTGAAGTTCTACTAGAAGTTCTGCCGTTTATGCAATATTAGCTCCGGACAACACAAGGATGACTTTGATTTATCATCTGGCTTTAGCCGTTTTAGAGGTTGGATGATTACTGTGGAGCATTAGGACCGGTGTGTTCAGAGGACCCCACCGCTCACAGCTGGGCTGGCCCAGGCCGCAGCGCGGCAGGCTGAGCACCCGCTGCCCAAGTGGCCCTGAGCCGCAAGCGTACCAGCCGGTGGCTCTTCTACGGCTGATGCAACCCTACAGCAAAACTAAGAAAAAAAATAAAATCTTGGCTCGGAGGTGGCTCTCGTGTGGGTTTCCTCCTCCCGAGCCTCATCCTTCTTCTCTCTCTCTCTCTCTCTCTCTCTCTCTCTCTCTCCCCCTCACTCTCTTTCTCTCCCATTCTCTCTCGAAATAAAGAGGCCGACCTCGTGAAAGCTGCTCGCTGACGTAAATGAGCTGTAGTTAACTCACATCCTGTCTGCCTCGGTCAGAGGAGAGCTCCAGGCCAAGCGGTTGTTTCACTGCCATGGTCTCTCTCTCTCTCTCACTCTCTCTCTCTCTCTCTCTCTCGGGATTGTGCTGTGTCCATGTATATACAGGACGTATAGGCGTGGACCTCGTTAAGACGAGGCCAAGAGGCCATTCAAGTTGCACACAAAAACACATCCTCCATCTGTCCATCCCATCATCATCATCATCATCATCATCGGCTAGGGTTTTATTAGATGCAACGGACGAGTCTTGTGACCGATGGGCTGCACGTCGAAGCTTCCTCAGAGGGCTTCCTCAGTAGCCAGTGGAAATCATTTCCAAATCATCCGTCAACAACTGAATCAGCTTTCCCATCCGTCACAGAGAGAGAGAGGCTTACCTAAAAGAGAGAGAGAGAGAGAGAGAGAGAGAGAGAGAGAGAGCGCGCCTGTGTGTGTGTGTGTGGTGTGTGTGTGTGTGTGTGTGTGTGTGTGTGTGTGTGTGTGTGTGTGTGTGTGTGTGTGTGTGTGTGTGTGTGTGTGTGTGTGTGTGTGTGTGTGTGTGTGTGTCACCCAGCCTTTTTTCACAGTACCAGGTTAAATGCCATCTCCCATTAGGGGGGGGATCATATTTTGTGCCTTTACATTTACATTTACATTTAGGGCATTTGGCAGACGCTTTTATCCAAAGCGACTTACAAGGTGTACATTAGTTGAAGCAGACAATAGCATAACACTGGGGTACGCAAACATATAAATACAGCAGTTCACAAGTATTCACAAGTATTCATATTGACAAGCCTTTAAACAAAAAAGGCAGAAAGAGAAGAAGAAGAAGAAGAAGAACAAAAGCACCAGAAACTCAAGAGTTATGTAACCCAGCCGGAACCTGGTTCAGGCAGTGTGCCACTCTGGGACCTCAGGGGGGGGGGGGGGTGGGTCCTTATAGAGAAAAAGAAAAGGAATATTATCAAGTCAGGTCAAGTCAATTGTATTTGTACAGCCCTTAATCACAGTTATAGTCTCAAAGGGCTTCACAGGCCACATGTTTACAACACCCCCCACACCCCTCTCTAAGGGCAAGAAAAAAACTCCCTTAATTACGTAGGAAGACATCTTGAGAAGGAACGCAGAGTGGAAGGGGATCCCTCCTTCCAGGGATGGTTCAGGAGTGAAATGGGTGCCATAAGTGACTTATAGTAATGTACATAGTGAAGTACAAAAAAATAATGTACACAATATACAAATATTAAAATGAGAATGTCATTTGTGTGTGGTGCTGGCCGGTATTATTTTGCTTCTTTGGGGAGAAGATCCCAATGAAGCAGGATGAAGTCTTTAAATGCGTGGGACAATCTCCACGATGGGAAAACGTTCCCAGGAGCTAAAAAGGTACAATTCAGCGCAGAGCCGTGCGTGCAGAAAGAAAGGCCCCCCTTGTCCTCGGTGAAGATGTTGTCGCTCATTAGGATGCACAAGGCGTGTTTAGGAGTCCACACATTTTGGAAGAGAGGGAGAAAAAAAAAAGAGAAAACTATCCCCAAAAAAACATCCCCAACCAGGCAGGGCCAGCTGTCCAGGCCTCGATTGTCCTCCACTTGAAAATCGTGGGAAGTGGAATTTCAGGGACGGACGGACAGACGGACAGCCTGACCAAGTGATTGAGCAACGGAAGAAAGCCCTGACAGGGATAACGCATTAGCAAGGGGAGGAGGAGAGAGAGAGAGAGAGAGAGGAGGAGAGAGAGTGAGAGAGAGAGAAGGAGAGAGACGGAGAGAGAGAGATGGAGAGAGAGAGAGAGAGAGAGAGAGAGAGAGAGAGAGAGTGAGAGAGAGAGAGAGAGAGAGAGAGAGAGGGAGAGAGAGAGAGAGAGAATTCCACCCCATTAGTTTATTGTTTGTTTGCCACCTCGGCCATCAGCCCCCAGCCCCCTGCTGTGGTTACCAGACCACTCAGCCAAATTTCGGTGGTGGGGGGGGGGGATTTGGGGAATGAGGTTCCAGGCGGGGCCATGCAGCAGTACAGTGCATTCTGGGTACTCACCCTCGTTTAACACACTGATAGAAAGAGCCTCCGGGGATACAGGGTGGGGGGGGGGGGGGGGGTCACATGCCAGTCACTACTCCCCGAGTGGGTTCTCTGGGGCTTGAGTGACACGATGTGAGGTCACGACAAGGGTTGTGCTTTTTTGGGGGCCAAACGATGCCAAAACAATCCCAAGGAGATCTGAATGCGTTCCTTTAATGGCCGGAACGCATGAGGCTGGAAGTCTTGCGTGTTTGATCCTGTTTATTTAGTTTTTTTTGCCGAACTAAATTTAAAATAGCGAGACTTCAAGTCAAGTCAAGTCAAGTTTATTGTCACTTCACAGTTTACAGTTTAGTATAAAGCAGTGATGTGAAATTCTTGTGTGCAATACCCGACGACAGACAGCAGTTATAGAATAAGATAAAATAAAAATTGATAAAAAATAGAATAAAAAATAGAATAAAGAATATAAAATAAAAATAAAAAATGCAATTTATAAAATGCAAAAATCAGCACAGAAAAGAGCAATATATATATATATAAATCAATGTAATAGAATATACATTGTTATATGCTATACGCCCTTGTTCAGCAGCCTGATGGCCTGACTGTGGAAGCTATCTCTAAGCCTAAGTGGACTTGGAGACCAGGGCTGGAGTCCTCGTAGCTGGAGTGGCGGTTATGATAAGGGAGCCACAGCTGCACGAGATGAAACACTTTTACGATCGTGGGCTGCAATCAACAGCTGCCCTTAGTGGCTTTATAATTAAAACATACGCCAATAGAGTTGGCCAATAAAGTGCCGTACGGAAAACCCTTAAAAGCATTTGCTGATAAACCAAAGATTCCACTCCCCGAGTGTGGCCCACCGCCGCTATTTAAAAAGACACGTTTTCGCAGAGGAAGAGAGCGCTGAGGTTTAGAACAAGGTCCCGCCCACTAATCCTGACAGTGGGCGGGGCCAGGTGGGTACGGTAGCAGGGTGGTGGCCTATGACAGCTCTGTGTGGTACACCACCACAATCACAAACCATGCGTCTGAACTGGGTTTTAAAACTATTCCCGGACTCCTAACCCCCACTTTCCACTTTACTGGATTTGTACATATAGGTTGGGGATAGAACACAACATTTGAAGAGCAAACGTGTCTCGCTGTTCAAATGTCCTGTTTCAGCACCTAAAGTCTGTCTCCTACATTTGAGACATCACGGTTCATCTCATTTGACCTTTTTAGCGAGAGCGACTGAACATAAAAACGGCAACAAAAAAAAAAGCTGCTTGTGACATGGAATGAATGTGTAGTGTGTGATAGAAGCAACACTTTAAAACAGATGAACCTTTTTAAACTCAGACACTAGATCAAGATGGGCGACGCCCAAAATAGCGTGATAATATTAAATATTGAGCCAGTCGGGCCATCTCTCTCTCTCTCTCTCTCTCTCTCTCTCTCTCTCTCTCTCTCTCTCTCTCTCTCCTCTCTCTCTCCTCTCTCTCTCTCTCTCTCTCTCTCTCTCTCTCTCTCTCTCTCTCCTCTCTCTCTCTCTCCTCTCTCTCTCTCTCTCTCTCTCTCTCTCTCTCTCTCTCTCTCTCTCTCTCTCTCTCTCTCTCTCTCTCTCTCTCTCAGTTTAAAAAGAACAGAAAGGAACCCGAGAATGTCTGCAGTATTCTTCGCCTCCACAATTATTTGGGAAGATGAGAAGAAAGTTGTAGGTGGGAACACAATGGAGAGAGAGGAAGAGGAGGAGGAGGAGAGGAGGAGGAGATGGAAGAGGAGAAGGAGGAGAGTTTACGAGCACTGCTCTGGTGACATAAGCAGGTCTCATAAGCCATATGAATGTCGTTATTCTTCTGCTTGTTGGGGAGTGTGAAATGCGATCGGGAGGAACAAATATGCCATTGAAAAAAATAAATCAACAAAAAAACAACACTGTTCAAAATACAAAATGACGAACAGGACGGATGTAAGGCCGTCTTGAACATCCAACAGAAGCACAGTGAACATATGTGAATGATATAAATTGATATGAATTTATTTGTTGAATCGATCTCGACGCTATAGCGTGACCCCAAGCCTCGTCAGAAGGCTCCTTATGCCACGCGTGACCTTCGACCTCTTCGAAGAGGTGGAGGAGGAGGCTGTGAGTGTAGGTGGAACTGAGGCGGCGATGACATCATCATAATATATACCTTCAAACCATGTCATGGTCGGAGAGAGACCAGCTCAACACAACTCTCTCCAATGGCGCGCGCTCCACACACACACACACACACACACACACACACACACACACACACACACACACACACACACACACACACACACCACACACACACACACACACACACACACACACACACACACACACACACACCACACACACACACACACACACACACACACACACACACACACACACACACACACACACACAAAAAATATCTTTCTGGACAGCATCTCCGCTGTGCTAACACAAGACATGAATTAATTTGACTCACAAATAGATAATCAGTGACAACAACAACGACAACAAACAAACAAGAGGTGACGATAAAAACTTCATCGTTTCAGTCGTTTCTCCTGAGAATACAGAGGCTGGTATTTCAGGAGACTAAATCCTGCTGGCTGGCTGGCTGGCTGGCTGGCTGCTCACTGGATGAGCCTCTTGGCTGTGATTACACAACAGGCCTTCCTCATCATCCTCTAACCTGATTATTGCTCGCGCTCTCTCTCTCTCTCTCTCTCTCTCTCTCTCTCTCTCTCTCTCTCTCTCTCTCTCTCTCTCTCTCTCTCTCTCTCTCTCTCTCTCTCTCTCTCTCTCTCTCTCTCTCTCTCTCTCTCTCTCTCTCTCTCTCTCTCTCTCTCTCTCTCTCTCTCTCTCTCTCTCTCTCTCTCTCTCTCTCTCTCTCTCTCTCTCTCTCGACATTGTTTATTTTGGTCAGCCTTAAACAAAACTTGTGTTTGTGTGCATGATTTAAGGCACATCTTTAAAAAGGTAATTTCAAGTCCCATCAATTCTCCTGTAAGCCTACACTTTGTTGAAGCTTGATTTAATCATCACCATCATGAAAACAACAGACTGTTTACTGCCAGACTTGTCAACTAGGTCAGTGCTGCTGTGTGTGTGTGTGTGTTGTATGGATGTTTGTTGACAAGCAGGTTTGTCACACACACACACACACACACACACACACACACACACACCACACACACACACACACACACACACAGTTACTACCGTACTGTGTGTCTTTCTTGAGTGAGCCGCTTCAACATATGGCGTGATTGCACTCTTGGCAAAACGCTGTCCTGCAATCTGCCCAAAGCCAACTGCCTTGGACGCTTGGATGTTCACCAAAGACAACAATAATTAACCCTGGCACGATCCAGTCTGAACAAATAAGAGAGGAATTGGACTGGTCTTTTGGAAAATGGGCAAATTTGGAAAGGGAAGTTTTGTGTTTTCACCCCTAACCCATATATATATATATATATATATATATATATATATATATATATATATATATATATCATATCATATACTCATATATATATATATATATATATATACATTCATTTATTGTGTCGTGTGTTTTATTAAATTAGTTATTTCAACTGTATGTTTACAGTTTAAAGTCCACTTGACTCAACGTTGCTGTATTTGATCTCTGCCCATCTATGCCCATCGATCGACCGATTCGCTTTCATAAACCACGTCTAGTCTAACAAACAAATAATGCGAACGTAAACAAAAACAAACCCATAAACAAATCGATTCAAGATCAAGTGGTGAATACGTGAATACGATTGCACTGAAATACACCTGCTCATCCATTCACTCACCGTTGTGTCCCCCCACAATATGGTTGTGTTACGAAGTTAAGTCAACGGTAAAATAGCGCATGTTTCTTTTGTTTACGTTGCTCGCACATGGCTCCAAAGAGCGCAAAAGTCACCGTACTTTTTGCGCTATTATGTGCTGTTATTAACGATTACGTGTACGTGTTTTTCAGATGGTTAAAAACAAAAAAAAAGCCACGTAAAAAAATAAAAATAAATAAACACTTACCAAAATACACCGTCTTGTCACACTTGGGGCACTTTGAAGACATGGTGGCGAGGTTTTTTTCGGTCGGGTCGAAGGAAAAGGAAAAAAAAGTGATGTTCTCGGTTGAGCGTGTTGTGTCTGAACTGGTTCACTCTTAACTGAGCAGGAGCAAGTGCTCTTCTGACCCGTTCACAGAAGCCGCTCGCTGCTGGGGGACCGGAGCATCCCTTTCAGATCGGCCGCTCCTCATTTGCATACGCCCCGCCCCCCCCCCCCCTACCACTACCACGATGCCTTTCTCTCTCTCTCTCTCTCTCTCTCTCTCTCTCTCTCTCTCTCTCTCTCTCTCTCTCTCTCTCTCTCTCTCTCATTGGATAGGCTAGGGACCCGGGTCACCGCCAAAAACAAGAGGGAGGAGAGCTTTTTTGGAGGGGGGGGGGGGGGGATGGGCGTCAGACGGTAGTTGGAGATGTCCACAGGGTCACACACACACATACACACACACACACACACACACACACACACACACACACACACACACACACACACACACACACACACACACGCACAGCAAGAGCACCACCCACCACCCACCACCCCCCCCTCTCTTAGGCTTGGCGACAATGTGCTCATTCAGAGTCACTGTGACTCGTAGGAATTTGTTACGGAGAGAGAGAGAGAGAGAGAGAGAGAGAGAGAGAGAGAGAGAGAGAGAGAGAGAGAAGGCCCCGTTGATACGTGGCTGTTTGTAGAATCAGCCTTTCCTATTTCGGGCCCCAACAGACCAAGAGGCTGGGAAGAAGGAGTGAGGTAAACCCAACTGACGGCTCAGTTATTGTACCTCCGCAGATCGAAAAGATGGAACGGAGGTTATGTTTTTCGCCCCCTGTTTGTCTGTTTGTCTGTTTGTCTGTCTGTTAGCAAGATAACTCAAAAAGTGATACACGGAATTGGACATAACTTGGTGGTTCGTCTACTAATGGGCCAAGGAACAGTTGGTTCGATTTTGGCGCAGATCCGGATCCGAGTCTGGATCCAGAGGACATTTTGGTGTGGCGGAGGTATGCACTCTAACTGAGTGCGTTTAGTTGTGTTTGTTCTCTTACTGTCCTGCCGTGACACCTGGAAGCTAAAAAAACGGAACAACCAAATAGAGGATACGCCATTAGTAACCACGAGACCACAGCAAAACTGTCCTTGAGCAAGACACCTTAACCCTAACTGCTCCCGACGTTGAATGTGTGACTTGATATGTAAAGCACTTTGAGTAACCATTGGTTAGAAAAGCGCTATATAAATGTCCATTTACCATTTACCACAGTTCTGGAACGTTCTGGATCTTTCCTCGGTGACCGAGGTCACCCCTCCTTTCGCACGTGGGTGTCGTGGGTCTGAGGAGGGTGACACATCACCTCCTCTTCAAACAAACAGGCGTGGACATTCCTGGGTTACTTCCCACCGCAGTGAGAGCCGTGGTCTCGATTAGCACCCGTCGGCACAACTGGAACCGGCCCTCCTCCTTATCTCTGAACTCACTGTTTTGAAAAGAGTTCAAACCTAACGGTCTTTTCTGCAGACTGATTAGGCTGCCCTTGGCCGTGACCATACAGCGCTCTGTAGCCCACGATAGGACTAGAGCAAAGCCGCCGCTTCACTATGGAGAGAATTGGCACATTTTGTCCATTTACGTCCATAACGTTTTCAGTGATGTTGCTAACAGACAAACAGACAAAATGACAGACAAATACAGACAAACAGACAGACAGACAGACAGACAGACAGACAGACATACAGAGAGACAAACTGACAGACAGACAGACAGACAGACAGACAAACTGACAGACAGACAGACAGACAGACAGACAGACAGACAGACAGACAGAGAGACAGACAAACAGACAGACAGACAGACAGACATACAGAGAGACAGACAGACAGACAGACAGACAGACAGACAGAGAGACAGACAGACAGACAGACAGACAGACAGACAGACAGACAGACAGACAGACAGACATACAGAGAGACAGACAGACAGACAGACAGACAGACAGACAGACATACAGAGAGACAGACAGGCAAACAGATAGACAAACAGACAGACAGACAGACAGACAGACAGACATACAGACAAACTGACAGACAGACAGACAGACAGACAGACAGACAAACTGACAGACAGACAGACAGACAGACAGACAAACAAACTGGGGTGAAAAACATAACCTCCTCTTCCCATCTTCGATGGTGGAGGTAAATAGATATCTTGAACCGACACCTGCTTGCTGTTTCGGTGAGGAAGAAAACATACCAGCATTGCTGTGTGTTCTTCGCCATTCTGCCGTCTCTACATCGATGAGTGTGTGCGTGTGCGTGTGCGTGCGTGTGTGCATGTGCGTGTGTGTGTGTATGCTTGTGCAGTTTGCTGCGTGCAGTTTGCTGGCGGTATTATAGTTGCCACTTCAGCAGGTACACGGTGAACAACGAGAGCTAAAGCAGAACGGAAGGTCGCCAGACGAAACAACAGATAGCACCAGGGCAAGATAGGAGGTTGAGAATGAACAGCCATTTCAGTTGTTTTTACTGTAATCATTGGCTCACGGAGCACATTGCTTTTAGGTGAGATTTAAGCAGTAGAGAGAGGGTGGGAAGTTAAATTAAGGTTATGTTATTCCACTGTCGGACAGCTGGCTTTAATGCACACTTAACCCAAGTACCGCAAGCGAGATGGATAGATGAAGATAAAGAAGGGAAACCATTTTTAGAGTGTGTGTTTCAAGTGTTATTATGTAAGAGCGGGGGGAACATTGAGATCGAAAGGGTTCGGAGGGAGGGTTTCTGCGGTTTGGAATAAAGGAGGGATGTGATTGACAGCCCCTGTAGCACTGTGGTGGTAGCATCCCCCCACCCCCATCCACCACCCATCCACCCCCTAGGCCCTCATGTCTGGTGAGGGAGGACTTCAGGGAGCCGTAACCAGGTCATGAGCGCTGTTGATCTGACTCCTGTTTGAGAACCACGTCGCGTCTCTTCAGGAGATCAAACGTCCCGACACCGCCCCCACCACCACCTCTGTCTCTCTCTCTCTCTCTCTCTCTCTCTCTCTCTCTCTCTCTCTCTCTCTCTCTCTCTCTCTCTCCCCCCCCCCCTCAGGGTGGATGAGACAGACGTAGCCAAAACAGGGGGGTTGTTGATAGAACCACGGGTCGGTTCGCTCAAGTGGCTCAGAGGATCTTCACACTTTTCACTTTATATTTAAATGTATACTGTACTGTATATGCTGTAGATTCATATATACTGCAATTATGAAAATATGTACTTTTGTATAAAAAAAATGTATTTTGTGTAATGTTTGGTCATTTTTTTAATATTTAAAAAAAAAAGTAGGACATTTTTGGTTATTTTTTGGGTATTCTTCTTGTAAACATTGTAATTGTGCGCACACTCGAAGTACACTTTCACTGTACATTGTACAATGTACCTTACTATACATGTCACAATTAAACCAAATCTGAAATCAGAAATCGGTTCCTTATCGGCCCCTTACGTATTTTGCTACAGAAATGCCTTCAAACGTTTGTTTCATATGGGCCGTTTTGAAGTGTGAAGTCCCACCCTAACTCCAGGGCTTCACGTGCTGCCTCCTCCGGGTCATCCAATGCATCTTTCTATTATCTTTATCAGGGCCACGTGAACCCTGTAATCCCACTTTTCACCACAACATCACCATCGCCCGTGATTCTGAGTGATTCGCATGAACATTTCGCCATTTCATTCACCAATGAAATGGCTTCAAACCAGAGCACAGACTCACAGTGTATGTGAGTGAGTGAGTGAGTGAGTGAGTGAGTGAGTGAGTGAGTGAGTGTGTGTGTGTAGGTCTAGGCATGCCCCCATCCACATGCAGCTGGATACTGGACCTCCTGTCGGACCGCCGCCAGGTGGTGAGGATGGGCAGCACCACCTCAGAGCCACTGACCCTTGGATCGCTGGAGCAGTGGTGCCAGGAGAACAGCCTCGCCCTCAACGTCAAGAAGACCAAGGAGCTGATCGTGGACTTCGGCGTGCAAGGGCCCAACAACGCCTGGATTACCTCAGGCATCTGAGGAAATTCAGCATGGGCCCCCGCATCCTGAGAACATTCTACACCGGCACCATCGAGAGTGTTCTTACAGGGTGTATCACCGCCCGGTACGGGAACTGCACCGCACTCGAGCGCAGAGCGCTTCAAAGGGTGGTGCGGACGGCCCAGTATATCGTTGGAGGTGAGCTCCCCTCCCTCCTGGATATATACAACCAGCGGTGCGTGGCCAAGGCCAAACGCATCATAAAGACATTGCCCACCCCAGCCACCAACTGTACTCACTGTTACCGTCAGGCAGGCGATATCGCAGTATCAAGTGCCGTACAAATAGACTCAGAGATAGCTTCCACAGTCAGGCCATCAGGCTGCTGAACAAGGGCGTATAGCATATAACAATGTATATTTTATAACATTGATTTATATATACATATTGCTCTTTTTCAGTGCTGATATATTGCATTTTATAAATTGCATTTGAATTTTTATATATTTAACTTTATACAGTTTTGTACTTTTTGTTACTTCTTTTATTCTATTGTTTTTATTTTATCTTATTTTTATAACTGCTGTCTGTCGTCGGGTATTGCACATTCACACAGTCGGGGATTTTCACTCACTGCTTTATACTGTAAACTGTGAAGTGACAATAAACTTGACTTGACTTGTATGTGTGTGTTTGTGTGTGTGTGTGCGTGTGAATGTGTGTGCAAGTGCATATGTGTGTGTGTGTGTGTGTGTGTGAGTGTGTGTGTGATTGTGAGTGTCTGTATGTGTGTGTGTGCGTGCGTGCGTGCGTGTGTGTGTGCAAGTGCATATGTGTGTGGGTGTGTGGTTGTGTGTGTCTATGTGAGCAACATGAACACATTGTTCATGTTGCTCACATAGACACTCAACTACTGAGCTGTCCGGAACCAGGACCCCCAACCCCCAACCACACACACACACACACACACACACACACACACACATATCGGACGTAATTCGAGGGGCCCGAGGCTAAACAGGTGTCACAGCTCTGTTGGCCTGCGGACAGCCGACAATCCATTTCTGGACTTCACTTCCTTTTTCCCCTTCCTGTGAAAACTCCCCCTCCCACCACCACCACCACCACCCCCACCACCTCCCACTCCTCACCCCTCTCGCACCCGCTCACAGGCGTGCCGGGGCTTCACGGATATGTCAATGTGGGCGGGAGCCGCGTTACAACACGCTAGGCTACATGCTAGGCTTCCATGCTAGGCAATGTTATGATAGTGGCAGCACTCCGAGCAGTTCAGTAGGCGCACTGCCTGGGGTGTATGTAATGTCATGTCATGTTTTGAAGTTATCCTGTTGTTATCCGGTGGGGTGGTGGTATGCGGTGGGTTTATATAGGGTCTATCTTGAAGTGTACAGGCGTGTACATTGTCTTAAAGGGGCGACAGACAGCTGAGGAATTCCAGCACGTCTTCCAGCAGCCTCTGTTGTGAAAGGCGGGTGAATTGTGCACACCGCACGCCCACTGTGTGTACAGGCTGCGGAATGTAGGTGTGTGTGCGTGTGTGTGCGTGCATGAGAGTGTGTGTGTGTGTGTGTGTGTGTGTGTGTGTGTGTGTGTCACATGATATGTCGCATCATGTCAATTGCAGAGGGAATATTTGTGTGGTTGCCAGACACATTCCACTGACCTTAACGGAAACAGTGAGAGCTCTCTTCCTCTGGTGTGTGTGTGGTGGAGGCTGTTTTAACCTGTGGGCCTTATTGATTAACAAGGACCCACAGGTGTGCAACCTCACCAGCCAATCAGTCTAACTCAGGCCAGGTGAGGCTGCTTCAACCGGCCACCAACCACACACACACTCCACACTGTGACTTATACACTCTGGACTCATCACAGTTACCGCACTGCACTGCACTGTATTCACCATGCTGCTGCACTACTGGCACTTTAAATGCTTTTAAAGATTTTTGTAAAAAAAATAATAACTTGTACATTCAACACAAGTACATATCATTTAAGTCACTCTTTTTTTTGTTTATTTTCATTGTATATATTATTCTTATTTTTATGGTGTTGTTTTGAAGATGCATACTGCGGGAGGGAGTGGGGAGTAAGCATTCCTATGTACTTCTTGTCAATATGCATTTCTTTATGTATATTGTTCTTGTTCTATTCTACTTGATCAAATGACAGACAAAGTGATCTGTTGGTCCAGTTGTTATGACCCATTATCTGTCACAACCCGTACATATTTATTGGAGGCATACAGTCAAGAAGCAGGAACAGAGGTCATGGGGTCAAGTAGAACAAGGTATAACGAATACAACCAGAGGGCCCTCAGTAGAGCGCATGCCTCCACACGCCACACCAAAAGGTCCCCTGGATCTGGATTCAAATCCTGCACCTAAATCAATCAGTTAAACTGTTCCGTGGCCCATAAGAAATCATCCAAGTTTTGGCATCACTTTTGGCGTCATCTTGCTCACAGACAGGTTTCAGGTTCACGTCTCGAGATGACTTTGTCTGTTAGTTGTACTCTGGCTGAAGCACCTTGATGCTGGCGTCGCTACCACATCACTCACCCCGCCCTCCCCCCCCCCCCCCCACCCCACCCCCCACCCCCCCGGCTCCTCTGACACCCACATTAGAACTATGCAGGGTTTACAATCTGGAGAATGTTGCTTCACCCGTGTGGGTATTTTGTCTTCTTTATGGGCTGGACAGAGTCCCCTTATCCAGCTCACCCTATCTCTCTCTCTCTCTCTATCATTCTCTCTCTCTCTCTCTCTCTCTCTCTCTCTCTCTCTCTCTCTCTCTCTCTCTCTCTCTCTCTCTCTCTGTCATACTCTCTCTCTCTCTGTCATATCTCTCTCTCTCTCTGTCATATCTCTCTCTCTCTCTCTCTCTCTCTCTCTCTCTCTCTCTCTCTCTCTCTCTCTCTCTCTCTCTCTCTCTCTGTCATATTCTCTCTCTCTCTCTCTCTGTCATATTCTCTCTCTCTCTCTCTCTCTCTGTCATATTCTCTCTCTCTCTCTCTCTCTGTCATACTCTCTCTCACTCTCTCTCTCTCTCTCTCTCTCTCTGTGTGCTGTCTATGCTCAGCCAGACTATGTTTACATATACGTTTACAGAAATTGAGCCATTCATTTACTACTCTGTTGACCATGCCAACTGGGTGTGGAGAAGGGGTGTGTGTGTGTGTGTGTGTGTGTGTGTGTGTGTGTGTGTTGGTGAGGGTACAGCATATGGGCTGTTTCCAGCGGGTCTTCCAGGGGTGTGGTGGCCACCCTTTGCTTCAGACGAGAGCTCTCTGGAGGCAGGGTGTGGCCGTAAGGAGGGGAGGGGGACGGGGGGGGACGGGGGACGGGGGGTTTACTTAGTACACTAAGTGCAGTTTGGGTCTGTATTTTTAGTCTCTCTTATGGAGTTAGCCCCTATGGGCGGCTTCGCAGGACTCTCTCTCTCTCTCTCTCTCTCTCTCTCTCTCTTTCTCTTTCTCTTTCTGTCCTCTCTCTCTCTCTCTCTCTCTCTTTATACAGTTTTGTATTATTATTATTTTATATTATCGTATTTTATTGTATTCTGTTTTTATCTTATTTGTATAACTGCTGTCTGTCATCGGGTATTGCACATAAGAGTTTCACTCAATGCTTTATACTTGTGTAAACTGTGAAGTGAGAATAAACCTCTCTCTCTCTCTCTCTCTCTCTCTCTCTCTCTCTCTCTCTCTCTCTGTGTGTGTTGAAAGCGCACCTGTTTGCACACCGTTGTCGAAGTCGTCGACGCTAGCTAGAATTCGAAGGAGAAACGGCAATTTATTTTGCTCGCAAAACACTTTGTTTTGAATTCAATTTTTTTTCTTTCGATTCAGCCTCGTGCTGTGAGCCGAATGCATGAGAACCGTAAAGACTCAGTCGAAACACAATCTAATCAAAAAGTTCACTTTGATGCTTTGAAGGCTATCAAATGTCTAACAAGCTCTACCACACAGGTCGATGACGTGTTCTTCTAGGCATTTGCTTCAATCTACGAAATCTGACGAAAGCAAATCCTAAAAACCACCATACAGGACACACTGTCTTTTGTCTCGCCGCTCCGCTCCGAACGCAACGCCGGTTAACACGTGACCGATCGACGATCAATACCTTTCGATCGGGGCGGTTCGATACCCTCGTAGACCCGTCCAAGTGTAGCCGTCAAATGTGCTTCCAATCAGCGAGAAACCCAATCGATCAACCATCGCCAACATCGCTGACTCCCTCAGTCCTGTCAATCAATTCCATCGCCGACATCGCTGACTCCCTCAGTCCTGTCAATCACGTCCGGCACTCAGAGCGTAGATACTTAAGGAATTGTGCCAACTGTAGGCGTGAGTTTAAATCTGCTATCTGAAACAAGTTGTTTAGAAATGAGATACGTACATGTTTGCCAAGGTTCAACTTTTTACTACGGATGACTTAAAACAGACGTTTAATGCGTCTTTAGGACAGTGGATTGTCCTTCTCTGGAATCCTCTTTATCACACACACACACACACACACACACACACACACACACACACACACACACACACACACACACACACACACCACACACACACACACACACACACACACACACACACACACACACACACACACACACACACACACACACACACACACACAGCTATTGTATATACAGCTGCTTAGGGAGCAGTGTAGGTGCCTTGCTCAAGGGCACCTCGGCAGTGCAGCCCAGGTGTTTCGGGGATTTGAACCTGCGACCTTCCGGTTCCCCAAGCCCCCCCAAGTCCCAGCAGACTGAGCTATCCTGCCACCCGGATAGTAGTACCCAACAGTAGATCTCATTAAGGAGTGTGTACTGTGGAGGGTAGCCATCTTGCTGACCAGTGCCCACGGGCAGGGCTGCAGGCCCCCCACACCGTGGGACTCCCACACCCACCTATAGCAACAGAATAATATTATATAGATCATTTAAATTCACCTTCGTATGGTGTGTAATACGTTACGCTAAATCTGCCCGATGATTACAATCTTGCACACTTGGCACTTTCTCTTGGCACTTAACACGGCTGCTCCCATACCACTGTCATCCGTCTTGTATCTGTTTCTATCCGTTTGTGGATTTATATATATTATATATATATTTATATAGTATATTTTTAAATCCTTTGGCAGCATTTAATGGATCAATTTGTATTTGTCATGTTTTTCGTTATTATTATGCATGCAAAGTGAGTTTCCCTAGCGGGTTCTATAACATCTGAATGGAACAGAACTACGCTTTCAC
>CM051016.1:8101924-8129424 GCA_027704905.1 Muraenolepis orangiensis | reverse complement strand
CAATGATGATTAAATGGAGTCATTGCTGCTGTGAGGCTTTGCACGCTCGCACACACACACAGTCACAAACACACACATGCCGGCACATACACACATACACACCACACACACACCACACCACACACACACACACATGCACGTCACACACACCACACACACACCACACACACACACCACCACACACACACACACACACACACACAGAGTCACAGATGCACACACACACACACACACACACACAGACACAGTCACACATGCAGTCACACACACACACACACACAGAGTCACAGATGCACACACACACACACACACACACACACACAGACACAGTCACACACACACACACACACACACACACACACACACACACACACACACACAGTCATGTACACACACACTCACACACACACACACACACACACACACACACACACACACACACACAGAAAACCAGGTGCACACACACACACACTCAGCACATACACACATATACACACACACACACACACAGACACACACACAGACATGCATGCAGGCACATACACACTAATACACAGAAAGACAAACACATGCACAGCCGCACCCACACACACACACAGACACACAGACACGCATGCAGGCACATACACACAAATACACAGAAAGACACACACACACGCACAGCCGCGCCCCCACCACACACACACACACACACACACACACACACACACACACACACACATATATAGCACATCCACACACACCCACACCCACACACCACACACCACACCACCACACACACACACACACACACACACACACACACACACACACACACACACACACACACACACACACACACACACACACACACACACACACACACACACACACACACACACACACACACACACACACACAGACGCACATGCACACAGACTCTCCATTTTGTGCTCTCTCTCTCTCCCTCTCCCTCTTTGTGGAAGGGAGCTCTGAGCCAGATTCTTCATTGCTGCACAGCGGAGTTCCAACATCGAGGCTGAACACGAGCGCCTGAGTGCATACTGTAAGTAGCCCTGATTGGCTCACGGCGGTCACGTGACCCGGGACTGTACTCCCCTGTGTTGGGCTGTGGTAATTGAGGCTTCCATATGGTATAGATCAGATGTAGCTCTCACCACAGCATTCTTCCACGGAGAGCCAGGGCTCCAAACCCACCCTGCACACATCCACCCCGAATGAACTAGCAGGCAAAAAATAAAACCTTGGACCAGAACGCACAAACAAACACGTTTATTCATGTGTTCAACCGGGTCAGTCTTATTATTGACCCGAAACATCTCTTTTTAGAGAGAGATCCAAAATGAGGATTTTTTTATTTTTAGGACCTCCCTTGCGCATCTCTCTCACCACTGGCTTGCTCTGCCCCCCCCCCCCCCCCCCCTGCCCCCACATTTCAGCTGTCTGACTTTCTTCATACAAAATCAACATGTAAGATGTCAACTCTGTGTTTTATTGATGCTTACAGCGGCGTGGCTGTGTTTGTGGTAGATATTACAGAGGGGGGAAAGAGCAAAGAGAGAGAGAGAGAGAGAGAGAGAGAGAGAGAGAGAGAGAGAGAGAGAGAGAGAGAGAGAGAGAGAGAGAGAGAGAGAGAGAGAGAGAGAGAGAGAGAGAGAGTTTCCCATTATGTTGTGTTGTAGCTACAGCGTTTGTTTCTTAAGACTATTCCCCCCAGTGCTGCCAGAATGCATGTCTGAAAGCTGGTTTTCATGTCTGAAAGCTGCTTTTAATAAGTTTTGTCTAAATCCATCAAACATGTTTCCCAGCTGGCAGAGCAGCCAACCTTGTTTTGGATGATTTTAAGTATAAACCTTAACAAATGAAAAATAACAAAATGAACGCATTTGCATTGTGCAGGCCCATGTGCTCAAACCCGGGCCAAAGCGTTCAATCACTTCATTTCACACAGGTAAAAGCCTACACTCTTCTCATTCCTTTGTCTATTTCCATGTCAGAGACACATGGCTGCAACGCCTGTTTTAGACAAACACATTTCACACAAACACATCACATCTATATGACATGTAACATGTCTAATTCGCCTCCATGTATTTTAAGAACTTCGTTCCATCAGCGGGGGGTAAGGAGGGCATGTTAGGGCATTTCGGGATGGGACTGTGAGAGAGAGAAAGAGGCGGGCCAGTGATGCTGCCTCGGTAGTGCAGCCCCCTCCCCCCACGCCTCCCCCCTCACCCCCCCCCCCCCCCCCCCCCCCCCCCGACCCCTCATCATCACACTGTTTACGCCTCTGCATCCACCCTCCACCGTCTTTGTGTTTTTTTATCAACTTGTGTACCAAAAAAACAAAAAAAATACATCTATAGGATTCGGGTTACACGTTTCACTCTATCTCTAAGATAAGAGTGAAACCAAACAAACTTGGTGTTTTAGTTTTGTTTTTTTCGTTCTTCTTTTTCTCGCTCCCCATTTCCACCGTACTGTCTCTTTAAGAATCCCTCTCCGCTAGCTCGCCTCCTATTGATCAAGCCACCATTTTCCAACACACAGCGGCGGCGCTGGTAGCACACAGCTCCGGCAGCAGCAGCAGCGAGAAGATACCCCCCCCTCCCCGTCCACCTGGAGCAGCCGGGACCCGGGGCAGTCATGGCAGCCAACATGTACCGGGTTGGAGGTAAGCGGGTCCACTTTCCTTCTCAAGACCCTTCCTCGCGTCCGTCCCAACCCCGTCCCTCGTCCCTCGTCCCCCCCCATACACACACACACACACACACACACAGACCCCCGCCCCCCTCCGTGATCCGTCGCGGGGTTTACAGCGTGGTCTATCCTCCTTCTTCCTCGTTTATTTTCCCCCTAAAGCTAAAGAGCCTGCCTTGTGCTTCGCCGAGGAGGAGGAGGAGGAGGAGGAGGATGAGGAGGAGGAGGAGGGTGGTGATGAGGAGGAGGGTGACTGTGTGAGGAGGATGGTGATGAAGAGTAGTAGGTTCGCAACACAAGAGCTTCTCCGGCGCGCGTTGCTTATTTCTGGGGTGTGTGTTTGTGTCTGTGTGTGTGTATGTGTTGTTGTTTCAAGTTAACGACCAACCTCGACACACACACAACGTTTGTCAACGTGTTACTGTGTGTCTTGTTGTTTTTGAAACACTCGTAGTGTGTGTTTTTGCTGGCGATGTTTAAGTTAACAACACGGCGTAACGGCTGTGAAAAGTTTTCCAGTCCGCTATATGGCCGCTTCTTATGGTACAGCCAGTGGTGGTGCTGTCAGGTAGGATGGTTATAAAGCCTTAAGTTAGATGCTGTGCTGTCAGGTAGGATGGTTGTAAAGCCTTAAGTTAGATGCTGTGTGCTGTCAGGTAGGATGGTTGTAAAGCCTTAAGTTAGATGGTGTGCTGTCAGGTAGGATGGTTGTAAAGCCTTAAGTTAGATGCTGTGCTGTCAGGTAGGATGGTTGTAAAGCCTTAAGTTAGATGGTGTGGTGTGCTGTCTAGTAGGATGGTTATAAAGCCTTAAGTTAGATGGTGTGCTGTCAGGTAGGATGGTTATAAAGCCTTAAGTTAGATGCTGTGCTGTCAGGTAGGATGGTTGTAAAGCCTTAAGTTAGATGGTGTGGTGTGCTGTCTAGTAGGATGGTTATAAAGCCTTAAGTTAGATGGTGTGCTGTCAGGTAGGATGGTTATAAAGCCTTAAGTTAGATGCTGTGCTGTCTAGTAGGATGGTTATAAAGCCTTAAGTTAGATGCTGTGCTGTCTAGTAGGATGGTTATAAAGCCTTAAGTTAGATGCTGTGCTGTCAGGTAGGATGGTTATAAAGCCTTAAGTTAGATGGTGTGCTGTCAGGTAGGATGGTTATAATGCCTTAAGTTAGATGGTGTGCTGTCAGGTAGGATGGTTATAATGCGTTAATTGAAATGGTGCTCTGTCCGGTAGGATGGTTAGAAAGCCTTAAGTTAGATGCTGTGCTGTCAGGTAGGATGGTTATAAAGCCTTAAGTTAAATGGTGTGCTGTCAGGTAGGATGGTTATAATGCCTTAAGTTAGATGGTGTGCTGTCAGGTAGGATGGTTAGAAAGCCTTAAGTTAGATGCTGTGCTGTTAGATGCTGTGCTGTCAGGTAGGATGGTTATAATGCCTTAAGTTAGATGGTGTGCTATTAGATGGTGTGCTGTCTAGTAGGATGGTTATAAAGCCTTAAGTTAGATGGTGTGGTGTGCTGTCTAGTAGGATGGTTATAAAGCCTTAAGTTAGATGCTGTGCTGTCAGGTAGGATGGTTATAAAGCCTTAAGTTAGATGCTGTGCTGTCAGGTAGGATGGTTATAAAGCCTTAAGTTAGATGGTGTGCTGTCAGGTAGGATGGTTATAATGCCTTAAGTTAGATGGTGTGCTGTCTGGTAGGATGGTTATAATGCGTTAATTGAAATGGTGTTCTGTCCGGTAGGATGGTTATAAAGCCTTAAGTTAGATGCTGTGCTGTTAGATGCTGTGCTGTCAGTTAGGATGGTTATAATGCCTTAAGTTAGATGGTGTGCTATTAGATGGTGTGCTGTCTAGTAGGATGGTTATAAAGCCTTAAGTTAGATGGTGTGGTGTGCTGTCAGGTAGGAGGGTTATAAAGCCTTAAGTTAGATGCTGTGGTGTGCTGTCAGGTAGGATGGTTATAAAGCCTTAAGTTAGATGGTGTCGTGTCAGGTAGGATGGTTATAAAGCCTTAAGTTAGATGGTGTGCTGTGCTGTCTAGTAGGATGGTTATAAAGCCTTAAGTTAGATGGTGTCGTGTCAGGTAGGATGGTTATAAAGCCTTAAGTTAGATGGTGTGCTGTGCTGTCTAGTAGGATGGTTATAAAACCTTAAGTTAGATGGTGTCGTGTCAGGTAGGACGGTTATAATGCCTTAAGTTAGATGATGTGCTGTTAGATGGTGTGCTGTCAGGTAGGATGGTTATAATGCCTTAAGTTAGATGATGTGCTGTTAGATGGTGTGCTGTCAGGTAGGATGGTTATAATGCTGCGTTAAGTTAGATAGTGAGGCCATCGGCACTACATGGTACCATTATCAGAGCCGATGCCCTTACCTGCTATCGGACCTGTTTATTCGCTAGTATACAAAGTTAGGCGAAAACCTAACATTGGTGTCTTGAAAGAGTTCTACCTATAAGATACACCTTATACCCTAAACGTAAGATATACCCATTACCATTTAAATATGACCCATGTGTTGACCCCAGTCTGGCTTAGGTTCTAGACTTAATAACAACCTCACAAATTTAGAATTGTATTTCACATTCAGTCTGATTTTCTGTGATAACCTTTTGTGTCTTGTGTCAACAACAACCATGTCACATGTTGTTTCATTTCATCCCAAATGTAGCTCTTGGCCAATTGACTGGATTGGATGGCTTATATATTGATATTTACTGTACGTGTCGTTGTTGTGGTCAACCGTCATGCCCTTTTAAACAGGTGTCTTTAACATGTCATCATCGTGTGCGCGTGCGTGTGTGCGCGTGCGTGCGCGTGTGCGTGCGTGCGTGTGTGTGTGTGTGCGCGCGCGCATGCTGGCCACCGCCAGCCTGCACACACTGTTGTTTATGGCAAACATCACAAGACTCGTCTATATATATGATCTCTCCTCAAAGGTTTTATCCGTACACAGTTATGACTTAAGGTTTTACGTAGCTCACCTGCCTACCCCAGTTGAACATTGAAGGCCTAACTTCTCATTGTGTTATCGCGGTCGGTTTAATCGGCACCTATAGGCAGACGCTATTGAGCAAGAGGAGATTTCTGAGGTCCGTTGCACAGTATGGAAAGGCTTGGTTTGGGGGGCGGGGAATTTGAAGATTTTCAAAATGGTCCCCGACAAGCGGGTGATTTGTGGAAATGTGTGTGCTACTATAAAAAAACAAATTAATTATAAAAAGTTATCAGATGTTTGCCGAAGACGTTTGCTCATGTTTGGTGGGAGATGTCCTTGTGGTGGAGATGATGCGTGTCCATCAAAACTTCTGTGACGATCTGCCGTATGACACCCTAATGGCCTTTTACTGTCCGTAAAGGTTCTCTAAATCTTTTTAACCCTTAATTGAAACATCACAATGAAACATTAAGGCCCACGTGTGAAATTACCATACAATTATGGTTATTATGAATATTTTAGTTCTGGTCATTAGAAGTAATGATTTAGGGTTGGCTAGAGAGCGAGAGAGGGAGAGGGAGAGACTGAGGGAATTCAGAGTAGTGAACTGCATCCTCCCTCAGCCCTTCCTCCTCCTTCTCCCTCCTCCTCCTCCTCCTCCTCCTCCTCCTCCTCCTCCTTTCCCCCTCTTCACCAAACTCAGCCTCGCTTCAAGACAAAGCGGGAGTCCTCCAAAGATGGCCGACACTTTGCAAGACAATGCAGGGCCATCGTGGAAAGGCAACGACTTCCCCTGATGGAGGCCTGGACAAAAGCGGCTCCACGGACCTTCATGTCTTTGTTTCACCGCACCGACCACGGGCCATTCTAGTTGTTTTTTAGGATTTTTTTTCTCCCCCACCCCTCACCCGTTGGGTTTCTTAGCCCAGGGCTCCTCAGACACAGGGGGGGGGGGGGGGGGGGTTAGAAGGGGGGGGTTAGGGGTAGAAAAGTGTGACAAAGCACGGCCCGTGATTCTTCTAACACGCCTCCCACAGCGAGGGAGAAGATTAGCTGTTGGACTTGGATGCTGGAAAAAAAAACACACACAACCCCAACAAAAAAAAAGTGTGTGTGTGTGTGTGTGTGTGTGTGTGTGTGTGTGTGTGTGTGTGTGTGTGTGTGTGTGTGTGTGTGTGTGTGTGTGTGTGTGTGTGTGTGTGTGTGTGTGTGTGTGTGTGTGTGGTGTGTGTGTGTGTGTGTGTGTGTGTGTGTGTGTGTGTGTGTGTGTGTGTGTGTGTGTGTGTGTGTGTGTGTGTGTGTGTGTGTGTGTGTGTGTGTGTGTGTGAGATGGCCAGAGGATGAAAATCTTAATCTCTTGGTCAAGCCATATGTGGGGAATAAGTCCCCACATATATACATTTTCGGCCCATATATGTGTTCCCGATATACCTGAGTTGAATGTGTCCCCTGCCCACCTGTGTGCGCTGTACTGCAGGGAACATTTGTAACCGTTGCTGAACTTTCTACTGTTCAGTTGATCAACTGATGAGACCTCTGGTTGAAGGCCTCTGAATAATGGAGTGGCGTGATTTATTTTATGTTTTTTATTTTTTTGTTGAGTTCTTGCTTCCATTTAGCTTTCATGGCTTGTCATGGTTTGGTTTTAAGATGGAAAAGCACAAGTTGTTTGTATTTACAGTCAGTTGAATTTGGGTGCTTTGCGTAACCGCTTGGCTAATTGTCTGTTTCATATAAATCGGACAAACCGATCGCTATACGCACCCTTCTGCTTAATATTTTGGTTTCGAATATCTTAAACGGTTTTTCAAGCCCATCGACAGAAGGTAGCCTAATTCTTGTGCAGTTTCCGTCTCACTTGAGCAAATATGGTGCAATCTAGTAGTGTGCCTCTCTGCTGTTCCCGCTGTAGCGCTGTTAACGTCCCGTTAGTTAATATAAATGCCCGCCTACGTAATTAGCTAATAATTAGAGCTAACACGTGCTACACATTAAGGATTTTTGTTTTGTTTTTTAATTATTGGCAAAAACAAACATCCCGAAGGTCCTCCAGAAAGAACCGAAGCGCTGAGCTGCTGGAATGACCGTTCCTCGCCTTGTTTGAAAAAGGCGGGTTTTATATATTTTTTTACATTTTTCAAACTGTGGCTGTTGGATGTTGGGTCTTTCCGCTCCACATCTGAATGTGAAGGAGCTGCAGGGGCTGCTGCTGCAGTGTTAATGCAGAGTAGATGGAGCCTGGGGGGATAGTGTATAATATGTAGAGTCTATACCCTTCTCTTTAAGGTACGTTGATTTTGGTCACACATGAGTGAGATGGACATGTAGAAATGACCCGATGCAGCTGTAGATTTCAATGGGGGGGGGGTGGGGGTGATAATGGTTTGTTTTGTTGATGCCTGGAACAACTGTTTTTTACATTTCTAGCGAACGTAGCGTAGCCGGCTAGCGATCTCTGGTTCACGACCCGCAGGCCGCTCACGAGCGAAGGACGGCGCCTTTTCTAATTCTGGTTGGTTGGTGGGTGAATGCCAACGGTTGACCTTGCGAAATACCTTGCAAAGATCAGAGTGGATTTTTGGCATAGGTATAGAGGAGCATTCCCCCAGGGTGGGGGCCATGCCGGGGGGGGCCATGCTTTTGCCCTTGGAGGTCAGGGGGCCGACTTCGGATCGGGGACTTGGGGTACACATAATTAATGCGAAGGGTTGTCGCTTTGGACAAAAGCATAATGACTATAATGTAATGTAATGATTGTACATTTTTGTTCTGTGGCATGTGAAAACGTACTCCATATAGGGCGTACAAAATGACAATTGTAGGAATGTGTATATATACTGTATATATTTTTTCTCATTCATTTAGTATTTTTGTTGCCAATTGAATTGATTTGAAAACGTTGGAAATGGAAAATAA
Organism: Muraenolepis orangiensis; assembly: GCA_027704905.1. Lineage (NCBI taxonomy): Eukaryota > Metazoa > Chordata > Actinopteri > Gadiformes > Muraenolepididae > Muraenolepis > Muraenolepis orangiensis. The sequence continues at coordinate 8,120,875 of CM051016.1, read as the reverse complement.
TTATACATTTTTTTTTTTTTTTAAAGGGATGCAATCTAACAGAATGGTACCAAATTGAACTGAACTCATTTCAGCCCAATCAATTACTCGGTCTTCAGTGTGCTGCCATCTCTCTCTCTCAAAAAAACCCCCCCAAAATAACATTTGATTTCCGACGGCATTCAAAACCCGCCGGCCCGGGTAATTGCGCGGCAGCCGCAGGACCTCAACCTCTCCGTGCCGTTCTGGCGTCCGGGATGATCAGGCCTGCGAGAGTGAACACCACCTTGTAAATGGGAAAGGGGCGGAGGAAAGTGTCGGATTGACCCGGCGGGGGGGGCGGTGGGGTGGTGGGGTGGGGGGGGGGGGTCAAATTGTGCCGGCATTGCCATGGTAACCTCCGTCCGTGCTTTTCTGCATGTCACACCGGGCCTGGAGCTGCCCCGCGGTTCATGTCAGCGATGCAAGTAGTAGTCGTAGTCGTACCATTTCAATAAAATAAAAATAAAAACCTCTAGTCTGAATACACTGAGATACAAATCTCAGAGAGTACTTGTAGGCCCCGTTTCCACCATTGTACACTCATCAAAAGTCAGTTCAACCTCCCGTCTTGTACAGTTCATTGTGTGTTACAGTCACACCGGAGCTCCACTGGCCTCGTGGTGTTTATTTAGTATATATATGTATATGTACTGTTGTAGAGCTAGCAGGGATACACTTCTCAGCAGCACATTTTATGTTGTATCCATTGGGAATATTTTTGAAACGGGAGACATTTCCGGGGAAATTGGGTTTTAGTTAGTTTAGCAAAAATATGTTTAGCTTTTGTAATTCGCCTATTGTGTAGAAATGTTGACCAAACGATGGCTCTATAGAGAGGAGTGCTGCTCCCGCCTGACGGCTACCAAAGCTTGGAAGTCCCGTCTCCTACATCGCGAGACACACAGGACTCATACCGTCTCCTGGGCAGGTCTACACCTCTAGACACACAGGACTCATACCGTCTCCTGGGCAGGTCTACACCACTAGATATATAGGACTCATACCGTCTCCTGGGCAGGTCTACACCTCTAGACACACAGGACTCATACCGTCTCCTGGGCAGGTCTACACCTCTAGACACACGGGACTCATACCGTCTCCTGGGCAGGTCTACACCGCTAGACACACGGGACTCATACCGTCTCCTGGGCAGGTCTACACCACGAGACACAGGACTCATACCGTCTCCTGGGCAGGTCTACACCGCTAGACACACAGGACTCATACCGTCTCCTGGGCAGGTCTACACCACTAGACACAGGACTCATACCGTCTCCTGGGCAGGTCTACACCGCTAGACACACAGGACTCATACCGTCTCCTGGGCAGGTCTACACCGCTAGACACACATGACTCATACCGTCTCCTGGGCAGGTCTACACCACTAGACACACAGGACTCATACCGTCTCCTGGGCAGGTCTACACCGCTAGACACACAGGACTCATACCGTCTCCTGGGCAGGTCTACACCGCTAGACACACAGGACTCATACCGTCTCCTGGGCAGGTCTACACCGCTAGACACACACTGGGACTCAGACCGTCTCCTGGGCAGGTCTACACCGCTAGACACACACTGGGACTCAGACCGTCTCCTGGGCAGGTCTACACCGCTAGACACACACTGGAACCCATACCGCCTCCTGGGCAGGTATACTGTACACCACTAGACACACAGGACTCAGACCGTCTCCTGGGGCAGGTCTACACCGCTGGATGTTCCTCATTATCTTGAAACTGGATCTTGAATCCAGCCACTAAACGTTGGTGAACAAACCTATTTTAGTCTCGACAACCAATATCGGAACGCTTTATTTTGGACTATTCAATTGAATATCCTGCTTCAAAACTGTGTGTGTGTGTGTGTGTGTGTGTGTGTGTGTGTGTGTGTGTGTGTGTGTGTGTGTGTGTGTGTGTGTGTGTGTGTGTGTGTGTGTGTGTGTGTGTGTGTGTGTGTGTGTGTGTGTGTGTGTGTGTGTGTGTGTGTGTGTGTGTGTGTGTGTGTGTGTGTGTGTGTGTGTGTGTGTGTGTGTGTGTGTGTGTGTGTCACTGTAGAATAGACCTAATATATAATTTGTGTGTGTACCTACTATATCATATGTGTGTGTGTGTGGACCTACCATATCATTTGTGTTTGTTAGTACTGTAGAATACACCTATCATGTGTGTGAGAACATATGTGGGTGGTAGTCTCTTCAGTTCCTCTTCATTCTGTGCCTCTTCCTCCTGCTCTTCCTCTTGCTTTTAGCTGGAAGGCCAGCAGCTCTTTTCATCAGTGCTCAGAGACGGTGTCTCTATTGCCGTCTGTCTGTCTGTCTGCCTGATCACCTGTCTGTCCATTTGTCTGTCCGCGCTTCTCCATCTGACTGCCTGCCTGCCTGCGCACCTGCCTGCCTGTCTGTCTGCTAGCCTCTGTCTGTCTGTCTGTCTGTCTGTCTGCCTTCCCCATCTGTCTCCGTCTGTCTGCCCTGTGTGCTTGTCTGTCTCTTTTCTCCTCCTTATAATATAATAATAATAATAATAATAATAATAGCTGCCACAAATAACAGCCAAGCCAGACGTCTCATCTAGACTTTAGTAGCAGGACAGGGGAGGCGGTGCTGCGGTGTATATACTGTGGTATACACCGCAGGTAGTGGGGAAGTCTCAAATGTGAATTGATCAAAATGTGTGTCTGATCACCGTCTCCTGTTTGCTTTCAGGCCGTAAATTTTTAAATTATTTTATTCTCTCTCTCTCTCTCTCTCTCTCTCTCTCTCTCTCTCTCTCTCTCCTCTCTCTCTCTCTCTCTCTCTCTCTCTCTCTCTCTCTCTCTCTCTCTCTCTCTCTCTCTCTCTCTCCTCTCTCTCTCTCTCTCTCTCTCTCTCTCTCTCTCTCTCTCTCTCTCTCTCTCTCTCTCTCTCTCTCTCTCTCTCTCTCTCTCTCTCTCTCTCTCTCCTCTCTCTCTCTCTCTCTCTCTCTCTCTCTCTCTCTCTCTCTCTCTCTCTCTCTCTCTCTCTCCCACAGCCACTGTTTTCCAACTTTTCTTCTGGACTGTGGATCCACTGCGTTGTTTTAATGATCCATCATGTGGGCTCTCTTGATGGGAGACACAGACGGACGTTAACCGCTTTTTATTTTATTTTAAAACACACACACACTCAGTTCACTCCCCTTGCACTTATTTAGTCATTTTCACCACCTCTCTCACTCCTACTACCTCTACCTGTCTCTCTCGTAGTCAAAGCCTACTTGTCTCTCTCGCTCTCTGGCCTGGTTTGAGTCATCCAAGCAGTCTCTCTCTCTCTCTCTCTCTCTCTCTCTCTCTCTCTCTCTCTCTCTCTCTCTCTCTCTCTCTCTCTCTCTCTCTCTCTCTCTCTCTCTCTCTCTCTCTCTCTCTCTCTCTCTCTCTCTCTCTCTCTCTCTCTCTCTCTCTCTCTCTCTCTCTCTCTCTCTCTCTCTCTCTCTCTCTCTCTCTCTCTCTCTCTCTCTCTCTCTCTCTCTCTCTCTCTCTCTCTGAAGGGGGTGGTGGTGGGGGGGGACGCAGCAACATGGCTTGATTGGCTTACACCAAATTTGACTGCACTGTGACGTCACTGGGGGCTGGGGCCTGCTGATTGGTCGAGGCTGGCAGCGGGGGGATGGGGGGGGGGGGGGGGGCTGAAAGCTGGCGGTAACACAGACCTCATGAAGCACTGCTGCCTACTAGTGCCTACAGGCCTGCCTCGCTCTCTCTCTCTCTCTCTCTTTCTCTTTCTCTTTCTCTTCACTCTTTCTCATTCGTCTCACTCTTTCTCATTCGTCTCACCGTCTTTCACTCTATCACTCATTCTGTAAGTCTTTCTGTCTCACTCTTTGTGTGTGTGTGTGTGTCTCACTTTAGCTCTTTGTCTCTCTGCCCACAGTTGTGCTGTGCCAGGCTTTACCTTCTCACATAGTGGGAACTCCAACGCTGGACACCCACACTAAACCCAAATCGCTGTGTGTGTGTGTTTTATTTCCCCCCACTGTCGAAACACAAGCGAATGTCTTTATATATATATATATATATATATATAATATATTTTAAGTAGTATTAGTACACAACTAGGGATGCTCCGATCAGGGTTTTTGGGGCCGATCACCGGAATCAGAATCGGCGGGGCTATGGGGATCTTCCATTTAAAGTTCGATATATATATTGTGTAGTATTATATATTTAATTACTATTTAGAGCAATAAAAGTAACTATTCGGCATTGCAGAAATATAACATGCATCACAATAATATTGTCTCACGTGACGCAAATCGCTGCAGTCAGTGAGCGAGCAGATACACCACACACACACACACACACACACACACACACCGATATAAACAGACGGAGAGATAAACAGTCAATTTCAAATAAAATAAACAGTAATTTCTCATGGAGTGCACTTAAAACCGAAAGGTAGCCAGTGAGAGCTCCTCCATGTTGGTTCTTACCAGTTCAAACCCACTAAGTCTCATTTGTTCCGTGGCGATTTATTAAAAGCGAGATAAACCCCACACATTTTGAGCAATCCTACCCGCCCAAAATAAAATAAACGACCAAAGGAGCCCAATATTGATCGCTGTATTTACCGGTAGCTCGGCGGATCGATCGGTTTAGAGTGAATATCGGCCAATAATGATATGCGGACGATCGATCGGAGTATCCCTATCCACTGCCCAAACATCCCGTATACAATCATACACGCACTAGAACAGGTCACTTGCTACTTGTAGCTAAACAAATTCATTGCATTTTTTTTCTTCTGTTGCAGATTATATTCTGGTGGCGTCTGATGTTATCTTTCTGGCGTTTTTGGCGTTTACACTTTTTTTTTTAAGCGGTGTAAAAAAAGATTTGAAAAATAATCGATATCAGATAATAAAATAAAAACGACAATCTTGAGCAGCTTGGGGACTCCACCCGCTACTGCGCTAACCGTGCAGGCAGTTCCCCCGGGTTCGATTCCCGCCTGTGGTCCTACGCTGATGTGCAGTTCACACTCTTCTTCCACATGAGTTTGTGTCTGTCATCGCTGTCCTGTCCACAAAGGCATACACAAAAGCCCTTAAATAAATAAATAAATAAATAAATAAATATATATATATATATATATATATATATATATATATATATGATGATAAAGCAGCAACGGTTTTTGTTGGAACTCGTATGTATTTTGTATGCTGGAATCCACTCCATATATATATATAATATATATATATATATATATATATATGGAGTGCTCTCATCGGACAGGACAAATGGCGACGTCCACCGACTTAGGTCTGAAACCTTTATTTATGAGACGGCAATGACGTCATTAACGGAGACTCCAGTAGTGTCCCACCAAGTGTGTTTTCATTTAGCAGATGAGCTCACTATATAGTCCACGACATGGAATCTTCCTAGAGAGGGAGTAGGGAATGAGGGAGGGATTTCCCTATATAGTCCTCTACATAGAACTACTAGAGAGGGAGTAGGGAATGAGGGAAGGATTTCACTATATAGTCCTCTACATTGAACTACTAGAGAGGGAGTAGGGAATGAGGAAAGGATTTCACTATATAGTCCTCTACATAGAACTACTAGAGAGGGAGTAGGGAGTGAGGGAAGGATCTCACTATATAGTCCTCTACATTGAACTACTAGAGAGGGAGTAGGGAATGAGGGAAGGATTTCACTATATAGTCCTCTACATAGAACTACTAGAGAGGGAGTAGGGAATGAGGGAAGGATCTCACTATATAGTCCTCTACATTGAACTACTAGAGAGGGAGTAGGGAATGAGGGAAGGATTTCACTATATAGTCCTCTACATTGAACTACTAGAGAGGGAGTAGGGAATGAGGAAAGGATTTCACTATATAGTCCTCTAAATTGAACTACTAGAGAGGGAGTAGGGAATGAGGGAAGGATTTCACTATATAGTCCTCTACATTGAACTACTAGAGAGGGAGTAGGGAATGAGGGAAGGATTTTACTATATAGTCCTCTACATTGAACTACTAGAGAGGGAGTAGGGAATGAGGGAAGGATTTTACTTTATAGTCCTCTACATTGAACTCCCTAGAGAGAGGGAGAAGGGAATGAGGGAATGAGGGAATGATTTGTGACACAGCCACACGCTCTCTTAGCAAACACGTGGACAGTGTTTGGTACGTCTGTCCAGTTTATCGTCAGAAGTCATTTCCTGACCTTGCGTGCCTTTTGACTTTTAGAGCTGCTGTCGCTAAAAAAAAACATCCCTTCCCTCTCTGCTCCCCCATTGAGAAGTGTTGCATTTCACACACACCGGTGTGATTGACAGTCAAGATGGGTTCCCTCCTTCCCCACCACCACCCCCCTCCCCCCTCCTTGAACCAATCACAGCAAGAGATGCTCTGATTGGTCAGCAAGGAGCTGGGAACGGTCTAAGATCTAAATTCTCCTCGTACAAAGGCAGATGCAGATGACTTGAAACAGATCTCCGCACAGAGCATTTAGATCCATTTTCATTTTTCTGCTCTATTTCTGGCAAATGACACTCAAATAGCATTTTTCGTCACGAGAAATCAACCGGATTCAACGGCTTCAATTGGATGATAATTCATTGCTGAGTGGATCGATGTAGAAATATGTAGGGGGTGTGGAAAAAAACCCACTATACATCTCCGAAAATTCAGAACCGCATCATGCAAACGATCAGTAAGACCGTGGCGTATGCTCAGCTCTGTGTATCCTCAGTATGCTCAGCTCTGTGTATCCTCAGCTCTGTGTATCCTCAGTATCCTCAGCTCTGTGTATCCTCAGCTCTGTGTATCCTCAGTATCCTCAGCTCTGTGTATCCTCAGCTCTGTGTATCCTCAGTATCCTCAGCTCTGTGTATCCTCAGCTCTGTGTATCCTCAGTATGCTCAGCTCTGTGTATCCTCAGTATCCTCAGCTCTGTGTATCCTCAGCTCTGTGTATCCTCAGTATCCTCAGCTCTGTGTATCCTCAGTATGCTCAGCTCTGTGTATCCTCAGCTCTGTGTATCCTCAGTATCCTCAGCTCTGTGTATCCTCAGTATCCTCAGCTCTGTGTATCCTCAGTATCCTCAGCTCTGTGTATCCTCAGTATCCTCAGCTCTGTGTAGCCTCAGTATGCTCAGCTCTGTGTATCCTCAGTATGCTCAGCTCTGTGTATCCTCAGTATCCTCAGCTCTGTGTATCCTCAGTATGCTCAGCTCTGTGTATCCTCAGTATGCTCAGCTCTGTGTATCCTCAGCTCTGTGTAGCCTCAGTATGCTCAGCTCTGTGTATCCTCAGCTCTGTGTATCCTCAGTATCCTCAGCTCTGTGTATCCTCAGCTCTGTGTATCCTCAGTATCCTCAGCTCTGTCTTCACAAAGGCCTTTTTGTTTATCCCAAACCCTAATATTGACTGCAACCGGGTAGACTCCTCAATAGCCGATCCAACCAGCAGGGGATCCTGGGTGTGCAGCGTGAGCTAGGAGGAGGAGGGGGGGAGGAAGGGGGGGCGCTAGGGGTGAGGGGTGAGTGAGGCGGTGGAGGATGGATCTGGGCTCCAGGCTCCAGCCTCCCATGTGAGGGGGGGGCTCTAATCTGGCAGCTCTCGGCCAACACGCATGCAGGGGCCGACACCAGGCACCCCACCGAGACCAGGGATGGTGTACTGGGGACGTCCTGGTGGGAGCCCAGCAATAGGGGCCTGGAGGGCCGCCAACACACGCACACGCACACGCACACGGGAGGTAACACAAACACATTTTTGCACGGCTTTTTGCATGCATGAGATTGACACACATGCACGCACGCACACACACGCAAGCACCCGCAGAGCGCTTGCACATGTGTATGCTGAGCCTCTCGGCTGTGAAGGGAGCAGGAATTGAAAAGCGCCATGAGACAATGAAGCCATAGGGCTAGAGAAGGTACAAGGCTGTACCATGAATGAGGCTGGATGACGTGTGTGCGTGCGTGCGTGCGCGTGCTGTGCGTGTGTGCGTGTGCGTGTGTGCGTGTGCGTGTGTGTGTGTGTGTGTGTGTGTGTGTGTGTGTGTGTGTGTGTGTGTGTGTGTGTGTGTGTGTGTGTGTGTGTGTGTGTGTGTGTGTGTGTGTGTGTGTGTGTGTGTGTGTGTGTGTGTGTGTGTGTGTGTGTGTGTGTGTGTGTGTGTGTGTGTGTGTGTCGTTTGCTGTGCACCCAAACATCTCATTTAGTCAGACCTCCCCGCGAGGGCCGGCTCTGCTGTGTATAAAATTATCCTAATCAAGTTAAACTAACATTTGGTGGAGCTCTCTCAACCCCCCACCCCCCCCCCCCCCTAACTAACTAATTAAAGCAGTCACAATGTGTTCCAACTGCAAATCATTTCAAATAGTCTCATTACATTCTGACTGACGTTTTCAACCGGCTCCTTCTTATTTCCCCCCTCCCTCCATCCCTCCCCTCTCTATCTCTCTCTCGTCCTCTCCCCTTCTATTCCTCCTCCCTTCTCCTTCTCTTATTCTCTCCCTTCTCCTCCAGATTATGTTTATTTCGAGAACTCGTCCAGTAACCCACTGCTGATCCGAAGGATAGAGGAGTTGAACAAGGTGAGTTTGTCTCTCTCTCTCTCTCTCTCTCTCTCTCTCTCTCTCTCTCTCTCTCTGTCTAGTGTCTGTCTCTCTCTCTTTCGTGGTCTTGCGCTCTGACTGGTCTGTGTGTCTCTCTCTGGTTGTTTGTCTCTCTGTCTAGTGTCTGTGTCTCTTGCTCTTGTGTGTGTGTGTGTGTGTGTGTGTGTGTGTGTGTGTGTGGTGTGTGTGTGTGTGTGTGTGTGTGTGTGTGTGTGTGTGTGTGTGTGTGTGTGTGTGTGTGTGTGTGTGTGTGTGTGTGTGTGTGTGTGTGTGTGTGTGTGTGGTGTGTGTGTGTGTGTGTGTGTGTGTGTGTGTGTGTGTGTGTGTGTGTGTGTGTGTGTGTGTGTGTGGATCCCCTCAGCTCAGTTTATTTGTCTCCGTCTGGAGCAGCCAGCGCCGGATCCATTTTGGCTCAGAGGAGGAGGAGATCACGTTTGCGTTGCGTCGATGGTCTGATCAATAGAACGAGGAACTGGGGGGGTGGGCGTGCGACGTGCAGGGGTACCAGCATGGCTCAGTTGTGGCTGATTAAATGGCGATAATCAATACTGACAATTGTATAAATGGCTGAAGTAAAATAATTGTTTACTTCAAAAAATTGTATTTAATACAAAATAGAAGAAAAATATATAGATTTAAAATTTGATATTTTGTTGGGATATTTACATTTTGTTCATAATAACATTAATAACATATTATTAGTTGATTTGTTATATATTTTAAATATTATATAATATATTTTTTGCGTGTATATCTCAATCTGGAGGATTGAATCCTCTGTCCATACATGTGTTTCTCTGCATTTAACCCATCCTAGTATTCGGAGCAGTGGGCATCTTTTTGTATATGCAGCTCCCGGGGACCAGTAAGTAAAGGTGCCCTTGAGCAAGGCACCTTTGAACTTGCGACCTTCCGTTTCCCAAGCCAAGTTCCCAACAGACTGAGCTACTGCCGGGCCCCATATACAGTATATATCAGCATGGAGCACAATGAAACAAACTGATGTGTTGGTGTCGTTACCTGAACGAGACGTGTTGAGGTGTCTTAAAAATAGAGTCCAATGGAAACCTGCCACTGAGTTGTCAATGGATGGCAGAGGAGCAGGTCTGGTGACTGGTAGCTGGCATGGGTTCCACCGTCAGCTGTCCCTGGCTGAGCCGGCTCGTGTGGTGGTGGCTGTTTTTATGTGATTGACAGCCAGCTCAGTCAAGGCCTTCTGCCTTCTGTCTGTTATTCTCTCACTTAGTTGCTCAGGGATGTCTCTTTCTCTCTGTGTCTGTCTGTCTGTCTGTCTGTCTGTCTCTGTCTGTGTCTCGCTCTCTCTCTCTCTCTTCAAAAGGCTGTATTGGCATGGTAAATGTTAGACAGAGACCTATGTTTACATTGCATCAAGAGCAAAAAGTAAAATAAATACATCTCTCTATGTCAAAGTGTCCGGCTAGTCGAGTGTTTCACTCCCAGTCTCAAAGGTTCCGGGTTTGAGTCCCCCTACAATACCCCCAGCCCAATACAAATATATTTAAAAAAAATGCGTAAATTAAGCCTTAAATCTAGATGCTTGGTTTTTTATTTTGGGGCCTAAAGAAAATGAGGAGATGAGCGAGCAGCGACATTTGTTAGTTAGAAAATATGAAATTCTCAAGCGTTGTTGAACCGTTGTGGAACTGCTGTCACAGTTCCAGAAACTTCCAGTCGACCTCCAACTGAAACCATCTTTCGAAAGTCCATTGAGTTCTTATTTCTAGACAGAAACAAGCTTGTACAATCCTGACACGAGTGACCAAGCTGGACACGAGTAAAACAATTACGTATACAAAAAGGTACAGCCGACGGTTCCCCGGGGCACTCCCAGCTTGAACGTACCGGGTTCGATCCCTCCATGTCCACCTGTAGGCATCCCTGAACAAGGTGCTCTAACCCCCTACCAGCTCAAGATGCTCTAACCCCCTACCAGCTCAGGATGCTCTAACCCCCTACCAGCTCAGGATGCTCTAACCCCCTACCAGCTCAATATCCCCTAACCCCCTACCAGCTCAAGAGCTCTACCCACTACCAGCTCAAGATGCTCTAACCCGCTCTAACCCCTACCAGCTCAAGATGCTCTAACCCACTACCAGCTCAGGATGCTCTAACCCGCTCTAACCCACTACCAGCTCAAGATGCTCTAACCCACTACCAGCTCAAGATGCTCTAACCCACTACCAGCTCAGGATGCCCTAACCCCCTACCAGCTCAATATCCCCTAACCCCTACCAGCTCAAGATTCTCTAACCCCCTACCAGCTCAAGATACCCTAACCCCCTACCAGCTCAAGATACCCTAACCCACTACCAGCTCAGGATGCCCTAACCCCCTACCAGCTCAATACCCCCTAACCCCCTACCAGCTCAATATCCTCTAACCCCCTACCAGCTCAATATCCTCTAACCCCCTACCAGCTCAATATCCTCTAACCCAGGGGTTCCCAACCGCCGGGCCGCGGACCGGCACCGGGCCATGGAGGTGTTACTGCCGGGCCGCGAAACAGCTGTGTTTATCATCATATTTGACTCAAATAATTTGAGTATAGGTGAACGGCGGGCGGTATAATCTATATATAGAGATGATATATATAGTATAATCTATATATATAGATTATATAGCGGTATATATGGGCGGTATAATCGATATATATATATATAGATTAAATATATATCGGCGGCATAACGAGAGACTTTCAGTTGCACGCGCTACTAAAGAGACTACGCGCTAGTGATGTGTCGGTCGCGAACGAGCCGGCTCAAAGAGTCGGCTCTTTTAAGTGAACGACGGGAGCCGGCTCGCACCCGCGAACGAGCCGGGTTTTGTTACGGAGCGCATGACAACCGGTCCGCGAAAATTGACAACCGGTCCGCGAGATTTTTTTCATGTATCTGTCCGTGGCACAAAAAAGGTTGGGAACCCTGCTCTAACCCCCTACCAGCTCAATATTCTCTAACCCCCTACCAGCTCAAGATACCCTAACCCACTACCAGCTCAATATCCTCTAACCCCCTACCAGCTCAATATTCTCTAACCCCCTACCAGCTCAATATCCTCTAACCCCCTACCAGCTCAATATCCTCTAACCCCTACCAGCTCAAGATACCCTAACCCACTACCAGCTCAATATCCTCTAACCCCCTACCAGCTCAAGATACCCTAACTCACTACCAGCTCAATATCCTCTAACCCCCTACCAGCTCAAGATACCCTAACCCCCTACCAGCTCAATATCCTCTAACCCCCTACCAGCTCAAGATACCCTAACCCACTACCAGCTCAATATCCTCAAACCACTACCAGCTCAATATCCTCTAACCCACTACCAGCTCAAGATACCCTAACCCACTACCAGCTCAATATCCTCTAACCCCCTACCAGCTCAATATCCTCTAACCCCCTACCAGCTCAATATCCTCTAACCCCCTACCAGCTCAATATCCTCTAACCCCCTACCAGCTCAGGATGCTCTAACCCCCTACCAGCTCAAGATGCTCTAACCCGCTCTAACCCCCTACCAGCTCAAGATGCTCTAACCCACTACCAGCTCAGGATGCTCTAACCCGCTCTAACCCACTACCAGCTCAAGATGCTCTAACCCACTACCAGCTCAAGATGCTCTAACCCACTACCAGCTCAGGATGCCCTAACCCCCTACCAGCTCAATATCCCCTAACCCCTACCAGCTCAAGATTCTCTAACCCCCTACCAGCTCAAGATACCCTAACCCCCTACCAGCTCAAGATACCCTAACCCACTACCAGCTCAGGATGCCCTAACCCCCTACCAGCTCAATACCCCCTAACCCCCTACCAGCTCAATATCCTCTAACCCCCTACCAGCTCAATATCCTCTAACCCCCTACCAGCTCAATATCCTCTAACCCAGGGGTTCCCAACCGCCGGGCCGCGGACCGGCACCGGGCCATGGAGGTGTTACTGCCGGGCCGCGAAACAGCTGTGTTTATCATCATATTTGACTCAAATAATTTGAGTATAGGTGAACGGCGGGCGGTATAATCTATATATAGAGATGATATATATAGTATAATCTATATATATAGATTATATAGCGGTATATATGGGCGGTATAATCGATATATATATATATATAGATTAAATATATATCGGCGGCATAACGAGAGACTTTCAGTTGCACGCGCTACTAAAGAGACTACGCGCTAGTGATGTGTCGGTCGCGAACGAGCCGGCTCAAAGAGTCGGCTCTTTTAAGTGAACGACGGGAGCCGGCTCGCACCCGCGAACGAGCCGGGTTTTGTTACGGAGCGCATGACAACCGGTCCGCGAAAATTGACAACCGGTCCGCGAGATTTTTTTCATGTATCTGTCCGTGGCACAAAAAAGGTTGGGAACCCCTGCTCTAACCCCCTACCAGCTCAATATTCTCTAACCCCCTACCAGCTCAAGATACCCTAACCCACTACCAGCTCAATATCCTCTAACCCCCTACCAGCTCAATATTCTCTAACCCCCTACCAGCTCAATATCCTCTAACCCCCTACCAGCTCAATATCCTCTAACCCCCTACCAGCTCAAGATACCCTAACCCACTACCAGCTCAATATCCTCTAACCCCCTACCAGCTCAAGATACCCTAACTCACTACCAGCTCAATATCCTCTAACCCCCTACCAGCTCAAGATACCCTAACCCCCTACCAGCTCAATATCCTCTAACCCCCTACCAGCTCAAGATACCCTAACCCACTACCAGCTCAATATCCTCAAACCACTACCAGCTCAATATCCTCTAACCCACTACCAGCTCAAGATACCCTAACCCACTACCAGCTCAATATCCTCTAACCCCCTACCAGCTCAATATCCTCTAACCCCCTACCAGCTCAATATCCTCTAACCCCCTACCAGCTCAATATCCTCTAACCCCCTACCAGCTCAATATCCTCTAACCCCCTACCAGCTCAATATCCTCTAACCCCCTACCAGCTCAATATCCTCTAACCCCCTACCAGCTCAATATCCTCTAACCCCCTACCAGCTCAATATCCTCTAACCCCCTACCAGCTCAATATCCTCTAACCCCCTACCAGCTCAATATCCTCTAACCCCCTACCAGCTCAATATCCTCTAACCCCCTACCAGCTCAAGATACCCTAACCCACTACCAGCTCAATATCCTTGTATCTGTAGAGGGAACCCACTTCTTTGAAGGGTTACATTTATAGTATAGTCTTGTATATAGTATAGCATATAGTAGGTAGTATATAGTGTTGTTTATAGTATATAGTATAGTAGATAGTATATAGTGTTGTTTATAGTATAGCATATAGTAGGTAGTATATAGTGTTGTTTATAGTATATAGTATAGTAGATAGTATATAGTGTTTTTATAGTATAGCATATAGTAGGTAGTATATAGTGTATATAGTATAGTATATAGTGTTGTTTATAGTATAGCATATGGTAGGTAGTATATAGTGTTGTTTATAGTATATAGTAGGTAATAATAGTGTTTATAGTAGGTAGTTTATAGTGTTGTTTATAGTATAGTTTAGTATTGTTGTTTTCATTCGTACGGCGGGAGGGAATGGGGAGTAAGCGTTCCATTAATAATAATAATAATAATCAGCAGTAACCGTGTTTCCTGGTTGCTGTTGTTTTATGAGCGTGTGTGTGCGCAGTGTTTTATTTTTTATCAGCGAGGCGGTTCTCTCGTAAATGTCAAGGAAAACGATGTCATTAGAGCTCCGTTCGTACGGTAATGGGATCATGGCGGGCGCTCGGTTGACCTTTGACCTTTACTGAGTAAACATCGTTGCCCTCCCACCCCCCCCCCCCCCCCTCCTTGACCCTATCCCCCGAATTAGGACGCTTATCTTGATGCTGCCGTGTCTGACCTCCCTCCCCCCCCCAATCTTATGTGGCATTTCTGAGCGGACTGTGTGTAATAAATAAATATAATTAAATCCAATTCCTACAAATGAATTAGTCTGTAGGTGACAGGGCGCCGTCTCTATTCATCACAATTTATTATGACCAACACACTTGTGCCGCTGACGGCCTTTAATTCAATTTGGAAAAAAATTAAATTTGTCCCCTACAGCTGAGCACTGACGGGGCCCACCGCAAGGACGCCGTACGTAGTCTGGGTGGCGAGGGGCGAGCTAGAGGTTCCCAGGTTCGATTCCCATCCCATGGGCAAGATGCCGGCTAACCTCAGGGCTCAATAATATCTGTCGCCCCGAACGCAAAACAAGGAAAATACTGTTTTTTTTATATATATTTTTTTATATGCAAGACACAATTATTTACTTCGGTAAAGATGAAACACCACAATTAGGGTTAGCCTTTTGTTGTGATTTGATTTGAACCACTTAGAAATAAACCTACCCTACCTTGGTCCTTTAATAACCCGGATCTGATCTCGCTGTGAAGTGGCTTTTGGAAAAAAAAGCGTCCACTCGATGAATAAATTGCAACATGGTTCCCTCTGTCTCTGTCTCTGACGAAGGGTCTGTCTGTCTGTCTGTCTGTCTGTCTGTCTGTCTGTCTGTCTTTTACGAGTCCCTCGGATTAGAGAGCAGAGGTAGACCGAACCATTAGCCTGCAGCACCGCTGCGAGCGTATTGATCAGTGGTTG
The DNA here is from genome assembly GCA_027704905.1 of Muraenolepis orangiensis. Lineage (NCBI taxonomy): Eukaryota > Metazoa > Chordata > Actinopteri > Gadiformes > Muraenolepididae > Muraenolepis > Muraenolepis orangiensis. The sequence continues at coordinate 8,105,624 of CM051016.1, read as the reverse complement.
AGGATACTTGGTATCGTCTCGCGCCCTGTGTGAGGTTCTCTCTGCCCCCCTCCCCCCCAAAAAAAAGTGTGTGTGTGTGTGTGTGTGTGTGTGTGTGTGTGTGTGTGTGTGTGTGTGTGTGTGTGTGTGTGTGTGTGTGTGTGTGTGTGTGTGTGTGTGTGTGTGTGTGTGTGTGTGTGTGTGTGTGTGTGTGTGTGTGTGTGTGTGTGTGTGTGTGTGTGTGTGTGTGTGTGTGTGTGTGTGTGTGTGTGTGTGTGTGTGTGGTGTGTGGCGTGGCAACCACCTGTTGCTGTGGTAACGGAAATTGTCTTGCCTCTTTTTTTTTTTTTTTATTAATTTCTTTATTTTTTGGTTCCCCCTGCAGACGGCCAATGGGAACGTGGAGGCCAAAGTGGTCTGCTTCTACCGGCGGAGGGACATCTCGAGCACACTCATCGCCCTGGCAGACAAGCACGCCCGTGAGTTACCCACAACATCCGGGACACCGACACTCACTCACTCACCCGCCGTCGGCCCCCTGGCTCTAGTGCTACTTTGGCCGTTGCTTTTCAGCCAGGCCCAAGTTCTCGTTAGGCGTCGTCCAATCAGACGAGGGCCAGGAACAAACGAGAAAAAAAAAAAAGAACCGTTTGTTCAGAGGGGAAAGGTGTGTGTGTGTGTGTGTGTGAGTCAGCCAACCTTTGTGGGGACCTGCCATATTTGTGAGTCACTCTTTGTGTTGGCACTTGTTTAAGTGTGTCTATCTACTGGTTTGCTTGGTGTTGCTGTGTTCCAGTTTGTGTCCAAACGCAACTGTCTATTGCAGCGGTCCTTCTCCGGGTCGCAAAATGTTAGATGGGGGGGGGGGGGGAGACTTCTCTTCTGTGCCGTTCGGATCCGCTCCACCGAAAAAGCTGAATTAGGCGTAAATGTCAATAGTAAGTGCAAAGCAATTGTTATGAGACCCTGACACATTTTGTCCATTATTAAATTTTATTATTTGGTTTTTACCTTATTTAGATATTCTGTCGGTACACAACCCCACCCCCTCATTTTTTTATTTTTTTACCTTTTTTAAACGTTTGTGTATGCAATACTGATCTCAACCACTGGGGGCGCTGTTGTGACGTTTCGTTATTTCGCAGTTTTTATTCTGGTTTTATTATTCCGGTGGGAACACTAAACAATTAGAAATTGGTGCTACAGTTTGCACAGCCCTAGGGCCGGCTAAAGTCTGACTTTAGCTTGCGAACTAATTTAGTAAAAACTCAATGCTGGTAAAAAATTATGGATGAAAATAAGCCAATTATCATACAATTGTTATACCAAATAAAAACAGTTTGTCAATTGCTTGTTAATGGATGCCTGACAGGGAAGGAAGCGAAGGATGTTTCAAGCGATGGCCAAGGTCAAAGTGCCTCCAGGAGTATTTGAATTGGGTCACTCCGGTGACACAACAGCGGCGTTGTCATGGCAACACCGCTTGGCGCCCAAGACTTAACCGCTCTGCTTGAACTGGGTGTGGTGAGCAAGGGGTGTGTGTGTGTGTGTGTGTGTGTGTGTGTGTGTGTGTGTGTGTGTGTGTGTGTGTGTGTGTGTGTGTGTGTGTGTGTGGTGTGTGTGTGTGTGTGTGTGTGTGTGTGTGTGTGTGTGTGTGTGTGTGTGTGTGTGTGTGTGTGTGTGTGTGTGTGTGTGTGTGTGTGTGTGTGTGTGTGTCCGTAGCCCCAGAGTCTCAGTGGGAGGCTCGGGTTCCTCCCGCAGTATTTGTTCTGTTAGACCACACAGCGTCAGTCTGGACACAGAGCGTGTCTGAGAACAGACATGTTTATTTTCACGTGTGTGTGTGTGTTCGTTGCTACACTGTTTATTGTTCAGCATATTGTGTTTACCATAAGAGTTGGTTGGTTGTTTGTGTGGCTGTTGTGTTTCATTCCGCTAAAAGGATTAACCTTAAACCAAAGTATAAGAATGTTTTAATTTTCAAAATACAGATTTTCACAGGGAAGTTAAAAATCTGCGTCCCGTGGCTTTGTTGTTGCCATGGCAATTTGGGGGACTGTTCGCCCATCGCCGTGACAGTGGGCACCATTGTTCCAAATATGGCCACCTTGTTCCCGCCCTTTTCTGACGCAATTTAAAGCGGTTGCATAAATGATTTTTAAAACGCAAGGCATTTTTTTTTTAAAGGCGGCATTTGATTGGCTCACTTAATGAGCCGTTTGGATTTTACTACTTACTACATACTACTGTACTTACTACCTACTACTGTACCTACTACCTACTACTGTACCTACTACTGTACTTACTACATACTACTGTACATACTACTGTACCTACTACTGTACTTACTACTGTACCTACTACTGTACCTACTACTGTACTTACTACCTACTACTGTACTTACTACCGTACCTACTACTGTACTTGCTACATATTACTATACTTGCCGCATACTACTGTCCTGACTACTGTACTTAATACATACTACTGTACCTACCACATAAATGTATGAGTGTGAGGGGTACACACCTCTGTTTCCATGGAGACGGAGGATACGCTAGGGCCCGTTTAAACAAAGCGGCCACGCCCGGCTGCCTGACGGAGGCTGTGGTTATGGCAATGGACCTAGTGGTGTTTGATTGTGGCGACGGGTGTACGTATGACTTGGCTTCGTCCCGTGTCTGTGCTCTGGGGGGTCCAGAGCACAGACACGGGTCCCTGGGTCGGGGGGGGCAAGGCACCAGTACACCGGAGCCTGGCAGGCAATTGCAACGGGTGTGGTTGTGGGGTGGGGGCTATGACCTCACAACACAAGGTGTGTGTGTGTGTGTGTGTGTGTGTTCTGAGTCACCAATTAACAATTTCTCTCCGTGCTGAGATTCAGGGCCTCGCCTTCAAAAGCGGCCTAACTACACCCCCCCCCACCCCCCCCCCCCCCGTCTCTAAGCCCCCCCCCCCCCCCCCCCCCGTCTCTAAGCCCCCCCCCCCCCCTGTGGCTCCTCCCCTCGTGCTTTGTTGGAAGCATGTGAACGTTTTGTTGGTTAGCTCATCTGAGCGGTGGTTTTGCCCGCTATGGTTATGTGGAACAAAAGTGTGTGTGTGTGTGTGTGTGTGTGTGTGTGTGTGTGTGTGTGTGTGTGTGTGTGTGTTTGTTGCTCGCTTGAAATCCACACCGGGTCCCTGCATGGTGCTCCAGCCCCAGAGCGGCGAGACGCTGACACGATGACCACATAAGTAGCGCCAGGTGTGACTGGAATAGGTCTTCCAATCATGGCCTGGGTCACATGGTGTCTGCTGACTGCAGGTCCCCAGCCACCGCCTCCGGCCCCGATGAGGATGATGAGGAGGAGGAGGAGGATGATGATGATGATGGCGGCCATGCAGGTCTATTTGGGGGATGATGATGACGATCAAATTAAGAACCCTAATGGAATCGTGTTGGCTCATAAACCGTGTGATCAGAAAGACACGTTTTCTTGAATCAATATGCGTGCGTGCGTGCGTGCGTGCGTGCGTGCGTGCGTGCGTGCGTGCGCGTGTGCGTGTGTGTGTGTGTGTCCGTCCTGTTTATGTATTCATTTATTTATAGTTTACTCGGATCCCCATTAGCTGACGGCTCTGTGCTGGTTAGTATTCCTGTGGTTTGGGTTTGTCAAAACAGACCCGAGAAGAGGAGGAAGAGATGGACAGCTAGCTGGGGGACAACGTGACTTGATGATTT
>CM051016.1:8086924-8096924 GCA_027704905.1 Muraenolepis orangiensis | reverse complement strand
GGTTGGCAGTTAACATATCCATAACCTATCACTATAATACAGTTACATAGGATATGTAATCAGCTGTAACAGCATGCTCTTAATATGTCTTGACAGCCTCACCCAGCCGTAGTGTGAAACTTGCATTTTTTGCCTATTCCATAAATTATCTTAAATCTGGAGGATTTTGAATCCTCTTTATTGGACACACACACACACACACACACACATACACACACACACACACACACACACACAGTCAAATTAGTTTTCTCTGCATTTAACCCATCCTAGTTTTAGGAGCAGTGGGACAAAACCATAATGTTGTTACGTATTAAGCACACGCTGTTCCATTGCTTATTACACACTGCGATGTAATGTGTCACCAATGGTTCTTTTCGAGTGTCATTCGTCATAGAAATGACAGCTGTCCGTCCGCTCTCGGTGTGTGAAAGGCTCCGAGTGTGAATGTCTGTCTGCTTTGAGTGGACCGCGCCCTCCTCCACACAAGACCCTTCAGGTTTTAGGCCACTCCCCCCTCATGATACTGACCAATTGGGGCATGTCTTCCCTGATTGGTTGGGGGGAATCCATCTTGCAGGTTTGTGAATGCAACACATGGGGAGGCAGCGAGGGAGGAGATGCGCTCTCTCTCTCTCTCTCTCTGTCTCTGTCTCGTCTCTCTGTCTCTGTCTCTGTCTCTGTCTCTCTCTCTCTCTCTCTCTCTCTCTCTCTCTCTCTCTCTTTTCTCCCCCCTTTGGAGACGGCAGTAGCTCAGTCTGTTAGGACTTGGGGGCTTGGAAACCGGAAGGTCACCGGTTCACGTCCCAGAAACACCATGGGCACTGCCGAAGTGCCCTTGAACAACAAGGCTCCAGACCCCCAACCCTGCTCCCGGGCAGCGGTATACACACAGCTGCCCGCTGCTCCTAATACTTAGGATGGGTTTTATGCAAAGAAACAAATGTCACTGTGCGTGCGTGTGTACATACATGTATGTGACCAGTAAAAGGGATTCAAATCCTCCCAGATTTAGATTAGATTAGATTTACAACTCTCCCGTCGTACCCACAGCGGCTTTTGAGTGAGCAGGTAGGCTGCCGTTTGAGCCATTTCTCCTCCTGTGAACGCAGACGCACCGTCTGGTGTTGTGTTGTGTCTGTGGTACCCCGGTGTGTCGTCTCGTTGTTATTGTTGTGCTCTGTAATAATTCAGTGGGTTGTTTTGTTGTTGTTATTGTTGTGCTCTGTAATAATTCAGTGGGTTGTTTTGTTGTTGTCATCTGCCGTATCCGCCGCCGCCGCCGTGGTATAGCTCGGGTCAATCATTGGCTTTCATTTGCATCACATTTACATTGAATTATTATCCGCTTCGTAGGGTGATATGGTGATCTGGAGTCTGCTTGACGTGTTTAGTTGAAAGCTGGTCACATTGGGCAGGTGTATATATATATATATATATATATATATACCTGAGATCTCTCCACGATAGCCCAAGCAGCTTGAAACCATGGTTGTTGGAATCAAAGCAGAATGTACTTTTATTTGAATGCATTGTTTGGGGCAGATGTTGTTTTAATAAATTGTTTGGGGCGGACATTATTTTAATACATTGTTTGGGGCAGACGTTGTTTAAATAGATAGTTTGGGGCGGAAGTTATTTTAATACATTGTTTTGGGGCAGATGTTTTGTTTTTTTACATTCTTTGGAACAGACCTTATGCTAATATATTGTAGTGGGGGGGGGGGGGCAGTCTCAAAGTGCTGAGTCTATAATGTGGCCTACATAGCCTTGGCCTCCTGTACCTCCTATCTCTCGCTCTCTCCCCGCGGAGGCCTATCCTCGGGCACATCTGCTCTCTGCGTATATATACTGTATGTGTGTGTGTGTGTGTGTTGTGTGTGTGTTGTGTGCGTCCGTATCTTTGACCCTTTGACCCCATTCCCCCCCCCCCCTCTCTGCCCTCCTCAGGAGAGCTAGAGGACGAGATGGAGAGTCCCGAGATGGCGGACCTCCCTGCCAAGCACAAGCACCAGCTTAGGCACCGGGAGCTCTTCCTGTCCCGCCAGCTGGAGTCGCTGCCCGCCACTCACATCCGGTACGTCTTGTGTTCTTCTTCTACTACTACCAATACCACCAGTACCACCTACCACCCCAATGACTAACAACCACCAAGGGACGCAGAAGAAGAAATTCTAAAAGATCTGGGGAAAATCGGAGTGAGCTTCTCACCCTATCCCTAAGGGAGATGCCGAGGAAATGCCTGAGGAAACCAATTTTGGCCGCTTGTATTCGCCATCTCGTCCTTTCCGCTTTCATTAACCTTAGTTCATGACCGTAGGTGAGGGGAACATATAAATAAAACACTGCTCTTCTTACTTCCCTAAGAGAGAGGGAGAGGGGGGGGGGGGGTGGAGCGGGAGAGGGAGAGAGGGAGAGAGGGAGAGAGAGAGAGAGAGAGAGAGAGAGAGAGAGAGAGAGAGAGAGAGAGAGAGAGAGGGAGGTTTTTTAAATGTTGGAAAGATATTGGCTATTCAACAGATGTTCACCCTCCGAATTGCTATTTACTATAACTTCAAATGATAATGTCTAAACAATAAGCAAACGACTAACCGCTGCCTGAAGCCAGCCTAACTAAAACGCAATTACACATAGACAAAAAGTGTAAAGTACAAGTTAAACCCACTTCTGATACATGGAGTTCAAACTATGTTCCACACAGATGCTTTTGACGTCTGTAGTAGTCTTTGCATGGTTCTGCTGTTTATGGGCTAGCATCATAGCTAGCCCATATCGCCGCGCTGTGCCAGCTCCTGGTCCTCTTGCTCAAGGGCACTGGGAGGGGGAGAGAAGAGGGAGCAGACTAGCAGTCTTTGGGTTGCCAGGTGACCAGCTCTCTCCCCTTTCCTTATTAAGGCAAAGTAGGATGAGAAAAAAAAATCCACATGAGGTCACAACTGTCCAAGGAACGGGGAACAAAATGACCTCTAAGAATGATGAACGAAGAATAATCATCCTAATTAATTAATAATACAAAATCATTTGGATTTTGGCTAGGGTAATGACAAGGGTGCTTTTCTACGACCAGCCAAAAGGGTTCTGGGTTCGATTCCCCCAATGTCCGCAGGCTGCCTGTGTACATCCTTGAGAAACATACCCAACTCCTACCTGCTCCTTAATGGAATCCCAACCTGGAATCCCTTCAGTTGCTTTGGATAAAAGCGTCTCCTGAGTACCTTTTTTAAAAAAATTCTAGTGAAAGTTCTAACAGAAACATAACAGTGCCCAATATACACATCCATGAAGACAAGACGGTTGGCAGTAGAATGGCACCATGGTCGAGGAATTGGCTCACAGGTCAAGTTTTTGAATGATTTGTACCCGTGGCTTTAAGGTGTACTGCATCAGTGCCCTGCACAATTATTGACTGATTAATTGCAAGTGACCTTTTAATTAACCCTTTTAAGCATGAAAAAGAGTATGAAAATGAAATAAACTTCTTCTCCCTCTATTCCTTCCTTCCCTCTGCCCTTCCTGCCTTCTCTCCTTCTCTTGTCTCCTTCCTTTGTCCTTTCCTTCCTCGTGTGCGTGTGCGCGCGTGTGCGTGTGCGCGTGTGCGTGTGCGCGTGTGCGTGTGCGTGTGCGTGTGTGCGTGTGCGTGTGCGTGTGTGTGTGTGTGTGTGTGTGTGTGTGTGTGTGTGTGTGTGTGTGTGTGTGTGTGTGTGTGTGTGTGTGTGTGTGTGTGTGTGTGTGTGTGTGTGTGTGTGTGTGTGTGTGTGTGTGTGTGTGTGTGTGTGTTCGTTCGTTGCTGCTCCAGGGGGAAGTGCTGTGTGACGCTGCTGAACGAGACGGAGGCCCTGAAGTCTTACCTCGACCGAGAGGTTGGTCTCACACACTTGATTCACTCTTCCTTTATACCAAGGCATCGTCACTCCTTAGTTCTGTTTGTGTGTGTGTGTGTGGGGGGGGGGGAGGGGGGGGTGGGGGGGTGAATTTACGAGATTAGAAAGTCTGGCTACCTGATAAATTATTCACTGCATTGAACCAGAATGGGGTATTTTTTCCTTCTTTTTTTGTTACATAGCATAACGAGGAGTAGAGAGACAGCCAGAGGAAGAGCCAACACACACACACACACACACACACACACACACACACACACACACACTCCTCTTTGCTGTTTCTCCAGCCCTTTGCCGTATCATTAAGAATCAAGGGCAGGGTAGTGGGTTAGCGGTTAGGGTGTTCCCCTCACTCACTCCCTGAAAGTTACTCGGTTCGATCCCCCCCCCCCCCCCATGTCTACAGTCTCTTCCCCCCCCCGCCCCCTCCCAGACGACCACTTCCCCCCCCTCATCATCAACAATCTAACGGCAGGGCACCCTTGAGCAACACGCCGTCCGACTGATCTGAACTCACCGTAGTTTTGGATGGTCAAAAATAAATATCCAAAAGAGAGCATCTGCTAAATCAACAGAGACCTGAACCCTTCCTCTCAGCCCAAACTCTTGATGTGTGATTCTTCACACGGTCGCCTCTATTATTAATTAATTAATTAATTAATTAATTAATTAATTAATTAATTAATTTATTATTCTTTTTAAATTATTTTATTTATTTATTTATTGTGTTTTTGATATTTTATTTTCTTCCCAGGATGCCTTCTTCTACTCGCTGGTGTACGACCCCCAGCAGAAGACGCTGCTGGCCGACAAGGGGGAGATCCGCGTGGGTAACAAGTACCAGGCCGACGTCACGGATCTAATGAAAGAAGGTGACTCAGGAGGCGTGTTTACCGACACGCGTCGCGCGGTCTGCCCCCTACAGGCCGACCCCTGGAACTCTTGTTACCACACATTTATTTACCGGGCCTTATGAAGGAAGGAGCCACTCGACGTTCAACAACGTTTTGAGTGGCGTGCTTTGGGATACGCGTTGCAAACTCGTTTGCCCGTTTCTGGCCTACGGAGAAAAAATAAACGGATGGTTGATTAGAAGTGACGTTTATTTTTTTTATTCACTTTGACATTTTTAAAGTCGACCAAAAAAACCTTTAGAGATGTGCCCGCTAAAACCAAATTAAAACTAGTTCAAGATCAATTGCCGTCTGACTGTATCTTGAATTTTCACGTCTGATTTCTAACTTTCACGCCGTCACACACACACACACACACACACACACACACACACACACACACACACACACACACTTAGTGTGTGTGTCTCTCCGTCATGGATGTTCACTTCCTACACACTCCATGTGTGGGATGGTGTCTTTAATAGCTGACGCGTGCCTGTGTTCCGTGTGTCCAGGTGAGGAAGATGGCAGGGAGCTATCCAAGATGGAGGAAAGGATCTGGTTGCCCAGCAGCAACCTGACGGAGAAGCAGATTGACCAGTTCCTGGTGGTGGCACGGTTAGTCCTGTGCTAGTTATTACACACTGGGCACTAAGTTACTAAACACTCGTGACTAAGTTACCGAGGACCAAGGACTCGGTGTATGTGTTGACTACTGAATAGGTTGTTGTTGGGTTTTATCAAGTACACAAGCATTTCCCTGGCTGTCTGATCATAAAACAACTCTTTCTCTGTCTCTCCTTCCTGGTCTCTCTGTCTCTTTCTTTCTGTCTCTCCCTCCTGGTCTCTCTCTCTTTCTGTCTCTCCCGCCTGGTCTCTCGCTCTCTTTCTGTCTCTCCCTCCTGGTCTCTCTCTCTCTTTCTGTCTCTCCCTCCTGGTCTCTCTTACTCTTTCTGTCTCTCCCTCCTGGTCTCTCTCCCTCTTTCTGTCTCTCTCCTCCTGGTCTCTCTCTCTTTCTGTCTCTCCCTCCTGGTCTCTCTCCCTCTTTCTGTCTCTCTCCTCCTGGTCTCTCTCCCTCTTTCTGTCTCTCTCCCTCCTGGTCTCTCTCTCTCTTTCTGTCTCTCCCTCCTGGTCTCTCTCCCTTTTTCTGTCTCTCTCCCTCCTGGTCTCTCTCTCTTTCTGTCTCTCCCTCCTGGTCTCTCTCCCTCTTTCTGTCTCTCTCCCTCCTGGTCTCTCTCTCTTTCTGTCTCTCCCTCCTGGTCTCTCTCCCTCTTTCTGTCTCTCTCCCTCCTGGTCTCTCTCTTTCTGTCTCTCCCTCCTGTCTCTCTCCCTCTTTCTGTCTCTCTCCCTCCTGGTCTGTCTGTCTGTCTATTTGTCTGTCTTTCTGTTTCTCTCTCTCACTCACGTACTCTCTCTCTCTCTCTCTCTCTCTCTCTTTCCTCTCTCTCAGGTCAGTAGGGACGTTCGCCCGGGCGCTGGACTGCAGTAGTTCAGTCAGACAGCCCAGCCTCCACATGAGTGCTGCTGCAGCCTCCAGAGATATCACTCTGGTAAGACACACACACGCACGCACGCACACACGCACACACTGATTGAATCAGTGGTGCCAGGTTTTTACATTAATTAATTACAAGACATTTAATGAATAATATGAATAAAAAATAAGAAACATCCATAATTCGCTTTCATTACAAATACTCAAAAGATGTAGCGTTTTTTTTTTGCTTAAAATTCAACCACGGCCACAACTTTCAAAGTAAATGAACCATCTCACCAATAATCACAATCCCCTTATCAACGATTACATATCACCTTCAACCAATCACACTTTCCCCCCCCGCCCCCTCCCTATCCACAATCACGTATCCCTTCAACCAATCACTTCCTTCCCCATCAACGATCACAAGCCCCCCCCCACTCTAACCAATCCTAAACACGTCCCTGTATCCCCCAATCAATGATCAAGTATCCCCTTCAACCCATCACAGCCTCCCCCCTATCCACAATCACGCGTCCCCTTCAACCCATCACATCCTCCCCCCCTATCCACAATCACGCGTCCCCTTCACCCATCAATCCCCCCCCTATCCACATCCGCGTCCCTTCACCATCACAGCCTCCCCATCAAGGATCACATCCCCCCCCTCCCTCCACTCTGACCAATCAAACGTCCCCTTATCCCCCTTCAACCAATCACACTGCCCCTATTCCCAATGGCTTATCCCCCTTCAACCCATCACATCCTCCCCCCTATCCACAATCACGCGTCCCCTTCAACCAATCACATCCTCCCCCATCAAGGATCCCATCCCCCCCTCCCTCCACTCTGACCAATCAAACGTCCCCTTATCCCCCTTCAACCAATCACACTGCCCCTATTCCCAATGGCTTATCCCCCTTCAACCCATCACATCCTCCCCCCTATCCACAATCACGCGTCCCCTTCAACCAATCACATCCTCCCCCATCAAGGATCCCATCCCCCCCTCCCTCCTCTCCGACCAATCAAACGTCCCCTTATCCCCCTTCAACCAATCACACTGCCCCTATTCCCAATGGCTTATCCCCCTTCAACCAATCACATCCTCCCCCCCCCCCCCCCCTATCCACAATCTCATGTGGTCCATGTGGTCCGGTTCAGTTCCACGCCATGGACACGCTGCACGGCGGCGGCTACGACATGACGCGGGCCATCGCGGCGCTGGTGCCCCAGGGGGGTCCCGTGCTGTGCCGGGACGAGATGGAGGAGTGGAGCGCCTCGGAGGCCAACCTGTTCGAGGAGGCCCTGGAGAAGTACGGCAAGGACTTCACCGACATCCAGCAGGACTTTGTGAGTTCCTACCACACCGCCGCCGGGAGGGAGGGCTGGAGGGAGAAAGGGGGATGGATGGAGGGAGAGAGAGAGAGGGAGAAAGAGAGAGGGAGGAGGGAGAAAGAGAGAGGGGGAGTGATGGAGGGAGGGGCTTGGAGGGTGAGTGAGGGAGGTGGGGAGATGGAGAAGCGCAAGGGAGAGGGAGAGAGAAAAAAAATACATCCATTAATTTTCCATAACCCGGTCCTTATCGTGAAAATGCTTCTTTTTTTTTAAATGTTAGAAATGTATTGGCTATTCAACAGATGTTCACGCTCCGAATTGCTATTTTACTATTACTCCAAATTATTATGTCTATACAATAAGCGACCGGCTAAGTGCTGCCTGAAGCTAGCCTAACTAAAACGTAATTACACATACTGTAGACTGTGTTAAACCCTTTTATTAGATTAGATTAGATTAGATTCAAATGTATTGTCATTGCACAGCACAAGTACAGGACAGCGAAAATAATTTAGCATCTAATTATGATACATGGAGTTCAAACTCTGTTCCACACAGATCCTTTTGACGTCTGTAGTAGTCTTTGCATGGTTCTGCTGTTTATGGGCTAGCATCATAGCTAGCCCATATCACCGCGCTGTGGCAAATGCTAGACTCTGCACGCACACACACACATTTATTTATTTCTGTATTTCTTTTATATTTATACATAAATATATATATATTTTTATCATTTAACCACTCATCTTGTGTGTGTGTGTGTGTGTGTGTGTGTGTGTGGCCATGACCTGGCGTTGAACCTGTGACTATCTCCAGTACCCATAATGCACCGAGCTTTACACACACACACACACACACACACACACACACACACACACACACACACACACACACACACACCACACACACACACACACACACACACACACACACACACACACACACACACACACACACACACACACACACACACACACACCTGTTCTTCCTTTCTTGTGTCCCTCTAACGGAACCGTAGAGTGTATTGTGGTTCCTTTTTGAACCCTAGCCCCGCCCTCTACTTTTCTCCCTAATTGTGGCTGGTGGTCTGAATCCAGGAGACGGTCACACAGACCCCCCCTCTCCCCCCCCCCCCCCCCCCCCCCCCCTTTGCACAACGACGCTTCTGTCACCACGGCTGAGGAGAGAAACACTGGCTTCGTTCTGCGTTCACTTTTTACTTCTTGCTGACCTCTGCAACATTCAGGGAAGAATGCTGCTGCCATTTAGTCAGGTTTTTTTTTTTCTTCTCCCCTGTCTCTCTCTCTCTCTCTCGTTCTCACTCTCTCTCTCTCTCGTCTCACTCTCTCTCTCTCTCTCTCACTCTCTCTCTCTCTCTCGTTCTCACTCTCTCTCGCTCGTTCTGACCACTTAATTGTGCGTGAGTGTGTGTCTCGCTCCACCACCTGGTGGCTCCGTGCCGTCACTACAGCGGGGAGATGGATGGACGGACGGCCGGACCAGCCGACAAAACGGCTGCTTGTCTAACCCTTTTTTGGGAGGATAAACAAACTTGGTAGAACAAGAAAGGCATTTTTTTGGGCCCTTTTCTGTCTGACTTACACTTGAATCCTTCTCCTTTGTGTGTACATTTTTTTTACATTTTTGTAAATTTGTCATTTTGAGGTGAAATTTATTTCCTACGTTTTTGGCCGCTGCCCAAACAAATGTCTTTCCAACAAAAGCCCAGCCCAGATAGAGGGAGCGTCATCCTCATGGTCTCCTAGTCTCCCCTCCTCTTTGTTTGTAGAGATGTGTAATGCTTAGGTCCCTCTAGGTCCTCTTAGGTCCCTCTAGGTCCCCCCCCTCCCGTCTCTATACTGTATGTACAGAGTCACCGAAACACTTCTGCCACCTGCCGTTGTTTTCCAAGGCTTCCTCCGCTGGTCCATCGCAGAAAGGGCTTTGGACAGCCACAAGATCAGACTCCACTTCGGCAATGCCTGGATCAAACCTATATCAAACCTGTTAATTAACTTAAGTGTGTGTTTTTGGAGGGTCACCCAGGTTTTTCTAACTTGACCGGAAAAACGACCTAACACGTTGTGTCTCTTCCCTAGTTGCCCTGGAAGTCTCTGACGAGCATCATTGAGTATTACTACATGTGGAAGACCACGGACAGATACGTGCAGCAGGTACAAGTCTCTCACCCTCACTCCTCACTCACTCACTCACTCACTCACTCACTCACTCACCGTTTGGTCATTTTAAGAGATTCGGTGACATGCGACTCGTCTACAGAAAGGGGAGTTTCACAGTTTTTTTTTTTTAAATGTTAGTTTTTACCCGCCGTTGTATCATTTCAACGTGGGTTGTATATGCAAATGAACAGCGGTTACCCTTCCGCCCAGACCCCCCCGCCATCTTAC
>CM051016.1:8056924-8081924 GCA_027704905.1 Muraenolepis orangiensis | reverse complement strand
GAGATATCTGGGTAAGCACACACACACACACACACACACACACACACACACACACACACACACACACTTGCTTCCACACCTTTTAAAGATGCAGAGCAGTTGTGCTGATGGTTCCCTCACATACTGTATGTGTCTTATCAAACTGATGATGTATTGAAACCTCAGTTGTGAGTTGTTGGCTTTGGATGTTGTTTATCCCCGTTGGAGTTTGGTGAAAGTTTGACGCATTGGTCTCTCTCTCTCTCTCTCTCTCTCTCTCTCTCTCTCTCTCTCTCTCTCTCTCTCGCTCTCGCTCTCTCTCTCCGGTCCACAGAGGCTCACCCGCGGCCAGTTAAAGCGGGTCCACCTCGGGGCAGCTCCATCGCCTCGGCCAGCCTGACTCCCATCAAGTCGTCCCCCATCCTCAACAACGGCTCCCCCACCATCCTGGGGAAGCGGTCGTATGAACAGCACAACGGAATGGACGGTACGCCAATGAGGAAAAACTAAAATACATGCCGGCTAAGAATCTAAACATGATTAAATCCTCTTTATTTGTCACATACACACAGTGACATGAGTTTCTCTGCACTTAACCCATCCTAGTGTTAGGAGCATTGGGCAGTGTAGGGGTCTAGTGCCTTGCTCAAGGGCACCTCGGCTGTGCTCGGGTGTTTCGTGGGGCTTGAACCCGCGACTTTCCGGTTCCCGAGCCAAGTCCCTACTGACTGAGCTATCCCGCCGTCCCAATCTTAACGCCTGAGCTAACGCACGCTAGCCGGCCACCGTGGCACCTGAAGCTCTGCGCGCTCACGGGGAACCTAAACACGTTAGCCCAGGAGTATCGCTGCCGTAACAAAGTACCTCGGCTAGCTAGCTATCTAGCGCATTGGAGTTCCAAGTTAACGCACTGATATTGGTAGCTAGCGTGTCCAGTTTCTTAGCCGGGCCGGCAACCCAAACATGCTCGCCAGGAAGAATGCATGTTACACAAAAGGAACCAGCGTGCGCTGGCTACCAAACTGGACGACTCACGCCGCCCATCTGAATTGGCTAGCTAGCGGTAAACCTACTAGCTAGCTATCTCAACAAACAAGCTAGCTGTTCAATGTAGACTCAATGTATCTCATAGAGGAGGCGATATAGAGAGAGAGAGAGAGAAGGGAGAGAGAGGGGGGGAAAGAGAAGGGAGATGGATTGAGGGAGGGAGGGAGAAAGAGAGGGGGGAGAGGAAGAGAGCTTGGAGTATCGGCCTGGATGTTTGTGTTTGGGTCTTTTTTTCTCTCTCTTCTTTTCGCTGGAGGCTACGGCCCGTGTTGTCATGGTAACGGTGGAAGAGGAAGAGGAGGAGGAGGAGGAGGGCAAGGGAGCCCGCTAAGTGTGTCCTGGGGGAGAGGAGGAGCAGAACTGGGCCGGAATTGGCCCCGGCCAAGGGAGGGCCTGGCCCTGGGAGGGCCCTAGCGGCACAATTGGAAGCAGATTTTCAGCGTTTTTTTATTTTTTTATCCTCCTTCAATATGCCAGGCTCTCCGGCAGGGCTTCATTCTCACGTGGGTCCGTTTCAGATCGGCGACCCACTTTCTATTCCTCCTTCACAAAACCCGGTGCTGTTGTGCATAAATTATTGGCTTGTTTGTTCGTGTTTTATTCATTTTACATTTGCGCATTGGAAAGTTTTTTTTTTTTCTTTTTTCTTTTCAAGCCGCAACGCCCGTGGAATACGAACGTTAAAGCTCTCTCCAAGAGACGGGGACATCCAAGGTGTATAGAGTATAGAGAGTTGACTTGAGGAGCGCAAATGTCCTCCGCTTTCTTATTGCTGAAGAAACGGTCGTTGAGTTTTTGGAATAGTTCATTAAGACAAATGGTTTTTGTGAAAAACAAAACATAAACAAACCTAAAAGCAGTATACCTTTTTTTGGTTTTTACCATCTGGGAGCCTTTGTCATCACTCCCAAGCTGTTGAAGATTAGATATATTTCATAAGATATATTTGTGTGTGGCGCCATTCAAGAATTACCTTTTTGCAAGACATATTTTCTAGTCTTTGTTTGAATACAATCGCTATGAAAGTGCTTGTCTTATTTTCCCCTCTCTCTCTCTCTCTTTCTGGTCCAAGTAGTCATCATTTAACAGATCAACAACATACTTATTGAACGGGTCTTGTGGGAATTATTTGTTATTTAGTTTAACACATCAAACTAATAAACATTTGGTTAGGCTTCGCTCAATACAAACAATAGCTAGAAGGGTCAACTTGAAGGATGGATTTGATCAATCACCGACTATTCTATTCTATTATGACCTTTATCTATGACTTTATTTTATCTCTTGGATTTTATTCTGTGCCGTCAAAAGGCCTCGCTGCTTTAGTTCCACGTGAATCAAACTCAGAGGGGAAATGAACAGGGAATTTTCATGAATCAAATGAGGACGTGCCCAAATGAAGCCGCGGTTCATCGCTCTGCCACAAGAGGGCAGAGGTGTTCATCTTTTGGGTGGGGGAACTGTCGGTGGCAGCAGTTCATTGATAACTAACTGTACTAACTGTACTCATTGATAACTAACTAACTGCTCATGATGTTGGCAAGGGGGGGGGGCTGAGTGCATTTTGGTGCCATACTGTGTGAGTGCTTGTGCGCATGCAATGTTTGTGTGTGTGTGTGTGTGTGTGTGTGTGTGTGTGTGTGTGTGTGTGTGTGTGTGTGTGTGTGTGTGTGTGTGTGTGTGTGGTGTGTGTGTGTGTGTGTGTGTGTGTGTGTGTGTGTGTGTGTGTGTGTGTGTGTGTGTGTGTGTGTGTGTGTGTGTGTGTGTGTGTGTGGTGTGTGTGTGTGTGTGTGTGTGTGTGGAGAGATCTGGGAATAGCTTCACATGTAGCTCCTCCCCCTCCTTGCAGGCGGTAAATCTAAAGGCCTGGCGCCCCAGTGGGACATCATGGCCAAGAGGATCAGCGAGCCGACCCGGCCCTCGGTGCACATGCGCGACGAGGTGCACGAGCTGGACTGACTGGCCCCCCGCCCCGGGACCCGCTGTACAGAACACTCCGGCCCTCAGGTGACGCCTCGCTACTGTGGTCCAAACACACACACACACACACACACCGCCCCCCCCCCCCCCCCCTCCACCACAACTCCTGGCCTGCTGCTCCCGCTCGTCCTCCTCCTCAGAGGCTGGCAGTTACATTGCATTACATTACAGTCATTTAGCAGACGCTTTTGTCCTAAGCGGCTTAACACGAGTATAGGCAAGAGAACAACTCGTCATAAGTGCATTTCCTTCCTAACAAGCTTCCAAGAGCAGAACCAGTGCTCGGGTAAAAGTACAATCAGTTGGCTCCCTAGATTTGACAATTAGTCACGCTTTTGTCCTCAAGCGAATTACAATAGTGTGTTTCAACAAAGGAAGGTAAGAGAACCGCTCGTCACTAGAAGGAAAAAGTGCATTTCATTCCTCACAACACGTCTCCGAGAAGTGAGCCAGTGCTCGGGGAAAAGCTCCAAAAGTTGACAAAAGAGCAATATCTAACTAAGTAATTAACAAGCAAACAATCAACTTAGTCCGACGCTAGTGAAGCTAAGTGGTGAGAGGACGCGCTAAGAGGAAATGTTTTTATTTGTTAACGCGCCAAGCTGTATATATATACACACAGAAAGATATGCCTTTCTGTGTGTCATTGTCTCAATGCCGGTAACGTCCATAGTGCCGGTTCAGATGATACACTCGTTCACACAACGTATCGGTTGTAGTTCCACTCACCTCAGCAGCAGGTATCAGACCCATAGTCATATTCCTAGATCATCAGTGGCTAGCGTTCCCCAAGCACCCGCAGACCGGTTCCGGGTTCGATCCTCTACGTCCCACAGTGCAGATTTTGAGCAAAGATGCCCCCAACCCCCGACCTGCTGGTGACTCCTCGGTGTGTATCTGAACGTGAACGCAATGTACAGCACCGGGTTTGTGATGCAAGTCACTTACTTTGGTGAAAAGCATCTGCTGAACGATGCATGGCAAATAAATGGATCAAATCGGTTCTCGGCTGGACCCGCTAACCGCATGTCTCTGTGTTGACCAGCAGGGGGGGGTTGGACGTCCATATGGGAAGGTGTTTTCCTACAAGCCATGGCTGAAGGCGGCGGAGGAGGAGGAGGAGGAGGAGGCGAAGGAGGAGGAGGAAGAGGAGAAGAAGGGCAACAGTGAAGAACAAGGAAGCTAAGCTATGTTAGCCTCCTCAATTTTCAGTCAACAGGGGGGGGGGGGGGTCCTTGTGGCTGCTGCCTCCCCCCCCCCCCCCCCCCCCCCTCCCTCCCGAGACCAACCCCCGTCGTTACGACCCGGAGGCTGGCACTCTTCTGTCACGAGCCTCGCTGTACAGGACTCTTGTTTAATACCTTCACTTCTGGTTATCTTTACCGTCATTGTAATTATTATTTTGTTCTATTTTTGGTTGTTTTTTCCGTTCGTTTCCGTTTTTATTTTAATATTTTTTTTTTACCATCTGTAACTCTGAAGTGTGTTCTTACTTCATGTCTGACCGGACGAAGAAACCCTTGTGTGTGTGTGTGTGGGGGGGGGGTTTTGTTTAGAGAAAATAAAGACTTTGAAGCGCCCCCTGGTGGAGAAGGAAAGGGTCTGGTAACATATATATATATACACACCACTCATATTGTCTTTTGTTTAACGCGTTTAAAAAAAACAAAAACAACGGGAGCTCAGGTTTGATTCCCGCAACGCAAAGCCGCCTCCCCCCCCCCCCCCCCCCCCGCGCTTCTTCTTTCTCCGACTTTTGAATGCTTTTTACCGGATTCTTCTTCTTCTTCTTCTCTCTTCTTCTTTCTTCTTCTCCTTCTTCTTCTTCTTCTTCTTCTTCTTCTTCTTCTTCTTCCGTTCGATTCTGTCCATTCTGCTCTTTTGGCCGATGAAGTTTAACTTATTGAGAAAGACTCGCTGTTTTTTCTACTTTTTTCACAACACGTCAAATGGATCTCTTTGCTTGGATGATGTAATTAAAAAGATGATTGATTTTTCGCCCCCCTCTCCTCCTCCTCGTGCGTGGTGTGTGTTCCCCGTCGGTTTTCGGTTTGGGTTTGGGTTTTGGATTCACTCAACGTCACTTCAAGTGTCAAAAAACGACAACAAACGACACAACAGCCCAGCTTTGACCCTCGAGACGCTCTTTTCTTTGCACTTGCTCAGGCCTCGTCTCATCATCATCATCATCCGCCCGCCCGCCCGCCCCGCCGCCTTTTCCTGCGTTCGCTCAGGAGCCAGGAAGTATGTTTACACGATACGGAGGAAGTGTTAGCAACCGGAGCCTTTTTTTGGGGGGGGGGGGGTTTTTTCAAAATAAAAGTGTTAAAAAAAACAACAACTAAAAAACCACACACGATACTAAAGGCTATAGATTTTGGATGAACTTTTTGCTACTTTGACATTCGTTCAATCGATGGTTCAATAAAAAGCGAGGATATTCGGGTTTGGAGAATAACCACTTTGTAAGTACGGGAGTTTGGTTTGTATCTTATAGCCAAAACAAAAAAAATTGCTGTGTTTTTTTCTTTTTTCTTTCTTTCCATGGCGACACACATGTTGCTGCAGAAGCCATCGTCAAGTTGGCACTTTGAAACTTTCCTAAATAAAACAAAGTTACATCATCAGCATTAAGCAGTGGTACTCACTATATATTTTTTTTGTCGGAGGGCCGCTTTGGGGTGAGATAATAATTTTGGAGGGACGCAAACATTGCTTTAACTTTAATGTTGTTTATTGCAGCGTTTCTCAACCATTTCTCAGTCACGGCTCCCTTTAAAACAAGTAGCCAAATAGCCTATAAGGGTCTATGTTTGCCCGGGTGGTTGGAGGCCGCTGCTCTACATCCTTCTGACAGTCAATGCAGGCACACAAATTAGTTGTCATGAGAGTACGATCGTTGTTTTGTGCACCATCCTGCATCTGCAATTAATTCCGCATACAGGCCGAATTTCTAGTTATTCTCGCAACTCATGCACTCGGGCCCAACTCGGTCCAAGCGCTTCACTCAACTCATCGATAATGAAAATAAAACTACCATTATTTTTTTTGGACAGCAGAGAAAGGCTTGTTTTATTCACACACGTGAAAGCGTCAACATCTAGGCGTAACATTGTAAAGCAAAACACAGTATAATAACCCTTAAGCTCCGTTCATCATTCACTTCTCCTCCTCAACCCGTTCCATTTTCCTTGTCGAGACGTAATTTATGTTTAACTATAAATCAATCCATGTTGACTATGCAAGGGCTCAGTCCAATGGATAGATGTATTGCTCAGTCCTCAGTGTACTGCCGACTCGCTTGCAAATATTCTTCTTCGGTCTGCTGCGGCTTGCTCCTAAACGGCGCCGACACCGCCACCCTGTGGGTGATCCAGGCAACTACAATGAGTGTTGATTACGATATATGATTTTTTCTTTTTTCTTAAATGATTGCCTTGTGAGCCGCATGTGGCCCCTGGCCGGGCCACATGTGGCCCGCGGCCCACGCAATGGGTGCCACTGGAATAAAGCGTTTAATCAGTCGCAGTGTTCCTGTGTGTACCGTGTTAGTCTGAAGATGACTTTAATTACTATTAATTTAGTGTGTGTGTGTCTAATAAATGTGGTCATTGCGTTTGTTTGCATGCACACACACGATTTGAACCTGATTAAGTCCAATTGCCATAAAAAGAAAACCTTGGTTTGTTTAATCAAATAGTTTGGTTTGTTAACCGCCAAGATAAGTCATTATTATCCAGTATAATGTCACTTAAAACACTAGGGCCCTACTTGAGATTCATGAGTGGCCATGTAAACTCACGGTATGCTAATTCTTACTTCAAATGACCGGAGTCCCTCTATTCAGTCTGAACTGGAGTAACATGTGCAATGTCAACTCAAACCCAGTTTACGAGTGTTACCGGGAGTGTCTCGCACGGGGTTCGAACTCACGCTTCCCGGCATGAGAGGCGACGCTCTAACGTGAGAAGCTAAATTAATAATGGATGCTTCTGTATAGCGCTTTTATCCAAAGCGCTTTACAAGTCATTCACCCATTCATACACACGTCCATCCACCGACGGCGGAGTCAGCCATATGCAAGGAGACAGCCAGCACGTTAGGGGTTAGGGTGTCTTGCTCAAGGACACCTCGACAGCTTTTGCTAGGAGGAGGAGCCAGGGGGATCGAACCAGCATTGTGAGGCGATCGCTCGACCTCCTGAGCGATACTGCCGCAAAAAAAGTGCCATTCCACCCCCTTTCTGAAAGTGGGCCGGTCAAGGGACTAAATGCCAGGGCCGAATTGTTGTCCCAGTCCGCCCCTGGCTCACGGGCTTCATCGCCAGAACGGCATTTAGGTGTCAGGGAGTGAGGCTAACTTCACTGCACAGCACCACCTGCTGGTGTGTTTTACAAGTACATCCTTGTGTGTTCTTAACAGGTGATGGGGCAGCACCTCCCGTGGAAGGGCCATCGGACACTAGCCTGTGATGTCATGAGTTTACCCCCCCCCCCCCCCCCCCCCCCGGACATCGCCCTCCACTCACCCCCTCTCCCCCCCCTTTTAACATTGGGGAAAGTTCCAGCTGCAGTGCACAGAAACCTGAGTGTCACCACAAGGCATGGGAGGGAGAGTTTGTCCGGTGGTGGAAAAATTATAAATAAAAAGGCTTGCCGCATACTGCCATCTTCATTATTGCGCTCTCCTGGTGGGAGTGGGATATTGGCCGGCTGGTAGATGACTCAAGCCATGAGATACGACATCGCCTAACTCCTACAGTTGGAATATTTGTATTCTATTCTATTTCTGTCTTTTGGAGGATTGACCGTTTTATTTAAGGAGAGCAGCGCAGTCACAGAGCGTACCGCTGGGGTTTGAGAGCGGCAGGTGTGGACAGGTGTGTAGGCTGGTGTAGGAAGGAGTGTTTGAGTTGTAAGATGCTCTAAACCCCTTACCTGTGTAACGGTCAGTGTCCCGCACTGGGCTCGATCTGACGACCTCCAGCGTGAAAGGGGGTGTTCTAACGTGAGAAGCTAAAACCTCTAGCTTCATCGCTAGAACGTCTGTTTGGGTGTCAGGGAGTGAGGTTTACTTCGCTGCACAGCACCACCTGCTGGCGTCCGTTACACCCGCTCCCCTCAGTGACATGTGGATCTGAAGTCCTCCTCCAGAGGTATATTTAATGACATGGTAAACACTGGCTCGGTTAGGGGGTTCATAGAGGCTAGGAGGTATGTATTGCAATGTCAACCTCATTTTGATTTCAATGACTCTTGATTCCTGTTTACTGTTTATTTATTGTACCCCTGTAAGTAGGCTGATCTGATCTGAGGTGTGCCTAAAGCAGTGGCTAACCGTGTCTAATAAAACAATAAACCTCTCGGGTTTATTGTTGCGGGACCTCCAGGGCTCCAGAGAGGCACCGGGACTTGTCTGAGTCGAGTCCGACACGGGGCCCCCTTGTCGGACTGAGCTAGAGCGATGTACCACTGTTTTGCGCGAGCTCCAGAGCTCCAGAGATTGACCGGGACTATGCTCTGAATGTGTTCGACATGGGTCACCACCGTCAGACTAGCTAGAACGATGTACCGCTGATTTGCCCGACTTCCATACGCTGACTCTCTACTATACTGTATATACAGTACTATACTGTACTATACAGATCTACAACACCGATACTGAGGGTTCCAGGGTCTTCTCTGAATACCTTGAAGGCCCTGACAGTTCACCACTGGCCTAAAGGGATGTTTACAGGTTAACTCAACCCAAGCTCAACCAACCCGGTTTGTGGAATGTGTCTTCACGACATTCCGGTTTGCGTTGATAAATGACGTAACGCTACTTTTGTGATACTTTAAGATAAAGTGGTCTACTGTTTTGTCTTGGGGGAGGGGGGGGGGGGACATTTACTCGGGCAGGATGGGTAGACCTTTACTGTATATCCCCTACTGCGTTAGACCAGCTAGTATGAAGGCAAGGCAAAAGGAGGATGTATCGAGGTCTAATTCATTCAAGGATCTTGCATCATCAGTTTTGCTTTTGTTTATCGACAAGGCACTCCGCTTGCTTTGGGCCCTGTTCTGAGTCGGTGAAGAAAGCGTTAACCACCGGGGATACCGGAAAGAAAAGGAAAAAACCCTGCTGTCGCATTGAAGTAAAATGTGTACATTTTGACGAGAGGGAGGGAGGGAGAGAGAGAGGGTGGGTGAGAGAGAGAGAAAGAGTGTGTGTGTGTGTGTGTGTGGGGGGGGGGGGGGGGAGAGAGTGTGTGGTGTGGGGGGGAGAGAGAGAGATAGGGGGAATGGAGAGAGGGAGAGAGAGAGAGAGAGAAACACGTAGAGAGAAACACGTAGAGCGAGAGAGAGAGCGAGAGAGAGAGAGAGAGAGAGAGAGAAACACCGGTGCCGGCAACGGAACGAGCAAGACACACACACACACACACACACACACACACACACACACACACACACACACACACACACACACACACACACACACACACACACACACACACACACACACACACACACACACACACACACATATACCACGCGAGCGGCGTATCCCGGGGTGGTTTGCTGCAACCGAATCGCGTGTGACCGACCGACCGTCGGCCCCCCAGGAGAAGGAGGACCGTCCGTCCGTCGGCCCCCCCAGGAGGAGGAGGACCGTCCGTCCCGAGCAGCGAGCAGACGGACCCGGTAGGAACGTTAAGGTAAGGGAACCACAAACGACCCACTGGAAGCGGCTCGTATCTACACACCTGCATGTTGGCGTACCAACAACCAGCTGGGATAACAACAACAACAGCACAATGCGAAGCCTTAGTGTGTGTAGTCTGTTTAGACTTTATTAGGGATCATGAAATGTTTTAGCCGTGGGGAATCGAACGAGAACTCCCGTTCCTGTATCCTATATAACAACAACTGGGATCGCAATGCCATTCCGATCAATTAAGTTAACGGAAAAATCGCTGCTATGCATGTGTCTGAATTTGGGTGTGTGTGTGTTCTGTTCACACAGGTTGGGCGTGCTTTTTTAGTTTTTCTTTCATTTTGATGTACACCTGTCACTTGATTGTTTGCCCTGCAAATAGAGCGTCCCTCAGAGAGGGGGCGGGACGGGGGGGGTCATAACACATATGGCAGGACGGGTTTATTATTATATATATATATACGGCCACGGGACGACTTTCATCCACACCAACACATGGGATAGAGGTGCACCTGTTCAAGGATGAGAGAAGAGAAAACAAGCTGTGTGTGTGTGTGTGTGTGTTGTGCGGGACATTGACTTGTCACTTTCGTGTGTGTGACACACACACACACACACACACACACACACACACACACACACACACACACACACACACACACACACACACACACACACACACACACACAGCAGCCTCCAGTGAAGAGTGTTTGCTGGGTATAGCCGCACTCTGTCAGCCATCCTGCAGGACGCTGCACCGAAGTCGCGTCGAGTGGGCACGCGCACGGGCACGGGCACGCGCGTATCAATCGGCCCGCCGCGTATCGTATAGTTCTTCGGGACAAAAGAAGATGACTTTCACTATAGCGTCATGAATTAGCCATAGGCCTCCTATATAGTGTTGAAATCGCAGTTGTGACTTGTTTACTTTAAATTTCGATTGATGGTATATATTTAGTATTTGTGTTGGTAATTGTTTGTAGGTTTGGTGTGGGATAATGTCACACTAACTAACTGCTCGAGCAACCTGGTGTACTGTATGAACAGGTCTGTCAGTCACACGGGATGTGGAGTCCCCTTTTGACCTACCAAAGGTCCCTTGATGGAAAAAGCTCACAGAACCGTTGGGGACAACAGTGTTATGACACAGCTGATGTCTTTGAGGTTGCAACATTTATTTTGTATTGTATTGTACTAGAGGCAGTACTGCGTGGATGCTTATTACCTCCCGCTGTAGCAGATGAGGCCAAGGTTATGTGTTCACCCCTGTCTGTCTGTCTGTCTGTCTGTCTGTTAGCAAGATAACAGTTCAGTACAGTATTCGACAAACGATTGGATTCGACAGAGATTACTTATGGCCCACGGAACAGTTGATTAGGTTTTGGTGCAGATCCGGATCCGAATCCAGATCCAGGGGACTTTTTGGTGTGCAAGACACACATACACATACACATACATACATATCCACATACAGTACACACACACTGTGTCTGTGTGAGTATACGGCTGTGTTCAACACCTGGAGTTGCAGTAACAACTCCCCTCCCCTGTCCCCAGATGTAAATGTGTTTTATATACAGTATATATATATATATGTATATATATGTAAACAGTATATGTGTATATATATACATATATATACACTGTATATATATATATATATATATACACATACAGGCAAGTGTTTCGCTGAAAGGTCCTATAGGTTTGACGGACATTATAGACGCTGTCGATTTAGTTTCTTCTCCGAGGTAATGTTACTGTCTTCTATTACTGCTGAATCATTTATCTGAGGCGGTCACCCGAGGTGGGGGAACTCAGGTACACGCCGTGGGAGGAGGTAGGGGTCAGGGGGTCATCTTGACCAAGGGTTAGCTGAGCTCCCTGCCCATAGAGACAGCAGACTCTGGGGATTGAACCAAGCACCTTGAGGCTGGGGGGTCCAACCAACACCCACCACCATCACCACCACCACCATCACCACCACCACCACCACCCCCCCCACCCCCACCACCACCACCACCACCTCCACCACCACCACCACCACCGCGACACCATCTACTAAGGTCAACACGATCAACTATCTACCAAGATGAGGAGGAGGAGGAGGAGGAGGAGGAGGAGGTGGTTGACTGGACCCACTTCCCATCTCCTGTGATTTATTAACCGTTGGACACTAAGAAGTCAATGAGTGATATTTTTTTACTCGGATACGTTTAATTCCGAAGCTTTTGACCGAGTCTGAAACTGTTGAAAGTATTCGATCAATATTGGAGCAACTCCAAAAAGTTTGAAAAATGAATAAGATATATATATAATATATATAAAATCGATATATACATATAATGGCGTGTGGAGTATAGTTAGCATCCAGCCTGCTGTATATATTCCTTTTATCGTCATATGTAAAAGTCTGCTTCTCTTCACACGACTTATCCGTCAGAGATCTATTCTTTCTATTCTTTCGATTGCTGGTTTTTTTTTCTTTGATCAGATTAGGCAGATTAACACGTGGGCGTCGACCTCGTGAGGTCCACCGCGGCGGTGCTAGCTCCGGAACCGACTCCCAAAATATATTCTAATCTAATGGTTCAGAATATACACACGCACGCACGCACGCGCGTGCACGCACGCACGCACGCACGCACGCACGCACGCACGCACGCACGCACGCACGCACGCACGCACGCACGCACGCACGCACGCACGCACGCACGCACGCACTGTTTCATTCAAACTAGAGGGGGGTGGGGAGAGGGAGGGAGAGAGAGATGGAGGAGGAGAGGAAAGGTGACAGGAGAGAGGGGGAGGGAAATGAAAGGAAAGAGAGGAGGGGAGAAGAAGGGTGAGGGAGAGTGGGGTGAGGAGAGAGAGAGAGAGAGAGAGAGAGGTAAGCTGGAAAAGAGTGGGACGTAAAGAGAGGAAGAGGGAGGGAGGGGAGGGAGAGAGGGGAAGGGATGAGGAAGAGTAGGGGAAGGAGAGAGAGGGGGATAAGGTGAGGAAAAGGTGAGAATTAGAGAATACAAGAAGATGAAGAAGATGACTAATGTGTGACAATTATTAATTATTATTATTATTAAGATAGAATTGGGAAGAGAAAGGCAGATGGCGAGAGAGAGAGCGAAAGAGAGAGCGACAGAGAGAGAGAGAGAGCGAGAGAGCGAGAGAGAGAGAGAGAGAGAGAGAGAGAGAGAGAGAGAGAGAGAGAGAGAGAGAGAGAGAGAGAGAGAGAGAGAGAGAGAGAGAGAGAGACGGTTAAAGAGGCCCTACATGTGTATATTTGTTAAGTCAACCCGGAGATGGCTGAACACACGAGGAGGACAAAACAATGATATATAATCCAAAGAGAGAGAGAGAGAGAGAGAGAGAGAGAGAGAGAGGTCACACACACAAGGTCTGTCCCTGTGCTTCACCAGACGCCACAGTAGATTAAGCGGTCTCTGATTCAGGGGTCGGGTCATGGGATTAACCCAAACCTAGAGCTGTCCTTACGTAACGCCCGCAGAAAAATACATACAAAACCCATCACATTACGTGGTGAGGGGCGGCAGTAGCTCAGTCTGTTGTGGACTTTTGGGGGCTTGGGAACCGGAAGGGTCGCCGGTTCAAGTCCCCCAGAAACGGACCAAGTACGGAGTGAGAACTGGTACTTTGGGGGGGGGGGGGGGGGGAGGTGCCAGTTCTCCTCCTGGGGCACTGCCGAGGTGCCCTTGAGCAAGGCACCAGATCCCCTGCACTAACTGCTCCCCTAGTGCAATAGTATGTACAATAGCTGCCCGCTGCTCCTGATACTAGGATGAGTTGAATGCAGAGAAACACATTTCACTGTGTGTGTGTGTACCTCTAAGTGACCACTAAAGAGGATTCTTTATTTATATCTTTATATATATATATATATATATATATATATATATATATATAATCATGTGCATGTCCACCGGACAAAAAGATCACAATAACACAGTAAATAATATGCCTTCAAGTCCCATCATAAAGATGGCACGCTGCTCTGGGTATGAGGTGTGTTTAGTGTGTGTTTCAGGGAGGGCTTTATATAGCGCGCAAACACTCCATATAAAGCAACACGCACACGCACACACACGCACGCACGCACACACACACACACACACACTTACACACTTATACACACACACACACATACCCCCCAGCTCTGCGTATCTTGTTTAGGTTTTAACCTTGAGGGCTGCTGTCCAAGAGAACACACACACACGCACGCACGCACGCACGCACGCACACACACACTGCGGCGTTCCGGGAGCTTCTGTCTGTGAAAATTTCCGCCATGCGCAGAGGCCTTGGCGTCTCGTTGCTGCAGTGACCCCTGTCAGGTCTCTCTCTCTCTCTCTCTCTCTCTCTCTCTCTCTCTCTCTCTCTCTCTCTCTCTCTCCTCTCTCTCTCTCTCTCTCTCTCTCTCTCTCTCTCTCTCTCTCTCTCTCTCTCTCTCTCTCTCTCTCTCTCTCTCTCTCTATGTTGGTGTTGTTCAATTGTGCAAAATACCATAGAAAATTGAAAAGAAAACATTGATAAACTATGTATCAACTAAGCATATACAAATATATATATAAAATATATAAAACTAAATGCAACAGTATTTACAATTGAGTTGGAATAGATGCAAGTGCAGCGTCCGAATCGAAATAAATAAATAAATAAAGTTAAAATAAAGTAAAAAAAAATTATAAAGTTGCCACACTCCTCACGTATGAGGTTGTTTTATCGGACCGCTACGACACCGCCGGGCGGGGATATCCTGGGCGTGGGGAGAGCAAGGACGAGCCATCACCACACGCATTCAGAGGATGAAACTACACCACCGCCGATGACCATGATGACGATGACAAGAAGGCTCTGTAGGCTAAAGTGATCTTAGTAAAGGGAACACAAAGTTATAAGCGGCTTTTCTCAGCAGAAAGGATCTTCCTCATGTCATGGGGGTGGGTTAGGGGAAACCAATACAAAGTAAAACGTTTAAAAATGTAATACAATTAGACTTGAATATAAGGCTGCTTAATTAAATCTCCTACAGTTAAAGTTCTTTATTTTTTATACTGAATGGGTCCAAGTAAATACCTAAGATTAAAGTAATGAGTTTTCCCAAATCACAGTAATCGTTGACCTATTTATTGTATATTATTGATTTATACCTACGCCTATGTCTAGGTCAGCCAATCACCTGACTCCTATGCCTAGGTCAGCCAATCAGCTGTGGCTACGATTTCACGAATTAATTAATATCTTATCGGGGAAATTGGGAACGCGCTGCGCTCAAAATGACAGCAACTTCCCGAGCTACTGTGAGTCGTGGGAGGGAGCCGTGGTGAACATTTGCATAATTAAAAATTGCAACGAGGCCAATGGGTCCCTTCATGCTTGTAGTAGTTACATAGACTGCCGTCGGTGGCATTTGGGTCATTTTGGTGGAAAAAAAATATACAGGTCAACTTCTTCCTTCTTTTAGATGTCGTGCGACCACACCCTCGTCTCCAGTCCCACTCAGAAGAGGCCACCCTCTGAACGGTGGGTCTTATCGGGGGACAGGTGGTGATTATGTGGTCCGCAGCTCCAGCTCCCCACATCCAGTCTGCCAGGCCCCACTACTTCATAGCCGATTTGAAGCAGCCGACCCCCAGTACGTAGGGCGGTTCAGCAGTGTCCATTGCCGGCGTGGTAGTTCTTCTTCTCCCTCAACGCCATCTCCCGCATCCCCGGATGTAACGGTGGATACGTGTTGGCCCCGCCGACTCCCACTCCTGCTTCCAGGATGTCGTCAGCCATGCTTTTGTAGACGGGTCCTCAGGGATAGACCTAAGCATCTCTTGTGCCGCCTTATTGTAGGGGTGGCGGCACTACTTTAGTTATAGTGTCATGCAGGATATGCCGGTCATGTTTCCGGGCTTTCCTTGTCAGAGCGAGGGTAACAGCCTCTCGATGGATGGTCAGCCGGGGCAATTCCCGCAAGGAGGGGCAGGTAGGACACAGGGGTGGCCTTCAGGCAGCCAGTTATGGTCTGGAGGGCGTTGTTAATGGCAGCATCAACCTTCTTCACATGCGGGCTTCTTCCCCAGGCTGGTGCACAGAATTTGGCTGCAAGGGAAGACCAGGGCTTGCGTGGAGATTCGTAGTGTCCAGGTGAAGGCTCTCCCGGTCGTATCAGCAAGGCGACGGATAAGTGAGACCCTTGATGTCACTTTGGCCCCTCACTTCTTCTTGGTGTTGTTAGTAGGATAGTGTCCTATCCAGTCATACACCAAGGTACTTTGGGGCTTGCTTAAACTCAAGGCACTTGTTATCAATGGACACATCCAGTTCCCTTTTTGCTTCACTGTTGTTAAGATGGTATGCCGCTGACACGACCTGGTGCCTTGCCTTGCTTGAGTTTGCAGATGAGATCAGCTGTTGTGAAGTCCCCTGATAGGTTACCATCGACACTGGCCATCCTAGACAGAGAAGATACCTTGCGCTATGTAAGGGAAGCGGCCGCTTTTCAGGAGCTGGGATGCAATGGCGTTTGCTGTCACCGGTGAACTTGGGGGGGCGTGGGTGTTGTTAGCTGCCTTTCGGCTGATTGATGGTCTGCCACGCCTTAGTGGCGTGGGTGAAGTCGATTGACTCAACGACCTCAGCCCATCCGGCCCTACGGTTGGCGTCCAGCTTTTGGAGTAGTTCCGCTGCCGTCGCATCCACTTCTTCTCTGGAGCTAGACCTGCTGGTGGTCATTCTTCATCCCAGCCTGAGATGTAGTACACTGAAGCCTCACTGGATGGTTCTCTTTGCTGCAGTAAGCTGCATACACAGCATCCACATCTGCGGTGTCCGGGAGACCGACTGATGTTCTTTCTGTCTCCGGTCAATGAAACAAGTGAATGAAAACCCATTACTTTCATCCTTGGTATTTACCTAGACCCCTTCAGCATAAAATGAAAAACAACGATAATATTTTCCGATATCCGGGATCTTTAACCAAGCTACCCAGTATTGTACTACAAATGAAGGTTATGTATTAGTAATTATTTCCCCATTTTATGTATTTCCTATTTTTCTTTGTTCATGTTCTTTGAACCGATTAAGGTCTTAGCTCTGGCCAACAAGATAGATCAGCCATGAGGACGTCACACTTAGTCTTACCATCCTTTCTTAATTTATTTCTCTCTTTTTATTTTTATTTTCTTTCTATCTTTCTTTCTTTCTTTCTTTCTTTCTTTCTTTCTTTCTTTCTTTCTTTCTTTCTTTCTTTCTTTCTTTCTTTCTTTCTTTCTACAGAGCATCCAAAGCCATCAAAGTTGCAGCAACGTCGTTGCGTGAATAATTGAAAAAAAATAGGCAGAACTTTACAACGCAGAAGACCAGAGCGAAATCCATCAATGATTCAACACAACATTACCGTAACGCGACCCCCCCCCCCCCCCAAACCCCCCCATCCACCCATTTTCTGATATCAATGGTTTGATATCCTATTATACATGAGACGTTGTCTGGCATCAATCTTCCCGATCGCCAGGATCCATAATTATTAATGTGTCCTGAATAGTTAATGCTAAAACCCCCAGATGTCACGGCCTTGACGTGAACATCGAGTGATCAAGTCCAACGTTGCGATCGGCGATCAATGATTTTGTTTAACGTCGTCCACCGGCTCCGGTTTCATTCCTGTGATTTCAGAATCGGTGGATGAACGTAGACCAACGTACTTTCTCCTCCACTGCCTCTGACCCCCAAGTGTTCCTCAGACGCAACGCAAAAAGGCGACTCAAAGCACACAGCTGTGTGTACGTTCTAACAATAGAACACACACAGACCAGAGTGCAGCTGTGTGTCCACTGTGGGGACATCCGAACAAAAGCCACGCAGACGCCCAGAACGGCCCAGAACGGCACTTTAGAAGGTCCTTCATGATGTAAACACTCAGAAGCCGTCCCCTGGGTCACCGAGAGCACAGGAGCATCGCTCGCTAGTCACAGATCTCTCTCATTTGAACCTTTTGAAGGCCGTTCTCTATAGACACGTGTGGTAGCTGGTGAGGAGGTGCACTACACAGGGGAGCGTGGTTTAGCTTCCACGGGCAAGAAGTTTGATCTGAGAAAACTCAATTTTTATCGTTTAGTTCTTTATTGACAACATTGCAATCAGAATCAGCCAGCCACCTAACCAATCAGCCAAGCAAGCCTTCTCAGCACTAATTGACCTGTCTTTAAATTGATTAGGCCATTGATTAGGATGAGAGGTATATGCTCCCCTTCTCTCTCTCTCTCTCTCTCTCTCTCTCTCTCTCTCTCTCTCTCTCTCTCTCTCTCTCTCTCTCTCTCTCTCTCTCTCTCTCTCTCTCTCTCTCTCTCTCTCTCTCTCTCTCTGTGTATTCTCTGCATTTTTTCTCTCCCTTATTCTGTCTTATATTTCCCTTTTATCATCTTTCTCCACTCACTCTCTTCCCCTTCACACCTGACAACCTCTCTCGCACAAAATCTCTCTCTCTCTCACACACGCACGTGCGCACGCACGCACGCACGCACGCACGCACGCACACACACACACACACACACACACACACACGCACACAGGTCTACACCCCTCCCACACAGCTGACCATACAAAATTGCCCAGTGAGGAAGCAGTCCGGATCAGTGATCAATACACCGTGCTTTGGTGATCAATACACAGTGCTTTGGTGATCAATACAGCTGTATTTAATCTAGAAGGCCAATCAAAATCGCTGACCCGCAATGACATCACCAAAATCATCCCTCTTGTGTGTGCGTGTGTGTGTGTGTGTGTGTGTGTGTGCGTGTCTGTCTGTCTGTCATCGCTGCCCACGGTTAGCTTGATTGAGCACAATAGAGAACAGAGCGGCACCTTTTGGAAAAAAGTCCCTGTACGTCAGTAACAAGGCTAGTTTTCCACCGCCGAGGTAGGGAGGTTGTTTATGAGGCGGAGGTTTCCGACCCGGTCTGGCATGTGAGCCAATTTTTTCCCCGCCATCGGTGATGGACAGGAGGTTATGTTTCCATCCCTGAGAGCGGGCGCCAACGAACGCTCTGGAGGTTTGCTGGTTCTATTCCTTACTAACTCCGGAGTTAGTATTACACTCCACCTTACGGAGGGAGCAGGTGGTATGGAAACCGAAAGGGGTTGCCGGTGCTAATCCTTGCTGAAATCACCCGTCCCCGTCCCCCCCGTCCCCCCCACCGGTAAGCTCGGTGCCACCTGGATGGATGCCCTCCCCTGGGGCTCGTGTGAAACATATGCCAGCTCTGGGCTCTCCCTCGCGGCTATAAAAGCAATAAACACACTCCATTAATAGTGCCGGTTTCGGTTTGCATGCCGGCCTTATGCTATGCTATGCTATGCTGGGCTATACGACACCAGTTTTGTTTATTGTCTTAATTAATTAAGACAAGAAGATATTCCATTTAGTAAAAGTTCAGCCATAATGGCGTGACGGTAGCATCGCAACACACGCGCTCTAAGTAATGAGTGACCCGGGAACAGTCAGCGGGATATCAGGGTTATAACCTCAGCTAGCGTCATAGCGTCAGATGAATGAGACCAAGCAAGTGGCACGCAGGTCGCTGCTATTGGCCGGCGTGGGGGTCAGCTGATCAGAAGGGAAGGATGGGGTGGGGGTTGTTATTCATACGAATCCAGAAGTAGTGTTACTACTTTGAGTCATGAGCATGGACCAGGATATATATATTATGTGTTTAAAGCGTGATGTTTATTTGTGATAATACATCTGCTGAATGGCTGTAATGTCGTATGTAATGTAATGTAGTGTAATGTCCAACCGGGGTTTCAACCAATCGGCCGTGGCTGGCCTTGGCGGACCCGGGATTCTCAGGATGGTGTCAT
Organism: Muraenolepis orangiensis; assembly: GCA_027704905.1. Classification (NCBI taxonomy): domain Eukaryota; kingdom Metazoa; phylum Chordata; class Actinopteri; order Gadiformes; family Muraenolepididae; genus Muraenolepis; species Muraenolepis orangiensis. The sequence goes on along the minus strand of CM051016.1, from coordinate 8,062,358 downwards.
GGGTGGGGTGGGGTGGTGGGGGGGGAAGAGGGGGTCTGTGGTTGGGGGGGGGCGGGGTCAGCAAATGTTCCCTGTAATCAAGGGTGTCAGAGCGCACAGCTGCCAGTGTGTGGAAGAAGCCACCGCAGTGACTGTGTTTACTGATGGGCCCCACCGAGGCCATTCGAGTTACAGGGAATAACAGCATGTTGTGTTTTCCTTTCACCGGGTTCTTCCGCTGACCCAGACAGCGACCTGTGTGTCTTGCACACTCTCTTCCCACCCCCTCCCCTCCCCCCTCCCCACCCCCACGATGCTGAGTGAGTTGCCACGGCGATCGATGTATGCGGGCGATGACAGCGTGGATGGCGGCCGGTGCAGGCGGTGATGGATGTGACACAATCAGCGTGGCTCTGGATTGAGCACCAACCACCGACCACCTGATCTGAATCACTGGACACAGCAGCACAAGCTTGTACAGTGTATAAGACTAATGAGGAGGAGAGGCTTGGCTGATTGTGGGTTAGGAATGGTGCATTCCATGCAAATAGATACGGACTGAGTTCAACTGTGAGAGTGATTCTCAAGTCAGAGGAAGATGTATTATTACAATCAACATTTTTTTTAAACTTTTCAAGACAAAGATAGAAAAAGCCGCCTTGCTGTTGGTTCTACCAGCAGACTTGTTTTGAAGTCTGTATGTTTTCATTTTTATTTTTTTCGTTATTTATCTACTATTGTGTCTCCTATGTTACACTGATTTAGGCTAAGGGACACTCTGGTCGACTTTAAAGTTATTTGGACATAGAGATTAGCCTTCTTGTCACTATTTTACACACACACACACACACACACACACACACACACACACACACACACACACACACAGCACATAGCTGTATCTCCTTTATGCATTCAGCCCCACAAGCTTACAAAGAAACTTGCATAGTTACTGGGTCAGTAACTATGAGCTGAGAGAGAGAGAGAGAGAGAGAGAGAGAGAGAGAGAGAGAGAGAGAGAGAGAGAGAGAGAGAGAGAGAGAGAGAGAGAGAGAGAGAGAGAGAGAGAGAGAGAGAGAGAGAGAGAGAGAGAGAGAGAGAGAGAGAGAGAGAGAGAGAGAGAGAGAGAGAGAGAGAGAGAGAGAGACCCCTGACAGGGGGGGTCAGGAGAGAGAAGGATGATAAGTATAAAGCGAAACTTTGGAAGAAAGAAAGAAAGAAAGAATCAAAGTAAGAAAGAAAGAAAGATAGAGACAAAATGAAAGAGGGGAAGAAAGAGGGGCTGTGTTGTCCCAGGAAGTAATGAAATGAGTGCATAGGGATTCTGGGGGGGGGGGGGGATCAGTGGGTGCAGGTCGGTCACTCCGGCCCTTCACATGACTGTGTGTGTGTGTCTGTGTGGGGTGGGGGGGGTCCTTGTCCTTGTTCCCTGTTTAGCAGAACTGGCGCCTAATCCCACAGGGGCCCCCCACGGCCCTCACCGGCCCTTTGAACACCAAAGCACCAAAACAAAAGATAAATGGGAAAAATGGCTTCTTGTTCTATGAATAAGCGTTTTGTAGCCCTAACCTCCTCTGCTATGTGTGTGTGTGTGTGTGTGTGTGTGTGTGTGTGTGTGTGTGTGTGTGTGTGTGAATGTGTGCGTGCTTGTGTGTGTGTGTGTGTGTGTGTGTGTGTGTGTGTGTGTGTGTGTGCATGTGTGTGTGTATTATGTATGTGTGTGTGTGTATTATGTGTGCATGTGTGTATGCATGTGTGTGTGTATTATGTGTGCATGTGTGTGTGCATGTGTGTGTGTATTGTGTGTGTATTATGTGTGCATGTATGTATGCATGTGTGTGTGTATTATGTCTGTGTGTGGTGTGAGGAACCACTCTAGCTGCATCCTGGTGAATAACCCAAGACCTGGTGTGCACTGGCCCACCCTACGATGAATTGCTGTTTATGGGAAGTGCAGGATGATAAATAGACTTGGCCCTCTGCGTGGAGGAGAGGTGCTTTCCTGCGGGGGCCCCCTGACATCTGACACCCCCGGGGCCCGGCGTGCCTCCAGGAGGGGTGTGGGGATACGGAGAAAGAGAGAGAGGGGCGGGGGGGGGGGGGTGGTTGGAGGACACGCCATCAGGGGCCAGGTCAGGTGATTGAGCGATACTTTTACATAGGATCAACATGAGGAGGGAGGGAGGGAGGGAGGGAGGGCGGGGGACACCCAGTTAAGTGCCTCCCGACCTCTTGTGATGAGCTCATCGGTTCCTCATCGGTTGTCGATGGACCTCTCCTTCCACCGACTTTGACTCGAACACCGGGGGGAAGGTGACGTTGCTGTGTTCCCACAGCCTTCTTCTTCTTAATTTTCTTCTTCTTCTTCTTCTTCTTCTTCTTTTTCTCTTCTTGGGGTTTGTTCGTTTGCATACCTTTCCCCTTCCACTCCACACCATCACCCTTATATCTCTCTCTCTCTCTCTCTCTCTCTCTCTCTCTCTCTCTCTCTCTCTCTCTCTCTCTCTCTCTCTCTCTCTCTCTCTCTCTCTCTCTCTCTCTCTCTCTCTCTCTCTCTCTCTCTCTCTCTCTCTCTCTCCCTCTCCCTCTCCCCCAGGTACCGCATCTCACTCGGCGGGAGGCCGGTGACCCCCCTTCACCCCCACAACCCCCACAACCCCCGCCCCTTCACCCCCATCCCGGCAGCCCCACCCGGTGGGGGGGGGGTGGGAACCATGGTGGCGATCAAGGCGGCGGCCTCGGAGGCCCCCTTGCCCCTTAGCGCGCTCCACCGCTGGTACGTGTACGCCATCCACGGCTACGTCTGCGAGGTGTCCTTCACCGCCGCCTGGGAGTTCGCCGTGCGGCGCGACTGGCGCTTCCCGGGCGTGACCAGCGTGTGGGCGCTGCTCATCTACGGCACCTGCATCCTAACCGTGGAGCGCATGTACCTGCGGCTGCGGGGCCGCTGCCCCCTGCTGGTGCGCTGCCTGCTCTACACGCTGTGGACCTACGCCTGGGAGCTGGGCAGCGGCCTGCTGCTGCGGCAGCTGGGCGCCTGCCCCTGGGACTACGGCCACTTCCGCTACAACTTCATGGGGCTGATCACCGCCGAGTACGCCCTGCCCTGGTTCTGCGCCGCCTTCCTGGTGGAGCGGCTGGTCATCCGCAAGACGCTGCGGCTCCGCCTGCACCCGGGGGGCGGCGGCGCCTGGGGGGACGAGGTGGAGGAGGAGGAGGGGGAGGGGGGAGGCGGGGGGGAGGAGACGGGCGGGGTCGTCGTCGGGGGGGGGGCGTCGGCGAGGAGCGCCTATGGCTACCTGAAGGTGGACTGAAGGGAGGGATGGGGCGCCCCCGGTGGTCGGTGGTGGACTTGAGCCCTTGGCCCCTTTACCCCTTTACCCCCTTGACCCCTTGACCACACGATTTCTTGATCCCTTGGCCACTTGACTCCCTTGACTCCTTGACCCCTTGACCCCACTATTCCTTGACCCCTTGACTCCTTCACCTCTTAACCCCTTGCCTCCTTGACTCCTTGACTTCTTGGCCCCTTGACCACACAATTCCTTGACCCCTTGACTCCTTCACCTCTTAACCCCTTGCTTCCTTGGCCCCTTGACCCTTTGACTCCTTGACTTCTTGGCCCCCCCCTTGCCCCTAGACTCCTTGACCCCACGACGCCACGACCCCTTGACTCCTTGACCCCTAGACCACTTGACCCCTTGACTCCACAACCCCTTGACCCCTTGACCCCTTGAACCCACGACGCAACGCCCCCTTGACCACTTGAACCCACGACCCCTTGACCCCCTCCCCCACCCTACACCAGCTCCCCCCCTCCTCAACCCTGGTCCCAGTGCTGCACTCGTCTCCTCTTTCTTCTCTCACTGTGCAGAGCCTTTAAAAAACAACAACCAGGAAATAAAAGCAATTAATTGAAAAAACACTCGCACTACCACCACGTGCCACCTGTTTAGCTCCATGCTAACCGTCCTAGCAGTCAGCTAGCATGGCATCTCCTCATCTCACCCCGCTCAGCGGCTAACCTCGAGTGGGTCATTATAACCACAACCTCCGACCTTTGATCTCTTCCTCCAATCAAATCCAAGATGGCCCCCCGCCTTGTATGAGCTTCAAGTGCAACGGACCCTGATACCGTCACGACGTCAGAGAAGAAGATAAAAGTGGTCAATGAAATGGCATTAATACAATAAATAAAGAAACGCTAGCTAATTCATTAGAAGGTAGTCATAAAAAGGTAACTATGGGTTGCTGCTGTTATATTTTGTATTGGTATATATACCCAGTATATATTGATATTACTATTTATGAATGTACTGTCGTAATGGCAGTAATGGCGCCCAAACTAAATGCTCAGTTCCCACAGAGAATGTTTTTTCTACTGTTCGTCTACTGTCCGTTCTCTCTGATGCAATGCATGTGAAATTCTGTCTTCCGAACATGATGAACATTACAGTTCACCCGTCCATCCGTCCATCCATCCATCTATCTATTCATCCATCTATCTATTCATCCATCCGTTTGTCAGTTCGTTCGTGGATGACATGTCACATGACACCCTGTATTCATTGCTACGTCTGCATCGGACAAAACCCCGTCCGAAATGCATCGGACTGGCAGGTCTTTCTGAGGGGTTGATGATGATGATGATGATGATGAAGATGATGATGATGATGATGATGATGAAGATGATGATGATGAAGATGATGATGATGATGATGATGATGAATCAGGGCCATCGACAAAAGAGGACAACAATAACCTACTTTTGCTGTGTTGTTATTGCAGCTGTAACTACATCCACCATTCTTTTTTAATAGTTGATCAACGCCGGTTTCAGATGTAAAAAAGTAACAAGCTACTGACCGGAGGTGACGTCTTTTGGGGGGGCCGATAAAAAAACCTTGCGTAGGCCTATTTATTTTAAAAACTACATCTACACGTTTTTCAGCATTAAGAGGTGAAAATATGATGTGTGATTAATCGACTAGCGAAATCGTATATATATTTGTCAATTTTTTTGTTTCAAGGACTACTCATTTAGCGCTGTTTATTTATGTGTCCGGCATGTTCTCATTGTGTCTGTTTAACAGTCAGTGTCCCGCACTGGGCTGGAACTGACGACCTCCGGCATCATAAGAGGCGACGTTCTAACGTGAGAAGCTAAAACCCATAGGTTCTAGCTACATCGCTAGAACGTCTATTTAGCCGTCGGGGAGTGAGGTTTACCACTGAACAGCACCACCTGCTGGCCACCGTTGCACCTGCTGAAACATTACTTCCACCTCAAATGTGTTGCCTGTGATTTCATTTTTTCTGTGAATATTTCTGTTTTATTTGAACCATGACATAATGGTTAACAATCAGGTAATGAAGTACTTACGAATGCTTAATGCTAATCACATATTCGTGATTAATAATAAATGCTCAGTATGTTGATCATGATCGAATCCTA
>CM051016.1:8049424-8051924 GCA_027704905.1 Muraenolepis orangiensis | reverse complement strand
CCTCTACCTCCACCCGTTGCCACCGACAACCCCAAGTGACCGCCCAGGGCACCTGCCCGACCTGTCACACACACATACACACACACACCCCCACACACACACACACACACACACACACAGCCACGACTGTGTCTTTTATACGTTTGGTTTGCGTTTTTAAACCCGGCCCTCACACTAATTGACAGGAGGACACACACACACACACACACACACACACACACACACACACACACACACACACACTGTCAGAGAGCTGTCCTGTGTGTGTGTGTGTGTGTGTGTGTGTTTCCCTTCTGTCAGTACGAAGGAACGTCAGTTAAATGTGGCTTTAAGAAAACCTGACCTTTCTTTGGCGGTTTTCTTGGTTCTTTTCCCTCCATACCCGTTTGTTGGTTCCCCCGCCCGGCCTTTGGGAGGATTTGTGGGGGGAGGAGGAGGCGAACCGGGGGTGGGGGGTCCCTTCGAAGCTCCTTGTCGCCCTGGAGGGGGCCCCCACCCACCCCCCACCCTCCAAACCCGACAAGCAACGTGAACAAGATGCTGGTGAGTTTTTCTGCGACGATGATATGATGATTTGTGCCGCTGGAACGGACCCCCGGGCATCCTCTCAAAAAGTTGATCGGTGATTGTAGTGGTGGAGATGGAGAGAGAGAGAGAGAGAGAGAGAGAGAGGAGGGGACGATGGGTGAGGTGAGGATCGAGGGGGAGAGAGACAAGTCAAGTCAAGTTTATGGGGAGAGAGAGATAGGGGGGGAGAGAGAGAGGGGGAGGGAGAGAGAGCGAGAGGGGAGAGAGAGAGAGAGAGAGAGAGAGAGAGAGAGAGAGAGAGAGAGAAGAGAGAGAGAGAGAGGGGGAGGGAGAGAGAGAGAGAAGGGAAGAGGGGGAGGGGAGAGAGAGAGAGAGGGAGAGAGAGAGAGAGAGAGAGAGAGGACGACAGGTAAGGTGAGGTGGAGGGGGGGGGAAGTGAGAGGGAGAGAGAGAGAAGAGAGAGAGAGAGAGAGGGGGGAGGGGGGCGATGGGTGAGGTTAGGTAGGGGGAGGGGGGGTGAATCAATGCAATGGAAAACAAATTAAGAGTGATTCAACCCCTCTCGCCAGTGTTTCCTGCCTAAAAGGATTGTCAGATGTTGCACGGCATTGGGGCCAGTCCTCCTCCTCCCTCCCTCCCTCCCTCCCCATCCTCCCTCCCTCCCTCCTCCCTCCTCCCTCCTCTCTCCTCCCCCTCCTCCCTCCCTCCCTCCCCTCCCTCCCTCCCTCCCTCCCTCCCCTCCCTCCCTCCTCCCTCCCTCCCTCCCTCCCTCCCTCCCTCCCTCCCTCCCTCCCTCCGTCCTCTCTCCTCCCTCCCTCCCGCCCCCCCCCTCCTTCCCTCTCTCCCTCCCTCCCCATCCTCCCTCCCTCCTTCCCTCTCTCCCTCCCTCCCTCCCCATCCTCCCTCCCTCCTCCCTCCTCTCTCCTCCCCTCCTCCCTCCCTCCCTCCCTCCCCTCCCTCCCTCCCTCCCTCCCTCCCTCCCTCCCTCCCTCCCTCCCTCCTCCCTCCTCTCTCCTCCCTCCCCATCCTCCCCCCTCCCTCCCTCCCTCCCTCCCTCCCTCCGTCCTCTCTCCTCCCTCCTTCCCTCTCTCCCTCCCTCCCCATCCTCCCTCCCTCCTTCCCTCTCTCCCTCCCTCCCTCCCCATCCTCTCTCCCTCCTCCCTCCTCTCTCCTCCCCCTCCTCCCTCCCTCCCTCCCTCCCTCCCTCCCTCCCTCCCTCCCTCCCTCCCTCCCTCCCTCCCTCCCTCCTCTCTCCTCCCCCTCCTCCCTCCCTCCCTCCTCTCTCCCTCCCTCCCTCCCTCCCTCCGTCCTCTCTCCTCCCTCCCTCCCTCCCGCCCCCCCCCCCTCCTTCCCTCTCTCCCTCCCTCCCCATCCTCCCTCCCTCCTTCCCTCTCTCCCTCCCTCCCTCCCCATCCTCCCTCCCTCCTCCTCCCTCCTCTCTCCTCCCCCTCCTCCCTCCCTCCCTCCCTCCCTCCCTCCCTCCCTCCCTCCCTCCTCCTCTCTCCCTCCCTCCCCATCCTCCCTCCCTGCCAATCGGTAGTGCGTATAAAAGGGCCGTGTGTTCCACCGGCTTGTCTCTTAACCCCTGGTTGTTTTCTAGTTTTTTTTAATGAGAGAAATGACTCTTTTGGAGTGCGGCCGACGGTGTAGTTTCCACCACGAGGCCCTGGCCGGGTCCCTTTCCAGGTGTATTCCCCAGGGTTCCTATGGAAACACAGCTACACGCTATCCATTTCCTGTCTCTCTCTCTCTCTCCAAACCCCCCACCCCCCCCTGAACGCACGAAACCAGAGACTAACCCCCACCTCCCTGCCCTGATACATAGAGTCTGAGTGAGGTGAGGCAGGGGAGCTAGAGAGCCAGATGACGATGATGAGTGAGTGAATACTAACCAGCCTTTGGTCCGTCGCTTGGTGAAAGGGTGAAATGCCACAAATATACAATATACCCTGCCTCCCTCCCCCTTCTCCCT
>CM051016.1:8039424-8041924 GCA_027704905.1 Muraenolepis orangiensis | reverse complement strand
AAGCGCTTTGACTGGCGGCTGGTGTTTTTTTCAACGTGCCCGGAGTCCAAACCTCTGAACATCACATGTAATACCAGGGACCCCCATCCTCCATCCCCATCCGACACCACCCACCACCATCGACCACCACCCATATAGGTGTCTCTCTCTCTCTCTCTCTCCCCCCTCTCTCTCTCTCTCTCTCTCTCTCTCTCTTAGAGAGAGAGGGAGAGGATAGGGAGAGAGAGTCTCTCCCTATCTCTCTCTCTAGTCCTCCAGGGTGTGTGGTGGGTATGGGGTGGAGGTGTGGAGAGCAGAGGTGGATTTTCCTCCAGTGGAGGGCTGGTTTTGAGGCCAGCAACTGCCTGTCCCACTCTTAATGTCCTATATTAAATGTGTCTATTATTGCCTTAGTTTCTTGCAGATGTTGTAATGTAATGTTTACATTACCTCCTCCGTCGAAGATGGGACAGAGTTTATGTTTTGACCGTTAGTAAGATAACTCAAAAAGTTATGTACGGCATTGGACAAAACTCGGCGGTTAGATTACATATGGACCAAGGAACAGTTGATTCGATTTTGGAGCAGATCCGGATCCGAACCCGGATCCAGTTGACTTTTTAGGTGACGGCGGAGGGATATATATGCGCTCTCCTAAGGGGCCCTCTAGTCCATGTTTCTGTAATTGTCCGTGTTCGTTTCTTGCAGATGTTGTGATGTAATGTAATGCAATGTTCTGTGAATTTAGTCCACCAAGCCTCCCACGCCTCCCAATTAAAATACCTCACAAAGAAGAAGCATGTGTGACTTATTGAAGACATATAGAACGTACACATGTGTGTGTGTGTGGTATAGAATTGGCATCCAGTACCCGTAAACCGGTTTATACACTGGCGTGTTCTGTACATGTACTTCTACGGTCCTTTACGCTTCCCACGTTTAATTGTTATGTTGATTGTGCAATTATATGCTTGATCTGCGTGTGCAGTGATGGATGTGTTTTCTTCTCCAAAGCACAAGTTACAAGAGTTACAGTTAGAAACGGTTGAAGCCCTTTCCGGTAGATGCTGCCTGTTTCTAACTTTCCCATCAATCTTTTTGATTGGTCGTATCGTGGCGGCGAAATCTGTATTAAAGGGTAGTGGTGTCACGTCATAATAAAGCATATAACTCATTACTGTAGCAGGAAGTGCCAAAGGCCAGCGCATCCTGTGGCGGTTAGCTCAGTTTGTGTCAGAATAGCTTTTATAATAGCGAAATGCGTGTGCATGTGTGTGTGTGTGGTGTGTGTGTGTGTTGTGTGTGTTGTGTGTGTATGCCTGTGTGTGTGCGAGTGTGTGTGTGTGTGTGTGTGTGTGTATGTGTGTAATGAGTGATGGCTCACAGGTGACAGGGCACCGGGTGCTTGTCCCTGATTGGTCCCTCGCTGTAGGTGTAATTAAGACAAACAAACGTGGCGGTTTTTAAGCCTTTTTTGAGGCCCCTTTTCTCAGGTTTCTTGAGCTAACCACCATGGATGGTGGCAGAGGAGGAGGTGATGACGAGGAGGAGGAGGAGGAGGAGGAGGAGGGAGGAGGAGGAGGAGGAGGAGGAGGAGGAGGAGGAGGAGGAGGAGGAGGTGATAAGGAGGAGGGGGAGGTGGGGGAGGAGGAGGAGATGGGAAGGAAGAGGAGGAGGAGGAGGTGGGGGTAGGAGGAGGAGGAGGTGATGGGGCGGAGGAGGAGAAGGAGGAGGTGGGGGTAGGAGGAGGAGGAGGTGATGACTAGGAGGAGGAGATGAGGAGGTGAGGGAGGTCGTGGTAGGAGGAGATGGGGAGGAGGAGGTGGTGGTGGTGGTGGTGGTGGAGGAGGGGGAGGTGAGGGAGGAGGAGGAGGAGGAGGTGGTCGAGGAGCAGGAGGGGGATGCCAGGGAGGAGGAAGAAGAGGAGGTAGTAGAGGAGGAGGAGCAGGTGAGGGAGTAGATGGAGGTGAGGGAAGATGTGGCGGGAGGAGATGGGAAGGAGGAGGTGGGGGTAGGAGGAGGTGATGACTAGGAGGAGGAGATGAGGAGGTGAGGGAGGTCGTGGCGGGAGGAGATGGGAGGAGGAGGTGGGGGTAGGAGGAGGTGATGACTAGGAGGAGGAGATGAGGAGGTGAGGGAGGTCGTGGCGGGAGGAGATGGGAAGGAGGAGGTGGGGGTAGGAGGAGGTGATGACTAGGAGGAGGAGATGAGGAGGTGAGGGAGGTCGTGGCGGGAGGAGATGGGAAGGAGGAGGTGGGGGTAGGAGGAGGTGATGACTAGGAGGAGGAGTGAGGAGTGAGGAGCGTGGCGGGAGGAGATGGAAGGAGGAGGTGGGGTAGGAGGAGGTGATGACTAGGAGGAGGAGATGAGGAGGTGAGGGAGGTCGTGGCGGGAGGAGATGGGAAGGAGGAGGTGGGGGTAGGAGGAGGTGATGACTAGGAGGAGGAGATGAGGAGGTGAGGGAGGTCGTGGCGGGAGGAGATGGGAAGGAGGAGGTGGTGTTGTTGGTGGAGGAAGAGGA
>CM051016.1:8016924-8021924 GCA_027704905.1 Muraenolepis orangiensis | reverse complement strand
ACACACACACGCACCAAGGCACGCACGCACACACACACGCAGTCAGACACACATATTTCACCTCGGACATCTGGCAGACATATGCATAAGGTTTTTGGAGGATATGTTGGGCAGCGGCTAATTCCCTGTCAATGGAGAAACACCATATTTAGAATTTTTAGCTTACACACAAACAGGAGAAGATGGGATTCTTTCAACGTTTGACGTTCCTGGCGAGGCGTAGGCTGCAGGGCCAGCTCTGGAAGCCTCGTAGCGTCTGTGTTTTGGTTCTTGTTGTTGGGTAAACTGTAAGAAAAACAACCCTGAGATGAATAAAGGGAGATAAGTGCCCCGGTCAGCTGACTTCCTGTCCTCACAAATAGGCCCCGTTGTGTTTCCTTTCACTTCCTGTGCGGCTGGTTTCCACCAGATGATTTGTGTGTGTGTTTGAACACACGTGTTCAGACGTGTGGAGTTAACTGTTTAAGTCTCACAGTGTGAATGTTAATTCGAGACTATAGGACTTCAGTTTCTCTGAAATTCTCATCGGAAAAAAAATGTGATTTTATTTCTTCTGTCTTTGTTGTCAGTCTTAATCAGAGAGCGTAGGAGCAGCTTCAGACACACGTCCCCAGATTGATAAAATAGGGGTCTGTTTAATTGTCCGCTGAAGGGTTAATTCCTCGTGTTGATGATCTGGTACCACACGGTCCCAGAGACTCCAGAGACAAGCTCTCACTCATCATTCCCACATACGTGATCGATGCATTACGTTACATTACATTACATTACCCAATACAATATAAAAACTAAAAGTCCCCTGGAACCGGATTTCGGATCCGAAAAATCAAATCAACGGTTCCTTTGGCCCATAAGTAATCTAACCACCAAGTTTATCCTTGGTTCTGTATTATAACTCTTTGAGTTATCGTGCTAAAAGACAAACAAATAAACAGACAGACAGACAAACAGGGGCGAAAAAACATAACTTCCGTCCCATCTTTGATGGCGGAGGTAAGGATACAATATAAAAACAAAGCATAATCAACATTAATAATACAATATCGAAACACGTCGTCGAAAGGAATACATTATCAAAAAACATTCAGGAACCAATGCGTTCTCCCCAAGCGACACAAACCTACTACAGAGTCACAAAAATATGGAAAAAAAAACAACTATAACCGCTTTAAACCGCCTTCCTTCCCGGTGAGTCACTGAGAGGAGGGGTTGGCCCTGGGGGGGGGGGGGGTCCCTGGCAGGAAGTAGCAGTGGGGGACTGTCCTCCGTCGTCATCCAGCGGTGTCCGGGACAGAAGCCGCACGTTACCAGTGACCTACTTTCTTCCTCGAAGACTCAATAGCGAGCGGTGTGCCAAAAAGGCCCTCTCTACTGCCAGTGGAGGCTTTCAACCAGCCTCTCTTTCTTTCTGTGTGTGTGTGTGCGTATGTCTGTGTGTGTGTGTGTGTGTGTGTGTGTGTGTGTGTGTGTGTGTGTGTGTGTGTGTGTGTGTGTGTGTGCGTATGTCTGTGTGTGTGTGTGTCTGTGTGTGTGACTGTGTGTGTATGTGTGTGTGCATGTGTGTGTATCTGTGTGTGTGTGTGTGTGACTGTGTTTGTGTGTGTGTGTGTGTGTGTGCGCCTGTGTGTGTGTGTGTGTGTGTGTGTCTGTGTGCGTGTGTGTGTGTGTGGGTGTGTCTGTGTGTGTGTGTGTGTGTGTGTGGGTGTGTCTGTGTGTGTGTGTGTGTGTGTGTGTGGGGGGGGGGGGGGCAGTTTCGTTGCCAGATAGCGTGAGAACAGCGGGCCAGAGAGAAGTGACCTGGGGATGACGGAGTACACCTTGGAGTCTCTCTCTCTCTCTCTCTCTCTCTCTCTCTCTCTCTCTCTCTCTCTCTCTCTCTCTCTCTCTCTCTCTCTCTCTCTCCTCTCTCTCTCTCTCCCTTCCTCCATCTGGCGTTCGCCATCATCAACAATCATAAAAGACAGCTCCTCTGCAGTCCTTTTATCGTGTTTTCTTTTCCTAAGGTGAACAGTCATTAAGAAAGTGAACACATACAGCAGATGAGAGAGGGATGTGTGTATGTGTGTGTGTGTGTGTGTGTGTGTGTGTGTGTGTGTGTGTGTGTGTGTGTGTGTGTGTGTGTGTGTGTGTGTGTGTGTGTGAGCTGTGTGTGTGTGTATGTAAGCTGTGTGTGTGTGTGTGTGTGTGTGTATGTAAGCTGTGTGTGTGTGTGTGTTTGAGAGAGCTGTGTGTGTGTGTGTGTGTTTGAGAGAGCTGTGTGTGTGTGTGTGTGTGTGTGTGTGTGTGTGAGAGCTGTGTGTGTGTATGTGTGTGTGTGAGCTGTGTGTGTAAGTTTTGGAAAAATCATGTGTTTTTACTGCAGTTGTGGGGGTTTTATTGGCTGTGGAGTGTCTTGATGTAAGACACAGCCCCCTCCTTCACTACCTATGTTGTTTAACTCGGCTGTCAAGCTGGTGGGTTGGGTGGTGTTGGGTGGTGCTGGGTGGTGGTGGTGGGGGGTGGTGCTGGGTGGTGGTGGGGGGTGGTGTTGGGTGGTGCTGGGTGGTGGTGGGGGGTGGAGGGTGGTGGTAGGTGGGTGGTGGGTGGTGGTGGTGGTGGGGGGTGGTGGGTGGTGGGTGGTGGTGGTGGTGGTGGGTGGTGGTGGTTGATGGGTGGGGTGGGGGTGCTTCCAACCCAACGGAAAACCTGCATCATTACACACCGTCTGGCTCACAAATAAACACACAGGGGCACACACGCACAGCACACACACACACACACACACACACACACACACACACACACACACACACACACGGGCCACACTCAAACACACAAGCACACACACACACATCCACACGCATCCACACACACACATACAGACGCTTCCACGCAAACACAAACATACTCATGAACACACACACTAATTAACCCACACACACATGTGCACACTCAAAGCTCACACACTAGCATACACGCACACACACACACACACACACGCACATATACACCACACACACACACACACACACACACACATTTCCCCACACACACACAAACACACACATGAACACGCACACAAATGTCCCCACAAACGTGCACACTGAAAACACACACACACACACACACACATATGCACACAAATTAACCCACAAACGTGCACACTCAAAACACACACACACACACACACACACACACACACACACACACCCCATAGTGGAAAAAAAAGCCAGACATAACAACAACCGTGTCCAGCGCTGGCATCACATTTCTCAAATGTCTGAGCCATCACTTCCTGTTCCTGTGTGGCTGGGGTGGGCGGAGCCGAGTCTGCCAGTGCATTTGTTCTTGTTTTGTGAAGGGGGGGGGGGGGGGGGAGAGGGGGAGGGGTCAGCCCTAATGAGCAGCTCCTCCGCTGAACCAGACAGTTTACAGGGAGGCGGCCAGCCTCGTTACCAGGGCTGCTAAATTGCTCTTTTCCAGCCAGAACCCCCCCCCCCCCCCAGAACCCCCCCCCCCAGAACCCCCCAAAAGCTGAAACATCTGCTGGTCCCCCTGGTCCCCTTTACCTCCACCAACCACCCCCCCCCCTCCCCCCAACCCAACCCCCACCCTGTTCCCCATCCGCCCCGCTCAACACAACACAACACACACACACACACACACACACACACACACACACACACACACTTACACACACACACACACACACACACACACTGACAAACACACACACACACACACACTTACACACACACACACACACACTTACACTTACACACACACACACACACACACACACACACACACACACACACACACACAGACCAACGCACAAACACACACACACACACACCCACATACACAGACAAACACACACACACACACACACACACAACACACACACATACACAAACACATACACACACACAGACGAACACACACACACACACACAAACACAAACACACACACACACACACCCACACACACACACAGACGAACACACACACGCACACACATACACAAACACACACACACCCACACACACACAGACGAACACACACATACGCATACACACACACACACACACATATTTACACACAGACACTCACATTCACACACATACACACACAGACAAACACATATGTGTCGTAAGCACTCTCACAACAAACTATACAATATAACAACAATGATATTACCAATTATTATTACTATACGTGAACATGTATAGCATTAATTCTCCCTATTCTATTTATAATACCATTTTTTTTTTTCAAACTATTAGTTAAGCAAGGCAGGTAATTATCAACGACATAGGATGGTTGGATGAGTATTTTCGAGAAAAAATATTAATTAAAGTCTTTTTATAGATAAGAGTTTATTAAACATATTTTATCAACAGAAAGTTTGGAAAATGATTACGTTGTTCTACTTTGGTAATGTATCCCTGCACAAATCACTTATTGACATAATTACATATGCAAAACAACAATTCAGTTGAATGGGACTATTGAGTCAGATACATGTGTCAGTGCACAACACACCTCAACTAGTTGCACTAGTCCAATTACTCTTTCAACTTGTATTCTTACATTGGCAATGGTATATATCATTTAGCTTGGTGTATCCCTACACTATCTTTTATATCAAAACCCCTATCTGCAAGTAAAACATCACCAGGTAAGAGTTTTCTCAGTGTAGTGCAGTTCTCAGTCAAATCTTTATCACTTACCCTCCCTCCCCATCCCTTAGATATAAGTGATCCTGAACCCTGTGGTGTAACCCCTATAAGATATCTAACAGTGTTGTGATGTTTGTAGTTTGACCATGTCATTGCTCTGGTGATTAAGCTAGATGGCCTTTCTTCAAATATCTCAAAGCAATCAATTATGACTGCAACTTTATTTCCAAAGTTTTGTTTGAACACAGAGGGCATGGTCCTCCTGAGTTCTTCACGCTCTGGCCACAGGATTAGAAAATGCATCCTAATTTGCATGGCGTTAATCCACCTCTCAAAAAT
>CM051016.1:8004424-8011924 GCA_027704905.1 Muraenolepis orangiensis | reverse complement strand
AGTGAGACACACAAAAAAAAAAAAAAAAATAACCCTCACGCTAGCAACTTCGACTTCAACTTGATTGAAAACGGATGAATACAAAAGGAGTGAGAAGGCAGTGAGAGAGCTTAGCCTCTCAATGTTCAAACTCACTGGAATTCAATTGACTTTAGATTTAAAATAGTTACAGCACTGATTCAAGATTCAAGATTTGTTATATGCAACAAGTACAATGCATTGCTTACTCCCCATTCCCTCCCACAGTAAGCATTTTGTAAAACACTATACTATATATAACAATACAAAAACAATAAAGTGACATGATGAAATGATATGTACAAGTGTTGAATTGTGCAAAAAAGCATTTAAAAGCATTTTAAAGTGCCAGTAGTGCAGCATGCATCATGCATTCAGTGCTGTACAGTGTTTAAATAACTATGTATACATACTGTACATACATACTGTACATACACACACATACATGAATGTACCACTGTTGTGGGACTTTTATCTTTCTTTCCACTGGACTCCACCACTTCTTTTGTGTGTACCTTGCTAATGATGTTAGCTTTATTGGCGGGGAGATACGTTCCTTTCCTACGAACCTTGACATGGCAATTAACTCTGTTAACTCTGCTCTGTTGTAGCCGTACACGGGGGGGGACTTCCAGGAATGTACACTGGGCGGTCACGCCGGAGATTGGCAAATGTATAACCTTGGGTTCTAGATCCTTCCTAAGCGAGGGGGAGGGGGGAGGGGGGGAGGGGGGAGGCTGGGTCGATGATGTCAACAGGGTACAGTCACCTGAAACACACACAGGCGGTAGCTTCGCTTGACTGGGCGCTAGCTTAACTGTTGGGTAGCTAGTTTTTGTTTTACGATTTAATGGTCACGGAATCGGATTTGGGTTTTCGCAAAGTTTAAGACAATGTGTATAAAACTAACAAATGCTGTCAGAAAAGGCTATTTTGATACATCGTGTGTGTGTGTGTGTGTGTTGTGTGTGTGTGTGTGTGTGTGTGAAATACATGCTGCCGATTTTAGCACTTTAACTTTTTCACAACCTTTTTTGGTTTCAATTTACTTCAAATGTTTTCTAAAAACACCTCCATGTCATCCATATGACATCACACTATCATACTTTTGCTGGACTTTCTGGACTCAGTAACAGTTACTGCACTGTTACTGCTGCACCACTGGCACTTTAAAATGCTTTTTAAATGCTTTTTGCACAATTCCAACACATGCATATATCATCCATCAGTCACTTTATTGTTCTCTTTATTGTTATTTTTATTGTGTACAGTATTGTTATAGTATAGTGTTGTAAAGTATAAATATTAGTATTAGTATATCGTTTTAAACAGTATGAAATTCATACTGCCAGAGGAAATGGGGAGTAAGCATCCATTGTACATAAGGCAAATAAAAACCTAGAATCTTGAATAGAAGTATTACCCCCACCGTCAACCTGCAGGGATGTCCCCCCCCCCCCCACACTTTAAATCACTTAAGCATTCAGAAAAAGAAAAAGACAAACCTCAAAACATAACCTAAGAGCAAGCAGCAAGGGGAAAGTGACATTAATTGGGGTGCAGGTTTAAAGAAACATTCTCCATGACATGACGTTTTAGCCATGGCTAGCCAACGTTCCCAAAAGAGCTGCGAGGCTGCGTGGAGCCCCACCGCGGCGCTACCCGGGACGCCTACAAAGCGTCACGGTCGGCCCGCTCGCAGTTAATCAGTGAAACCAGAGGTTAGCACTGCACAGCTGGCCGGACCCAAACCGAATCACCCCCCCTCCCCCCCCCCCCCCCCGCCCCCCCCGTTCTTCTCCCCTTACTCAGCAAAGCAGAGAGAGGGAAAAAATAAAAAACCTCTCTCTGTGCGTCTTCATTTCCTCACTGTTTCTCTACCCCCCCCCCCCCCCTCCTCCTCCCCCCTTTCCTCCCTCCTTTCCTCCCCCTTTCCTCCCCGTCCCACCTCCTCCCCGTCCCACCTCCAACCTCCCCCCTTTCCTCCCCCCTTTCCTCCTCCTCCTCCCTCCTCCCTCCTCCCCCTCCCTCCCCCTCCCTCCCTCCTGTGTTGAATGGAAGGTATGAGTCCAGCATGGCCTCCCAGGTCCGCTCCCCGATGACTCGGGGCTCCAGCTGAACAAACAGCCGTGTCCAGCCACGCACTCCACTTAAAGACACAATCTGGAATATTTATGTGGGAAGGAGGAGGGGTGAGGGGTGAGGGGGGGTGGGGTGAGAACCCCTTTCTAAAGCAGTCTTAGGGGGGATATCTCCGCTGTCTTATATATCGAAATGACAACTTTCTCTCGGGTGTTTTTAAAAAAAATATTTTCCTTGCTTGTTTAAAGCCGTCACACTGCTTCATGGTACGCCCCCCCCCCCCCCCCCCCTCCACGCTGGGTTTCACGAGTGTCACAAATGTAAACAGGCCGTTTAAATTAAATAAAAACATTTTAACCGCCTCAAAGTACATCCAAAACATGTGTAAAGACAACCCCCCCCCCCCACGCTCATGCTCCGTCCCGCTCTGTGAATCAAGAAGAACTCACTCGAAAGGATCGTGAAGTCATTTCGTAGACAACAAAAATCAGCAGAGAGAAACCGAGCAAAACCTAGCTAAATCCCGTTAAACCGAGCTAAACCGAGCTAAACCGAGCTTAACCGACCTAAACCGGGCTAAACAGAGTTAAACCGACCTAAATCAAGCTAAACCTTATTAAAAACCGAGCTAAACCAAGCTTATCAAGCTAAACCGAGCTAAACCAAGTTAAACCGAGCTAAACCAAGCAAAAACCGAGCTAGACCGAGCCTAACCAAGCTAATATGACCTAAACCAAGCTAAACCGAGCTAAACCGAGCTAAACCGAGCTAAACCGAGCTAGGGAGATTGTCACCGTTCAGGATCGTAACACAGTTACACATTTACATCCCACCATCCCATCCTCACCACACCATTTGTATATACATATATACATATATATTTATTTATTTTGTTGAATTTTCCACTGCAATATGCCCATAAATATGTTTACCCATATTGGCAATTTAAATATTTTCTTTTTATTTATAGATATATTTTTTAACAAATTTGTACAATGGAATGCTTACTCCCCATGGTGGTGGTGGTGGTGGTGGTGGTGGTGGTCGGTCCATCGGGGGGGGGGGGGGGGTCGGTCCATCGGGGGGGTGGTGGTGGTGGTGGTCGGTCCATCGGGGGGGTGGTGGTGGTGGTGGTCGGTCCATCGGGGGGGTGGTGGTGGTGGTCGGTCGGTCCATCGGGGGGGTGGTGGTGGTGGTGGTCGGTCCATCGGGGGGGTGGTGGTGGTGGTGGTGGTGGTGGTGGTCGGTCCATCGGGGGGGTGATTGAGGTGCAGGTTCGGTGGTCAGGTCTGGGGGTGGTCTCTTCACGGTCATGGGGGGGGAACCAGACCGCGGGCCCGCATGAGCACACAGCTGCTCTGGGCCTGTTTATCCACCCGGGCCCCGACACCCTGAAGGCTGTGGTGGTGGAGGTGGTGGTGGTGGAGGTGGTGGTGGTGGAGGTGGTGGTGGTGGAGCAATGGTTCAGTGCAATGGTGAGGCATGAGGGAGGGAGGGAGGGAGGGAGGGAGGGAGGGAGGGAGGGAGGGAGGGAGGGAGGAGAGACTCAGAGGAGATGGATGAGGATGATGAGAAGCAGATGGAGGGTGGGTTGTTTCTCTTTTTCTTTCTTCAATTTTCTTTCAATTTTTTTCCCTCTTTCTTTTTCAAACCCCTTCAGCTCTCTCTGTGACGTAGATCAGGGGCCTTTCTCCAGGTGCATTGTGGGTCGTCCTCACAGGGGTGGGGGGGGGGAGGGGTGGGGGTGGGGATGGTGCGTGGGCCCTGATTGAGGGGTTTTGGCTACACGTTGGCGGCGGTCCGTCACTCGCCAGTGAAAAGGGGGAGGAGGTGGGTGGACGGCGCTCGGTGAAATTATGGTGAAATATGTGTGTGTGTGTGTGTGTTGTGTGTGTTGTGTGCATGTGTGTGCGTGTGTGTGTGTGCATGTGTGCGTGTGTGTGTGTGTGTGTGTGTGTGCGTGTGTGTGTGCATGTGTGTGCGTGTGTGTGTGCGTGTGTGTGTGTGTGTGTGTGTGTGCATGTGTGTGCGTGTGTGTGTGTGTGTGTGTGTGTGCGTGTGTGTGTGTGTGTGTGGAGGAGCGTTGGAGGCCTGACAGATCCCTAACGATCTGCAGGCTGTGGAACTCTACTGGTCCCTCACCCCCCCCCCCCCCCCCCCCTACTCTCCCCCACTCCCTCACCCACTCTCCCCCCCCTCCATCGCACACCACAGCAGCCAGAACATTCCTCACACATCTGGCTCTCTCTCTCTCTCTCTCTCTTCCCCCCAACTCTTTTCTTAAACGCTCTCTCTCTCTCTCTCTCTCTCTCTCTCTCTCTCCTCTCTCTCTCTCTCTCTCTCTATCTCTCTCTCCTCTCCTTCTCTCTCTCCCACCACCCCCTACTCCACCACCACCACCATCCCCCAGTGCCGTAATTACCACAAGCCCTCTGTTCTCAGTTTCTCTTTTCTTTTATGACCCCCCCACCTCTCCTCCCCCCCCCCTCTCCCCCCCCCCGCCCCCCTCCCCGCCTCCACCGACAATATCATAATAAAAAAAAATGTGTGGGTGTCGATACGTCAGTTACAGTACGTGATGAGAGAGAGAGAGAGAGAGAGAGAGAGAGGAGAGAGAGAGAGAGAGAGAGAGAGAGAGAGAGGAGAGAGAGGACGAGCGAGACAGCACAACACACACACACCACACACACACACACACACAGGGAGAGCCACCCAGACAGGGAGAGAAACATAGACAGACATGGAGAGAGGGAAAGAGGCAGGGGGGAGGTAAGGATAGAAGAGAGTAGAGAGAGAGAGAGAGAGAGAGAGAGAGAGAGAGGAGAGAGAGAGATAGAGAGAGAGAGAGAGAGACGAGAGAGGAGAGAGAGAGAGAGAGAGAGAGAGAGAGAGTGCGGGAGAGAGACCCTTACTCTCTAGCATCTGTAGCGGCGGGATGCGCTTTGCCGAAGACATGTTTTTGGTTTTGTCGGTTTGTCAACGTTTCGAACGTAAGACAAACACACAGTGTTGGTGAGTGAGTGAGACGGGTCTCTCCCGCACCTCTCCCTGGGGGGTTATCCTCTCTCCCTGGGGGGTTAACCCTAACCCCCAGAACCCAACCCCCCCCCCCACCCCACCTCCCGGGTCACGTAAGACATGAGGGACAGTCAGCTCAGAGTACTGGAGTACCACTGGGAATGAGGCTGTGTGTGTGTGTGTGTGTGTGTGTGTGTGGTGTGTTGTGTGTGTGTGTGTGTGTGTGTGTGTGTTGTGTGTGTGTGTGTGTGTGTGTGTAGTGATAACCTCAGAGTCGAGTGTGTGTGTGTGTGTGTATGTGTGTGTTGGGGGGAAGCGTGTATGGATGTTAGAGGGTCAGTGTGTGTGTGTGTGTGTGTGTGTGTGTGTGTGTGTTCACTGAGATCCTCAGAGGGTCTTGTGTGTGTGTGTGTGTGTGTGTGTGTGTGTGTGTGTGTGATCTCAGAGAGTGTGTGTGTGTGTCTCTGCAGGAGCGTGTGTGCGTGTGTGTGTGTGTGTGTGTGTGTGTGTGTGTGTGTGTGTGTGCACGCGCGGATGGTCAGATGATCACCAGGGGAGCGGGGGGCGGGGGGAGTTCCTGCCCCGTGTCGACCGCGGGGTCTGAGCGCCGGGCAGGAAGTGAGGGCCGCATGCGAGGGCCCACGCAGGGAGGAAGCCGCCCTTTGTCGCGGTCCCCCCCCCCGTCCCCGTCCCCCCCCCCCGTCAGGAAACGGCCATTGTTGGACACACCTGTTTTCCCTTTTGTCTTATCTGCACTGCAGTGTTTACTCTTGCTGCTTCGCCTGTCATCTCAAGCAGCTCTCCCCCCTCTCTCTCTCTCTCTCTCTCTCTCTCTCTCTCTCTTCCTCTCCCCCCCTCCCCCTCGTTCACTTCCCCTCAAACCCTCCCACCACTACTGGCCCTCTGCCACAGGTTGAGTCCTGGAAGATTAAACTCTCTCAGACCACACACACACACAACACACACACACACACTACACACACACACACACACACACACAGCAATCTCCGCTGTCTGGATCGGTTGTTCGGTTGTTTGGCAGTGTGTGTGTGTGTGTGTGTGTGTGTGTTGTGGTGTGTGTGTGTGTGTGTGTGTGGTGTGTGGTGTGTGTGTGTGTGTGTGTGTTGTGTGTGTGTGTGTGCATGCAGATAGTTGAAGGGAAGAAGGGCAAGAGACGAGAGAATGTTTTCCTCGCTTTCTTCTTGTCACATGTTGGCTGAGATGGGAGCAGCGACTTCGACTCATGGAAAGCAGAAGCAGTTTTATTTTCTCTCCATTAATTGAAGGAAACACACTCTTAAGGCCCCTCTTGTTGAGTCATTGGCACACAATATAATACTTTACGACGAAAAACTCCCCGAGGCAACGCCGTCTAGAAAATAGGGGATGTTCATAGAGCCCTTATATATATATATATAAAAAATATGATTCTATATGATTCTAATATTTGCACAACCAGGGTCAATGTTTGATTTAGACGGTCTCTGTTGAGTCACGGCCAGTGAGGCATTTCAGTGCCACTTCAAAAGTGTTAACGCCACTTTGGTAAACTCATTGGTATATTCATTACACATGCGTGTGTATAATGAATATAATTTGAAAGAACAATATATAACAGTGAAACGTTTACCACTATTCTATCTATCTCTATCTATCTTTGAACCACGTCGATTCTACCACGACCCACTGGGACTAATCCATGAAGTCGTTAGCATTAATTGGTTTTGGTTTGTTTTGTTTTGTTTATGCTTTAACTCAAAGAAGCCCTCTTTAACTAACTTTCTCTCTCACTCTTTCCTCTCAATGTGTTTTTTCTCTCTCTCACACCCTCTCTCTCTCTCTCCTCTCTCTCTCTCTCTCTCTCTCCTCTCTCTCTCTCTTCTTTCTCTCTCTCTCTCTCTCTCTCTCTCTCCTCTCCTTCTCTTGTTCTCTCTCTCCTCTGAATATCTTGCTCTCTCTCCCTCTCTCCTCTCAATGTGTTGGTCTCTCTCTCACACTCTCTCTCCTCTCAATCTCGGCCTTCTTCCCTGTGGTTCCAGGTGTGCCTCCCCCCTCTCTCTCTCTCTCTCTCTCTCTCTCTCTCTCTCTCTCTCTCTCTCTCTCTCTCTCTCTCTCTCTCTCTCTCTCTCTCTCTCTCTCTCTCTCTCAGGATGTTTTGAAAAGCTGGATATTGCTCCTAATGGATTCCAAACACCACAAAACTTTATTAGGAAGCGGGGCGTCATAAAACTAGGAAGGGATTGTGGGTGGGGGTGGGGCGGTGGTGGTGGTGGTGGGGGGGTGGAGTTGGGGGGGGTGGAGTGGGGGTGGTGGTGGTGGTGGGCGGTGGTGGTGGGGGGGGGTGGAGTGGGGCGTGGTGGTGGTGGTGGTGGGGGGGTGGAG
>CM051016.1:7994424-7996924 GCA_027704905.1 Muraenolepis orangiensis | reverse complement strand
CCTCTGTTGAATGGAGCGTTTTCTGGCCCCCACCCCCCAAAACCCCCACCCCCCCACCCACCCCCTCCTCCCTCTTGCAACGGGGGTGGAGAGGGGTTGGAGAGAGGGGGGGGGGGAGGGAGAGGAGGAGGAGAGGGGGGAGGGAGAGGGGGGGTAGGGAAGAGAAGGAGGGAGAGGGGGTTGGAGAGAGAGGGGGGGGGGGAGAGGAGGAGGGAGAGGGGGGAGAGAGAGGGGGGATGGAGAAGAGAAGGAGGGAGAGGGGGGAGAGAGAGGGGGGGGAGGGAGAGAAGGAGGGTAGAGGGGGTTGGAGAGAGGAGGGGGGGGGGGGAGGAGGAGGGAGAGGGGTGTTAGACAGAGAGGGGGGAGAGAGAGGGGGGAGGGAGAAAGGGAAAGAGGGAGAGAGAGGTGAGAGAGAGAGAGGAGAGAGGAGAGAGAGAGAGAGAGGGGAGAGAGAGAGAGAGAGGGGAGAGGGAGAGAGAGTAGAGAGAGAGAGAGAGAGAGGGGTGTGTTCGGGGTATAGTACACAGCAGGGCATGGCATACACATGTCACTGTGTGAATGAACAGGGCACCCCGGGAGGTCTAGGTCTGGGGGGGGGGGGGGGGAGGGAGTGTGGGGGGGGGTGGGGGTGTGGTGGCTGTGGCGTTCCTCTGAGGTGACCCAAAAGAGCGTGAAATCTGTACGAGGGGGAACCCCTAACCTCACCGACCATCCAACAACACCCAGCCTTTGTGTGGACGCAGAAGAAGAGAAGGAGGGGCAGAGAGAGAGAGAGAGAGAGAGAGGAGAGAGAGAGAGAGAGAGAGAGAGAGGGAGAGAGGGCAAGAGGAGAGTGAGAGGAGCAGAGAGAGATGAGAGCGAGAGAGAGGAGAGAGAGAGAGAGATGGAGAGAGAGAGAGAGGGTGAGAGAGAGAGAGAGAGAGAGAGATGGATTGGAGGGGACATGTTTACCGTTGTGCTTTGAAAGGTTTTTGAAATATGTACGAGGAGGGGGAGGGGGGGAGAGAGGGGGGGGGGGGGTGGTGAATATGAATATGAATATTATGATGAATGGTTGATGCCAAAGGGCTTGAAGCACTGAAGTTGTGTGTGTGTCGTGTGTGTGTGTGTTGTGTGTGTTTGTCGGTTGGTGTGGACCTGTGTGCTTCTCCTCAAGCGTGTGACAGAGCATTAGCCGATAAGGGGGGGGGGGGTGGGGGAGTTCTTGTGTCTAAGGCTCTCTTTTTAACCGGTTTTACCATATTGCCAATTGCCAATATCGTTCCTTGATCTTTGATGAAAGGAATAGCTTTTAATAGCGTTTTACAACGTGGCTTAACGGAGCTTGTTTCACCTGCTTGCTTGGCCGCAACAACAACAGGTGTAATGGTATAGTGGAATATACTGTATATATATATTATATATTACCGTTGGTGGTGTTTTTGTGGCTGACTGAGACACTTGTATAGGATAGGAGTCCTATCTAAGTCTATATAACTCTTCTGAGGTCTTCCACCCACTTCAACCAAGCATTTCTCCAACTAAACGTCCACACTTTATGAACAAGGAGGGCGTTATAAATCAATTTGATCTTCCCTCTTCTTCCTCCTCCTCCTCCTCCTCCTCTTGGGATGATTTTTGTTTTAAAACTGCTGACACAGCCGTCTCTCCAGTATGAAGAGTATTTAGTGCCAACATTAAGTATTTTGTGGAGTATAAAAACGTTGTATGCCGTTTGGGTGTTATTTGAAACTTGTCCCTCTCTCTTCCTTCCCTTCCCTGTCCCCTCTGTCCTCCCCTGTCCCCCTGTCTCCCTGTCCCCCTGTCTCTCGTCTCCCTGTCCTCCCTGTCCCCCTGTCTCCCTGTCATCCCTGTCCTCCCTGCCCCTGGTCCCCCTGTCTCCTCCCTGTCCCCCTGTCTCCCTGTCCCTTCCCTGTCCTCTCTCCCTGTCTCCCTGTCCCCTGTCCTCCCTGTCTCCCTGTCTCCCTGTCCCCCTGTCTCCCCTGTCTCCCTGTCTCCTGTCTCCCTGGTCTCCCTCCCTGTCCCCCTGTCCCCTGTCTCCCTGTCTCCCTGTCTCCTGTCTCCCTGTCTCCCTGTCTCCCTGTCTCCTGTCTCCCTGTCTCCCTGTCTCCCTGTCTCCCGTCTCCCTGTCCCCCTGTCTCCCTTCTCCTGTCTCCCTTCTCTCTCTTCCTCCTCTCCCGTCTCCACTTCTCTCCTCCTCTCTCCTCTCTCTCTCATCTCTTCTCCTCTCTCTCTCTCTCCTCGTCTCCCTCTCTCTCTCTCTCCTCTCCTCCTCTCTCCTCTCTCTCCTCTCCTCTCTCTCCTCTCTCTCTCCTCTCTCTCGTCTCTCTCCTCTCCATCTTGCACTACTTCTCTCTCTCCCCCTCCCATCCCTTCTCTCTCTCTCTCCATCCTCTCTCCTCTCTCTCTCTCTCTCTCTCTCTCCTCTCTCTCTCTCTCTCTCTCTCTCTCTCTTCTCTCTTCTCTCTCTCTCTCTCTCTCTCTCTCCCCTACTTTTACC
>CM051016.1:7986618-7989118 GCA_027704905.1 Muraenolepis orangiensis | reverse complement strand
GCTCGGTCACACACCCACACAGACTCAGGCTCGCACCGGAACATACACACACACACACACACACACACACACACACACACACACACACACACACACACAGACTCGGGCTGCACCGACACACACACTCACACTCACACTCACACTCACACAGGCTCGCATCGGGACACACACACAAACACACACACCACACAGCAACGCATACAAACAGATGCGCATCGATTTCAAAGACTCCTACAAACACACACACACATAATCACGCAAGGCGCACACACACACACACACACACACACACACACACACACACGTACACAAAGAGCTTCACAGGCCCACGATGCTACACACTGACCTCTTTCTTTCTTTCTTTCTTTCTCTTGTGTTGTGGGTTTTCCAAAAGCAGCCAGCGAGCGCTGTTTTCCATCAGAGCTCTCTGTGGGCGGGTCAGAGAGGGCCGTTGTTTGTGCTTCATTCAGACTGGGTAAAGAGGCCGCACCGCCTTCCGTTCACAGTTCCTGGCGCCAGTTTTTAACCTGTAGGCTCCACTTCGTACAGGCCCCTGTGTTGGAGCACACCAGGAGAGTCCTCCAGGGGGGGGGGGGGTGTGCTTTTGAGTGGGGGAAATTAGCATGCCGGCGCTAAGCGTGTTTTAGCAGCAAACGGTCTTGTTAGCACCCAGCTGTTTGATGTGACCCTGCCTTGCTCTGCTGTGGTTTGGGGTCTCCAAATAGGCTGGTTTGCCCTGGGCTGGATGGCCAAAGGGCTTCTGACTCCTAAGCACACACACACACCACACACACACACACACACACACACACACACACACGTAGGGGTGTAGGGGTACGAACCCAGAACCTTTGGGCTGGGATTCAGAAGGCCCAAACTACTATCCCAGGCCTGAACCATGAGAGAGAGAGGGGGAGAGAGAGAGAGAAATTAAGAGGGTGAGAGAAAGAGAGAGAGAGAAAGAAAGAGGGTGAGAGAGGAAGAGAGAGAGATGGAGAGACACAGAAACAGAGAGAGAGAGAGAAATAGAGAGGGTGAGAGAAAGAGAAAGAGAGAGGGTGAGAGAGAAAGAGAGACAGAAATAGAGACAGAGAGAGAGGGTGAGAGACAGAGAGAAAAAAGAGAGAAAGAGAGAGGGCGAGAGACAAAGAGGGCGAGAGAGGTAGAGGGAGAGAGATGGAGAGAGACAGAGGAGACCGAGAGAGAGAGAGAGAGAGAGAGAGAGAGAGAGAGAGAGAGAGAGAGAGAGAGAGAGGAGACCGAGAGAGAGAGAGAGAGAGAGAGAGAGAGAGAGAGAGAGAGAGAGAGAGAAGGGCAGGCAGGCAAATAGAAGCCAGGAGAGAGCGGGGAGACCTTGACTGCCCAGTGCTAGCGGCGGCGGCGGTAACCTCTGCACGCATAGCTTGTGTAATTTGCGTCGGCGAGGTCTGTATTTAGGGAGAGCGCTAATTGTAGAGCTACTTTTAGCCGCCGGACTTTGAACGTCTGAGGTTCTGCTGACTGCGTCTCGGTCTCGGGGGCCAACTCTTCAGCGGCTACCGTCTGTTTTGTCTGGGAGCCGTTTAACTGTAGCTTCACTTCACTTAACCTTTATTACATTACATTACATTACATTACAGTCATTTAGCACATTAGACGGTTTTATCCAAAGCGACTTCCAATAGATCCCGTCCTTTCTCTCCCTGAACCAACGCTCACAGCTACTCCATGATGGGTGTGTTTGGTTGTTGTGTGCCTGGCCCTCATCTCCTTGGCTGGCTGGCAGCAGCTCAGTCTGTCAGGACTGTTAGGAGGCTTGGGGAACTGGAAGGTCGCCGGTTCGAGTCCCCTGGGAAACACCTGGGCACTGCCCGAGGTGCCCTTGAGCAAGGCACCAGACCGCCCTTACACTGCTCCCCATGTGCTGTATATATCCAATGGCTGCCCACTGCTACTGTTACTAGGATGGGTTAAATGCAGAGAAACACATTTCACTGTGTGTGTGTGTGTGTGTGTGTGTGTGTGTGTGTGTGTGTGTGTGTGTGTGTGTGTGTGTGTGTGTGTGTGTGGTGTGTGTGTGTGTGTGGTGTGTGTGTGTGTGTGTGTGTGTGTGTGTGTGTGTGTGTGTGTGTGTGTGTGTGTGTGTGTGTGTGTGTGTGTGTGTGTGTGTGTGCATAACGACGTAACCAAAATAAGAGGATTCAATCCTCCAGATTTAGAAGATCGGCCCTTTTTATCGGAGAGAATGAATATCTCCTCATTGGTTTTTGGGTTTTGAGATTCAAGATTCAAGATTGAAGAATTGTATTTTCCATTTGCATCAAGTACAGTGGAATACTTACTCCTCATCACTCCTCATGTCCTACCTGCAGTATACAATTCTAGATGCACAATACTAAGAATATAAAAGAAAAGAAAAAGAACATAAAAAGACCAATGAAGTGACTGATGGATGATATGTACATGTTGTTGAACACAAAAGACCCAGCCAGGGGACTTTGTGAATGAACTCTCTGACAGG
>CM051016.1:7956618-7979118 GCA_027704905.1 Muraenolepis orangiensis | reverse complement strand
TCAACGAGAACCAGGCTCTCTCCTGTCAGTGTAAACATTTATCTGACGGGTCGAGGCTGTTTAGAGCAGCCCTTTTTAAAATAGCTCTCCCCGCGTTCTGCTGGGCTCTGTGTGGTGTACACACGGTTTGTTGGGTGAGATGTGAAGTCGAGTCATTTAGTGAAAAAAGTGTTTTTTAAAAGCTGCGTCCTTTGGCCTACCGTCGAAAAGAGCATGTCAAATGTTTCAGGGGAAAAACAAAAGGTGAAACCTTGGTCATCTTTACCCCCTGATGTTAATCATTATAACTTAGCGTTAACTTAGAGTTAGCAGGAGCTGCTGAGATGTTATTTGTAAAAAATACGCTGAACCATTAGTCAAGTAAAAAGTAACTTTCTATCTATTCCCATACTTGCCGAATTGGGCTGAGCCATACTACCAGAAAAAAAGCTGTCAAATACTACTTCTTGTGCTATAACCGAGTAATGGAACAGATGACTGGAACACTTTGTCATCTCTGTCGTCATTAGTTTGTAACATTTCAGAGTACAGACAAGCCCATTTGGGTTGCGGTGAAGTGAGTTTCATTGAGTCTTTAAGCCCTGGTTCACCACCAGCGTTCCCTCTGTGGCAGTCGGGACGATGACTAGTGAGAGAAACTTGTAGCGGTGAGCGTGCCATGAGCCGCCTGGCGGAAGTGATGAAGTGTGTTGTTGTTTTTTTTTAGTTCTGCTTCACTTCATTCGCACTTGTTTATTCCCGGTCCTTCTACAACATTCTGGGGTTCACCAAATTTTTTTTTTGGTAGTTTCTGTGTGTGTTTTGGCCACATTTCTTTGTAAAGCACCTAAGAACACTGGAAGCCAGCGGGGCCCCGAGGCTACGGCACCAAGCAACGCCCCAACAGATGCTGAATAGCTGGCATAGTTGTCCGGTATATAGTTCCCGCCCTTGTCTGCTCGACAAATCAGTCGTCACCTGTTAGACACTATGGTCACAGAGCCAGACTCAAAACACCGATCGTCTGGCCCCTGCGTGAAGGAAAGGAACGTCTCTGGTCAACAGCAGGCGGAGACAACAGTCGTCGCAGCGCAACTTGGCAACACTGACTCGTTTGACCTTGTTTGACCTCCTAGAGATTTGTCAGTTGAATCTTCGGCAGAACGTGACAGAGTAAGGGTCTTCAGCGAGACGGCGGTTAGTCCGCTCCCAATTCCAGAGGTTTCCTTGAATTGGGGAATGGAATAGACGTGTTTTTTAATGAAAGCTCTCTTTCTTTCCCTCCGCTCTTTTAAACGATGAGTTACGAGGCCCTTCTGTTTTGACCTTAGATCAGAATTCCAGTTTTTGGATGAATTACGACCGGGTTGTAAGTCAGAGACTTTCACACATGCAAGTGTGTGACTCCCAGTCGACAACACAAACTACAGTACGTCGTCTCCGGGTCCAAAGAGAGATTGAGAGAGAGATCCCCAATGTACTGACGCAAACGTGAAGCTCACCCCCCCCCCCCGACCTTTCACCTTTCCTCCGATGGGCGGGGGGAGGAGAGGGGAGGAGAGGGGAGGGGGAGAGGAGGGGGATGGGGGAGGGTGTGTGTGTGTGTGTGTTGTTTTGATGACCTCCGCTGATGGCCTGACCTCCTCCCAGGAGCTATCCACTTTAAATCACTGGAACGCCTAATAGTTTCAAAATCCGTACACGGGGTCATCTCGCTCCAGCATCAGGTGTTCCTGTTACAGCATCTGCTACATCTGCTGCGGCTCACGCTGTGCTATCTATGTGTCTATGCCCACTTTAGAGAACCGGGGGAGGAAGGCTGTAGCATTACGTGGGCTGTAGCAGGGCACCTGAAGCGGGTCCTGTCAATATTCATTGTCGGTTCATTGCTATACGAGCACGCCAAAATATTTGGTCGGTCCCGGGTAGAGGTTCTACCTCCGTTGGGTGGGGGGGTCCCTGTCTCAGACCAAACTGGAAGAACACACAAGGGAACATTTACCAAGGGGGTTATCGCTGTTAAGGTAGTTGGAAGGTGCCTTTCAACTACCTTGCCACCACCACGCCGCTGACGTTTGAATCCCTCCCGCCGTCCGGGAGAATAGCAGTTTAGTATTCCGCTCGTTAAATCCCTCTCAACGAGAGGTCTCGAGGCCTTGAGGTGAAGAGTCATCCTCCGACCCAGCCTCGACCTTCTGACGCTCTTTCTTCTTTTTTACGAAGTGTTAATCACAGTCGAGGGAGGTTATGGGAACTGAAACCTCTCTTCTTCTTCTCCTCCACCTCCACCCACCTCCACACACTGGAGGTGAGGGGAGCACATCTGAGATGGAGACAGGGGGGAGGGGGGGTGGGGGGACGGAAACAAAAGGGGAAGGGAAGACGAGGAGAGGAATTTAAATGCGTTTTCTCGGGAGTGGAGCGAATCCATTAGTGTGTTTGTTCTCCGTTGAACTGGGTCGGTGAACTCCGTGCCGAGGCCGCGCGGGTGTGTGTGTGTGTGTGTGTGCGTGCGTGCGTATTCCATCACACTACTGTTTGGACAGGGGTGCCTTGCCGTGTTGGTTTTGTGGCAAGGCAAATGTGTTTACATTATAAGGTCTCCATGCTCTTGCTACTTAAGCGTTTGAACGAGGTGTGTGTGGTGGTGGTGTTAGTGGTGGTGGTGGTAGTGGTGGTGGTGGTGGTGTTAGTGGTGTTAGTGGGGGTGGTGTTAGTGGTGTTGTGGTGGTGGTGGTAGTGGTGGTGGTGGTGTTAGTGGTGTTAGTGGTGGTGGTGGTGGTGGTGGGGTGTTAGTGGGGGTGGTGGTGGCGGTGGTGTTAATGGGGGTGGTGGTGGTGTTAGTGGTGGAGGTGGTAGTGGTGTTAGTGGGGGTGGGGGTGGTGGTGGTGGTGGTGGGGGTGGGGGTGTTAGTGGGGGGGTGGTGGTGGTGGTGGTGGTGGTGGCTGGGTCGTGTGCCAGGCTAAAAGTGATTATTTGGCAGTGTGTTGTAGGATGAAGTCCTGCTAGGACCTGAAGCACTCGCAACGTCTGAAAAGTGTTTGAGGGACAACAGGTTCCAGCTTGACTCGTCTGGCTTTTAATTAAAAGTGAGTCTCCGTTTGTGGAAGACGTGGAGGCTGTCCCTGTTCCATGGCAGTCATTTGGATGTCTGGATTTTCCCGGTGAACCCACCCCCACCATCCACCGTCCACCATCCTGCCCCTCCTCCTCCTCCTCCTCCTCCTCCTCTTCCTCTTCCTCTTCCGAGTCCAGCGTTTCAGAAAGAGACATTTGACCCATGGTGGTAACCATGGCACCCTATTTTTGCTCATCTGTTGCAGATGCTGGAGTTGGAGCAGAGGGTGATCGAAGCGGATCACCGAGCGATGCACGCAGAGAAACAGGTATGGTTGCTTCTGGTTCTGGTTCTTTACGGGTACTGGTTTGGCTTGTCTCCATCCAGACCAAACCTGGCATTTTTTTACAGGTGGGTGTAAACCTCTTGACAAAAACTGTTTTTGAAGAATATAATGGAGTGTGGAAGAATCATGTCAAATCGTGATTGCTAAATTACAGTAGCTTTGAAAACAACATTGGGTTTCGCGAACTAGCCCTTTTTATTGAACGCTTGACAAAAGGAGTTAAAGTGGTTTGATTTGGATTCAGGAGGCTCTGAAACCCGATATCTATCGCAGTGTTTGTGTCCCTTTTTTGCTTTGGATTTGGTCACTCATTTTCTGCCATTACTGGGTCTTTCGGGTGTACTCTGAAGGGATAGTTTAGCAGTGCCCTTTTTCCCATTTCACCACACAAGTCTGAGGGCTCTGAAAGGTTTATCTTGTCAGAGCTTTTGAACCGGGTTTTAATCAATCCCACTTAGCTCTTGCCTTTGTCCTGTGCCCTCTCCTTACCGAGGCCAACATGCCCATGGAACCAAACTGTGTGTGTCTCACATTTCTGTGTTGGATCAACCAACGATGTGCTCTAGATTCACGTCATGGAGGAAAAGCTGAAATTTGCCAACATACAAACCAGCGAATCGGAGAGCTCGCTGTGCAGGAAGTACCAGGACCTCGCCAATCGGATTCAAGAGAAGGACGCTGTGATAAAGAGATTAGAGGCGCAGTTGGAAAAACAGGTACGGAGCCATGCCGACGAGGACCACAAGTTCATGTCCATGTATGTCCATAAAACATCAGCCGTAATCCGCGATCCGTGCTTTCTTTTGAACGCAGATCTTGGTGAGGGCCCAGGAGGCAAAGGTCATTGAGGAGAAAGCTGCTAAGATTAAGGACTGGGTCACCATCAAGCTTAAAGAGGTAAGCTCAGACATGTAAAAGTCCAAGCCTGGACTCTAAAAGAAGAAGGCCCCATGCCTAGCTTTAATTAACCGTTACTTTCTGATTCTCAGGGTACCGTGGCCAACCTCTTTGTGTAGCTGAGCTTCATCCGTTTCCATGCTAAGCTCAGCTAAGCTAAGCTTTCTTTCAAACTCTTTTTGCCGCTGCTGTTTCTTTGACCGGGCTGTAGATGGAGCAGGAAAACCAGCAGCTGCAGACGGCCAACCTCAGGCAGACAGAGCAGATCATGCTGCTACAGGACAGACTGCAAGGTAACCTCTAGACTTGCTTACTGCCCCGGTGGTGGTGGGGGTGTTAGTGGTGGTGGTGGTGGTGGTGATGGTGGTGGTGGTGGTGGTGGTGGACATGTTAGTGGTGGTGGTGGTGGTGGGGGTGGACGTGTTAGTGGTGGTGGTGGTGGTGGGGGTGGTGGTGGTGGTGGTGGGGGTGGTGGTGGTGGTGGTGGACGTGTTAGTGGTGGTGGTGGTGGTGGTGGTGGTGGTGGGGGTGGACGTGTTAGTGGTGGTGGTGGTGGTGGTGGTGGTGGTGGTGGGGGTGTTAGTGGTGGTGATGGTGGTGGTGGTGGTGGTGGTGGACATGTTAGTGGTGGTGGTGGTGGTGGGGTGGACGTGTTAGTGGTGGTGGTGGTGGTGGGGGTGGTGGTGGTGGTGGTGGTGGTGGTGGTGGTGGTGGTGGACATGTTAGTGGTGGTGGTGGTGGTGGTGGTGGGGGTGGACGTGTTAGTGGTGGTGGTGGTGGTGGTGGTGGTGGTGGGGGTGTTAGTGGTGGTGGTGGTGGTGGTGATGGTGGTGGTGGTGGTGGTGGTGGACATGTTAGTGGTGGTGGTGGTGGTGGGGGTGGACGTGTTAGTGGTGGTGGTGGTGGTGGGGGTGGTGGTGGTGGTGGTGGGGGTGGTGGTGGTGGTGGTGGACGTGTTAGTGGTGGTGGTGGTGGGGGTGGTGGGGGTGGTGGAGGTGGTGATGCTGGCACGTCGCACAGATGTTATTTTCAGGATAGTTGACCAACAAGTAATGGCTTAAGATGGACAATAATTCATAATTAATAATAATTAATGAATCATTCAAGACAGGCCTATAAACCTTTTTATTTAGGAAAGCCTTTTCATGTGAAAATAGTGTTCACTATTATTAGTCATTTTACTTTGTGTTTGTTTGCTATGTATGCTTTTAACTTTGTGGCTTTTTTGTCATTAAAAGTGCAGTACTAATAACATTTATTATTATTATTATTATTATTATTATTAATAATAGAAGGAAGTAGCTTGTCGGATCCAAACCCAGGCTGGGAGTCCAACCCCCAAGATGAAATGTGATGCTAAAGAGACTAACCTTAAGGCCATCCCTCCTCCTTCCTCCTCCAGCCCTTTTGGATAAGCCTCCATCCCCCGCCACCTCCCCGGTGACGGATGCCCACCTGGTGCCCAACAGCCCCCTGTACCCGCCCAGCTGCCCCGGGACGCCCCCGCCTCTGGAGGCCGAGTCCCGAAGGCAGCCCGGTCCTTGGACCGCTGCGCCAGGCTATCACATCAAGGCTCCGCCCACAGGTGTGTGTGTGTGTGTGTGTGTGTGTGTGTGTGGTGTGTGTGTGTGTGTGTGTGTGTGTGTGTGTGTGTGGTGTGTGTGTGTGTGTGTGTGTGTGTGTGTGTGTGTGTGTGTGGTGTGGGTGTGGTCCTCCTAGAGGCCCCCTGGAGGAGCCTTTGAAGCCATTGAGTTCACGCCAGGCAATTTCCTGCCACACACACACACTCAGCATCACGGGGTAGACACGGGGAGTACAAGTCTTGTCTTAAATGCGCCCATTGATACTAAACACTGCCATCATCACCTCTGCGTCTGTATCCTATTGGATTCTTATTACTTTAAGTTTATTAATTAATCCCCAAGGGGGGGGGGGGGGGGGACATTGAAACAAACGCTTTATGGTTGGAAGCTATGAAAGGTTTCCTTTTTCCTCTGGCAGATCTGAAGTGGGCTCCTGAACAAGGCCCCAAGGGCAGGACCAGGGAGGGGCCCGGCAGCCCCGAGGCCCCCGGGGGAGGCAGGGATCGGGGGGAAGGCAGGGACCACTCCTCCTCCGACGAGCTCAACAGCAAGTTCCGCTCGCAGTGCCTTCACTCGTCGTCCTCGTCGTCCTCCTCCTCCTCGTCCTCGGCCTACGAGATGGCCCACGGCCCCAGCAGCCCGGAGACCGAGACCACGCCCACCGGCCTCACCCCCAAGAGCCCCTCGCTCTCCCGCTCTCCCTCCACCAACCACCCCTTCCCCGGCGGCGGCGGCGGCGGCTGTGGCGGCGGCGGGGGAACCGGCAACCCCCTGTCCTCCGGCGCCAGCATGACCCTGCCCAAGCTACGCACCCCGCTCATCCCCAGGGACAGCATCCAGCTGGGGAAGAAGCACTACAGCCAGCCCCAGCCCAGCCTGGACAAGCTGCACCACCTCAACGTCAACATAGACATCACCACCACCACCGGCACCACAGCAACAGCACCGGCACTACCACCTCCTCCTCCTCGTCCTCCACCCTCCACAGCGCCGCCGGCGTGGCCGCCTCTGCCTTCGCCCAGGTGGTGGAGGAGACGGACATCGACGACGGGATCACCGACGGCATGGACGGGGTGGTGGCGGAGGGCGCCAAGGCCGGGGAGGAGGAGGAGGAGGCGCCCCACGACGGGGTGTCCTTCGTGGGGCTGGCCGAGGAGCTGGAGAGGCTGGACCCGGAGGTCCTGAAGCCGCCCACTCCGCCCCTCCACCGCCTTCCTTCTTGGGTACGAATGTTCTATCGTTAGCATATTTTTTGCTCTATCTATGTTATGCCAACTTAATTGCACTTTAACCTGAGCGCTAGTTCTGCTTCTCTTGGGAGGCTTGTTAGGAAGGAAATGCCCTTAGGATTTCTGGTGACTAGTAGCTCTCTTGTCTACCTACTGTATGACCTTGAATGACCTTATCGTGAGTCCCCTTGAGGACAAAAGCGTCTGTTAAATGAATGTTATGTTTCACTTATTATTCATCATTATTCATTAGTTTTTCCTCAAAGCCTCGCAGTATGACTTCATGCCTTATTCCAAAAGTATTATGTAATAATCGGTACCGGCGCTTTCCCACTAAATAGACTAGAAATAATCAGGCCTCCCAGGGGACCCGCGGCCTCCTCCGTCGTCCATGACTCATCTCCCATGTGTTTCTCCTCACAGCCTCGCATCGCAGTATGACTCCATGCGCTGTTCTCTTTCGTTCGTATGAAAGTATGATATAAAAAAAATTGGTACGGGGGTACTTCCCCCCCCCCCCCCCCCCGTCATAAACCAGAGAGAGAGAGAGAGAGAGAGAGAGAGAGAGAGAGAGAGAGAGAGAGAGAGAGAGAGAGAGAGAGAGAGAGAGAGAGAGAGGAGAGAGAGAGAGAGAGAGAGAGAGAGAGAGAGAGAGAGAGAGAGAGAGAGAAGATGTCTTAAGCGCTTCCACATGCGGCCCTTCCCTTCCCTTCCCTTCCCTTCCCTTCCCTCTTCTTCCCCCCCTCCATTGCTCCGGGGGCAGCAGCGGCGGGGAGATGTTATAAAGAAAGCCTTTTCGTCTGCTGCCAATTGCGCGATGATCGCAGAAACCGAAGCTACGCCATCACCCCCCCCCCCCCCCCTCCTCGCCCCCCCCCCCCCCCCCTCGCTCATCCTCCCAGTTGGCATAGAAAAGTGTTCCAGTGATGTCACCGTGATGTGACCGCTTTCATTCATTCATTTCGGGGGTACTTCTGGGCGCTTGGAGGCGGTTAAGACGCGCGCCAGAAGAAGAAGAAGAAGAAGAAGGAAGGAAGGTGCCCGTAAGCTCGACGGTTTATGTCTATGTGTGTAACCGGGCGTGTCAACCCCTCTTCCCCACCCCCCCCTACACTCCCACCTCCCACCCCCCACCTCCACCTCCACCCCTGCAGGAGAGTCGGATCTACGCCGTGGCCAAGTCGGGGATGAGAGTATCGGAGGCGGTGCCCGCTTGCCCCAGGGGTCCTGGACGAGGTGGGTGTTCGTCTGACCGGTCGCGGATGGGCCTGTTTAGTGTTAGAGTTAGTGCTGGATATCTTTGTCATAGTGTGTACCATAATGAGCACTGCAATGCTTCTTCTCCCAACATATAAGCATTTAGTGTGTGTGTGTGTGTGTTTGTGCGTGTGTGTGTGTGTGTGTCTGTGCATCTATATGTGTTTGAGTGTGTGTACATCCATCTGTATGTCTTTCAGTTTGACTTTTAGTGTGTGTGTGTGTGTGTGTGTGTG
Source organism: Muraenolepis orangiensis (assembly GCA_027704905.1). NCBI lineage: Eukaryota > Metazoa > Chordata > Actinopteri > Gadiformes > Muraenolepididae > Muraenolepis > Muraenolepis orangiensis. The sequence goes on along the minus strand of CM051016.1, from coordinate 7,970,533 downwards.
TGTGTGTGTGTGTGTGTGTGTGTGTGTGTGTGTGTGTTTGCCGTCTTCTGTCACTCAGCCGATGCTTAGCTGACTGCGGTGGGTCGGATCTGTCTGTCATTCTTCCTTTTGATGTCACTTCCATTTCCCTCCGGGGCTACACACACACACACACACACACACACACACACACACACACACACACGCACACGCACACGCACACACACACCTGTGCAGGTGCAATATCTCTCTCTCTCTCTCTCTCTCTCTCTCTCTCTCTCTCTCTGTTCTCCGCAGATAACTGGGATTGGGGGTGTGGGGGTTAATCACTTGTGATGAAAGGGTGGAGGCAGAGGTATAATTATCACCTTTACACCGCACTGTCTGAAGCACTGCCTGCTTCAGACCTGTGGGGATTCCTTTAAAGTATTGTGTTTCCTGTCTGCCGGGCACATCGCACACACACACACACACACACACACACACACACACACACACACCGCACACACACACACACACACACACACACACACACGCACACACCTCAGAGGCTTGTTGTAGGTGACGATGATGTCATCGCTACTTGTCAGAACGATTTCAGCCCCGCTGGCTCTGCCTCGGACGGAGGTGTTTGAGATGTGTTTTTAAGATTTGACAAAGCAGAGGCTGGGTCATTATTGATATGGAAAAGAGACACACGTAGAACAACGTTTGTTTAAGTATTTCCGAAATAATATAACTTGTGTTATAAAGTGTATGTCAGTCATCAAGTAGATTAAAATAATGTGTGTGTGTGTGTGTGTGTTGCAGCATCCAACGTCCCCCAGTTCCCCTCCTCTGGTCCCTTCGCCCATCTGATCTACAAGAACATCAGCGTGCCGGTCTACACCACGCTGAAAGGGGTGAGAGGTCCCTTCCCTTCCCCTCCCCCCCCCGCTGGGATGCTTCTGTCTGTCTGGGGTGGGAGGGGGGGGGGCGTTGGGGTTCTGTCGAAGGTCCAGTTGTATTATAATACGGTCAATAATCGCGTTTTGTTATAAATGTAACATCTGCGAAAACACATTTGACTTTTTGAGAAGTGACCAATTGATGGGATGATGGAGCAGTGTAGGTGAATAGGTTTTCATCACTGACACTTTTTTAAAATAATGCTTGTAATACTAAATGATTTTAAAAATACATATATATATATATGTTTATAAATAATATTTAAACTAAATGATACGAAAACAGTGACAAAAACTGACAAAAGGGTGAATGGGTTTCATTTAGACACATTTATATGCCTGTAATACTAAATGATAATAACAAATTATAAATGTATACATAACCAATACTTATATAATATAGATATAATACTAAAAGAGTGACAAAAAGTGACGAAAAAAAATGTGAAAGCGTGCAGGCAGCCAAACAATCACTCACCAATTATCCGCCCACACATGTCCCACTGATATGTTATTGTTTGTGTGTGTGTGTGTGTGTGTGTGTGTGTGTGTGTGTGTGTGTGTGTGTGTGTGTGTGTGTGTGTGTGTGTGTGTGTGTGTGTGTGTGTGTGTGTGTGTGTGTGTGCGCGTGTGTACCTCTGTGTGTACCTGTGTGTGTGTGTGTGTACGTGTGTGTGTACCTGTGTGTGTGCGTGTGTACGTGTGGGTGCGTGTACCTGTGTGTGTGTGTGTGTGTGTGTGTGCGCCTGTTTGCGTGTCAGAAAGCCACTCAGATCAGCAGTGTTCCTCTGCCGGACGACGACTCCGGCTCGGAGGACGACAGCGGCTCCCTGGCCAGCCTGAGGACCTCCTCCGTGGGCCCCGACCGCAAGGGCAGCGTCCCCGGGAGCCCCCGCGCCGCCAAGAGAGGTACGGGGGGGGGGGGGTGATGATGGGGGGGCATCAGGAATACATTCAAGATTACAGAACTTTATTAGTATGTGTGTCACATACAATTACGTAAACAGGATTATATGCAGTGATGCAATGAAAAAAGTGGTGGTACCATGCAGAAATTGTGCAAAATAACGATAGAGTTAAACACTAGCAAGTCTAACATCAACTCAACAAATCACAACCAAGTGGATGGAGGGGAGGATGATGATGGTGATGGTGATGGTGATGTGATGATGATGAGATGGTGATGATGGTGATGATGGTGATGAGGATGGTGATGATGATGGTGATGAGGATGGTGATGATGATGATGGTGGTGATGATGGTGGTGATGAGGTGATGATGGTGATGAGGATGGTGATGATGATGGTGATGAGGATGGTGATGATGATGATGGTGGTGATGATGGTGGTGATGAGGGTGATGGTGGTGATGAGGATGAGTGATGGTGATGGTGATGATGATGAGGATGGTGATGATGGTGATGATGGTGATGAGGATGTTGATGGTGATGGTGATGATGAGGATGAGGATGGAGAGGAGGGTTAAGCAGGATAAATAATATATATATAATAGATAATAAGGATCTTATATTTCATCTTATTTTTATCTTATTGTTTTTATTTTGAAATGTCCTCTATGTTGTGTGTATGGCGACTGTTGCACAATCATTTCCCTCGGGATGAATAAAGTCAAAGTAATCTAATCTAATCTAATCTAATAAAGCATCAGTTGTGACGAGGTGGGTTTTATGGGCCCTGGTTTAAAGGATGCTAGGGTGTCTTCTTGAGCGTCCTGATGGGGGAGGGGGAGGGGGAGGGGCGTTCCAGACAGAGGGCGGGGGCCAGCCACCGAGCAGAGCGAGACAACAGACGACACACGGGGGGAAACCGCTGACTCTGAGCCATTAAATACAAACACAGCAGTTCGATGTACTTATTGGGTCAAATCTTGGGAGCCAACTTACTGTACTTTCACCTGAGCTCTGGTTCTGCTTCTCTTGGAGACATCAGGAAATGCACTTATGACTTCTGGTGACTAGTCGTTCTGTTGTCTACCTGTTGAATGACCTTATTGTAATGAAATGTGTTATATATGATGTTATAATATATATATATGTATGTATATTATATTATTGTTAGGAAGGAAATGCACGTATGACGTCTGGGGACTAGTAGTTCTCTTGACTACCTGATGAATGAACTTATTGTGAGTCGCTTTGGACAAAAGTGTCTGCTAAATGACTGTAATATTATGTTATATAATAAAATACTCATTGACATTGAGTGAAGCCACACATGAAGCCCGACACAAACGGATCGCCTCTGTTCAACAAACAGTATCCAATCAAGGCTTTTGATCCAAAGCAAATGACTGAATGTCCCGTCGGTGCCTACATTCTTTATTGCCCTGGTTCTTGACACATGGGAATCGAACCTTGAACCCCTAGCGGTGTGACGGGGCAGCGACCTGGTCTGCGTGACAACATAACGGTGAACCACGGTAGAAGTAGCTTTACTGAAGACCACAAAGAGTGCTGCTGCTGCTGCTGCTGTTTACATCCGCAGGAAGGCGTGTTCCGCTCAGGATCGACCAAAAAAACAGATGGTTTTTTTTTGCGGAGCCAGGAGAGAGAGGTTTACGGGGACGTTCTGATCCCCCGGACCGGGACTGTTCTTTAGCGCTGCATTCTATGGGCCCAGCTAGACGCCGTTAACCTGTCTAGACGCGCCACATGGTTTGTTGCGCAGAACCGCCTCTGAAGTCGTCCTGGGGGGGAAGCTGTTTGGAGAAAGAAACCAAAAGGCCTGGCTCTTTAACATAGTCAACTAGTTGGCAGGTGAGTTGGATGAAGCGTCTGAGCCGTCCATCTCCAGCCATCGCTGCACTGACCTCTCTCAGGGCCAGCGGCCAGGGTTGTAGTTATTTTTCGTAGGATGCTGATTGGTCCGAACCGAACCGAACGTCGGTTCACAAGCGGACAAGCAGATTCTAATCTCGTGAATATGATCAGAATCAGCATCAGAATCAGAATCAGAATGCCTTTGTTGTCATTGCACAAGTACAACTAAATTGTGTAGCAATCCTCACTGGGCACTCTTTACACACACAACAGCAATTTGCATTATTTATAAACTAAACTCAACTTAATAAACAGATTTTAGATCAATTTAGCTATAAAAAAGATCAGATAAACAGACTAAACTGATAAAACAAAAAGCCAAATATGAGTCAAACTATATATATGTATATATATATATATATGCAGTATATACATATCAGTGGCGAAGCGTGTCTATCACAACTGGACCTTCTGTAGACCAGGGGTTCCCCAACTTTTCAGCCCGCGACCCCCAACATAACAGACCCCCCCCCCCCCACTATCACCGGAGGGACTGGAACATTAAAAACAACGTGTGCGCAGATCTTCACCATCGAGAACATCGTGAAGTCCAAGGGGGGGGGGGGGTAATCGTGATATTGAAAATTGTGTGTGGCTTTTTTAATCTATGCACACGTTATTATTAACAATAAAAACCTCATGGTCACATCAAGAGGATTCTGAAATCATCTCGCGACCCCCCCCCCCCCCTCGGGTCCCGCGCCCCCCCCCCTCGGGGTCCCGCGACCCCCACTTTGGGAACCCCTGCTGTAGACCACCACCCCCACCATCACCACCACCATTCGAAAATTCAGTTGTTCTAGTCAGACGGACGTCACGGAGGAGTCACTTTATGCCTTATATAATTTAGGCAGATCAGATTGTCGCAGCCAATTCCCATGTGTACCCTAGTTGTAAAGCAGTGTCCATGTAGTGAAGTAACAGACCACCACACACAGGCTATCGGTTAAAGGGACGGTCTAACACGCTTCACGTGAAAAGGCTTAACGTAACTTTGGAACTTTAAGTTCCAAAATAGCGATCAATAATCACCAAATGTCTCTGGCATATGTCTTGTCATTAGCACTTTCACCTGTCAAAATGAAAGTGAAAAGGTGAAAGTGCTAATGACAAAACATATGCAAATTAGGTGATTATTGATCGCGGTTTTGTAACTCTTAGTTACGTCAAGTCTTTTCACGTTAAGCGATGCAAAGAAAGATCAAGTCCAATTCAAATGCACAACAATGCTTAACAAACCCAAGTCAGCCATTAACTAATCAGTCAACAAGTGTGTGGAAACAAAATGCAACAACCAGCTGAGACAAAACCAGCAAAGACAAATGAGTCTCACTCACCAATGATGTTCACTTAAAGACCAAATCCATTCTCCTGTCCTTCTGGATGAATGGTTCGACCACCATCAGGTCATAAAGATGATCGCTTTTCAGATCCAAAATAAGTTCCAATTCCCTGCTCTCTTGTCGGTCCCAAACAGCAACACTCCCATCAGTAGAGCCTCTTGTGGCTAGTAGAGCCCGTTAGCCACGGGGATCGTTCCCAGTTGCTACTCTGAAAATGGCGAACATAGCCTGCTTTAACTACTTGAGTCAGCTCCAGATTGTCAGGTGTTGGACGGCCTTTTTTAATAATGTCCATTTTAACATTAAATGGTCGTCTTGAAAATGGTTCACACAATAATTCCGCCACGACATCATCTTCACCTGTTGCCATTTTGGCGTAAAAAAAACAACGTAGAAAACGTAACATTACGCTAGATCCACTCTCGCGCCAGCCACCACCTTGCACCCTCTAGCTCCATATTGAGCTGCCGGGGAAATCTGAAAGAATACGCCCATTGGCTACAAATCACGATATGATTGGTTGATCAAATTGTCAATCCAAACGTACGCTATCATTCCGTCTAAGGGCCAATGTCAGCGGGAATACTTTGGTTGATTTACGTTGGATATTCTTCCCAGCAACCCAGAAAAATATCTGATTGGTTGCATTGTTTTTCCAACACAAAACCACTCAAATGCGTCGTGCATGGACCGAGAAAGACAAACAAATCAACGTAACACTGTATTATAACACAGATACGATTCTCATTTATTCATTTCATTTAAATTTTATTAAATGTTATTAAATTGTATTACATTTTATTAATACAATTAATTCGATTCTTTGGTTTCATCTGAGAGTTCCAGGGTCTTCTCTGAATACCTTGAAGGCCCTGACGCTTCACCACTGATACATATATATATATATATATATATATGCAGTATATACATATATATATATATATATATATGCAGTATATACATATATATATATATATATATACTTATAATCATACAAGATCTGGTGAGGTGGCTGGACTTGCCAGATCCAAGACACCGTGTGACCACGGTGATTCAACTATTCAACTCCCGTCTTCCCCTGTCCCGGCTCCCTCAGGGGTGTCCATGTCGTCCATCAGCTCGGAGAGCGACTACGCCATCCCCCCCGACGCCTACTCTCTGGACAGCGATTACTCTGAGCCGGAGCTCAAGGTCCAGCGCACCTCCTCCTACTCCTGTGAGAGCAGCGGCGGCCAGGTGAGGAGAGGAGGAGAGAGGAGGAGAGATGTGGAGAGAGGAGGAGAGGGGAGGAGAGAGGAGGAGAGAGGAGGGGAGAGGAGAAGAGTGGGGAGAGATGAGGAAAAAGGAGGAGAGAGGTAAAGGGGGAGAGAGAGGGAGGAGAGAGGAGGAGAGAGGAGGGGAGTGGAGAAGAGAGTGGAGTGGGGAGAGAGGAGAGAGGTGAAGAGGGGGAGAGAGAGGGAGAAGTAGAGAGGAGGAGAGAGCAGGAGGAGAGGTGGAGGAAAGAGGAGGAGAGAGGAGAGTTGGAGGAGAGGAGAATATATGGAGAGGAGGAAATGTGGAGAGAGGAGAGAACAGGATTGGAGAGAGGTGGACGAGAGAGGAGGAGAGGTGGAGGAGAGGAGGAGAGAGGGTGAGAGAGGAGAGAGGAGGAGGAGAAATGTAGAGGAGGAAAGGTGGAGAGATGAGAGATGGAGTGGAGAGAGGAGGACAAATGGAGAGGAGGCGAGAGGTGGAGAGAGGGAGAGATAGAGTGGAGGAGGAGGAGGAGTGAGGTGGAGAGGAAGAGAGGAGAGGAGAGAGGGGGAGAACAGGAGTGGACAAGAAGAGGGAGAGGAGAGGAGTATGAGTAGAGGAGATGTTTGGGAGAGATGGAGTAGAGAGGAGATAAGACACACGTCATGCCATCATGATGGTGATGATGGTGATGGTGATGATGATGATGACGACGAGTGAGGACCAGTGGTGTTGACCTGTGCTTCTGGGGGCCATGTGTGTGCTGTGTGTAGGAGGTGCTGGAGAAGTCAGGCTACCTCTTGAAGATGGGCAGTCAGATCAAGGCCTGGAAGCGCCGCTGGTTCATCCTCCGGAACGGAGAGATCCTCTACTACAAGTCTCCTGTAAGACCGCCACACACACTCACTCACACACTCACTCAGTCACACACTCACTCACTCAGTCACTCAGTCACTCACTCACTCACTCACTCACTCACTCACTCACTCACTCACTCACTCACTCACACACACACACACACTCAGTCTCTCACACACTCACACACTCACTCAGTCACACACACACTCACTCACTCACTCACACACTCACTCAGTCACACTCACTCACACACTCACTCACTCACTCACTCACACACACTCACTCACACACTCACTCAGTCACACACTCACACACTCAGTCACTCAGTCACTCAGTCACACACTCACTCACTCACTCAGTCACTCACTCACACACACACTTACTCACTCACTCACTTACACACTCACTCACTCACACACACACTTACTCACTCACTCACTCACTCACACACACACTCACTTACTCATTCACTGACTCACACTGTCTCTGTGTCTCTCTGTCACTCTAATCGGGTGTTTGTATGTGTGTGTGTGTGCCTGACTGTGTGTGTGTGTGTGTGTGCGTGTGTGTGCGTGCGTGCGTGTGTGTGTGTGTGTGTTCCCTGCAGAGCGACGTGATCCGGAAGCCTCAGGGACAGATGCCGCTGACCTCGTCGTGCCGGATCGCCCGCGGCGAGGGAGCGCAGACATTCCAGGTGGGCTGACCCCCCCCCCCTCCCCCCCCGCGCTCACCTGCTGACCCTTGACCTCAGCGCGCTCCTCCCGGAGAGAGCGCTGTGTTTGTATTGAACAAGTGGAGTTTTTGTGCTATTTTTGTTCAGCCAACAGGCGGGGGGGGGCGGGGTTTAGTAAACTCCGTCAAACATACACCAGCAAGAAACACACACACACACACACACACACCCAAACACACCCTTATGTGTGTGTGTGTGTGTGTGTGTTTCAAGATTCAAGATGACTTTATTTATCCCGAGGGAAATTAAGGTGCAACAGTTGAAACAGGGGGAATAAATGCACTGTGTGTGTGTGTGTGTGTGTGTGTGTGTGTGTGTGTGTGTGTGTGTGCGTGAAGAAGCTCTGCATTCCAGTGCCAGGGCTTAAGATGACATCAGACCCAGGAATGTTTGTGTGTGTGTGTGTGTGTGTATGTGTGTGTGTGGGGGAGGGGGGAGGGGGGGGGGTCATCCACACAGCTGATCTGATCTGCTCAGACACGTCTGGTTGTGACCTGGTTGTCGTGGCGATGACGTGAGGTGAGGATGATGTATCTCTATCTGTTCCCCCCCCCCCCCCCCCCCCTGGTTCCCAGCTGGTCACGGAGAAGAAGACCTTCTACCTGACGGCCGACTCGCCCAACATCCTGGAGGAGTGGATCCGCGTCCTGCAGAACATCCTCAAGGTGCAGGCCAGCGGGCCCGTTACCACGGAGACCGCCTTCAAGCCCACCGCCAGGGGCTGGCTCACCAAGGTGGGTTGGGCCGAAAAATTGCGTGTGTGTGTGTGTGCGCTTGCTTACTTGCGTGTGTGTGTGTGTGTGTGTGTGTGTGTGTGTGTTTGTGTGTGCGCTTGCTTACGTGTGTGTATGTGTGTGTGTGTGTGTGTGTGTGTGTGATAAACTGGGATGATTGAGTTCAGTATATTCAGTTCAGTGCATTCACTGTGTAGAAAATAGCCTGGCATTCAAAGCGGTGCTTGGGGTCTGTCATTAGTGTGTGTGTGTGTGTGTGTGTGTGTGTGTGTGTGTGTGTGTGTGTGTGTGTGTGTGTGTGTGTGTGTGTGTGTGTGTGTGTGTGTGTGTGTGTGTGTGTGTGTGTGTGTGTGTGTGTGTGTGTGTGTGTGTGTGTGTGTGTGTGTGTGTGTGTGTGTGTGTGTGTGTGCGTGCGTGCGTGCGTGCGTGTGTGTGGAGGGTTGAGCTCAACACACTGGAGTGGATTCTTCAGAAACGGCCTCACGTCGGGACATGGCTTTTAAGACCGGAGCAGCTGCAGCACCCGCTCATGTGACCGCTAGAAAGGCCGCCTCCACCCCCCGTCTGGCTGGCTGTTACCCTGTCTGTCTGTAGGCCTGTCTGGCTGACTGTCCCCCCTCATTCTAGGGCTGGCTGGCTGGCTGTTTCCCTGTCTGTCTGTGGGCCTGTCTGGCTGGCTGGCTTGCCGTTTCCCTGGCTGTCTGTAGGCCTGTCTGGCTGACTGTTCCCCATCTTTCTAGGGCTGGCTGGCTGGCTGTTTCCCTGTCTGTCTGTAGGCCTGTCTGGCTGACTGTTCCCTCTCTTTCTAGGGCTGGCTGGCTGGCTGGCTGTTTCCCTGTCACTGTAGGCCTGTCTGTCTGCTTCTTTGCCTGTCTGTAGGCCTGTATTTCTGTCTGTCTGTTTCCTTGCCTGTCTGTAGGCATCTTTGTCTTTATGTTTGTTTCCCTGTCTGTAGACCTGTCTGTCTGCTGTCTGTCTACCTGTCTGAGGGTTTCCCTGTGTGTTGTAGCCCCCCTTATCTGTCTTGTCTAAGTGTTTAGTTAGATGCTGGTATCTTCTTGAGGTCAGACGGGGTCAGAGACTCAGCACACACACACACACACACACACACACACACACACACACACACACACACACACACGTGTGTGTGTGTATATGTGTGTGTGTGTGTGTGTGCTGAGTCTCTGACAGGTGATTGACAGCTTATTGCTGGTTCATGACCCCTCCGGTCTTGGATGTGCGGGTCTGGGCCTGGCCAGGGGAGGTGGGGGGTGGTGGGGGGTTCAGGAGAAGGACCACGCTGGTGACATCTGTGACCTCCGTGACCCCCTGATTAACTGACTCATAACTGTGGTCACGAGGACGATGATGATGATGATGATGATGATGATGACCATCATAACCGTCCTCATGTGTCATCGTGATGAAGATGAAAGCCCAGTTTGAAAGTTTAATCAGTTGAGGTCGGTTAGTTTAGCAGTTGGTTTCGGTTGGCCCCGGGACACATCTGTTTTCACTGTAGCAACAATTCTGCGTAGCAACCGATGATTAGCTTTTAAGCAAACGGCAAACCTTCCAGTGAGGAGAAACTCTGATGTTTATTAATCTAAACGGGACGTTTACTTTTACTTCGGTTATCTTCATCCATCCCGCGTGGAGCCGCTAACGCCGCTAACGTCGCTAACGTTGCTAACGCCGCTAACGTCGGACACGTTGAATGATGTAGAATGCCGTCTCTCTTGTTGTTTTACAGGTGAAACACGGACACTCCAAGCTGGTGTGGTGCTCTCTGGTCGGAAAGGTCTTCTACTACTACCGGAACCAGGAGGACAAGGTTCCCAAAACAAGCCTCCCCTCACACCCAAACACACCCAACACGCTTCGATGCTTAACGATTAATCACGGGGACGTCGTACGGTATCGTGAAATACACATGCAGCAATCTGTGCGTTACACCTGTCCACTGTACAGTGTACAACTGCATATCCCTGCTCACTACCCGCTGTATATACATTTATTTAGATTTATCCTGTTGATATAATTGCATACCCCTGCTCACTACCTGTTGAATACAGGTAGCTTTGTACATAATTGTATACCTACCTGTGTGTATATATATATATATATATATATATATATATATATATATATATATATATATACCTAGAATTCTGCACATATCTCATACCTACTCTATAAGTTATGTTATACCTGTTTTTATACCTAGTAGACTGTCTTTACATCTTATTTAACCTCCTGTACATTATATATTACCACACACGTTACTGTTACATGTGCACTCTGGTTAGATGCCAATTCATTGTTGCTGTACTGTACTTGTGCTGCTGTGCAATGATGACAATACATTTTAATCTAATCTAAGAATGTACAAACTAAATTGTATCGCAATCAAATTGCAACAAATTGTCCAGATGTAAGGTCAGCTGTAACCTAGAGCAGCCAGGGTCAGTGCTTGGCGGTGGTCAATTCTCCTCTGGCTCCGGGGTTGTACGTCCGTAAGAGAATTGAACACTCACGCTCAAACGCTAAAAAGCACTGCGGCAGTTACTATTCACTAGTTATTGATTGTGTTGATACGCTTCAATCGAGAGCAGGTAGGGGTTTAGACGTCCTGCTGGAGGGAGAGGTTCTGGGCTGGTCCGGGAGTCACGAGGGCTAACCCCCTCGCCCCTAGACCTGTTATTATTATTATTATTATTATTAGACCATGGTTCACCTTCCTCCCAATCACAATCATAACGCCTTCATTGTCGAGGAGATCAAGATGGTATAGCAACCCTCACTTTGCACTCTTTTATGCATAACAGCAAATGAAAATATAAACACTACAAAAAATAAGTAGGTGAGTTAAATGTCAAAATATGAGTTAAAAGTTTAAATATAAATATCAAAAATTAAAATAAAAAATATATATATACTGTATATACAGTTTATTACTGTATATTGCAGTGGCGGTTGCAAATTAGAAACAGGATCAGTAATTTGTATAAAATGGACCAAATGCTGCTACTAAGTCACTTCCACCTCAACCACTACTAGACGAATACATCCCGCCTTTAATTACCTCTGACCCCCCCCCCTTATCTCCTCCTCCCCCCCTCCTCCTCCTCCTCCTCCTCCTTCTCCTCCTATCCTCCTCCTTCTCCTCCTTCTCCTCCCCCTCCTCCTCCCTCTCCTCCCCTCCTCCTCCTCCTCCTCCTCCTCCTCCTCCTCCTCCTCCTCCTCCTCTCTCCTCCTCCTCCTCCTCCTCCTCCTCCTCCTCCTCCTCCTCCTCCTCCTCCTCCTCCTCCTCCTCTCTCCTCCCCCCCCCCCCCCCTGCAGCTGCCCCTGGGCCAGTTGCGTGTGCGGGAGGCCACGGTGCAGGAGGTGGACCGCTCGTGCGACTCGGACGAGGACTACGAGGCCGGGGGGCGGGGCTTCCTGTCCTCCCACTGCACCCTGGCCGTCCAGCCCTGGGAGCAGAGCCCCACCTACCTGCTCATCGGCACCAAGCAGGAGAAGGTAGCGTGGGGTGGGTGGGCTGAGGGTGGTGCAGGGGTGGGCTTGCATGGTCACCGTGAAACAGTGTGTGTGTGTGTCGGTGTGTGTTTGTGTGTGGTGGTGTGTGTCGGTGTGTGTTTGTGTGTGGTGGTGTGTGTTTGTGTGTGTTTGTGTGTGGTGGTGTGTGTGTGAATGTGTGTGTGTGTGTGTGTGTGTGTATGTGTGTGCGTGTCGGTGTGTGTTTGTGTGTTCCTCTCCGAGGAACGTGCGTGTCTGAAGCCACAAAAGTCACAGGAAAACACCGTTTTTTTAAGTTAGCCATTTAGTGTTCTTAATTCTAAGTACACATCTGGAGCGGGTTTGAATCCTCTTGATTGGTCACATACATGTACACACACACTAGTGTGAAAGGAGTTTCTCTGCATTTAACCCATCCTTAGTGTTATATATAGTTGGGACTTAGCTAGTAGTGAGGGTAGCAGCCAGTTTAAAATCAAGTCATTTATGGTCATTTTTTGCTTCCGACATCTTTAGTGGTGTTTGCGATTGTGGCTCTGACTGACCACACGTGTCGTGTTGTGGGCCTCACCGCGATGCTTCCACGGTTCCTCCATCTGTGTCCGTTCCCCCTGTCCCAGGACACGTGGCTGTACCACCTGACCGTGGCGGCGGGCAGCAGCGCGGCCTTCAAGGTGGGAACCGAGTATGAGCAGCTGATCGGAAAACTGCTGGACGCAGAGGGGAACCCCGGTGAGTCCAGATCTCACCCTCTCTCTCTCTCTCTCTCTCTCTCTCTCTCTCTCTCTCTCTCTCTCTCTCTCTCTCTCCCTCTCCCTCTATCTTTATCTCTATCTCTCTCTCCCTCTCCCTCTACCACTCTCCCCCTCTCCCCCTCCCTCTATCTCTCTCTCCCTCTCTCCTGATGACGTGATCGCTGATTCAGCATCACTGCAGGAGTGAGAGTCTCTCCCTCCTGATCCAAATCAGTCACGCCTCAATGTAAGCTGAGTCAGCTACTTTCAATCCCAGTAGCAGCTGTATGTGTATATATATATATATATATATATATATATATAAATAAACACACACACACACACGTATAACTACTTTGTGATTATCATAGTTTGTAGGCACGGGGCCTTAATTAGACTAGTATAATGTAACTGGATATCTCCCCAGTTCAGACATCAGTAGCGCGGCTCTGTGAGAGGGGTTGTTATCAGTTATCAGAAGGAGGGGGGGGGACACACATGTGCTCCGCTCTGTTAGCATTTAGCGTTGCTATTTTGATCCGGGACGCTAGTCCAGAATGCAGACCGTGTTTACGTCTGCAACAGGGAATGGTTTTCAGATGCAGGGTCCAGTTTCATGACCAGCTCTCTTTCTCTTGTGTGTGTGTGTGTGTGTGGGTCTGTGTGTGTGTCTGTGTCTGTGTCTGTCTGTGTGTGTGTATGTGTGTGTCTCTGCCTGTGTGTGTGTGTGTGTGTGTGTGTGTGTGTTTGACTGCCTATGTGTATGTGTGTGTCTCTGCCTGTGTGTGTGTGTGTGTGTGTGTGTGTGTGTGTGTGTCTGCCTATGTGTATGTGTGTGTCTCTGCCTGTGTGTGTGTGTGTGTGTGTGTGTGTGTCTGTGTGTGTGTGTGTGTGTGTGTCTCTGCCTGTGTGTGTATCTCTGCATGTGTGTGTGTGTGTGTGTGTGTCGCTGCCTGTGTGTGTGTGTCGCTTCCTGTGTGTGTGTGTGTGTGTGTG
>CM051016.1:7941618-7951618 GCA_027704905.1 Muraenolepis orangiensis | reverse complement strand
AGGGAATTAAGGGGCTCCGTATAAAACTATTGATAATTAAAACAAATATTCAAAAAGTTACATTCTGTCAATGTTGTACATCAAATGTGGGTCAGGCCCGAACAAATCTGAATCAGAATGTCTTTATTGTCGTTGTACAAGTACAACTAAATTGTTTAGCAATCCTCAAGACACTCTTAAAAACAATTGAAAAAATACATTTGTTTTAAAAACAAAGCTAAACAAAAAGACACTCCTGGAAATTGCACTCACATATTTCACACACACACACACCACACACCACACACACACACACACACACACACAAGACATCAGACATCAGAATGCATTCATTGTCATTGTGAAAGTACAAGAACAATTGTCTAGCAATCCTCAAGAGACCCTCTTGAAAACAAACCACTGAACTGATGAACTGCCTGACCTCGTTCTGTTCCCCCTTCGCCTCTCTCTCTCTCTCTCTCTCTCTCTCTCTCTCTCTCTCTCTCTCTCTCTCTCTCTCTCTCTCTCTCTCTCTCTCTCTCTCTCTCTCTCTCTCTCTCTCTCTCTCTCTCTCTCTCTCTCTCTCTCGTCATAGGTGGTTGGCTTCGACGGCTCCACCGCGGTGGAGGAGTTCCTCAGCACCCTGAACCAGAGGGTGGGCATGAGGAAGCCCCAGCTCTCCGGCTTCGCCCTGTTCACCGACGACCCGTCCGGCAAGGACCTGGAGCACTGCCTGCAGCCCTCCGCCAAGGTGAGGACAAATCACCTCACCGCCGCGTGTCGCTAAAGGCACACGGGGCGCTGCGTGGGGTTGTGTTCTCATGCAGCTAGAAAAGTCTCTCCGAGTTTTCAAACGTACGCCAAATCAGAGCTTGCTGCTCAAAAGCGTTCTGCCCTTTTTTCGAACTGTGCTGCAGATCTTGGTCGGTTGGTCTGATGTTGTTTCGGTGGGGGTTTGTGCCGGTGTTAACAGTCGGTGTCCCGCACTGGGCTTCGAACTGAAGACCTCCGGCGTGAGAGGAGACGTTCTAACGTGAGAAGCTAAAACCCCTCTAGGGCCCTCTAGCTTCATCGCTAGAACGTCTGTTTAGGCGTCGTCGGGGAGTGTGGTTTTCCCGCTGCACAGCGCCACCTGCTGGCGTCCGTTACACTGGATCCCACGCAAGCCTGACCTGATCGTTATTACTATTATTTCCAGCATGTGTACCTCGTTATGTCCCCCGCCATCCAAGACGAGAGGGCGGAGGTTATGTTTTCGTTTGTTGGGTTTATTTGTCTGTTTGTCCGTTTATTTGTTTGTCTGTCAAGCAAGATAACTCAACAAGTTGTGTATGGAATTGAACTAAACTTGGTGGTTAGATTACTTATGGGCCAAGGAACAGTTTATTCAATTTTGTTTTCGGATCCAAATCCGTATGCGCTCTACTGAGGGCCCTCTAGTTACATGTTAATCACAGGTTTAATAACCTGCGATTAAGGTACAATACAAATACAATTTGCCGACTTTGTAGTACAAATATATAATAAAAAAAATGTCATTTTTGCACTTTGTTGCTTTTTTTTTCTTTCTAGATCTGCGATGTCATCTCCAAATGGGAGCAGGCACTGAAAGAACTGCATCCTGGGAAATACGAGGGGACCAGAATCGTCCGTCTGACGTACAAGAGCAGGTGACACCATGGGTTAATCAGAATGTGATGAATTACAATTATTTTTGGGGAACCGGAAGGTCGCCGGTTCAAGTCCCCAAAACACCTGAGGCACTGCTGAGGTGCCCTTGAGCAACAAGGCACCAGACCCCTATGCTAACTGCTCCCCAGGCAGCTGTCTATACAAAAGCTGCCCACTTCTCCTAATACTACGATAAAGGGTTAAATGCAGAGAAACTCATTTCACTGTGTGTGTGTGTGTACATGTATGTTACCAATCAAGAGGATTCAATCCTAAGAGGCTACAGTGAGAAATGTATTTATATTTTTAACCATAAATATGTATCTTATCGAAAATTGAGTTTGCTTTTGTTATACTACCAAAAAAAAACAAACACACACTTTTGAACCTAACTTAACATAGTATATGTTTTGACGGGCAGGCTGAGTTTCCGCGCTCAAGCCAAGGGCGAGACGGAGCGTGAGCGCCTCCTGCTGGCGTACCAGGTGAACGACGAGGTGCACCACGGCCACTTCCCCGTCAACAAGGAGCTGGCGCTGGAGGTGGCGGCGCTCATGGCTCAGGTGGGTAACCATGACGACGTCATCATCATCAACATCATCACCGCGGCCAGGGGTCAGGATTCCTTATAGGTTATACGTAGATGAGGTCCATAGATGAGAGGAGATGACATGAATCACACGTGAGACCTCTAAAGAACACCAGAAGGTTTATGTAGTGTTTAAAACAGGTTTATTTTCTTTAAAAAAGGCATTCAATTGGAAATTCAGTAAACATTTTAAAATATATATATATTTTCCACATCTTTTTAGTAATTCATGAAAAAGTCATTTCTAGTAATTTCTAGTCATTTCACAGACAACGACTTAGTGCTCATTCAGATTTAGTCATCAAGGAGCATGACGGGGGTTAGGGTGCCTTGCTCAAGGAGTTCGTACAGGTCAGGCTGTGGACACGGGGGATCGAACCCGGAACCTTTTCGGGGGCCGAGACTCGGAACACCCTGACCCCTACGCAATCCCTCCATGCACTGGTCGTCTTGCTCTCAGCTCCCTCGACCTTCCACCTCCTCCGAGCCTTAACTCTGCCTCTGGTCTCTGTCCTCTGTGGTACCTTCCCCCCCCCACCCCCTGCCCCTTCCAGGTGGAGCACGGGGACCTGGAGCGACCCCCGCCCCCCTCCTCCTCCTCCACCTCATCCTCCTCGTCCTCGTCCTCTTCCTCCTCCCCCTCCGCCCCTACAGGCTCAACCCCACACAAGTCCCAGCTGGTTGTTCTGCAGACCCTAGAGCGATTCTACCCCAAGCGCTACAAGCAGGACTGTACCTCAGACCAGCTCCGGTACACACACACACACACACACACCACACCACCACACACACACACACCACCACACACCCACACACACACACATAAACACACACCACCACACACACACACACACACATGCACGCACGCGCCCATACACACACACACACACACGCACACGCCCATACACACACACACACATACACGCATGCACACGCCCATACACACACACACACACATACACACCCATACACACACACACCAACGTGTTAGTCTGCAGTGTTTTACTGGAGTTTCTGAACAGAGGGAGCTTTTAGAGAGATTCCAATTAGCGTTCGCTTTTCTAACTCGTGCCATTTTTATGATACAAATTCCGTTGTTAAAACTCCCATTCATTTTCATTTCATTCAAACGTCGGTTGTTCTTAATCCCTTTGTGGGTGTGTGACTTAATGGTGCGATTTATTTCACAGCGTGCGTAAATGGGTTGTTTTTTTTCATTTATTGGACAGTGTATAATGTTCACGGTTGGGATATTTTAGGGTTGACAAAAATAAATGAAATAAAGTATTTTAAATGAACGGCAGACCGTTGTACGGTTCCTTCTTGTTTTCCCGCTCTTTTTTATTTTATTAAAAATGTTCCCGCTTTTTTTTTCTTTTTTTCTTTCCCCTCCTCTTCCAGAGAGCTAACGGAGCGCCTGGCGGCTAAGTGGGCCATGCTGCGCGGCCGTAGCGCCTCAGAATGCGTGCGGATCTATCTGACGGTGGCCCGGAAGTGGACCCTGTTCGGAGCCAAGCTCTTCAGCGCCAAGGTAGGAAGGAGGAAGGTGTCTGTCTGTTGGAAGGTGTCTGTCTGTTGGAAGGTGTCTGTCTGTTGGAAGGTGTCTGTCTGTTGGAAGGTGTCTGTCTGTTGGAAGGTGTCTGTGTGTTGGAAGGTGTCTGTGTGTTGGAAGGTGTCTGTGTGTTCTCTCTGTTGTCTGTTGTTGTTGTTTTTTTAATTAGTTTTGATGACATTTTAACAATTCATCCTGGAATTTTTTGAAAGTTTAAAATATAGATTTTTTTTCTACATTTGTATAAATACATTTATGGTCGACGTGTAAACGGGTATATATAAATAATAAAAATTAAAAAAATGATCAAGTCAATTCCTCATCCTTTCTAATTGTCGTGCTAATTGACGTGCGTACGAACACACGTGTTTCTGCCCATCAGAAGAAGCCGTCATATTATCACAGACTTGAGTGTAAAACTATTATTTTTGTCTCTGTACATGTCTCTCTCTCTCTCTCTCTCTCTCTCTCTCTCTCTCTCTCTCTCTCATCTCTCTCCCTATTTCCCTCTCCCCCTCTCTCTCTCTCTCTCTCCCCCCCCTCTCTCTCTCTCTCCTCTCTCTCTCTCTCTCTCCTCTCTCTCTCTCTCTCTCTCTCTCTCTCTCTCTCTGTGTGTGTGTGAACCAGCCTGTTCCCCCATCGCCGGTGGATCAGAACCAGGTGTGGCTGGCGGTGAATGAGGACGGCCTGTTTGTGTTGGACTACGCCATGGTGAGGAAGCCTGCTGAAAGGCTAACCCCAGTAGCATCGCATGACGTGTGTGGCGTTTGAGAGACCATGGAACCGTTAGCCCCTCGAACCCCGCCAGACCAGACGGGTTCCCTGGGGGAAAAAATATTTAAATCGCCACCTGCTTTATGAGAGAGATAGTCTCGCATTTTAAACTGGAATAAACCTGGTTTTTTTTTTTTTATAATTGAACCTTTTGGAAAAAAAGATATCTCTCAGATGTTCTATAAACGTATAAATGGACTATAAACTATAAGTGGAGGGTTGGGATTCTCTCTCTCTCTCTCTGTCGGTCTCTCCGGTCCCACATGTCTGTGGAAATACCGGAAAGAAACGGCCGAGAAGAAGCCAAAAATGGCCGCCCTCTGATTTAACGTATCCGGAGGTGCCCTCGAGAGTGTTTCCCTTTCCACGATACAAACAACGCAAAAACATCCAGCTCTGTCATTTTACAATTCCCCCCCCCCCCCCCCACCCCCCCCACCCCCACCTCTGTGTTTGTTTTAACGGTTTGGCCGGTCTGTCCTCTTGAGGGGAACCGTCACGATAAATCAGGTGAAATTATGTACACATCACATCTTCACCCTCCATTGGTTCTCTCCGGGAAAAAGACCCAAAAAGCGTATCCCCCCCCCCCCCCCCCCTTAAAGTCTGTCATGTTCGATTACAGGCTTGGCGGATAAAACGTACGTACGCGCGCGTGTGTGTCTCGTTTTTTTTAAATGTATTTTACGATGTGTTTTACAGCCGTGTATTTCTTCTTCTTTGTTTTCTTTCTTTCCTTCTTCTTCTTCTTCTTCTTCTCCTTCTTCTTCTTCTCCTTCTTCTTCTTCTTCCTCCGCAGCACACGCTGGTCACTCACTGCTACCAGTCTGTCATTACCTTCGGCGGTTACGGGGAGGACTTCATGGTGGTGGTGAGCCAGCAGAGGGAGCCCGGCGGCCCCAAGAAGAGCGTGGAGAAGCTGGTCTTCGCCCTGGCCAAGCCCCGGGTGAGTCTCAACCTCCTGGTTCTACTCTTTCTACTCTTTCTACCGTACCGGGCAGTCGCGTGTTGTTGCGAGGCGGCGGCGGGTGTCGAGGTAGACCGATGGCCAAAGTCTATTTTATTTTATTTTATTTTATTTTATTTTATTTTATTTTATTTTATTTTATTTTATTTTATTTTATTTTATTTTATTTTATTTTATTTTATTTTTATATATATATATATATATATATATACGTATATATATGTATATATATATTCTGAGCCCACTGCTCCGAATACTAGGATAGGTTAAAAGCAGCTAAACTAATTGCACTGTGTGTGTGTGTGTGTGTGTGTGTGTGTGTGTGTGTGTGTGTGTGTGTGTGTGTGTGTGTGTGTGTGTGTGTGTGTGTGTGTGTGTGTGTGTGTGTGGTGTGTGTGTGTGTGTGTGTGTGTGTGTGTGTGTGTGTGTGTGTGTGTGTGTGTGTGTGTGTGTGTGTGTGTGTGTGTGTGTGTGTGTGTGTGTACATGAATGTGACCAATAGAGATGTCAAATGAAATTTCAAATTTCATACATAGGAAGCGCACAACATAGTTTCAACTGTTTGAAGTCCCATCGCCCCAGAGTCCCATCGCCACTCAACACCCAAACCCAAGCTCGTAGTGTAAGGGTAACCGGTAATAACCGGTAATAACCGGTAATAACTCGACTCACACTTTGTGTGATCCTCAGATCCTGGAGTTGACCCTGCTCATGGCCAGCTACATCAACCACTGGAGCCCCTGCGGCCTGCCCTCGGCCGCCCCCCCGCCCCAGGGCCCGCAGTGGGACGGGGACAGCCGACACTTCCCCTGCATGACCTACACCACCAAGAGCCCCACGCTGCTGTGAATAACCCCCATCCCCCCCCCCCCATCCCCACCCTTCCCAGGACAGGGGCCCCCACCCCGCCCTGCTGAGAGAGAGAGAGAGAGAGAGAGAGAGAGAGAGAGAGAGAGAGAGAGAGAGAGAGAGAGAGAGAGAGAGAGAGAGAGAGAGAGAGAGAGAGAGAGAGAGAGAGAGAGAGAGAGAGAGAGACTCGGTGGACCGTCAGGACCGCTGCGGTGTGCGCAGGAGGTTTTGGTCACACACACTTCCGAGAAATACATAAACTCTAAATATGTATACGATGTCAGTGGTACGTATGAAGATTGGTTTTTTTCCTTTTTTTTTTGGTAGCCCAATGGAGACTGTATTTATTTTTAGACCAAAGGGTGTTCCAGCTCTGCTTCTCTGCTTGACTGAGGAAGACGCCGGTGGATCTCCGTCAACGTTGAGTTGACTTGGATGTCGTTTAAAAATAGATCTATAAAGGAGGGGGACCGACCGACTGACTTGACTTGACTGACTGACTGACTGACTGACCCTCTGGGAACTTTGGAGCGACCTCGAGACGTCGTTACACTTCATCTATAATGTCGGCCTGGTCGAGACCCCCCCTCTGGAGGTGGGGTGGAGGTGTTCCTACACCACCTCCAACTGCGGCCGATCCGATGCTTCCGGTTCCCACGGAAGGAGCTCTCCACCGATGTGTGTGTGTGTGTGTGTGTGTGTGTGTGTGTGTGTGTGTGTGTGTGTGTGTGTGTGTGTGTGTGTGTGTGTGTGTGTGTGTGTGTGTGTGTGTGTGTGTGTGTGTGTGTGTGTGTGTGTGTGTGTGTGTGTGTGTGTGTGCGCTCCCCTTGTGTACACGACCACGCCACTACACACAAGGTTTACTGCTGGTGCTCACTGTTAGAACGTCATGTCATGTAAACCGGTTCTATGTCTATGCTACGTGTTTGAAAACTAAAGGGAGGCGGTTCAAATGATTCATACGGCCGCGGTGACTAACGGTGTATGTTTACTGGTTGTTGTTTAAATATATATTTAGCAAAATGGGTGCAATCCATAAGCGTACAATAATATGTTGTACAAACGGCTGCTGCTGCTGCGGTAAGTGGTCGGTCTAGACTATAAACTAAGTGGTACTATAAATCAATGTTGTTGTTTTTTTTTGTTTTTTTTCCATAAAACTTGAGGTATATTTTGGTCTGAAACACGGGGCCGTATGGTCGGACCGTTCGTGTCCCAGTGAAATCCTGGGGGGGGGGAATCGTAATACTGTCAGTTCTATTATAGCCAGGAGGTAGATGCTAAGAGGGTTATGCCAGATTTACCGTTACAACCTTACGTTAATCACAAAATTGTAGATTAACGTACCGGTGGAATAACGGGACTTTTCAGTGTCCAAACTACCGAAATTGTAGATAGCAGCGTTCAAGTATATTGGGAGAAATGTGTTCTAGTCATCTTCGTCAACAAGGCCTACAGATGCAACAGCATAGAGAAACATACCTATATTTAGTAGTCTTTAAGATGACAATATTCCTATTTTGTTATAGTTTACCTCTAAAAACACCATCATAAACTTGTCTTTAGTCAAGCCACATCGAGGGGGGGGGGGGGGGAAGCAAGATGAATGGAAAAGTATCACCACGTTTTGAATGACTTGAACTGTTTTTGGATCAAACCACTGTCTTATTAGTTATTTATTACGTTTGCCATTCTTTTAAAATTACATTTTTCATTTGTCTCATTTATATTGACCTAATAATAAATAATAATAATAATAATAATAATACAGAACTTTGAACGTCTTATGCGACAGAATAATTTAAGAGCAGAGCATGTTTACGACCAACCCCAGTGTGCGTGAGATGGAAGAGTCCACTGGCTGAATGATGAGTTGTCGTCTGTATGGTACTTTGTTTGTTTTTGACAATAAAATAAAAGTTTAAAAAGTCAAAAATAAAAGTATCAGTCTGGTTTACATTATTTCCGTCTATGCTGTTTTGCTTTTCTTCTGTATAACTGTGACAATGTACACTTAGTTGAATTCAGGCAGCAATTGTCATTCAGTAATTGCAATTGTCATTCAGGTCTTCATAACTGCTGTTATCCTCTTATTCAATATAACTTTATATAAACAGAATGTTAAAAATGCAGAACACCAGGTTGTGTTCTGTGTCCGTTTTAATCGTGTGTCCCATCACAATTCAAATCAATCAATCAAAATATATGGTTGTCCCAAGAACTGCAATTTGGGTTTTTTTTATTAGTTTTTGGGGGTAATTTGGTCTGCCTTTTCTGCCTAACTTCATCACGGTATGATTTTTATGAATGGTTTAGTTGCCAGAAAAGCTGCGCAATGCGTACTAATATATCCTGAATCTCAATGGGTCCTAATAAAGTATAAACCATGTGGGGTTCATTTATTTTATATAGTTATATATAAATAATTTATGTATTATATATAAATAATTTTTGTATTATATATATATAAATAATTTATGTATTATATATATATATATATAATTTATGTATTATATATATATATATATTTTATGTATTTTATATATATATATATATATATATATAAAATACATAAAATATATACATATCACAATATATATACATGTCAAAGTCAATCAGTCAATTGTATATATATATATATGATATATATATACAATTGACTGATTGACTTTATATATCTATTATATATATATATATATACAATTGACTGATTGACTTTGACATGAACCTGGAGATTCCGATGAGAACCTGAAGCTATTCCTTTGGTGAAGATCCCCGTTGAACTGAACTAGAACTTGACTTTGGAGTGGCGTCACCACCGCCATGTGGCTGCCCCAGCCCGGCAGGGTCCGTAGTTTACAGCCGTGATGATGAATGCATCAACCAGCTCTGGTCTTCCAGCCCGATCACCCACCTCCTACGGAGGCTGCTGTGGCGTGTGTACGGTACCCCTCAGTGACGTGTAGGGTACCCTCAGTGACGTGTACGGTACCCTCAGTGACGTGTACGGTACCCCTCAGTGACGTGTAGGGTACCCCTCAGTGACGTGTACGGTACCCCTCAGTGACGTGTAGGGTACCCCTCAGTGACGTGTAGGGTACCCCTCAGTGACGTGTAGGGTACCCCTCAGTGACGTGTAGGGTACCCCTCAGTGACGCGTAGGTACCTCAGTGACGTGTAGGGTATCCTTCAGTGACCCTCAGTGACGTGTACGGTACCTCAGTGACGTGTAGGGTACCCCTCGGTGACGTGTAGGGTACCCCTCAGTGACGTGTAGGGTACCCCTCAGTGACGTGTACGGTACCCCTCAGTGACGTGTAGGGTATCCCTCAGTGACGTGTAGGGTACCCTCAGTGACGTGTAGGGTACCCCTCAGTGACGTGTAGGGTACCCCTCAGTGACGTGTACGGTACCCCTCAGTGACGTGTAGGGTACCCTCAGTGACGTGTAGGGTACCCCTCAGTGACGTGTACGGTACCCCTCAGTGACGTGTAGGGTACCCCTCAGTGACGTGTACGGTACCCCTCAGTGACGTGTAGGGTACCCTCAGTGACGTGTAGGGTACCCCTCAGTGACGTGTACGGTACCCCTCAGTGACGTGTAGGGTACCCCTCAGTGA
>CM051016.1:7930946-7935946 GCA_027704905.1 Muraenolepis orangiensis | reverse complement strand
TGAATGTGTTCTACCAGTCGGTGGTAGCCAGTGCCATCTTCTCCGGAGTCGTGTGCTGGGGAAGCAGGTTGAGATCAGCAGACGCCAACAAGATCAGCAGGATTGTCAGGAAGGCTGGCGCTGTCCTGGGGGTCCAGCTGGACTCCTTGTTGGTGGTGTCTGAGAGAAGGATGCTGCGCAAGCTGCGTAGTATCCTTGACAACAACTCTCACCCTCTCCATCAGGTGCTGACCTCATATAGAAGCACCTTTAGCAACAGACTCATTCCACCCAGGTGCACCACAGAACGCCATAGGAAGTCCTTTCTTCCTGTGGCTATTAGACTCTATAATTCCTCTACCTCGGGTCGTGAGAGGGACAGTGGAGACTTAGTGACCTGAGGCCAACGTACTTATTTTTATTTTATTTTTGGTCAACGCACTGTAATCATCTCATTGTACTTTGCACTGTAAATTCTATTTCAAATCCGAATTCACTTTTCACTTTTTCACTTTTCACATGTCACTTTTCAGTTCTTTTCAGTTGAGTTATTTATTAATATATTATTACTGCCAATTTGCACTATACGTATTGTTGTGTATTGTATATACCTACGTACTACTGTTATAATACTGTAAATTATCTTCACTTATCAATACATTTAGACTTCATTTAGAATTATTTTAACTATTTTTGTTTATAATAGTTTTATTTTAGTTAGTTGTTGTTTTGTTTTTTAGCTTAGGTTTTAGTATTCTTGTGTGTGCATTTATTCCCCCTGTGTCAACTGTTGCACCTTAATTTCCCTCGGGATTAATAAAGTTTTCTGAATCTGAATCTGAATCTGAATTACACCGTGGTGATGGAGTCTGTGATGGAGTTACTAACTGACACTGGAGGTACTCTCTCCAGCGGTCGCTGCTGGCCGTCTGCGCTCTATATTCTTTATATATATACTTTAGTTAGATCATTTGGTTATTTAGTTTGTTCTTTTTCTCTTTCGTTCTTTCTTTCTTTCTTTTTCTTTCTTTCTTTCTTTTTCTTTCTTTCTTTCTTTCTTTCTTTCTTTCTTTCTTTCTTTCTTTCTTTCTTTCTTTCTTTCTTTCTCTCTTTCTTTGTTACGACCCTTGGGTCTAGAATGCAGCTACGCGGGACTCTAGAGGTGGTACGGGTGGGTTTCCCGATAACGTTGTCTCTTAGCGTGTTACGAAGACTTGAAGGTATACCTTACTAAAGTTGTTTACTGTTCTACGTGTGTTCCCCGAACTATCCCTTAGGAGGCTGCTTAAGGTATACCTTCTTACGTCCGACCTTAGTAGAAATGTGCTGAAATCGATGGCTCGAGAATCGACTATTCACTCCATGTAGCGACTGCTTCACCGCGTTATGAGAGGATGTGGTGTTCTTTATCAATAAAACACTGCAGGAATACTAAAGAATATTGCATTTATCATGACTGAGAACATATTCATAGAATTTAAAACTTACAAACTCAATTATCAAACCGTAAATATAATGATTGCCTACAGGTGGCACGAGCCCGCCACCTCAGATTGTGATATCAAGCCTCTTCCCGCTACACCACCTCAGATTGTGATATCAAGCCTCTTCCCGCTACACCACCTCAGATTGTGATATCAAGCCTTCCGTCACCCTCAGATGTATCAGCCTCTTCCGCTACACCACCTCAGCACATTACGCCACCTACCAGTACACCTTATTTGGCAAGAAAAGGTTGATTTAAATCTTTTTTATATCATTGTCATGGTGCCTTAAATAACTTTGCAATTAGGGATTGATTAACCAGCAGCCCCATCACATAACTGGTGTAGTTCACACTTCTCTCTGATTGGCTGACAATTTCAATAAAAGCGCACCAACAAGAAATGAACATTAGATATGTTGATTATATATATTATATATATATGATATGTCAGGGCAAAAACAGGTCCGCCAGCTTCACCAATGTGGAGATGGAGGTCATGCTGGATGAGGTGGCGCTGTATCGTGAAGCACTGTTTTCGAGTTTTAGGAGTTTAAGAGGCGATTTCATGTTCAATAAAGTGCAAAATGTATCCACCGTAATGTACAATTTCTGCATGAAAACATTCCCATTAATGTGGTATTGTTGTTGTATATTATTACCGTTATGAACTACATATTGATTCGCAGATTGAAATTAAACTAGGCCAACAGCTGATTTCAGAGGCTTGCGGGTCGGAACAGTGGTGGCCACTAGCGGAGTGAGCTAAGGTAGCGGACAACATCGCTAAGGTAGAGTTAAGAGAGGTCCAGACCTGCCTTACCAAAGTGTCACTTACGGAAGGTATACTTAGCTAAGAACGTTTCGGGAAACACGGCGAAACGTTAAGGTACAGCTTAAGGTGGAACTTACGAACGACGTAGCGTTAAGAAGGCTTCGGGAAACGCACCACAGAACTATAGTGCAAGATTGTTTATTGTACTTACAGCGTTATCGTCATTAGGGAACAAAGGGGATTGTGAACGGTGCCCAAAGAAAATAACTTAGTAAAAGAAAGTCCTAGCTACCTAACCACAAACGATTTACTAAACAAAACACAGGGGGGTGGCACCCGCTCCAAGCCTGATGTTTATAACAGAGGAGCGGCTACGTGATGCAGAGTAGACCCATGGGCAGCTTACCTCCCCTTTGTCCCTGCGTGGCCAAAACAAAAACAATATCCCTATACCGAGTATAGTTTGCAAGTTTAAACACAAACCGCACAATAGCATAACCTCTTTCTACGCTAGTCACCAAAACAAAACAAACCGGTGGCGACTCCCAGACAGAAGATGGGAGGGGCGTTAAATAGACAGACGGCCAGTTGATTGGTCCAGAACGGCTGCGTGAACGATGACGGACAGGACTGCAGGCCAACCGATGGTGGGCGGACACCTGTAGTTTAAGAGGAGACATGGACAGCAACACAACACAGCCCGCCAGGAAAACCCACACGCCTCCAGGACCAGGGACGTAACACCCCCACTCATAAGAGCTGGCCTGGGCTAGCACTATCAATAAGCTTCCCCCTACTATCTTATCAACATAACATACACATCAACATTAACAACGCCAAAGGGCATCAGGAAAAACATTGGCAGAACCTTTCTTGTGTCGGATCTCTAGATTGAAACCTTGAACCATTAACGACCAACGCATCAGGCGTTGGTTGTGATTACACATTCGGTGAAGGAACACTAAAGGATTATGGTCAGTATATATGACCACAGGCGTAACACTCGATCCTACGTAAACCTCAAAGAACTGAAGCGCCAGCAACAGAGCCAGAGTTGCCTGCTCTATGGTAGAGGAGCGTGACTGGCTGCTGCTAAACTTCTTAGAGAAGTAACAGCCCGGATGGTCCAGACCATCGCAATCCATCTGACTCAAAACCGCACCAGCACCAACACTACTTGCATCGACTTCGACTGCAAACGGTTTCCGAAAATCTGGAGCACTAAGGACAGGGGTACTGCATAAAAGCGCTTTAATGCAGTCAAACGCTGTTTGGCAGTCAGCCGACCACACAAACCGTATCCGAGGGACTGAGTAAGCCAGTTAATGGGGCTACAACTGTGGAAAAATTGCGGCAAAACCCCCTGTAGTAACCAGCCATACCTAGGAATCGACGTAACTCCCGCCGTGTGGTGGGTACTGGAAATCGCGTTATGGCAACAACCTTGGCTTCAACGGGACGCACTTGCCCTCCGCCCACCTGTTTACCTAGATAGGTAACAGTGGCCTTTCCAAATTCGCATTTGGCCAGAAAATGTAACTGCCAACCGCTGAAACACTGATCACATGAGCAGACCACTCTGAAGAATGTACTACTACATCATCAAGATACGCTGTACAGTTAGGCACATCCGCAAGCACTATATTCACTAGGCGCTGGAAAGTAGCCGGAGCATTTCGCATCCCGAATGCCATGACGGAATATATTGCAGGAACCTATCAGGCGTAACGAAGGCAGATGTCTCTGAGGTGAAAGGGGCACCTGCCAATAACCTTTCAACAGATATAGCTTGGTGACATAACGGGCCGACCCGAATCATCCCAGCGTGGCATGGGATAGGAATCAGGAACAGTGACTCGGTTCACTTTCCGGTAATCCGTACAAAGACGAAAAGTGGAGTCGGGCTTTGGAACCAAGAGGCACGGGGAGGCTCCATGGACTTGAATTCGGGTTGTGCCAACTTATGTTCTAACAGATATGATACCTCTTGCTTCATCACTGATCATTTCACTACATTTACTCTACTGTACGTACGGGTGTTGTTTAATTGGCACCACATCACCCACGTCAATGCCGTGTTCCAAAACGGTAGTGCGGGTAGGAACATTTCCAAACAGACACGAAAACGTTTCTGGTACTGCGAACAGCGCTAGGGGAACACCGTCATCCCAATCGCTACCTGTCTCCGTACAATACAATACGCAGCACAGACTTAAAGGTATGATGCCAACGTTCGAGCGCCCCCCTGGGACTCGGGGTGATACACACTCGAGATTCTAGGTGGGCAATGGACAGTGTCTTCAATACCTGCTCAAATATGCCCGAAAGGAAGTTGATCTGTCTGTACTATCTTTGGGAGTCCAAACGTAGCATAAGATTTGATCAGGGCTTTTACTGTACAGACTGTGACGTTATCTTCCTCAGAGGAATAGCTTCAGGGTACCGTGTAGCAACACACATTATTGTTAGCAAGAATTGGTTACCAGATTTTGTTTTTGGTAAAGGACCGACACAATCTACCTGTACCTGTACGGCTCACCCATAACCACGTGCACCTGACTGCACTGCTTTCTGTCTGTTTTCCTTATCTCTTTCTGTTGTTCTTTCTTTCTTTCTTTCTTTCTTTTTTTCTTTTCTTTCTTTCTTTCTTTCTTTCTTTCTTTCTTTCTTCTTTCTTTCTTCTTCTTTCTTTCTTTCTTCTTTTCTTTCTTTCTTTCTTTCTTTCTTTCTTTCTTTCTTTCTTTATTCCTTTCTCTATTTATA
>CM051016.1:7908446-7923446 GCA_027704905.1 Muraenolepis orangiensis | reverse complement strand
TCCATATCTCTCTCTCGCTCTCTCGCTCTCTCTCTCTCTCTCTCTCTCTCTCTCTCTTCTCTCTCTCTCTCTCTCTCTCTCTCTCTCTCTCTCTCTCTCTCTCTCTCTCTCTCTCTCTCTCTCTCTCTCTCTCTCTCTCTCTCTCTCTCTCTCTCTCTCTGCCTGTCTGTCTCTCTCAGTTTTTTTCCCCGTTCAAGGTGATAATATAGGATTTAAGCAGACATATTAAAACGTGCACGATAAAAAAGAAACCCAAGAAAGATGAGGCAATAGAAAAAAGAGCGCCAAACAAACAAATAAACAACCACAACGAATCGACAAAACAAAGAGAATCAAAAACTTGTAAAAGACAGACAAAAGCTAACGTTTCTTCACGGCTCCTTAATGTGCGAGCAGATTTATTTGTTTTGGACGCTGTTTTGGACGCGTCTCGAAGCGCTGAAAGCATATTTTTTTTTTCCTTTTTTTCCCCCCTAATTCTATTTTCAAGCCACCCAGAGCGTTCTTGAGGCTAAACAGCCCTATAGCGGGTGTCGCTGACTCCTGCTTCGGACGTCCTGACGATCGTCTCATCGGGAACAGTTGGACACTCCGCCGTCCGCCATCTGGTTGCCGTGGAAACAAACACACACACACACACACACACACACACACAACCCTGGGGATCGATTTATGTAGACATGATTTGCAACTCCAATTATCGCCGATAAGAGTTTCATCTTGAATTGAGTTTTAAATGAATCAAGACTTTCCCCGAAATTAAGTTAAAGCCAGGAGATACTGTTTTGGTTGAGAGGTTCAGATTTTAGTTTAAACTAAGTCAAATTAACGGCACGATAATAAAATAACCTTTTTTTGGTTTTATCCTGATTTCAAGCCCCTTAATGTCCTACAGTCTACCTTCCTTGATTTGTAAGCGAAACGCCTTGTAAGCCGTTTTGGAACCAAAAGCGTCTGTACAAAACGGCCTCATAAGTCGGGTTTCCATCACCATATTTCAAAGTATTTTTACACCGCATTTTGAAGTATCGCAGTATTAGAAAATGTTGATGGAAACAGGCAAATTCTAATCAACTTCCTCTTATTCGCATATAAGTTGATACGCTGGCTTGATACGCTGGCCTTTGACTGCTTGAATCGAGTTCATTCGCAAAAACTGAGATGGAAACAATTTTCCCGAATCAATTCTGACGTAGCGAACTTTGAACTCACGTGACTTACGCTGTGGGCTTCTACTCAAGCGTTCCTATGTCACCGGCCAATAGCCGATAACGCTGACATAGTTTGTTCGCTCCAACAAGTTGATGGAAACACAACTAATTCGCAATTCTGTGTTTTCTTGTTTTGCGCAAAAATCCTAAAGTTTGCTTAAAATGAGCTAGTGACGGATTGCGTCAGAGACGGATTGCCGTCTGTGCTGTTTTTAATTTTTTCCAGAGACGAGCGCAATCTTCAATCTCCCGCCCAGAGAGAACAGGGTGGGGGGGGGCTTGGTGGCTCATCTGGTGTCGCCATCGACGCGGCAGCAGCTCTAGCAGAGCGGGCATGTCAGCACTGACACCACTTGTTTTGACTGAGAGCAGTCAGGCTCGGGTCGTTGTGGAGCTCCGGCCAAGGGAGGAGGAGGAGGAGGAGGAGGGCAGCTGAGGACGACAGAGCCGTGGTAGGCCCTACCGGTGGTCTGCTTTCAACCCTGGGTTACTGGAACTCTTTGTACTGTTTCACTGTGGAACCAGTTTCACAATTTTGGTGCGGACACGTAGTTAACTGTTTCACTGTAGAACCTAGTTCACAGTTTTACCGTGGAACCTACCTCACTGTGGGACCTAGTTCACTGTGGACCCTAGTTCACTGTTTCACGGTGGAACCTAGTTCACTGTTTCACGGTGGAACCTAGTTCACTGTTTCACGGTGGAACCTAGTTCAATGTTTCACTGTGGAACCTAGTTCACTGTTTCACGGTGGAACCTAGTTCACTGTTTCACTGTGGAACCTAGTTAGTTCACTATTTCACTGTGGAACCTATTTCACTATTTCACGGTGGAACCTAGTTCACTGTGGTACCTATTTCACTATATTACTGTGGAACCTAGTTCACTTTTTCACTGTGGAGCCTAGTTCTCTGTTGAACCTAGCTCACTGTTTCACGGTGGAACCTAGTTCACAATTTTACTGTGGAACCTAGTTCACAATTTTACTGTGGAATCTAGTTCACTGTGGAACCTAGTTCACTAGTTCACTGTGGAACCTAGTTCACTATTTCACTGTGGAACTTTGTTCACTATTTTACTGTGGAAACATAGTTCTCTGTTTCACTGTGGAACCTAGTTCACTGTGGAACCTAGCTTACTGTTTCACTGTGGAACCTAGTTCACTGTTTTACTGTGGAATCAAGTTCACTATTTCACTGTGGAACCAATTTTATTCAATTACTGTCTAACCTAGTTCACTAGTTCACTGTGGAACCTAGTTCACTGTTTTACAGTGGAACCTAGTTCACTGTTTTACAGTGAAACCTAGTTCACTGTTTTACTGTGGAACCTAGTTCACTGTTTTACTGTGGAACCTAGTTCACTGTTTTACTGTGGAACCTAGTTCACTGTGGAACCTATTTCACTATATTACTGTGGAACCTAGTTCACTAGTTCACTGTGGAACTTTGTTCACTATTTTACTGTGGAAACATAGTTCTCTGTTTCACTGTGGAACCTAGTTCACTGTGGAACCTAGCTTACTGTTTCACTGTGGAACCTAGTTCACTGTTTTACAGTTAAACCTAGTTCACTGTTTTACTGTGGAACCTAGTTCACTGTTTTACAGTGGAACCTAGTTCACTGTTTTACAGTGGAACCTAGTTCACTGTTTTACAGTGGAACCTAGTTCACTGTATTACTGTGGAACCTAGTTCACTGTTTTACTGTGGAACCTATTTCACGGTGGAACCTAGTTCACTGTGGTACCTAGTTCACTGTGGAACCTAGCTTACTGTTTCACTGTGGAACCTAGTTCACTGTTTTACTGTGGAACCTAGTTCACTGTGGAACCTAGTTCACTGTGGAGCCTAGTTCACTGTTTTACTGTGGAACCTAGTTCACTGTTTTACTGTGGAACCTAGTTCACTGTGGAACCTAGTTCACTATATTACTGTGGAACCTAGTTCACTATTTCACAGTGGAACCTAGTTCACTGTTTTACTGTGGAATCAAGTTCACTATTTCACTGTGGAACCAATTTTACTCAATTACTGTCTAACCTAGTTCACTGTTTTACAGTGGAACCTAGTTCACTGTTTTACAGTGGAACCTAGTTCACTGTATTACTGTGGAACCTAGTTCACTGTTTTACTGTGGAACCTATTTCACGGTGGAACCTAGTTCACTGTGGTACCTATTTCACTATATTACTGTGGAACCTAGTTCACTGTTTCACTGTGGAACCTAGTTCACTATTTTACTGTGGAACCTAGTTCACTGTGGTACCTATTTCACTATGTCACTGTGGAACCTAGTTCACTGTTTTACTGTGGAACCTAGTTCACTGTTTTACTGTGGAACCTAGTTCACTGTGGAACCTATTTCACTATATTACTGTGGAACCTAGTTCACTAGTTCACTGTGGAACTTTTTTCACTATTTTACTGTGGAAACATAGTTCTCTGTTTCACTGTGGAACCTAGTTCACTGTGGAACCTAGCTTACTGTTTCACTGTGGAACCTAGTTCACTATTTCACAGTGGAACCTAGTTCACTATTTCACAGTGGAACCTAGTTCACTGTTTTACTGTGGAATCAAGTTCACTATTTCACTGTGGAACCAATTTTACTCAATTACTGTCAAACCTAGTTCACTAGTTCACTGTGGAACCTAGTTCACTGTGGAACCTAGCTTACTGTTTCACTGTGGAACCTAGTTCACTATTTCACAGTGGAACCTAGTTCACTGTTTCACTGTGGAACCTAGTTCACTATTTTACTGTGGAACCTAGTTCACTGTGGTACCTATTTCACGATATTACTGTGGAACCTAGTTCACTGTTTTACTGTGGAACCTAGTTCACTGTTTTACTGTGGAACCTAGTTCACTGTGGAACCTATTTCACTGTATTACTGTGGAACCTAGTTCACTAGTTCACTGTGGAACTTTGTTCACTATTTTACTGTGGAAACATAGTTCTCTGTTTCACTGTGGAACCTAGTTCACTGTGGAACCTAGTTCACTGTGGAATGTAGTTCACTATTTCACAGTGGAACCTAGTTCACAGTTTTACTGTGGAATCAAGTTCACTATTTCACTGTGGAACCAATTTTACTCAATTACTGTCAAACCTAGTTCACTAGTTCACTGTGGAACCTAGGTCACTGTGGAACCTAGCTTACTGTTTCACTGTGGAACCTAGTTCACTATTTCACAGTGGAACCTAGTTCACTGTTTTACTGTGGAATCAAGTTCACTATTTCACTGTGGAACCAATTTTACTCAATTACTGTCAAACCTAGTTCACTAGTTCACTGTGGAACCTAGTTCACTGTTTTACAGTGGAAC
The DNA here is from genome assembly GCA_027704905.1 of Muraenolepis orangiensis. Taxonomy (NCBI): domain Eukaryota; kingdom Metazoa; phylum Chordata; class Actinopteri; order Gadiformes; family Muraenolepididae; genus Muraenolepis; species Muraenolepis orangiensis. The sequence goes on along the minus strand of CM051016.1, from coordinate 7,918,904 downwards.
CTAGTTTACTGTTTAACTGTGGAACCTAGTTCACTGTTTTACAGTGGAACCTAGTTCACTGTATTACTGTGGAACCTAGTTCACTGTTTTACAGTGGAACCTATTTCACTATATTACTGTGGAACCTAGTTCACTGTGGAACCTAGTTCACTATTTTACTGTGGAACCTAGTTCACTGTTTCACTGTGGAACCTAGTTCACTATTTTACTGTGGAACCTAGTTCACTGTGGTACCTATTTCACTATATTACTGTGGAACCTAGCTCACTGTTTCACTGTGGAACCTAATTCAGTATTTTACTGTGGAACCTAGTTCACTATTTTACTGTGGAACCTAGTTCACTGTGGAACCTAGTTCACTGTTTCACTGTGGAACTTTGTTCACTATTTTACTGTGGAAACATAGTTCTCTGTTTCACTGTGGAACCTAGTTCACTGTGGAACCTAGTTCACTGTGGAACCTAGCTTACTGTTTCACTGTGGAACCTAGTTCACTGTTTTACTGTGGAACCTAGTTCTCTGTTTCACTGTGGAACCTAGTTCACTGTGGAACCTAGTTCACTGTTTTACTGTGGAACCTAGTTCACTGTTTTACTGTGGAACCTAGTTCACTGTGGAACCTATTTCACTATATTACTGTGGAACCAAGTTCACTATTTCACAGTGGAACCTAGTTCACTGTTTTACTGTGGAATCAAGTTCACTATTTCACTGTGGAACCAATTTTACTCAATTACTGTCTAACCTAGTTCACTAGTTCACTGTGGAACCTAGTTCACTGTTTTACAGTGGAACCTAGTTCACTGTTTTACTGTGGAATCAAGTTCACTATTTCACTGTGGAACCAATTTTACTCAATTACTGTCTAACCTAGTTCACTAGTTCACTGTGGAACCTAGTTCACTGTTTTACAGTGGAACCTAGTTCACTGTTTTACTGTGGAACCTAGTTCACTGTTTTACAGTGGAACCTAGTTCACTGTTTTACAGTGGAACCTAGTTCACTGTTTTACAGTGGAACCTAGTTCACTGTATTACTGTGGAACCTAGTTCACTGTTTTACTGTGGAACCTATTTCACGGTGGAACCTAGTTCACTGTGGTACCTAGTTCACTGTGGAACCTAGCTTACTGTTTCACTGTGGAACCTAGTTCACTGTTTTACTGTGGAACCTAGTTCTCTGTTTCACTGTGGAACCTAGTTCACTGTGGAACCTAGTTCACTGTGGAGCCTAGTTCACTGTGGTACCTAGTTCACTGTGGAACCTAGCTTACTGTTTCACTGTGGAACCTAGTTCACTGTTTTACTGTGGAACCTAGTTCACTGTTTTACTGTGGAACCTAGTTCTCTGTTTCACTGTGGAACCTAGTTCACTGTGGAACCTAGTTCACTGTGGAGCCTAGTTCACTGTTTTACTGTGGAACCTAGTTCACTGTTTTACGGTGGAACCTAGTTCACTGTGGAACCTAGTTCACTATATTACTGTGGAACCTAGTTCACTATTTCACAGTGGAACCTAGTTCACTGTTTTACTGTGGAATCAAGTTCACTATTTCACTGTGGAACCAATTTTACTCAATTACTGTCTAACCTAGTTCACTAGTTCACTGTGGAACCTAGTTCACTGTTTTACAGTGGAACCTAGTTCACTGTATTACTGTGGAACCTAGTTCACTGTTTTACTGTGGAACCTATTTCACGGTGGAACCTAGTTCACTGTGGTACCTATTTCACTATATTACTGTGGAACCTAGTTCACTGTTTCACTGTGGAACCTAGTTCACTATTTTACTGTGGAACCTAGTTCACTGTGGTACCTATTTCACTATGTCACTGTGGAACCTAGTTCACTGTTTTACTGTGGAACCTAGTTCACTGTTTTACTGTGGAACCTAGTTCACTGTGGAACCTATTTCACTGTGGAACCTAGCTTACTGTTTCACTGTGGAACCTAGTTCACTATTTCACAGTGGAACCTAGTTCACTATTTCACAGTGGATCCTAGTTCACTGTTTTACTGTGGAATCAAGTTCACTATTTCACTGTGGAACCAATTTTACTCAATTACTGTCAAACCTAGTTCACTAGTTCACTGTGGAACCTAGTTCACTGTGGAACCTAGCTTACTGTTTCACTGTGGAACCTAGTTCACTATTTCACAGTGGAACCTAGTTCACTGTTTCACTGTGGAACCTAGTTCACTATTTTACTGTGGAGCCTAGTTCACTGTGGTACCTATTTCACGATATTACTGTGGAACCTAGTTCACTGTTTTACTGTGGAACCTAGTTCACTGTTTTACTGTGGAACCTAGTTCACTGTGGAACCTATTTCACTATATTACTGTGGAACCTAGTTCACTAGTTCACTGTGGAACTTTGTTCACTATTTTACTGTGGAAACATAGTTCTCTGTTTCACTGTGGAACCTAGTTCACTGTGGAACCTAGTTCACTGTGGAATCTAGTTCACTATTTCACAGTGGAACCTAGTTCACTGTTTTACTGTGGAATCAAGTTCACTATTTCACTGTGGAACCAATTTTACTCAATTACTGTCAAACCTAGTTCACTAGTTCACTGTGGAACCTAGTTCACTGTGGAACCTAGCTTACTGTTTCACTGTGGAACCTAGTTCACTATTTCACAGTGGAACCTAGTTCACTGTTTTACTGTGGAATCAAGTTCACTATTTCACTGTGGAACCAATTTTACTCAATTACTGTCAAACCTAGTTCACTAGTTCACTGTGGAACCTAGTTCACTGTTTTACAGTGGAACCTAGTTTACTGTTTAACTGTGGAACCTAGTTCACTGTTTTACAGTGGAACCTAGTTCACTGTATTACTGTGGAACCTAGTTCACTGTTTTACAGTGGAACCTATTTCACTATATTACTGTGGAACCTAGTTCACTGTGGAACCTAGTTCACTATTTTACTGTGGAACCTAGTTCACTATTTTACTGTGGAACCTAGTTCACTGTTTCACTGTGGAACCTAGTTCACTATTTTACTGTGGAACCTAGTTCACTGTGGTACCTATTTCACTATATTACTGTGGAACCTAGCTCACTGTTTCACTGTGGAACCTAATTCAGTATTTTACTGTGGAACCTAGTTCACTATTTTACTGTGGAACCTAGTTCACTGTGGAACCTAGTTCACTGTTTCACTGTGGAACCTAGTTCACTATTTTACTGTGGAACCTAGTTCACTGTGGTACCTATTTCACTATGTCACTGTGGAACCTAGTTCACTGTTTTACTGTGGAACCTAGTTCACTGTTTTACTGTGGAACCTAGTTCACTGTGGAACCTATTTCACTATATTACTGTGGAACCTAGTTCACTAGTTCACTGTGGAACTTTGTTCACTATTTTACTGTGGAAACATAGTTCTCTGTTTCACTGTTGAACCTAGTTCACTGTGGAACCTAGTTCACTGTGGAACCTAGCTTACTGTTTCACTGTGGAACCTAGTTCACTATTTCACAGTGGAACCTAGTTCACTATTTCACAGTGTAACCTAGTTCACTGTTTTACTGTGGAATCAAGTTCACTATTTCACTGTGGAACCAATTTTACTCAATTACTGTCAAACCTAGTTCACTAGTTCACTGTGGAACCTAGTTCACTGTGGAACCTAGCTTACTGTTTCACTGTGGAACCTAGTTCACTATTTCACAGTGGAACCTAGTTCACTGTTTCACTGTGGAACCTAGTTCACTATTTTACTGTGGAACCTAGTTCACTGTGGTACCTATTTCACGATATTACTGTGGAACCTAGTTCACTGTTTTACTGTGGAACCTAGTTCACTGTTTTACTGTGGAACCCAGTTCACTGTGGAACCTATTTCACTATATTACTGTGGAACCTAGTTCACTAGTTCACTGTGGAACTTTGTTCACTATTTTACTGTGGAAACATAGTTCTCTGTTTCACTGTGGAACCTAGTTCACTGTGGAACCTAGTTCACTGTGGAATCTAGTTCACTATTTCACAGTGGAACCTAGTTCACTGTTTTACTGTGGAATCAAGTTCACTATTTCATTGTGGAACCAATTTTACTCAATTACTGTCAAACCTAGTTCACTAGTTCACTGTGGAACCTAGTTCACTGTGGAACCTAGCTTACTGTTTCACTGTGGAACCTAGTTCACTATTTCACAGTGGAACCTAGTTCACTGTTTTACTGTGGAATCAAGTTCACTATTTCACTGTGGAACCAATTTTACTCAATTACTGTCAAACCTAGTTCACTAGTTCACTGTGGAACCTAGTTCACTGTTTTACAGTGGAACCTAGTTTACTGTTTAACTGTGGAACCTAGTTCACTGTTTTACAGTGGAACCTAGTTCACTGTATTACTGTGGAACCTAGTTCACTGTTTTACAGTGGAACCTATTTCACTATATTACTGTGGAACCTAGTTCACTAGTTCACTGTGGAACCTAGTTCACTGTTTTACAGTGGAACCTAGTTCACTGTTTTACAGTGAACCTAGTTCACTGTTTTACTGTGGAACCTAGTTCACTGTTTTACTGTGGAACCTAGTTCACTGTTTTACTGTGGAACCTAGTTCACTGTGGAACCTATTTCACTATATTACTGTGGAACCTAGTTCACTAGTTCACTGTGGAACTTTGTTCACTATTTTACTGTGGAAACATAGTTCTCTGTTTCACTGTGGAACCTAGTTCACTGTGGAACCTAGCTTACTGTTTCACTGTGGAACCTAGTTCACTGTTTTACAGTTAAACCTAGTTCACTGTTTTACTGTGGAACCTAGTTCACTGTTTTACAGTGGAACCTAGTTCACTGTTTTACAGTGGAACCTAGTTCACTGTTTTACAGTGGAACCTAGTTCACTGTATTACTGTGGAACCTAGTTCACTGTTTTACTGTGGAACCTATTTCACGGTGGAACCTAGTTCACTGTGGTACCTAGTTCACTGTGGAACCTAGCTTACTGTTTCACTGTGGAACCTAGTTCACTGTTTTACTGTGGAACCTAGTTCACTGTGGAACCTAGTTCACTGTGGAGCCTAGTTCACTGTTTTACTGTGGAACCTAGTTCACTGTTTTACTGTGGAACCTAGTTCACTGTGGAACCTAGTTCACTATATTACTGTGGAACCTAGTTCACTATTTCACAGTGGAACCAATTTTACTCAATTACTGTCTAACCTAGTTCACTGTTTACAGTGGAACCTAGTTCACTGTTTTACTGTGGAACCTAGTTCACTGTTTTACTGTGGAACCTAGTTCACTGTGGAACCTAGTTCACTATATTACTGTGGAACCTAGTTCACTATTTCACTGTGGAACCAATTTTACTCAATTACTGTCTAACCTAGTTCACTGTTTTACTGTGGAACCTAGTTCACTGTTTTACAGTGGAACCTAGTTCACTGTATTACTGTGGAACCTAGTTCACTGTTTTACTGTGGAACCTATTTCACGGTGGAACCTAGTTCACTGTGGTACCTATTTCACTATATTACTGTGGAACCTAGTTCACTGTTTCACTGTGGAACCTAGTTCACTATTTTACTGTGGAACCTAGTTCACTGTGGTACCTATTTCACTATGTCACTGTGGAACCTAGTTCACTGTTTTACTGTGGAACCTAGTTCACTGTTTTACTGTGGAACCTAGTTCACTGTGGAACCTATTTCACTATATTACTGTGGAACCTAGTTCACTAGTTCACTGTGGAACTTTTTTCACTATTTTACTGTGGAAACATAGTTCTCTGTTTCACTGTGGAACCTAGTTCACTGTGGAACCTAGCTTACTGTTTCACTGTGGAACCTAGTTCACTATTTCACAGTGGAACCTAGTTCACTATTTCACAGTGGAACCTAGTTCACTGTTTTACTGTGGAATCAAGTTCACTATTTCACTGTGGAACCAATTTTACTCAATTACTGTCAAACCTAGTTCACTAGTTCACTGTGGAACCTAGTTCACTGTGGAACCTAGCTTACTGTTTCACTGTGGAACCTAGTTCACTATTTCACAGTGGAACCTAGTTCACTGTTTCACTGTGGAACCTAGTTCACTATTTTACTGTGGAACCTAGTTCACTGTGGTACCTATTTCACGATATTACTGTGGAACCTAGTTCACTGTTTTACTGTGGAACCTAGTTCACTGTTTTACTGTGGAACCTAGTTCACTGTGGAACCTATTTCACTTATTACTGTGGAACCTAGTTCACTAGTTCACTGTGGAACTTTGTTCACTATTTTACTGTGGAAACATAGTTCTCTGTTTCACTGTGGAACCTAGTTCACTGTGGAACCTAGTTCACTGTGGAATCTAGTTCACTATTTCACAGTGGAACCTAGTTCACTGTTTTACTGTGGAATCAAGTTCACTATTTCACTGTGGAACCAATTTTACTCAATTACTGTCAAACCTAGTTCACTAGTTCACTGTGGAACCTAGGTCACTGTGGAACCTAGCTTACTGTTTCACTGTGGAACCTAGTTCACTATTTCACAGTGGAACCTAGTTCACTGTTTTACTGTGGAATCAAGTTCACTATTTCACTGTGGAACCAATTTTACTCAATTACTGTCAAACCTAGTTCACTAGTTCACTGTGGAACCTAGTTCACTGTTTTACAGTGGAACCTAGTTTACTGTTTAACTGTGGAACCTAGTTCACTGTTTTACAGTGGAACCTAGTTCACTGTATTACTGTGGAACCTAGTTCACTGTTTTACAGTGGAACCTATTTCACTATATTACTGTGGAACCTAGTTCACTGTTTCACTGTGGAACCTAGTTCACTATTTTACTGTGGAACCTAGTTCACTGTGGTACCTATTTCACTATATTACTGTGGAACCTAGCTCACTATTTCACTGTGGAACCTAGTTCACTATTTTACTGTGGAACCTAGTTCACTGTGGTACCTATTTCACTATATTACTGTGGAACCTAGCTCACTGTTCACTGTGGCACTTTCACTGTGGAACCTAATTCTGTATTTTACTGTGGAACCTAGTTCACTATTTTACTGTGGAACCTAGTTCACTGTGGAACCTAGTTCACTAGTTCACTGTGGAACCTCGTTCACTGTTTTGCTGTGGAACCTAGTTCACTGTTTTACTGTGGAACCTAGTTCACGGTGGAACCTAGTTCACGGTGGAACCTATTTCACTAGTTCACTGTGGAACCTATTTCACGGTGGAACCTAGTTCACTGTGGTACCTATTTCACTATATTACCGTGGAACCTAGTTTACTGTTTTACTGTGGAACCTATTTCACTATATTACCGTGGAACCTAGCTTACTGTTTCACTGTGGAACCTAGTTCACTATTTCACAGCGGAACCTAGTTCACTGTTTTACTGTGGAATCAAGTTCACAATTTCACTGTGTAACCTAGTTCACTAGTTCACTGTGGAACCTAGTTCACTAGTTCACTGTGGAACCTAGTTCACTGTTTTACTGTGGAATCAAGTTCACAATTTCACTGTGTAACCTAGTTCACTAGTTCCCTGTGGAACCTAGTTCACTGTTTTACGGTGGAACCTAGTTCACTGTTTCACGGTGGAACCTAGTTCACTATTTTACTGTGGAAACCTAGTTACACTTCTTCACTGCTACTGGAATGATTTCAAATGACGTACTGTACAGTCGCTCAACTTGCAGATCCAGAGTAAATGAAATACTATACTTATATATATATATATAAGATAGAGAAAACATCTGTTGATTTTTTTTAAGGTATTCTTTCGACACCAATTTGAAGTAATAGTATAATAACTATATCATGAGAAGTGATTGCTCCAGTCTCATGCATGCACAAGTCAGTAATAGCCCCGGTCGGTGGTGGTGGTGGTGGTGGTGGACCAACAGTGGCTATAGCGTAGGACGGGGCCAGAGTCTTAAGAAGGTTGCTGAGAGTGTCCTAAAGAGTGTTTAGAATACGCCGGCGCATACGCAGTCAGACACGTAGAGGTGTATTAATACACAGTGGCCCTCGGGGATGGTGGTGGTGTGTGTCTGGAGTGCTTTTATGGACGCATGTGTGTCGGGGATTTCGTATATCCAGTGACCCCCTTCCACGCTTAGAATTTTATTGGGAAAGGTTTATTTGCTGTGACCGACAGTTCAATCGCTCCGGTGGTTATTTGTGTTTGTTTTGTCCCTCTTCATCGCTCTCTCTCTCTCTCTCTCTCTCTCTCTCTCTCTCTCTCTCTCTCTCTCTCTCTCTCTCTCTCTCTCTCTCTCTCTCTCTCTCTCTCTCTTCATCTCTCTCTCTCTTCATCTCTCTCTCTTTCTCCCCCTATCTCTGTCACTCATGCTCTCTCTCTTTTTCTCATAGCACTTTTTGCACTCATCTCTTCTTTTCATTTTTACTGTGTGTCACTCTTTGTCATTCCTTCTTTTTCTCATTCTCTCTCTCTCTCTCTCTCTCTCTCTCTCTCTCTCTCTCTCCTCTCTCTCTCTCTCTCTCTCTCTCTCTCTCTCTCTCTCTCTCTCTCTCTCTCTCTCTCACTACTGTAACCATACCTCTCTCTCTGTCTCTCTCTGTCTCACTCGCTGGTCTCTCCATCCATCCATGCATACACATGTGCACGATTCAAACTCTCTCATACACACTCTCACACACACACACACACACACACACACACACACACACACACACACACACACACACACACACACACACACACACACACACACACACACACACACACTAGGGCTGATAAAACGGTTGTAATAAAAGCCCATCGTGTGCTAACTGCTCAGTTCTATTTTCAAAACACAACCTCGGTACAACCTCTTTAGACTCGCAGACTCCGTCGTAGTACAGCTGTCTGATGTCTGTGCGTAGACTAGTTATATATTTATATATAGTCATTTATATACATCATATACAGTAGACATATATATATATATATATATATATATATATATATATATATATATATATATATATATATATATATATCTTAAAGCTGGTCTGGGCCGGGGTCCCCGAGGATGAAACTGAGACCCTATGAGGTCATTACAGCTGCTTGACCACAGAAGTACCCCTGACGTTCTGGACTGCGTGACGTTCCTCCACCGTGGGGATAGAAAGGGAAGGGGGGGGGTGGGTGGGTGGGTGGAGGGTGGAGGGTTTCGTGAAGCGGGATGGCTGGTGGTGGATGGATGGATGGGGTGAAGGGAGGGGGACGGGGGGGAGAGGGGGAGAGGGGGAGAGGGGGAGGGGGATGGGTGATTAGTGAGTCATGATGACACGACTCCTCCCCACTAAATGTTTACAGCCCGGATAAGTGATCCATTCAGCGGTCCAACGCTTTCACACTGCAATCCTCAGCACCCAAAATGGACCACCCAACCCCCCCCCCCTACCACACACACACACACACACACACACACACACACACACACACACACACACACACACACACACACACCACCTACACTACACCCCCCCCCCCCCCCCCCCCCCCCACTGCAACCGGTGCGAAAGGCACATTTTCACATTTAAGTGAATAAAGAGATGAATAAAGAGATGAATAAAGAGATGAATAAAGAGATGAATAAAGCATCACATGCTGATGCCGTTACATTCACACATTCATTGTATTAATTGTAGGGACATAAAAATATATAGCCATGTGATTAGGGTATTACACACACACACACACACACACCCCCCCCCCACACACACACACACACACACGCTTATTTTGAAGCCATGCCTTCCAAATCCCTGGAATATTGTTTACATCCCAGGAGGGAAAACCCAGCCTGCGCCTTAATGCAATATCCTGAGCAGCCCAACACACACCACACACACACACACACACACACACCACACACACACACACACACACACACACACCACACACACACACACACACACACACACACACACACACACACACACACACACACACACACACACACACACACACACACACACACACACACACACACACGACACGAGGGGGGTTTGACTTGGGCAGTAACTTGATCCCGCGTCGGGCCCTTTAAAGGAGTAGATGGGATGAGTCTGTTCAATGGAGCCGAGCAGTGAAGCGGCAAGCAGGCAGGCAGCAACTTCTCACTGTGAACTCTCTCCCGGTTCAAAGGAGTCAGGGGTTGAGGAGAGAGACAGAGAGAGAGAGAGAGAGAGAGAGAGAGAGAGAGAGAGAGAGAGAGGGGGGGGAGAGAGAGGGAGAGAGAGAGAGAGAGAGAGAGAGAGAGAGGGGGGGGAGAGAGAGAGACGGGACGTGGACGTGGAAAGAAAGAAGACGACGTTTAACGAATGTGTGCGACGGTTTTACCGGAGAGATAACTGGCTGTGAGTCGGGATAATGATTGACCGGGGACGGCGTACGACGTGAGCAACCAAGAGAGCCGAACCGAGAGAGAGAGAGAGAGAGAGAGAGAGAGAGAGAGAGAGAGAGAGAGAGAGAGAGA
>CM051016.1:7872102-7907446 GCA_027704905.1 Muraenolepis orangiensis | reverse complement strand
TTGCTCACGTCGTACGCCGTCCCCGGTCAATCATTATCCCGACTCACAGCCAGTTATCTCTCCGGTAAAACCGTCGCACACATTCGTTAAACGTCGTCTTCTTTCTTTCCACGTCCACGTCCCGTCTCTCTCTCTCCCCCCCCTCTCTCTCTCTCTCTCTCTCTCTCTCTCTCTCTCTCCCTCTCTCTCCCCCCCCTCTCTCTCTCTCTCTCTCTCTCTCTCTCTCTCTCTCTCTCTCTCTCTCTCTCTCTCTCTCTCTCTCTCTCTCTCTCTCTCTCTCTGTCTCTCTCCTCAACCCCTGACTCCTTTGAACCGGGAGAGAGTTCACAGTGAGAAGTTGCTGCCTGCCTGCTTGCCGCTTCACTGCTCGGCTCCATTGAACAGACTCATCCCATCTACTCCTTTAAAGGGCCCGACGCGGGATCAAGTTACTGCCCAAGTCAAACCCCCCTCGTGTCGTGTGTGTGTGTGTGTGTGTGTGTGTGTGTGTGTGTGTGTGTGTGTGTGTGTGTGTGTGTGTGTGTGTGTGTGTGTGTGTGTGTGTGTGTGTGTGTTGGGCTGCTCAGGATATTGCATTAAGGCGCAGGCTGGGTTTTCCCTCCTGGGATGTAAACAATATTCCAGGGATTTGGAAGGCATGGCTTCAAAATAAGCGTGTGTGTGTGTGTGTGTGTGGGGGGTGTGTGTGTGTGTGTGTGTGTGTGTAATACCCTAATCACATGGCTATATATTTTTATGTCCCTACAATTAATACAATGAATGTGTGAATGTAACGGCATCAGCATGTGATGCTTTATTCATCTCTTTATTCATCTCTTTATTCATCTCTTTATTCATCTCTTTATTCATCTCTTTATTCATCTCTTTATTCACTTAAATGTGAAAATGTGCCTTTCGCACCGGTTGCAGTGGGGGGGGGGGGGGGGGGGGGGGTAGTGTAGGTGGTGTGTGTGTGTGTGTGTGTGTGTGTGTGTGTGTGTGTGTGTGTGTGTGTGTGTGTGTGGTAGGGGGGGGGGGGGTTGGGTGGTCCATTTTGGGTGCTGAGGATTGCGGTGTGAAAGCGTTGGACCGCTGAATGGATCACTTATCCGGGCTGTAAACATTTAGTGGGGAGGAGTCGTGTCATCATGACTCACTAATCACCCATCCCCCTCCCCCTCTCCCCCTCTCCCCCCCCCCGTCCCCCTCCCTTCACCCCATCCATCCATCCACCACCAGCCATCCCGCTTCACGAAACCCTCCACCCTCCACCCACCCACCCACCCCCCCCTTCCCTTTCTATCCCCACGGTGGAGGAACGTCACGCAGTCCAGAACGTCAGGGGTACTTCTGTGGTCAAGCAGCTGTAATGACCTCATAGGGTCTCAGTTTCATCCTCGGGGACCCCGGCCCAGACCAGCTTTAAGATATATATATATATATATATATATATATATATATATATATATATATATATATATATATATATATATATGTCTACTGTATATGATGTATATAAATGACTATATATAAATATATAACTAGTCTACGCACAGACATCAGACAGCTGTACTACGACGGAGTCTGCGAGTCTAAAGAGGTTGTACCGAGGTTGTGTTTTGAAAATAGAACTGAGCAGTTAGCACACGATGGGCTTTTATTACAACCGTTTTATCAGCCCTAGTGTGTGTGTGTGTGTGTGTGTGTGTGTGTGTGTGTGTGTGTGTGTGTGTGTGTGTGTGTGTGTGTGTGTGTGTGTGTGTGTGTGTGTGTGTGTGTGAGAGTGTGTATGAGAGAGTTTGAATCGTGCACATGTGTATGCATGGATGGATGGAGAGACCAGCGAGTGAGACAGAGAGAGACAGAGAGAGAGGTATGGTTACAGTAGTGAGAGAGAGAGAGAGAGAGAGAGAGAGGAGAGAGAGAGAGGAGAGAGAGAGAGGAGAGAGAGAGAGAGAGAGAGAGAGAGAGAGAGAGAGAGAGAGAGAGAGAGAGAGAGAATGAGAAAAAGAAGGAATGACAAAGAGTGACACACAGTAAAAATGAAAAGAAGAGATGAGTGCAAAAAGTGCTATGAGAAAAAGAGAGAGAGCATGAGTGACAGAGATAGGGGGAGAAAGAGAGAGAGATGAAGAGAGAGAGAGATGAAGAGAGAGAGAGAGAGAGAGAGAGAGAGAGAGAGAGAGAGAGAGAGAGAGAGAGAGAGAGAGAGAGAGAGAGAGAGAGAGAGAGAGAGAGAGAGCGATGAAGAGGTACAAAACAAACACAAATAACCACCGGAGCGATTGAACTGTCGGTCACAGCAAATAAACCTTTCCCAATAAAATTCTAAGCGTGGAAGGGGGTCATTGGATATACGAAATCCCCGACACACATGCGTCCATAAAAGCACTCCAGACACACACCACCACCATCCCCGAGGGCCACTGTGTATTAATACACCTCTACGTGTCTGACTGCGTATGCGCCGGCGTATTCTAAACACTCTTTAGGACACTCTCAGCAACCTTCTTAAGACTCTGGCCCCGTCCTACGCTATAGCCACTGTTGGTCCACCACCACCACCACCACCACCGACCGGGGCTATTACTGACTTGTGCATGCATGAGACTGGAGCAATCACTTCTCATGATATAGTTATTATACTATTACTTCAAATTGGTGTCGAAAGAATACCTTAAAAAAAATCAACAGATGTTTTCTCTATCTTATATATATATATATAAGTATAGTATTTCATTTACTCTGGATCTGCAAGTTGAGCGACTGTACAGTACGTCATTTGAAATCATTCCAGTAGCAGTGAACTAGTGAACTAGGTTCCACAGTAATATAGTGAAATAGGTTCCACAGTGAACTGGGTTCCACAGTAAAACAGTGAACTAGGTTCCACAGGGAACTAGTGAACTAGGTTACACAGTGAAATTGTGAACTTGATTCCACAGTAAAACAGTGAACTAGGTTCCACAGTGAACTAGTGAACTAGGTTCCACAGTGAACTAGTGAACTAGGTTACACAGTGAAATTGTGAACTTGATTCCACAGTAAAACAGTGAACTAGGTTCCGCTGTGAAATAGTGAACTAGGTTCCACAGTGAAACAGTAAGCTAGGTTCCACGGTAATATAGTGAAATAGGTTCCACAGTAAAACAGTAAACTAGGTTCCACGGTAATATAGTGAAATAGGTACCACAGTGAACTAGGTTCCACCGTGAAATAGGTTCCACAGTGAACTAGTGAAATAGGTTCCACCGTGAACTAGGTTCCACCGTGAAATAGGTTCCACAGTAAAACAGTGAACTAGGTTCCACAGCAAAACAGTGAACGAGGTTCCACAGTGAACTAGTGAACTAGGTTCCACAGTGAACTAGGTTCCACAGTAAAATAGTGAACTAGGTTCCACAGTAAAATACTGAATTAGGTTCCACAGTGAAACAGTGAGCTAGGTTCCACAGTAATATAGTGAAATAGGTACCACAGTGAACTAGGTTCCACAGTAAAATAGTGAACTAGGTTCCACAGTGAAATAGTGAGCTAGGTTCCACAGTAATATAGTGAAATAGGTACCACAGTGAACTAGGTTCCACAGTAAAATAGTGAACTAGGTTCCACAGTGAAACAGTGAACTAGGTTCCACAGTAATATAGTGAAATAGGTTCCACTGTAAAACAGTGAACTAGGTTCCACAGTAATACAGTGAACTAGGTTCCACTGTAAAACAGTGAACTAGGTTCCACAGTTAAACAGTGAACTAGGTTCCACTGTAAAACAGTGAACTAGGTTCCACAGGGAACTAGTGAACTAGGTTACACAGTGAAATTGTGAACTTGATTCCACAGTAAAACAGTGAACTAGGTTCCACAGTGAACTAGTGAACTAGGTTCCACAGTGAACTAGTGAACTAGGTTACACAGTGAAATTGTGAACTTGATTCCACAGTAAAACAGTGAACTAGGTTCCGCTGTGAAATAGTGAACTAGGTTCCACAGTGAAACAGTAAGCTAGGTTCCACGGTAATATAGTGAAATAGGTTCCACAGTAAAACAGTAAACTAGGTTCCACGGTAATATAGTGAAATAGGTACCACAGTGAACTAGGTTCCACCGTGAAATAGGTTCCACAGTGAACTAGTGAAATAGGTTCCACCGTGAACTAGGTTCCACCGTGAAATAGGTTCCACAGTAAAACAGTGAACTAGGTTCCACAGCAAAACAGTGAACGAGGTTCCACAGTGAACTAGTGAACTAGGTTCCACAGTGAACTAGGTTCCACAGTAAAATAGTGAACAAGGTTCCACAGTAAAATACTGAATTAGGTTCCACAGTGAAACAGTGAGCTAGGTTCCACAGTAATATAGTGAAATAGGTACCACAGTGAACTAGGTTCCACAGTAAAATAGTGAACTAGGTTCCACAGTGAAATAGTGAGCTAGGTTCCACAGTAATATAGTGAAATAGGTACCACAGTGAACTAGGTTCCACAGTAAAATAGTGAACTAGGTACCACAGTGAACTAGGTTCCACAGTAAAATAGTGAACTAGGTTCCACAGTGAAACAGTGAACTAGGTTCTACAGTAATATAGTGAAATAGGTTCCACTGTAAAACAGTGAACTAGGTTCCACAGTAATACAGTGAACTAGGTTCCACTGTAAAACAGTGAACTAGGTTCCACAGTTAAACAGTAAACTAGGTTCCACTGTAAAACAGTGAACTAGGTTCCACAGTGAACTAGTGAACTAGGTTTGACAGTAATTGAGTAAAATTGGTTCCACAGTGAAATAGTGAACTTGATTCCACAGTAAAACAGTGAACTAGGTTCCACTGTGAAATAGTGAACTAGGTTCCACAGTGAAACAGTAAGCTAGGTTCCACAGTGAACTAGGTTCCACAGTGAACTAGTGAACTAGGTTTGACAGTAATTGAGTAAAATTGGTTCCACAATGAAATAGTGAACTTGATTCCACAGTAAAACAGTGAACTAGGTTCCACTGTGAAATAGTGAACTAGATTCCACAGTGAACTAGGTTCCACAGTGAACTAGGTTCCACAGTGAAACAGAGAACTATGTTTCCACAGTAAAATAGTGAACAAAGTTCCACAGTGAACTAGTGAACTAGGTTCCACAGTAATATAGTGAAATAGGTTCCACAGTGAACTGGGTTCCACAGTAAAACAGTGAACTAGGTTCCACAGTAAAACAGTGAACTAGGTTCCACAGTAATATCGTGAAATAGGTACCACAGTGAACTAGGTTCCACAGTAAAATAGTGAACTAGGTTCCACAGTGAAACAGTGAACTAGGTTCCACTGTGAAATAGTGAACTAGGTTCCACAGTGAAACAGTAAGCTAGGTTCCACAGTGAACTAGGTTCCACAGTGAACAAGTGAACTAGGTTTGACAGTAATTGAGTAAAATTGGTTCCACAGTGAAATAGTGAACTTGATTCCACAGTAAAACAGTGAACTAGGTTACACTGTGAAATAGTGAACTAGGTTCCACTGTGAAATAGTGAACTAGGTTCCACAGTGAAACAGTAAGCTAGGTTCCACAGTGAACTAGGTTCCACAGTGAACTAGGTTCAACAGTGAAACAGAGAACTATGTTTCCACAGTAAAATAGTGAACAAAGTTCCACAGTGAACTAGTGAACTAGGTTCCACAGTAATATAGTGAAATAGGTTCCACAGTGAACTAGGTTCCACAGTAAAACAGTGAACTAGGTTCCACAGTAAAACAGTGAACTAGGTTCCACAGTGACATAGTGAAATAGGTACCACAGTGAACTAGGTTCCACAGTAAAATAGTGAACTAGGTTCCACAGTGAAACAGTGAACTAGGTTCCACAGTGAACTAGGTTCCACAGTAAAATAGTGAACTAGGTTCCACAGTAAAATACTGAATTAGGTTCCACAGTGAAACAGTGAGCTAGGTTCCACAGTAATATAGTGAAATAGGTACCACAGTGAACTAGGTTCCACAGTAAAATAGTGAACTAGGTTCCACAGTGAAACAGTGAACTAGGTTCCACAGTAAAATAGTGAACTAGGTTGCACAGTAAAATAGTGAACTAGGTTCCACAGTGAACTAGGTTCCACAGTAATATAGTGAAATAGGTTCCACTGTAAAACAGTGAACTAGGTTCCACAGTAATACAGTGAACTAGGTTCCACTGTAAAACAGTGAACTAGGTTCCACAGTTAAACAGTAAACTAGGTTCCACTGTAAAACAGTGAACTAGGTTCCACAGTGAACTAGTGAACTAGGTTTGACAGTAATTGAGTAAAATTGGTTCCACAGTGAAATAGTGAACTTGATTCCACAGTAAAACAGTGAACTAGGTTCCACTGTGAAATAGTGAACTAGGTTCCACAGTGAAACAGTAAGCTAGGTTCCACAGTGAACTAGGTTCCACAGTGAACTAGTGAACTAGGTTTGACAGTAATTGAGTAAAATTGGTTCCACAGTGAAATAGTGAACTTGATTCCACAGTAAAACAGTGAACTAGGTTCCACTGTGAAATAGTGAACTAGATTCCACAGTGAACTAGGTTCCACAGTGAACTAGGTTCCACAGTGAAACAGAGAACTATGTTTCCACAGTAAAATAGTGAACAAAGTTCCACAGTGAACTAGTGAACTAGGTTCCACAGTAATATAGTGAAATAGGTTCCACAGTGAACTAGGTTCCACAGTAAAACAGTGAACTAGGTTCCACAGTAAAACAGTGAACTAGGTTCCACAGTAATATCGTGAAATAGGTACCACAGTGAACTAGGTTCCACAGTAAAATAGTGAACTAGGTTCCACAGTGAAACAGTGAACTAGGTTCCACTGTGAAATTGTGAACTAGGTTCCACAGTGAAACAGTAAGCTAGGTTCCACAGTGAACTAGGTTCCACAGTGAAATAGTGAGCTAGGTTCCACAGTAATATAGTGAAATAGGTACCACAGTGAACTAGGTTCCACAGTAAAATAGTGAACTAGGTACCACAGTGAACTAGGTTCCACAGTAAAATAGTGAACTAGGTTCCACAGTGAAACAGTGAACTAGGTTCCACAGTAATATAGTGAAATAGGTTCCACTGTAAAACAGTGAACTAGGTTCCACAGTAATACAGTGAACTAGGTTCCACTGTAAAACAGTGAACTAGGTTCCACAGTTAAACAGTAAACTAGGTTCCACTGTAAAACAGTGAACTAGGTTCCACAGTGAACTAGTGAACTAGGTTTGACAGTAATTGAGTAAAATTGGTTCCACAGTGAAATAGTGAACTTGATTCCACAGTAAAACAGTGAACTAGGTTCCACTGTGAAATAGTGAACTAGGTTCCACAGTGAAACAGTAAGCTAGGTTCCACAGTGAACTAGGTTCCACAGTGAACTAGTGAACTAGGTTTGACAGTAATTGAGTAAAATTGGTTCCACAATGAAATAGTGAACTTGATTCCACAGTAAAACAGTGAACTAGGTTCCACTGTGAAATAGTGAACTAGATTCCACAGTGAACTAGGTTCCACAGTGAACTAGGTTCCACAGTGAAACAGAGAACTATGTTTCCACAGTAAAATAGTGAACAAAGTTCCACAGTGAACTAGTGAACTAGGTTCCACAGTAATATAGTGAAATAGGTTCCACAGTGAACTGGGTTCCACAGTAAAACAGTGAACTAGGTTCCACAGTAAAACAGTGAACTAGGTTCCACAGTGAATATCGTGAACTAGGTTCCACAGTGAACTAGTGAACTAGGTTCCACAGTGAAATAGTGAACTAGGTTCCACAGTGAAAACAGTGAACTAGGTTCCACTGTGAAATAGTGAACTAGGTTCCACAGTGAAACAGTAAGCTAGGTTCCACGGAAAGTGAACTAGGTTCCACAGTGAACTAGTGAACTAGGTTCCACAGTAATATAGTGAAATAGGTTCCACAGTGAACAGTAGTGAAATAGGTTCCACAGTAAAACAGTGAACTAGGTTCCACATGTGAAACAGTGAACTAGGTTCCACAGAAACAGTGAACTAGGTTCCACAGTGAACTAGTGAACTAGGTTCCACAGTGAACTAGGTTCCACAGTAAAAAGTGAACTAGGTTCCACAGTGAAACAGTGAACTAGGTTCCACAGTGAACTAGGTTCCACAGTGAACTAGGTTCCACAGTAAATAGTGAACTAGGTTCCACAGTAAATACAGTGAACTAGGTTCCACAGTAAAATAGTGAACTAGGTTCCACAGTGAACAGTGAACTAGGTTCCACAGTAATATAGTGAAATAGGTTCCACAGTGAAACAGTGAACTAGGTTCCACAGTAAAACAGTGAACTAGGTTCCACTGTGAAACAGTGAACTAGGTTCCACAGTTAATACAGTGAACTAGGTTCCACTGTAAAACAGTGAACTAGGTTCCACAGGGAACTAGTGAACTAGGTTACACAGTGAAATTGTGAACTTGATTCCACAGTAAAACAGTGAACTAGGTTCCACAGTGAACTAGTGAACTAGGTTCCACAGTGAACTAGTGAACTAGGTTACACAGTGAAATTGTGAACTTGATTCCACAGTAAAACAGTGAACTAGGTTCCGCTGTGAAATAGTGAACTAGGTTCCACAGTGAAACAGTAAGCTAGGTTCCACGGTAATATAGTGAAATAGGTTCCACAGTAAAACAGTAAACTAGGTTCCACGGTAATATAGTGAAATAGGTACCACAGTGAACTAGGTTCCACCGTGAAATAGGTTCCACAGTGAACTAGTGAAATAGGTTCCACCGTGAACTAGGTTCCACCGTGAAATAGGTTCCACAGTAAAACAGTGAACTAGGTTCCACAGCAAAACAGTGAACGAGGTTCCACAGTGAACTAGTGAACTAGGTTCCACAGTGAACTAGGTTCCACAGTAAAATAGTGAACAAGGTTCCACAGTAAAATACTGAATTAGGTTCCACAGTGAAACAGTGAGCTAGGTTCCACAGTAATATAGTGAAATAGGTACCACAGTGAACTAGGTTCCACAGTAAAATAGTGAACTAGGTTCCACAGTGAAATAGTGAGCTAGGTTCCACAGTAATATAGTGAAATAGGTACCACAGTGAACTAGGTTCCACAGTAAAATAGTGAACTAGGTACCACAGTGAACTAGGTTCCACAGTAAAATAGTGAACTAGGTTCCACAGTGAAACAGTGAACTAGGTTCCACAGTAATATAGTGAAATAGGTTCCACTGTAAAACAGTGAACTAGGTTCCACAGTAATACAGTGAACTAGGTTCCACTGTAAAACAGTGAACTAGGTTCCACAGTTAAACAGTAAACTAGGTTCCACTGTAAAACAGTGAACTAGGTTCCACAGTGAACTAGTGAACTAGGTTTGACAGTAATTGAGTAAAATTGGTTCCACAGTGAAATAGTGAACTTGATTCCACAGTAAAACAGTGAACTAGGTTCCACTGTGAAATAGTGAACTAGGTTCCACAGTGAAACAGTAAGCTAGGTTCCACAGTGAAACAGTAAGCTAGGTTCCACAGTGAACTAGGTTCCACAGTGAACTAGTGAACTAGGTTTGACAGTAATTGAGTAAAATTGGTTCCACAGTGAAATAGTGAACTTGATTCCACAGTAAAACAGTGAACTAGGTTCCACTGTGAAATAGTGAACTAGATTCCACAGTGAACTAGGTTCCACAGTGAACTAGGTTCCACAGTGAAACAGAGAACTATGTTTCCACAGTAAAATAGTGAACAAAGTTCCACAGTGAACTAGTGAACTAGGTTCCACAGTAATATAGTGAAATAGGTTCCACAGTGAACTAGGTTCCACAGTAAAACAGTGAACTAGGTTCCACAGTAAAACAGTGAACTAGGTTCCACAGTAATATCGTGAAATAGGTACCACAGTGAACTAGGTTCCACAGTAAAATAGTGAACTAGGTTCCACAGTGAAACAGTGAACTAGGTTCCACTGTGAAATGTGAACTAGGTTCCACAGTGAAACAGTAAGCTAGGTTCCACAGTGAACTAGGTTCCACAGTGAAATAGTGAGCTAGGTTCCACAGTAATATAGTGAAATAGGTACCACAGTGAACTAGGTTCCACAGTAAAATAGTGAACTAGGTACCACAGTGAACTAGGTTCCACAGTAAAATAGTGAACTAGGTTCCACAGTGAAACAGTGAACTAGGTTCCACAGTAATATAGTGAAATAGGTTCCACTGTAAAACAGTGAACTAGGTTCCACAGTAATACAGTGAACTAGGTTCCACTGTAAAACAGTGAACTAGGTTCCACAGTTAAACAGTAAACTAGGTTCCACTGTAAAACAGTGAACTAGGTTCCACAGTGAACTAGTGAACTAGGTTTGACAGTAATTGAGTAAAATTGGTTCCACAGTGAAATAGTGAACTTGATTCCACAGTAAAACAGTGAACTAGGTTCCACTGTGAAATAGTGAACTAGGTTCCACAGTGAAACAGTAAGCTAGGTTCCACAGTGAACTAGGTTCCACAGTGAACTAGTGAACTAGGTTTGACAGTAATTGAGTAAAATTGGTTCCACAATGAAATAGTGAACTTGATTCCACAGTAAAACAGTGAACTAGGTTCCACTGTGAAATAGTGAACTAGATTCCACAGTGAACTAGGTTCCACAGTGAACTAGGTTCCACAGTGAAACAGAGAACTATGTTTCCACAGTAAAATAGTGAACAAAGTTCCACAGTGAACTAGTGAACTAGGTTCCACAGTAATATAGTGAAATAGGTTCCACAGTGAACTGGGTTCCACAGTAAAACAGTGAACTAGGTTCCACAGGGAACTAGTGAACTAGGTTACACAGTGAAATTGTGAACTTGATTCCACAGTAAAACAGTGAACTAGGTTCCACAGTGAACTAGTGAACTAGGTTCCACAGTGAACTAGTGAACTAGGTTACACAGTGAAATTGTGAACTGATTCCACAGTAAAACAGTGAACTAGGTTCCGCTGTGAAATAGTGAACTAGGTTCCACAGTGAAACAGTAAGCTAGGTTCCACGGTAATATAGTGAAATAGGTTCCACAGTAAAACAGTAAACTAGGTTCCACGGTAATATAGTGAAATAGGTACCACAGTGAACTAGGTACCACAGTGAACTAGGTTCCACAGTAAAATAGTGAACTAGGTTCCACAGTGAAATCAGTGAGCTAGGTTCCACAGTAAATAGTGAAATAGGTACCACAGTGAACTAGGTTCCACAGTAAAATAGTGAACTAGGTACCACAGTGAACTAGGTTCCACAGTAAAATAGTGAACTAGGTTCCACAGTGAAACAGTGAACTAGGTTCCACAGTAATATAGTGAAATAGGTTCCACTGTAAAACAGTGAACTAGGTTCCACAGTAATACAGTGAACTAGGTTCCACTGTAAAACAGTGAACTAGGTTCCACAGTTAAACAGTAAACTAGGTTCCACTGTAAAACAGTGAACTAGGTTCCACAGTGAACTAGTGAACTAGGTTTGACAGTAATTGAGTAAAATTGGTTCCACAGTGAAATAGTGAACTTGATTCCACAGTAAAACAGTGAACTAGGTTCCACTGTGAAATAGTGAACTAGGTTCCACAGTGAAACAGTAAGCTAGGTTCCACAGTGAAACAGTAAGCTAGGTTCCACAGTGAACTAGGTTCCACAGTGAACTAGTGAACTAGGTTTGACAGTAATTGAGTAAAATTGGTTCCACAGTGAAATAGTGAACTTGATTCCACAGTAAAACAGTGAACTAGGTTCCACTGTGAAATAGTGAACTAGATTCCACAGTGAACTAGGTTCCACAGTGAACTAGGTTCCACAGTGAAACAGAGAACTATGTTTCCACAGTAAAATAGTGAACAAAGTTCCACAGTGAACTAGTGAACTAGGTTCCACAGTAATATAGTGAAATAGGTTCCACAGTGAACTAGGATCCACAGTAAAACAGTGAACTAGGTTCCACAGTAAAACAGTGAACTAGGTTCCACAGTAATATCGTGAAATAGGTACCACAGTGAACTAGGTTCCACAGTAAAATAGTGAACTAGGTTCCACAGTGAAACAGTGAACTAGGTTCCACTGTGAAATTGTGAACTAGGTTCCACAGTGAAACAGTAAGCTAGGTTCCACAGTGAACTAGGTTCCACAGTGAAATAGTGAGCTAGGTTCCACAGTAATATAGTGAAATAGGTACCACAGTGAACTAGGTTCCACAGTAAAATAGTGAACTAGGTACCACAGTGAACTAGGTTCCACAGTAAAATAGTGAACTAGGTTCCACAGTGAAACAGTGAACTAGGTTCCACAGTAATATAGTGAAATAGGTTCCACTGTAAAACAGTGAACTAGGTTCCACAGTAATACAGTGAACTAGGTTCCACTGTGAAATAGTGAACTAGGTTCCACAGTGAAACAGTAAGCTAGGTTCCACAGTGAACTAGGTTCCACAGTGAACTAGTGAACTAGGTTTGACAGTAATTGAGTAAAATTGGTTCCACAATGAAATAGTGAACTTGATTCCACAGTAAAACAGTGAACTAGGTTCCACTGTGAAATAGTGAACTAGATTCCACAGTGAACTAGGTTCCACAGTGAACTAGGTTCCACAGTGAAACAGAGAACTATGTTTCCACAGTAAAATAGTGAACAAAGTTCCACAGTGAACTAGTGAACTAGGTTCCACAGTAATATAGTGAAATAGGTTCCACAGTGAACTGGGTTCCACAGTAAAACAGTGAACTAGGTTCCACAGGGAACTAGTGAACTAGGTTACACAGTGAAATTGTGAACTTGATTCCACAGTAAAACAGTGAACTAGGTTCCACAGTGAACTAGTGAACTAGGTTCCACAGTGAACTAGTGAACTAGGTTACACAGTGAAATTGTGAACTTGATTCCACAGTAAAACAGTGAACTAGGTTCCGCTGTGAAATAGTGAACTAGGTTCCACAGTGAAACAGTAAGCTAGGTTCCACGGTAATATAGTGAAATAGGTTCCACAGTAAAACAGTAAACTAGGTTCCACGGTAATATAGTGAAATAGGTACCACAGTGAACTAGGTTCCACCGTGAAATAGGTTCCACAGTGAACTAGTGAAATAGGTTCCACCGTGAACTAGGTTCCACCGTGAAATAGGTTCCACAGTAAAACAGTGAACTAGGTTCCACAGCAAAACAGTGAACGAGGTTCCACAGTGAACTAGTGAACTAGGTTCCACAGTGAACTAGGTTCCACAGTAAAATAGTGAACTAGGTTCCACAGTAAAATACTGAATTAGGTTCCACAGTGAAACAGTGAGCTAGGTTCCACAGTAATATAGTGAAATAGGTACCACAGTGAACTAGGTTCCACAGTAAAATAGTGAACTAGGTTCCACAGTGAAATAGTGAGCTAGGTTCCACAGTAATATAGTGAAATAGGTACCACAGTGAACTAGGTTCCACAGTAAAATAGTGAACTAGGTTCCACAGTGAAACAGTGAACTAGGTTCCACAGTAATATAGTGAAATAGGTTCCACTGTAAAACAGTGAACTAGGTTCCACAGTAATACAGTGAACTAGGTTCCACTGTAAAACAGTGAACTAGGTTCCACAGTTAAACAGTGAACTAGGTTCCACTGTAAAACAGTGAACTAGGTTCCACAGGGAACTAGTGAACTAGGTTACACAGTGAAATTGTGAACTTGATTCCACAGTAAAACAGTGAACTAGGTTCCACAGTGAACTAGTGAACTAGGTTCCACAGTGAACTAGTGAACTAGGTTACACAGTGAAATTGTGAACTTGATTCCACAGTAAAACAGTGAACTAGGTTCCGCTGTGAAATAGTGAACTAGGTTCCACAGTGAAACAGTAAGCTAGGTTCCACGGTAATATAGTGAAATAGGTTCCACAGTAAAACAGTAAACTAGGTTCCACGGTAATATAGTGAAATAGGTACCACAGTGAACTAGGTTCCACCGTGAAATAGGTTCCACAGTGAACTAGTGAAATAGGTTCCACCGTGAACTAGGTTCCACCGTGAAATAGGTTCCACAGTAAAACAGTGAACTAGGTTCCACAGCAAAACAGTGAACGAGGTTCCACAGTGAACTAGTGAACTAGGTTCCACAGTGAACTAGGTTCCACAGTAAAATAGTGAACAAGGTTCCACAGTAAAATACTGAATTAGGTTCCACAGTGAAACAGTGAGCTAGGTTCCACAGTAATATAGTGAAATAGGTACCACAGTGAACTAGGTTCCACAGTAAAATAGTGAACTAGGTTCCACAGTGAAATAGTGAGCTAGGTTCCACAGTAATATAGTGAAATAGGTACCACAGTGAACTAGGTTCCACAGTAAAATAGTGAACTAGGTACCACAGTGAACTAGGTTCCACAGTAAAATAGTGAACTAGGTTCCACAGTGAAACAGTGAACTAGGTTCCACAGTAATATAGTGAAATAGGTTCCACTGTAAAACAGTGAACTAGGTTCCACAGTAATACAGTGAACTAGGTTCCACTGTAAAACAGTGAACTAGGTTCCACAGTTAAACAGTAAACTAGGTTCCACTGTAAAACAGTGAACTAGGTTCCACAGTGAACTAGTGAACTAGGTTTGACAGTAATTGAGTAAAATTGGTTCCACAGTGAAATAGTGAACTTGATTCCACAGTAAAACAGTGAACTAGGTTCCACTGTGAAATAGTGAACTTGGTTCCACAGTGAAACAGTAAGCTAGGTTCCACAGTGAACTAGGTTCCACAGTGAACTAGTGAACTAGGTTTGACAGTAATTGAGTAAAATTGGTTCCACAATGAAATAGTGAACTTGATTCCACAGTAAAACAGTGAACTAGGTTCCACTGTGAAATAGTGAACTAGATTCCACAGTGAACTAGGTTCCACAGTGAACTAGGTTCCACAGTGAAACAGAGAACTATGTTTCCACAGTAAAATAGTGAACAAAGTTCCACAGTGAACTAGTGAACTAGGTTCCACAGTAATATAGTGAAATAGGTTCCACAGTGAACTGGGTTCCACAGTAAAACAGTGAACTAGGTTCCACAGTAAAACAGTGAACTAGGTTCCACAGTAATATCGTGAAATAGGTACCACAGTGAACTAGGTTCCACAGTAAAATAGTGAACTAGGTTCCACAGTGAAACAGTGAACTAGGTTCCACTGTGAAATAGTGAACTAGGTTCCACAGTGAAACAGTAAGCTAGGTTCCACAGTGAACTAGGTTCCACAGTGAACAAGTGAACTAGGTTTGACAGTAATTGAGTAAAATTGGTTCCACAGTGAAATAGTGAACTTGATTCCACAGTAAAACAGTGAACTAGGTTACACTGTGAAATAGTGAACTAGGTTCCACTGTGAAATAGTGAACTAGGTTCCACAGTGAAACAGTAAGCTAGGTTCCACAGTGAACTAGGTTCCACAGTGAACTAGGTTCAACAGTGAAACAGAGAACTATGTTTCCACAGTAAAATAGTGAACAAAGTTCCACAGTGAACTAGTGAACTAGGTTCCACAGTAATATAGTGAAATAGGTTCCACAGTGAACTAGGTTCCACAGTAAAACAGTGAACTAGGTTCCACAGTAAAACAGTGAACTAGGTTCCACAGTGACATAGTGAAATAGGTACCACAGTGAACTAGGTTCCACAGTAAAATAGTGAACTAGGTTCCACAGTGAAACAGTGAACTAGGTTCCACAGTGAACTAGGTTCCACAGTAAAATAGTGAACTAGGTTCCACAGTGAAACAGTGAACTAGGTTCCACAGTGAACTAGGTTCCACAGTAAAACAGTGAACTAGGTTCCACAGTGACATAGTGAAATAGGTACCACAGTGAACTAGGTTCCACAGTAAAATAGTGAACTAGGTTCCACAGTGAAACAGTGAACTAGGTACCACAGTGAACTAGGTTCCACAGTAAAATAGTGAACTAGGTTCCACAGTGAAACAGTGAACTAGGTTCCACAGTAAAATAGTGAACTAGGTTGCACAGTAAAATAGTGAACTAGGTTCCACAGTGAACTAGGTTCCACAGTAATATAGTGAAATAGGTTCCACTGTAAAACAGTGAACTAGGTTCCACAGTAATACAGTGAACTAGGTTCCACTGTAAAACAGTGAACTAGGTTCCACAGTTAAACAGTAAACTAGGTTCCACTGTAAAACAGTGAACTAGGTTCCACAGTGAACTAGTGAACTAGGTTTGACAGTAATTGAGTAAAATTGGTTCCACAGTGAAATAGTGAACTTGATTCCACAGTAAAACAGTGAACTAGGTTCCACTGTGAAATAGTGAACTAGGTTCCACAGTGAAACAGTAAGCTAGGTTCCACAGTGAACTAGGTTCCACAGTGAACTAGTGAACTAGGTTTGACAGTAATTGAGTAAAATTGGTTCCACAGTGAAATAGTGAACTTGATTCCACAGTAAAACAGTGAACTAGGTTCCACTGTGAAATAGTGAACTAGATTCCACAGTGAACTAGGTTCCACAGTGAACTAGGTTCCACAGTGAAACAGAGAACTATGTTTCCACAGTAAAATAGTGATCAAAGTTCCACAGTGAACTAGTGAACTAGGTTCCACAGTAATATAGTGAAATAGGTTCCACAGTGAACTAGGTTCCACAGTAAAACAGTGAACTAGGTTCCACAGTAAAACAGTGAACTAGGTTCCACAGTAATATCGTGAAATAGGTACCACAGTGAACTAGGTTCCACAGTAAAATAGTGAACTAGGTTCCACAGTGAAACAGTGAACTAGGTTCCACTGTGAAATTGTGAACTAGGTTCCACAGTGAAACAGTAAGCTAGGTTCCACAGTGAACTAGGTTCCACAGTGAAATAGTGAGCTAGGTTCCACAGTAATATAGTGAAATAGGTACCACAGTGAACTAGGTTCCACAGTAAAATAGTGAACTAGGTACCACAGTGAACTAGGTTCCACAGTAAAATAGTGAACTAGGTTCCACAGTGAAACAGTGAACTAGGTTCCACAGTAATATAGTGAAATAGGTTCCACTGTAAAACAGTGAACTAGGTTCCACAGTAATACAGTGAACTAGGTTCCACTGTAAAACAGTGAACTAGGTTCCACAGTTAAACAGTAAACTAGGTTCCACTGTAAAACAGTGAACTAGGTTCCACAGTGAACTAGTGAACTAGGTTTGACAGTAATTGAGTAAAATTGGTTCCACAGTGAAATAGTGAACTTGATTCCACAGTAAAACAGTGAACTAGGTTCCACTGTGAAATAGTGAACTAGGTTCCACAGTGAAACAGTAAGCTAGGTTCCACAGTGAACTAGGTTCCACAGTGAACTAGTGAACTAGGTTTGACAGTAATTGAGTAAAATTGGTTCCACAGTGAAATAGTGAACTTGATTCCACAGTAAAACAGTGAACTAGGTTCCACTGTGAAATAGTGAACTAGATTCCACAGTGAACTAGGTTCCACAGTGAACTAGGTTCCACAGTGAAACAGAGAACTATGTTTCCACAGTAAAATAGTGAACAAAGTTCCACAGTGAACTAGTGAACTAGGTTCCACAGTAATATAGTGAAATAGGTTCCACAGTGAACTAGGTTCCACAGTAAAACAGTGAACTAGGTTCCACAGTAAAACAGTGAACTAGGTTCCACAGTAATATCGTGAAATAGGTACCACAGTGAACTAGGTTCCACAGTAAAATAGTGAACTAGGTTCCACAGTGAAACAGTGAACTAGGTTCCACTGTGAAATAGTGAACTAGGTTCCACAGTGAAACAGTAAGCTAGGTTCCACAGTGAACTAGGTTCCACAGTGAACTAGTGAACTAGGTTTGACTGTAATTGAGTAAAATTGGTTCCACAGTGAAATAGTGAACTTGATTCCACAGTAAAACAGTGAACTAGGTTCCACTGTGAAATAGTGAACTAGGTTCCACTGTGAAATAGTGAACTAGGTTCCACAGTGAAACAGTAAGCTAGGTTCCACAGTGAACTAGGTTCCACAGTGAACTAGGTTCCACAGTGAAACAGTAAGCTAGGTTCCACAGTGAACTAGGTTCCACAGTGAACTAGGTTCCACAGTGAACTAGGTTCCACAGTAATACAGTGAACTAGGTTCCACTGTAAAACAGTGAACTAGGTTCCACAGTGAACTAGTGAACTAGGTTAGACAGTAGTTGAGTAAAATTGGTTCCACAGTGAAATAGTGAACTTGATTCCACAGTAAAACAGTGAACTAGGTTCCACTGTGAAATAGTGAACTAGGTTCCACAGTAATATAGTGAACTAGGTTCCACAGTGAACTAGGTTCCACAGTAAAACAGTGAACTAGGTTCCACAGTAAAACAGTGAACTAGGCTCCACAGTGAACTAGGTTCCACAGTGAACTAGGTTCCACAGTGAAACAGAGAACTAGGTTCCACAGTAAAACAGTGAACTAGGTTCCACAGTAAAACAGTGAACTAGGTTCCACAGTGAAACAGTAAGCTAGGTTCCACAGTGAACTAGGTACCACAGTGAACTAGGCTCCACAGTGAACTAGGTTCCACAGTGAACTAGGTTCCACAGTGAAACAGAGAACTAGGTTCCACAGTGAAACAGTAAGCTAGGTTCCACAGTGAACTAGGTACCACAGTGAACTAGGTTCCACCGTGAAATAGGTTCCACAGTAAAACAGTGAACTAGGTTCCACAGTAATACAGTGAACTAGGTTCCACTGTAAAACAGTGAACTAGGTTCCACTGTAAAACAGTGAACTAGGTTCCACAGTAAAACAGTGAACTAGGTTCCACTGTAAAACAGTGAACTAGGTTCCACAGTGAACTAGTGAACTTGGTTAGACAGTAATTGAGTAAAATTGGTTCCACAGTGAAATAGTGAACTTGATTCCACAGTAAAACAGTGAACTAGGTTCCACTGTAAAACAGTGAACTAGGTTCCACAGTAATACAGTGAACTAGGTTCCACTGTAAAACAGTGAACTAGGTTCCACAGTTAAACAGTAAACTAGGTTCCACTGTAAAACAGTGAACTAGGTTCCACAGTGAACTAGTGAACTAGGTTTGACAGTAATTGAGTAAAATTGGTTCCACAGTGAAATAGTGAACTTGATTCCACAGTAAAACAGTGAACTAGGTTCCACTGTGAAATAGTGAACTAGGTTCCACAGTGAAACAGTAAGCTAGGTTCCACAGTGAACTAGGTTCCACAGTGAACTAGTGAACTAGGTTTGACAGTAATTGAGTAAAATTGGTTCCACAGTGAAATAGTGAACTTGATTCCACAGTAAAACAGTGAACTAGGTTCCACTGTGAAATAGTGAACTAGATTCCACAGTGAACTAGGTTCCACAGTGAACTAGGTTCCACAGTGAATCAGAGAACTATGTTTCCACAGTAAAATAGTGAACAAAGTTCCACAGTGAACTAGTGAACTAGGTTCCACAGTAATATAGTGAAATAGGTTCCACAGTGAACTAGGTTCCACAGTAAAACAGTGAACTAGGTTCCACAGTAAAACAGTGAACTAGGTTCCACAGTAATATCGTGAAATAGGTACCACAGTGAACTAGGTTCCACAGTAAAATAGTGAACTAGGTTCCACAGTGAAACAGTGAACTAGGTTCCACTGTGAAATAGTGAACTAGGTTCCACAGTGAAACAGTAAGCTAGGTTCCACAGTGAACTAGGTTCCACAGTGAACTAGTGAACTAGGTTTGACAGTAATTGAGTAAAATTGGTTCCACAGTGAAATAGTGAACTTGATTCCACAGTAAAACAGTGAACTAGGTTCCACTGTGAAATAGTGAACTAGGTTCCACTGTGAAATAGTGAACTAGGTTCCACAGTGAAACAGTAAGCTAGGTTCCACAGTGAACTAGGTTCCACAGTGAACTAGGTTCCACAGTGAAACAGAGAACTATGTTTCCACAGTAAAATAGTGAAAAAAGTTCCACAGTGAACTAGTGAACTAGGTTCCACAGTAATATAGTGAAATAGGTTCCACAGTGAACTAGGTTCCACAGTAAAACAGTGAACTAGGTTCCACAGTAAAACAGTGAACTAGGTTCCACAGTGACATAGTGAAATAGGTACCACAGTGAACTAGGTTCCACAGTAAAATAGTGAACTAGGTTCCACAGTGAAACAGTGAACTAGGTTCCACAGTGAACTAGGTTCCACAGTAAAATAGTGAACTAGGTTCCACAGTAAAATACTGAATTAGGTTCCACAGTGAAACAGTGAGCTAGGTTCCACAGTAATATAGTGAAATAGGTACCACAGTGAACTAGGTTCCACAGTAAAATAGTGAACTAGGTTCCACAGTGAAACAGTGAACTAGGTTCCACAGTAAAATAGTGAACTAGGTTGCACAGTAAAATAGTGAACTAGGTTCCACAGTGAACTAGGTTCCACAGTAATATAGTGAAATAGGTTCCACTGTAAAACAGTGAACTAGGTTCCACAGTAATACAGTGAACTAGGTTCCACTGTAAAACAGTGAACTAGGTTCCACAGTTAAACAGTAAACTAGGTTCCACTGTAAAACAGTGAACTAGGTTCCACAGTGAACTAGTGAACTAGGTTTGACAGTAATTGAGTAAAATTGGTTCCACAGTGAAATAGTGAACTTGATTCCACAGTAAAACAGTGAACTAGGTTCCACTGTGAAATAGTGAACTAGGTTCCACAGTGAAACAGTAAGCTAGGTTCCACAGTGAAACAGTAAGCTAGGTTCCACAGTGAACTAGGTTCCACAGTGAACTAGTGAACTAGGTTTGACAGTAATTGAGTAAAATTGGTTCCACAGTGAAATAGTGAACTTGATTCCACAGTAAAACAGTGAACTAGGTTCCACTGTGAAATAGTGAACTAGATTCCACAGTGAACTAGGTTCCACAGTGAACTAGGTTCCACAGTGAAACAGAGAACTATGTTTCCACAGTAAAATAGTGAACAAAGTTCCACAGTGAACTAGTGAACTAGGTTCCACAGTAATATAGTGAAATAGGTTCCACAGTGAACTAGGATCCACAGTAAAACAGTGAACTAGGTTCCACAGTAAAACAGTGAACTAGGTTCCACAGTAATATCGTGAAATAGGTACCACAGTGAACTAGGTTCCACAGTAAAATAGTGAACTAGGTTCCACAGTGAAACAGTGAACTAGGTTCCACTGTGAAATTGTGAACTAGGTTCCACAGTGAAACAGTAAGCTAGGTTCCACAGTGAACTAGGTTCCACAGTGAAATAGTGAGCTAGGTTCCACAGTAATATAGTGAAATAGGTACCACAGTGAACTAGGTTCCACAGTAAAATAGTGAACTAGGTACCACAGTGAACTAGGTTCCACAGTAAAATAGTGAACTAGGTTCCACAGTGAAACAGTGAACTAGGTTCCACAGTAATATAGTGAAATAGGTTCCACTGTAAAACAGTGAACTAGGTTCCACAGTAATACAGTGAACTAGGTTCCACTGTAAAACAGTGAACTAGGTTCCACAGTTAAACAGTAAACTAGGTTCCACTGTAAAACAGTGAACTAGGTTCCACAGTGAACTAGTGAACTAGGTTTGACAGTAATTGAGTAAAATTGGTTCCACAGTGAAATAGTGAACTTGATTCCACAGTAAAACAGTGAACTAGGTTCCACTGTGAAATAGTGAACTAGGTTCCACAGTGAAACAGTAAGCTAGGTTCCACAGTGAACTAGGTTCCACAGTGAACTAGTGAACTAGGTTTGACAGTAATTGAGTAAAATTGGTTCCACAATGAAATAGTGAACTTGATTCCACAGTAAAACAGTGAACTAGGTTCCACTGTGAAATAGTGAACTAGATTCCACAGTGAACTAGGTTCCACAGTGAACTAGGTTCCACAGTGAAACAGAGAACTATGTTTCCACTGTAAAATAGTGAACAAAGTTCCACAGTGAACTAGTGAACTAGGTTCCACAGTAATATAGTGAAATAGGTTCCACAGTGAACTGGGTTCCACAGTAAAACAGTGAACTAGGTTCCACAGTAAAACAGTGAACTAGGTTCCACAGTAATATCGTGAAATAGGTACCACAGTGAACTAGGTTCCACAGTAAAATAGTGAACTAGGTTCCACAGTGAAACAGTGAACTAGGTTCCACTGTGAAATAGTGAACTAGGTTCCACAGTGAAACAGTAAGCTAGGTTCCACAGTGAACTAGGTTCCACAGTGAACAAGTGAACTAGGTTTGACAGTAATTGAGTAAAATTGGTTCCACAGTGAAATAGTGAACTTGATTCCACAGTAAAACAGTGAACTAGGTTACACTGTGAAATAGTGAACTAGGTTCCACTGTGAAATAGTGAACTAGGTTCCACAGTGAAACAGTAAGCTAGGTTCCACAGTGAACTAGGTTCCACAGTGAACTAGGTTCAACAGTGAAACAGAGAACTATGTTTCCACAGTAAAATAGTGAACAAAGTTCCACAGTGAACTAGTGAACTAGGTTCCACAGTAATATAGTGAAATAGGTTCCACAGTGAACTAGGTTCCACAGTAAAACAGTGAACTAGGTTCCACAGTAAAACAGTGAACTAGGTTCCACAGTGACATAGTGAAATAGGTACCACAGTGAACTAGGTTCCACAGTAAAATAGTGAACTAGGTTCCACAGTGAAACAGTGAACTAGGTTCCACAGTGAACTAGGTTCCACAGTAAAATAGTGAACTAGGTTCCACAGTAAAATACTGAATTAGGTTCCACAGTGAAACAGTGAGCTAGGTTCCACAGTAATATAGTGAAATAGGTACCACAGTGAACTAGGTTCCACAGTAAAATAGTGAACTAGGTTCCACAGTGAAACAGTGAACTAGGTTCCACAGTAAAATAGTGAACTAGGTTGCACAGTAAAATAGTGAACTAGGTTCCACAGTGAACTAGGTTCCACAGTAATATAGTGAAATAGGTTCCACTGTAAAACAGTGAACTAGGTTCCACAGTAATACAGTGAACTAGGTTCCACTGTAAAACAGTGAACTAGGTTCCACAGTTAAACAGTAAACTAGGTTCCACTGTAAAACAGTGAACTAGGTTCCACAGTGAACTAGTGAACTAGGTTTGACAGTAATTGAGTAAAATTGGTTCCACAGTGAAATAGTGAACTTGATTCCACAGTAAAACAGTGAACTAGGTTCCACTGTGAAATAGTGAACTAGGTTCCACAGTGAAACAGTAAGCTAGGTTCCACAGTGAACTAGGTTCCACAGTGAACTAGTGAACTAGGTTTGACAGTAATTGAGTAAAATTGGTTCCACAGTGAAATAGTGAACTTGATTCCACAGTAAAACAGTGAACTAGGTTCCACTGTGAAATAGTGAACTAGATTCCACAGTGAACTAGGTTCCACAGTGAACTAGGTTCCACAGTGAAACAGAGAACTATGTTTCCACAGTAAAATAGTGAACAAAGTTCCACAGTGAACTAGTGAACTAGGTTCCACAGTAATATAGTGAAATAGGTTCCACAGTGAACTAGGTTCCACAGTAAAACAGTGAACTAGGTTCCACAGTAATATCGTGAAATAGGTACCACAGTGAACTAGGTTCCACAGTAAAATAGTGAACTAGGTTCCACAGTGAAACAGTGAACTAGGTTCCACTGTGAAATTGTGAACTAGGTTCCACAGTGAAACAGTAAGCTAGGTTCCACAGTGAACTAGGTTCCACAGTGAAATAGTGAGCTAGGTTCCACAGTAATATAGTGAAATAGGTACCACAGTGAACTAGGTTCCACAGTAAAATAGTGAACTAGGTACCACAGTGAACTAGGTTCCACAGTAAAATAGTGAACTAGGTTCCACAGTGAAACAGTGAACTAGGTTCCACAGTAATATAGTGAAATAGGTTCCACTGTAAAACAGTGAACTAGGTTCCACAGTAATACAGTGAACTAGGTTCCACTGTAAAACAGTGAACTAGGTTCCACAGTTAAACAGTAAACTAGGTTCCACTGTAAAACAGTGAACTAGGTTCCACAGTGAACTAGTGAACTAGGTTTGACAGTAATTGAGTAAAATTGGTTCCACAGTGAAATAGTGAACTTGATTCCACAGTAAAACAGTGAACTAGGTTCCACTGTGAAATAGTGAACTAGGTTCCACAGTGAAACAGTAAGCTAGGTTCCACAGTGAACTAGGTTCCACAGTGAACTAGTGAACTAGGTTTGACAGTAATTGAGTAAAATTGGTTCCACAATGAAATAGTGAACTTGATTCCACAGTAAAACAGTGAACTAGGTTCCACTGTGAAATAGTGAACTAGATTCCACAGTGAACTAGGTTCCACAGTGAACTAGGTTCCACAGTGAAACAGAGAACTATGTTTCCACAGTAAAATAGTGAACAAAGTTCCACAGTGAACTAGTGAACTAGGTTCCACAGTAATATAGTGAAATAGGTTCCACAGTGAACTGGGTTCCACAGTAAAACAGTGAACTAGGTTCCACAGTAAAACAGTGAACTAGGTTCCACAGTAATATCGTGAAATAGGTACCACAGTGAACTAGGTTCCACAGTAAAATAGTGAACTAGGTTCCACAGTGAAACAGTGAACTAGGTTCCACTGTGAAATAGTGAACTAGGTTCCACAGTGAAACAGTAAGCTAGGTTCCACAGTGAACTAGGTTCCACAGTGAACAAGTGAACTAGGTTTGACAGTAATTGAGTAAAATTGGTTCCACAGTGAAATAGTGAACTTGATTCCACAGTAAAACAGTGAACTAGGTTACACTGTGAAATAGTGAACTAGGTTCCACTGTGAAATAGTGAACTAGGTTCCACAGTGAAACAGTAAGCTAGGTTCCACAGTGAACTAGGTTCCACAGTGAACTAGGTTCAACAGTGAAACAGAGAACTATGTTTCCACAGTAAAATAGTGAACAAAGTTCCACAGTGAACTAGTGAACTAGGTTCCACAGTAATATAGTGAAATAGGTTCCACAGTGAACTAGGTTCCACAGTAAAACAGTGAACTAGGTTCCACAGTAAAACAGTGAACTAGGTTCCACAGTGACATAGTGAAATAGGTACCACAGTGAACTAGGTTCCACAGTAAAATAGTGAACTAGGTTCCACAGTGAAACAGTGAACTAGGTTCCACAGTGAACTAGGTTCCACAGTAAAATAGTGAACTAGGTTCCACAGTAAAATACTGAATTAGGTTCCACAGTGAAACAGTGAGCTAGGTTCCACAGTAAAATACTGAATTAGGTTCCACAGTGAAACAGTGAGCTAGGTTCCACAGTAATATAGTGAAATAGGTACCACATTGAACTAGGTTCCACAGTAAAATAGTGAACTAGGTTCCACAGTGAAACAGTGAACTAGGTTCCACAGTAAAATAGTGAACTAGGTTGCACAGTAAAATAGTGAACTAGGTTCCACAGTGAACTAGGTTCCACAGTAATATAGTGAAATAGGTTCCACTGTAAAACAGTGAACTAGGTTCCACAGTAATACAGTGAACTAGGTTCCACTGTAAAACAGTGAACTAGG
Organism: Muraenolepis orangiensis; assembly: GCA_027704905.1. Taxonomy (NCBI): domain Eukaryota; kingdom Metazoa; phylum Chordata; class Actinopteri; order Gadiformes; family Muraenolepididae; genus Muraenolepis; species Muraenolepis orangiensis. The sequence goes on along the minus strand of CM051016.1, from coordinate 7,881,958 downwards.
TTCCACAGTTAAACAGTAAACTAGGTTCCACTGTAAAACAGTGAACTAGGTTCCACAGTGAACTAGTGAACTAGGTTTGACAGTAATTGAGTAAAATTGGTTCCACAGTGAAATAGTGAACTTGATTCCACAGTAAAACAGTGAACTAGGTTCCACTGTGAAATAGTGAACTAGGTTCCACAGTGAAACAGTAAGCTAGGTTCCACAGTGAACTAGGTTCCACAGTGAACTAGTGAACTAGGTTTGACAGTAATTGAGTAAAATTGGTTCCACAGTGAAATAGTGAACTTGATTCCACAGTAAAACAGTGAACTAGGTTCCACTGTGAAATAGTGAACTAGATTCCACAGTGAACTAGGTTCCACAGTGAACTAGGTTCCACAGTGAAACAGAGAACTATGTTTCCACAGTAAAATAGTGAACAAAGTTCCACAGTGAACTAGTGAACTAGGTTCCACAGTAATATAGTGAAATAGGTTCCACAGTGAACTAGGTTCCACAGTAAAACAGTGAACTAGGTTCCACAGTAAAACAGTGAACTAGGTTCCACAGTAATATCGTGAAATAGGTACCACAGTGAACTAGGTTCCACAGTAAAATAGTGAACTAGGTTCCACAGTGAAACAGTGAACTAGGTTCCACTGTGAAATAGTGAACTAGGTTCCACAGTGAAACAGTAAGCTAGGTTCCACAGTGAACTAGGTTCCACAGTGAACTAGTGAACTAGGTTTGACAGTAATTGAGTAAAATTGGTTCCACAGTGAAATAGTGAACTTGATTCCACAGTAAAACAGTGAACTAGGTTCCACTGTGAAATAGTGAACTAGGTTCCACTGTGAAATAGTGAACTAGGTTCCACAGTGAAACAGTAAGCTAGGTTCCACAGTGAACTAGGTTCCACAGTGAACTAGGTTCCACAGTGAAACAGAGAACTATGTTTCCACAGTAAAATAGTGAAAAAAGTTCCACAGTGAACTAGTGAACTAGGTTCCACAGTAATATAGTGAAATAGGTTCCACAGTGAACTAGGTTCCACAGTAAAACAGTGAACTAGGTTCCACAGTAAAACAGTGAACTAGGTTCCACAGTGACATAGTGAAATAGTGAACAAAGTTCCACAGTGAACTAGTGAACTAGGTTCCACAGTAATATAGTGAAATAGGTTCCACAGTGAACTGGGTTCCACCGTGAAATAGGTTCCACAGTAAAACAGTGAACTAGGTTCCACAGTAATACAGTGAACTAGGTTCCACTGTAAAACAGTGAACTAGGTTCCACAGTGAACTAGTGAACTAGGTTAGACAGTAATTGAGTAAAATTGGTTCCACAGTGAAATAGTGAACTTGATTCCACAGTAAAACAGTGAACTAGGTTCCACTGTGAAATAGTGAACTAGGTTCCACAGTAATATAGTGAACTAGGTTCCACAGTGAACTAGGTTCCACAGTAAAACAGTGAACTAGGTTCCACAGTAAAACAGTGAACTAGGCTCCACAGTGAACTAGGTTCCACAGTGAACTAGGTTCCACAGTGAAACAGAGAACTAGGTTCCACAGTAAAACAGTGAACTAGGTTCCACAGTAAAACAGTGAACTAGGTTCCACAGTGAAACAGTAAGCTAGGTTCCACAGTGAACTAGGTACCACAGTGAACTAGGCTCCACAGTGAACTAGGTTCCACAGTGAACTAGGTTCCACAGTGAAACAGAGAACTAGGTTCCACAGTGAAACAGTAAGCTAGGTTCCACAGTGAACTAGGTACCACAGTGAACTAGGTTCCACCGTGAAATAGGTTCCACAGTAAAACAGTGAACTAGGTTCCACAGTAATACAGTGAACTAGGTTCCACTGTAAAACAGTGAACTAGGTTCCACTGTAAAACAGTGAACTAGGTTCCACAGTAAAACAGTGAACTAGGTTCCACTGTAAAACAGTGAACTAGGTTCCACAGTGAACTAGTGAACTTGGTTAGACAGTAATTGAGTAAAATTGGTTCCACAGTGAAATAGTGAACTTGATTCCACAGTAAAACAGTGAACTAGGTTCCACTGTAAAACAGTGAACTAGGTTCCACAGTAATACAGTGAACTAGGTTCCACTGTAAAACAGTGAACTAGGTTCCACAGTTAAACAGTAAACTAGGTTCCACTGTAAAACAGTGAACTAGGTTCCACAGTGAACTAGTGAACTAGGTTTGACAGTAATTGAGTAAAATTGGTTCCACAGTGAAATAGTGAACTTGATTCCACAGTAAAACAGTGAACTAGGTTCCACTGTGAAATAGTGAACTAGGTTCCACAGTGAAACAGTAAGCTAGGTTCCACAGTGAACTAGGTTCCACAGTGAACTAGTGAACTAGGTTTGACAGTAATTGAGTAAAATTGGTTCCACAGTGAAATAGTGAACTTGATTCCACAGTAAAACAGTGAACTAGGTTCCACTGTGAAATAGTGAACTAGATTCCACAGTGAACTAGGTTCCACAGTGAACTAGGTTCCACAGTGAATCAGAGAACTATGTTTCCACAGTAAAATAGTGAACAAAGTTCCACAGTGAACTAGTGAACTAGGTTCCACAGTAATATAGTGAAATAGGTTCCACAGTGAACTAGGTTCCACAGTAAAACAGTGAACTAGGTTCCACAGTAAAACAGTGAACTAGGTTCCACAGTAATATCGTGAAATAGGTACCACAGTGAACTAGGTTCCACAGTAAAATAGTGAACTAGGTTCCACAGTGAAACAGTGAACTAGGTTCCACTGTGAAATAGTGAACTAGGTTCCACAGTGAAACAGTAAGCTAGGTTCCACAGTGAACTAGGTTCCACAGTGAACTAGTGAACTAGGTTTGACAGTAATTGAGTAAAATTGGTTCCACAGTGAAATAGTGAACTTGATTCCACAGTAAAACAGTGAACTAGGTTCCACTGTGAAATAGTGAACTAGGTTCCACTGTGAAATAGTGAACTAGGTTCCACAGTGAAACAGTAAGCTAGGTTCCACAGTGAACTAGGTTCCACAGTGAACTAGGTTCCACAGTGAAACAGAGAACTATGTTTCCACAGTAAAATAGTGAAAAAAGTTCCACAGTGAACTAGTGAACTAGGTTCCACAGTAATATAGTGAAATAGGTTCCACAGTGAACTAGGTTCCACAGTAAAACAGTGAACTAGGTTCCACAGTAAAACAGTGAACTAGGTTCCACAGTGACATAGTGAAATAGGTACCACAGTGAACTAGGTTCCACAGTAAAATAGTGAACTAGGTTCCACAGTGAAACAGTGAACTAGGTTCCACAGTAATATAGTGAAATAGGTACCACAGTGAACTAGGTTCCACCGTGAAATAGGTTCCACAGTAAAACAGTGAACTAGGTTCCACAGTAATACAGTGAACTAGGTTCCACTGTAAAACAGTGAACTAGGTTCCACAGTGAACTAGTGAACTAGGTTAGACAGTAATTGAGTAAAATTGGTTCCACAGTGAAATAGTGAACTTGATTCCACAGTAAAACAGTGAACTAGGTTCCACTGTGAAATAGTGAACTAGGTTCCACAGTAATATAGTGAACTAGGTTCCACAGTGAACTAGGTTCCACAGTAAAACAGTGAACTAGGTTCCACAGTAAAACAGTGAACTAGGCTCCACAGTGAACTAGGTTCCACAGTGAACTAGGTTCCACAGTAAAACAGTGAACTAGGTTCCACAGTAAAACAGTGAACTAGGCTCCACAGTGAACTAGGTTCCACAGTGAACTAGGTTCCACAGTGAAACAGAGAACTAGGTTCCACAGTAAAACAGTGAACTAGGTTCCACAGTAAAACAGTGAACTAGGTTCCACAGTGAAACAGTAAGCTAGGTACCACAGTGAACTAGGCTCCACAGTGAACTAGGTTCCACAGTGAACTAGGTTCCACAGTGAAACAGAGAACTAGGTTCCACAGTAAAACAGTGAACTAGGTTCCACAGTGAAACAGTAAGCTAGGTTCCACAGTGAACTAGGTACCACAGTGAACTAGGTTCCACCGTGAAATAGGTTCCACAGTAAAACAGTGAACTAGGTTCCACAGTAATACAGTGAACTAGGTTCCACTGTAAAACAGTGAACTAGGTTCCACAGTAAAACAGTGAACTAGGTTCCACTGTAAAACAGTGAACTAGGTTCCACAGTGAACTAGTGAACTAGGTTAGACAGTAATTGAGTAAAATTGGTTCCACAGTGAAATAGTGAACTTGATTCCACAGTAAAACAGTGAACTAGGTTCCACTGTAAAACAGTGAACTAGGTTCCACAGTGAACTAGTGAACTAGGTTAGACAGTAATTGAGTAAAATTGGTTCCACAGTGAAATAGTGAACTTGATTCCACAGTAAAACAGTGAACTAGGTTCCACTGTGAAATAGTGAACTTGGTTCCACAGTAATATAGTGAAATAGGTTCCACAGTGAACTAGGTTCCACAGTAAAACAGTGAACTAGGTTCCACAGTAAAACAGTGAACTAGGTTCCACAGTGAACTAGGTTCCACAGTGAAACAGAGAACTAGGTTCCACAGTAAAACAGTGAACTAGGTTCCACAGTGAAACAGTAAGCTAGGTTCCACAGTGAACTAGGTTCCACAGTGAACTAGGTTCCACAGTGAAACAGAGAACTATGTTTCCACAGTAAAATAGTGAACAAAGTTCCACAGTGAAACAGTGAACTAGGTTCCACAGTGAACTAGGTTCCACAGTAAAATAGTGAACTAGGTTCCACAGTAAAATACTGAATTAGGTTCCACAGTGAAACAGTGAGCTAGGTTCCACAGTAATATAGTGAAATAGGTACCACAGTGAACTAGGTTCCACAGTAAAATAGTGAACTAGGTTCCACAGTGAAACAGTGAATTAGGTTCCACAGTAAAATAGTGAACTAGGTTCCACAGTGAACTAGGTTCCACAGTAATATAGTGAAATAGGTTCCACTGTAAAACAGTGAACTAGGTTCCACAGTAATACAGTGAACTAGGTTCCACTGTAAAACAGTGAACTAGGTTCCACAGTTAAACAGTAAACTAGGTTCCACTGTAAAACAGTGAACTAGGTTCCACAGTGAACTAGTGAACTAGGTTTGACAGTAATTGAGTAAAATTGGTTCCACAGTGAAATAGTGAACTTGATTCCACAGTAAAACAGTGAACTAGGTTCCACTGTGAAATAGTGAACTAGGTTCCACAGTGAAACAGTAAGCTAGGTTCCACAGTGACCTAGGTTCCACAGTGAACTAGTGAACTAGGTTTGACAGTAATTGAGTAAAATTGGTTCCACAGTGAAATAGTGAACTTGATTCCACAGTAAAACAGTGAACTAGGTTCCACTGTGAAATAGTGAACTAGATTCCACAGTGAACTAGGTTCCACAGTGAACTAGGTTCCACAGTGAAACAGAGAACTATGTTTCCACAGTAAAATAGTGAACAAAGTTCCACAGTGAACTAGTGAACTAGGTTCCACAGTAATATAGTGAAATAGGTTCCACAGTGAACTAGGTTCCACAGTAAAACAGTGAACTAGGTTCCACAGTAAAACAGTGAACTAGGTTCCACAGTAATATCGTGAAATAGGTACCACAGTGAACTAGGTTCCACAGTAAAATAGTGAACTAGGTTCCACAGTGAAACAGTGAACTAGGTTCCACTGTGAAATAGTGAACTAGGTTCCACAGTGAAACAGTAAGCTAGGTTCCACAGTGAACTAGGTTCCACAGTGAACTAGTGAACTAGGTTTGACAGTAATTGAGTAAAATTGGTTCCACAGTGAAATAGTGAACTTGATTCCACAGTAAAACAGTGAACTAGGTTCCACTGTGAAATAGTGAACTAGGTTCCACTGTGAAATAGTGAACTAGGTTCCACAGTGAAACAGTAAGCTAGGTTCCACAGTGAACTAGGTTCCACAGTGAACTAGGTTCCACAGTGAAACAGAGAACTATGTTTCCACAGTAAAATAGTGAAAAAAGTTCCACAGTGAACTAGTGAACTAGGTTCCACAGTAATATAGTGAAATAGGTTCCACAGTGAACTAGGTTCCACAGTAAAACAGTGAACTAGGTTCCACAGTAAAACAGTGAACTAGGTTCCACAGTGACATAGTGAAATAGGTACCACAGTGAACTAGGTTCCACAGTAAAATAGTGAACTAGGTTCCACAGTGAAACAGTGAACTAGGTTCCACAGTAATATAGTGAAATAGGTACCACAGTGAACTAGGTTCCACCGTGAAATAGGTTCCACAGTAAAACAGTGAACTAGGTTCCACAGTAATACAGTGAACTAGGTTCCACTGTAAAACAGTGAACTAGGTTCCACAGTGAACTAGTGAACTAGGTTAGACAGTAATTGAGTAAAATTGGTTCCACAGTGAAATAGTGAACTTGATTCCACAGTAAAACAGTGAACTAGGTTCCACTGTGAAATAGTGAACTAGGTTCCACAGTAATATAGTGAACTAGGTTCCACAGTGAACTAGGTTCCACAGTAAAACAGTGAACTAGGTTCCACAGTAAAACAGTGAACTAGGCTCCACAGTGAACTAGGTTCCACAGTGAACTAGGTTCCACAGTGAAACAGAGAACTAGGTTCCACAGTAAAACAGTGAACTAGGTTCCACAGTAAAACAGTGAACTAGGTTCCACAGTGAAACAGTAAGCTAGGTTCCACAGTGAACTAGGTACCACAGTGAACTAGGTTCCACCGTGAATTAGGTTCCACAGTAAAACAGTGAACTAGGTTCCACAGTAATACAGTGAACTAGGTTCCACTGTAAAACAGTGAACTAGGTTCCACTGTAAAACAGTGAACTAGGTTCCACTGTAAAACAGTGAACTAGGTTCCACAGTAAAACAGTGAACTAGGTTTAACTGTAAAACAGTGAACTAGGTTCCACAGTGAAACAGTAAGCTAGGTTCCACAGTGAACTAGGTTCCACAGTGAAACAGAGAACTATGTTTCCACAGTAAAATAGTGAACAAAGTTCCACAGTGAACTAGTGAACTAGGTTCCACAGTAATATAGTGAAATAGGTTCCACAGTGAACTAGGTTCCACAGTAAAACAGTGAACTAGGTTTCACTGTAAAACAGTGAACTAGGTTCCACTGTAAAACAGTGAACTAGGTTCCACAGTGAACTAGTGAACTAGGTTAGACAGTAATTGAATAAAATTGGTTCCACAGTGAAATAGTGAACTTGATTCCACAGTAAAACAGTGAACTAGGTTCCACAGTGAAACAGTAAGCTAGGTTCCACAGTGAACTAGGTTCCATAGTGAAACAGAGAACTATGTTTCCACAGTAAAATAGTGAACAAAGTTCCACAGTGAAATAGTGAACTAGGTTCCACAGTGAACTAGTGAACTAGGTTCCACAGTGAACTAGATTCCACAGTAAAATTGTGAACTAGGTTCCACAGTAAAACAGTAAACTAGGTTCCACAGTGACATAGTGAAATAGGTACCACAGTGAACTAGGTTCCACAGTAAAATAGTGAACTAGGTTCCACAGTGAAACAGTGAACTAGGTTCCACAGTAATATAGTGAAATAGGTACCACAGTGAACTAGGTTCCACCGTGAAATAGGTTCCACAGTAAAACAGTGAACTAGGTTCCACAGTAATACAGTGAACTAGGTTCCACTGTAAAACAGTGAACTAGGTTCCACAGTGAACTAGTGAACTAGGTTAGACAGTAATTGAGTAAAATTGGTTCCACAGTGAAATAGTGAACTTGATTCCACAGTAAAACAGTGAACTAGGTTCCACTGTGAAATAGTGAACTAGGTTCCACAGTAATATAGTGAACTAGGTTCCACAGTGAACTAGGTTCCACAGTAAAACAGTGAACTAGGTTCCACAGTAAAACAGTGAACTAGGCTCCACAGTGAACTAGGTTCCACAGTGAACTAGGTTCCACAGTGAAACAGAGAACTAGGTTCCACAGTAAAACAGTGAACTAGGTTCCACAGTAAAACAGTGAACTAGGTTCCACAGTGAAACAGTAAGCTAGGTTCCACAGTGAACTAGGTACCACAGTGAACTAGGTTCCACCGTGAATTAGGTTCCACAGTAAAACAGTGAACTAGGTTCCACAGTAATACAGTGAACTAGGTTCCACTGTAAAACAGTGAACTAGGTTCCACAGTAAAACAGTGAACTAGGTTCCACTGTAAAACAGTGAACTAGGTTCCACAGTGAACTAGTGAACTAGGTTAGACAGTAATTGAGTAAAATTGGTTCCACAGTGAAATAGTGAACTTGATTCCACAGTAAAACAGTGAACTAGGTTCCACTGTAAAACAGTGAACTAGGTTCCACAGTGAACTAGTGAACTAGGTTAGACAGTAATTGAGTAAAATTGGTTCCACAGTGAAATAGTGAACTTGATTCCACAGTAAAACAGTGAACTAGGTTCCACTGTGAAATAGTGAACTTGGTTCCACAGTAATATAGTGAAATAGGTTCCACAGTGAACTAGGTTCCACAGTAAAACAGTGAACTAGGTTCCACAGTAAAACAGTGAACTAGGTTCCACAGTGAACTAGGTTCCACAGTGAAACAGAGAACTAGGTTCCACAGTAAAACAGTGAACTAGGTTCCACAGTGAAACAGTAAGCTAGGTTCCACAGTGAACTAGGTTCCACAGTGAACTAGGTTCCACAGTGAAACAGAGAACTATGTTTCCACAGTAAAATAGTGAACAAAGTTCCACAGTGAAACAGTGAACTAGGTTCCACAGTGAACTAGGTTCCACAGTAAAATAGTGAACTAGGTTCCACAGTAAAATACTGAATTAGGTTCCACAGTGAAACAGTGAGCTAGGTTCCACAGTAATATAGTGAAATAGGTACCACAGTGAACTAGGTTCCACAGTAAAATAGTGAACTAGGTTCCACAGTGAAACAGTGAACTAGGTTCCACAGTAAAATAGTGAACTAGGTTCCACAGTGAACTAGGTTCCACAGTAATATAGTGAAATAGGTTCCACTGTAAAACAGTGAACTAGGTTCCACAGTAATACAGTGAACTAGGTTCCACTGTAAAACAGTGAACTAGGTTCCACAGTTAAACAGTAAACTAGGTTCCACTGTAAAACAGTGAACTAGGTTCCACAGTGAACTAGTGAACTAGGTTTGACAGTAATTGAGTAAAATTGGTTCCACAGTGAAATAGTGAACTTGATTCCACAGTAAAACAGTGAACTAGGTTCCACTGTGAAATAGTGAACTAGGTTCCACAGTGAAACAGTAAGCTAGGTTCCACAGTGACCTAGGTTCCACAGTGAACTAGTGAACTAGGTTTGACAGTAATTGAGTAAAATTGGTTCCACAGTGAAATAGTGAACTTGATTCCACAGTAAAACAGTGAACTAGGTTCCACTGTGAAATAGTGAACTAGATTCCACAGTGAACTAGGTTCCACAGTGAACTAGGTTCCACAGTGAAACAGAGAACTATGTTTCCACAGTAAAATAGTGAACAAAGTTCCACAGTGAACTAGTGAACTAGGTTCCACAGTAATATAGTGAAATAGGTTCCACAGTGAACTAGGTTCCACAGTAAAACAGTGAACTAGGTTCCACAGTAAAACAGTGAACTAGGTTCCACAGTAATATCGTGAAATAGGTACCACAGTGAACTAGGTTCCACAGTAAAATAGTGAACTAGGTTCCACAGTGAAACAGTGAACTAGGTTCCACTGTGAAATAGTGAACTAGGTTCCACAGTGAAACAGTAAGCTAGGTTCCACAGTGAACTAGGTTCCACAGTGAACTAGTGAACTAGGTTTGACAGTAATTGAGTAAAATTGGTTCCACAGTGAAATAGTGAACT
>CM051016.1:7808000-7863000 GCA_027704905.1 Muraenolepis orangiensis | reverse complement strand
CTGCTCTCATTAGGAAGCACGACTGGCCCCCCTGTTTCCCTTCATGTCCAGGTCTTGTTATGGCCGAGCTCCACCCTTAGCGCACACATGGGCTGCGCGCACACACACACACACACACTTGTACAAACACACACACACTTGTTGGACACACACACACACTTTGACACACACACACACACACACACACACACTTGTTGGACACACACACACTAGGACACACACACACACTTGTTGGACACACACACACACACTTTGACACACATACACACACACTTGGACACACACACACACACTTGTTGGACACACACACACACACACTCGGACACACACACATACACACACACACTAGGACACACACACACACTACCCTTGGGCACACACTTGTTGGACATATACACACACACACTCGGACACACACACACACACACACACACTAGGACACACACACATACACACTACCCTTGGACACACACACACACTTGTTGGACACACACACACACCCTCGGACACACACACACACACACTACACTTGGACACACACACACTTGTTGGACACACATACACACACACACACACACACACACGTGTTGGACACACACACACACCCACACACACACACACACACACACACTAGGACACACACATACACACTACCCTTGGACACACACACACTTCTTGGACACACACACACACACACTTGGACACATACACACACTTGTTGGACACACACACACACTCGGACACACACACACACACACACTAGGACACACACATACACACTACCCTTGGACACACACACACACTTGTTGGACACACACACACACACCCTCGGACACACACACACACCCTCGGACACACACACACACTACACTTGGACACACGCACACACTTGTTGGATACACACACACACACTTGTTGGACACACACACACTTAGACACACATACACACACACACACACACACACATACACTTGTTGGACACACACACACTTTGACACACACACCCACTTGTTGGACACACACACACACTAGGACACACACACACACTACACACACACACTACACTTGGACACACACACACACTTGTTGGACACACACACCACACACACACACCACACACTTGGAAACACACACACACTTGTTGGACACACACACACACACACACACACACTTGGAAACACACACACAGTTGTTGGACACACACACACACACACGCCACTGTGCACCTTTTTCTTAAAACAAATCCTTGTCATCCTCTGTAGTACCGCCCCTCCTGAAGAGCCTGACCACGCCCCCATGGCGTCCCATGGCGGTGGCATGAGCAATTAGCCATTAGCTCTCTCCGCTGTACTATAAATGCTGACCCTCTCTCTTTCTCTTTTCTCTGTGTTTCTCCTGAGGATCTCCTGTCCCGGGTCTGGTGTTCTGCTATTAGATCTAACGCCGCCGACGGCAGTGTCATTATCATTATTGATAATATTACTATTATTAATAATAATGCTAAACCCCGACCCGTTAGCGCTCACTGTTCACATAGATCTTTTTTTTTTGTTTTTATCCCCGTCGACGGTTTGTAGCCGGATAAAGATTTGCGTTTTTCGTTACAGGATGTGTGCAAGTTGCGCCATGTGACAAAGGCTTGTCAGAGCAAGGTGTAAGAGGCGTGGCCCCGGACCAAGGCTCCGCCCACCTGCCCCTCCTACCCCCACCTGCCCCCCCCCCCCCACCTCTTGATGAGATCAACCTGGACGACTATTGATCACTGCAAGCATGAAAGTGCATGGCCGCACTTAGAATGTGCACTTTGAACCCTGACACTAACCTTTCTCTGACAGATGACGTCCTGTCCTTTGAGGAGAGGCGGGGTTCAGGGGGGATCCGGGGGGGGGGGAGGGGGCTGGTGACAGTGTTAAAAAGATGGCCGCTGGCAAGACTCTTGCCGGGAAAAAATGAGAAACCCACACGGCCCCCGCCAGGTCTCCGGCGGCTGGGTCATCCCACCGGCAGCGGGAATTCAGAGGAATCCCTGACCCACAGCAGGGCTCAAAGGCACGGTGGTAGCTTGAGAGACGGAGCCTCACTTGTTAAAGACAGCAGGATGGCCAGCGTTCCTTGTGGGGGGGGGGGGGGGAGAGAGAGAGAAGAGAGAGAGAGAGAGAGAGGAGAGAGAGAGAGAGAGAGAGAGAGAGAGAGAGAGAGAGAGAGAGAGAGAGGAGAGAGAGAGAGAGAGAGAGAGAGAGAGACCCCAGGCCATTAGCCCACTTTAACACACGGACTGGATGTGTGGATGTGTGTGTGTGCGTGCGTGCGTGCGTGCGTGCGTGCGTGCGTGCGTGCGTGCGTGCGTGCGTGCGTACGTGTGTGTGTGTGTGTGTGCGCACGCAGGTGTGCGTGCGGGTGTAGGTCCGTGATGAGACACCCCCCCCCCCCAGTACCTGTTATCTTTGAATTCCAGTCCAGATACATTGCAGTCATTAAACAGACGCTTTTGTTTTTCCAAAGCGACTTACAGTACAATAAGGTCATTCCACAATAGGTAGGCAAGAGAACCACTAGTCACCAGAAGTCATGCAGGCATTTCCTTCCTAACGAGCCTCCTAAGTGCATCAAACAATGACAAACAGTGAAGCCAGTACACTGAACCCCGGCTTTGAAAGCACGGCGACCACAAGGACTAAGGGAATAAGAGTCACGAATACCACAACATAACCGAGAGAGAACGCAATCAGGTACTGGGATGACTGTGATTATGAACAGGGAGTACCGCATACCACACATACACATTCCGGATGGTTTAGTAACTGTAAATAACTGTAAAAAAACGACAAGCTAAGAGGATATTTGGGAAAGAAGGAGGAGCGTACAGATGGCCAGAGACAGAGACGGTCATTACCATGACTGTTTACCATCACTTTTTCCATATGACAATTTTGGTGTTTCTATCCTTGTAATGTGATCATTATCTAGCATGGAGGGTGACCACATGCCCGTACAATAATTACAGGGGTAAGCTTTTTTCATGGGCATTTTGTTTGTCGAGATGTTTGTTGAGATCCAAGTATGCCCACAGTTGGCTCCTGTCTACGTCCCTCTCGCTCTCTCTCTGGCTCTCTCTCTTTCTAGCTCTGTCTCTCTCTCCCTCTGGCTCTCTCTCACTCTCTCTCTCTGTCTCTCACTCACTCTCTCTCCCACGATGCAATCACACACAAGCTCTTGGCCCTTTTCTACGATGCTTTCATCCAATTTCGTCCACTGGCTTTTTAAACGGTCGACTTCTCCTCTCAATTCCTTACTTGTTGTTGAGAGACTTCTCGACATTCAGGAGCATCGACTGCAACAGACAGAGCGAGATGGCCTGTGTAGATTAGCACCACCAACCCTTTTCTTTGGGGTAGGGAGGGTTGGAGAGACACCTGGCTTCAACTCCGATATCGGATCCTGTTCTTTGAGTCGTCTGTGTTTCGTTTCCTCCAGGTTCCTGCACTTTACCCCCCCACCCCCACCATCAAGGATCAACCATCAAGGATCAACAAGCGAGTTGATCCTAAATCACCTCTTTTGTCAACTCCCACTTTGGCCGTTCCAGCCTTTCTGGCAAACTGAAGAAACCTGTTTTTAAAGTTTGAGTTTCCAGTTTGTTGAGTCCTCCCCGAGTGTTTCCTCTCACCTTCTCCCCATTCCCTGAAATTGCCTTTCTTCTTCCTCATTCCCGGAATGGGAGGGCGTGGTGGTTAGGGTGTCTCGCCAGGTGCTGGCCTTTCTCTCCTGGCGACTAGCCTGTAGGTGTCCTTGAACCACGGGTACCTGACCTGGACCCGGGAACGGGAGGTTCAGGATAAGGGTTGTGTACTGTGAATTCTGAATTCACCGTTTTGGTCGTTTTTTTGGATGAAAGGTCGTTGAATGAATGAGCCATTCAACAAGAAGCGTGCGTTGACGTCTTTTTGAGATGTCGTGCGGCCGTGCGGGCGAAATTCATCATTCCCTAGATGTCCACCTCATTAATCACTGAGCTGCGGGAGTGGAATAATGGGAGTAGTGTGGTATTCATCCCGGAGCTACAGGAGTGTACGGGGAAGATTGAAAACGGCAAGCAAAAACACATTGATTAGGATTAATGTGCTATAAAGTTTTAGAAATGTGCGCTAAACTTCGGGAGGTTTGCTTTCACGATGCGGAGATTAACACAAATCAGGAGGGTTTTTTTCCCGGTCATCAGAACAACGCGTTCTTCACATGCTCAGGCCGACTCAGGCCGATGTATTATCCGCTGGTGGTCTCTTCTGAACCCCTGCCAATGGTCCCTAAAATCTGTCTGGCCCCGTCAGAAGTCCACCGAGCCATGCAAAGACCTACACGGGGACACACAGGGGTGGTTGATCTACACACTGACCGTCCCGGGTTTATCCTCCTGCTATATTTCCTTTCCGTCAAGCTGTCAGGGTTGGTTGTTTATTACACAGAGCTCTTCCACAGAGCTTGGCCCCACCGATCCCTGTGCAAGTCCCCGAGGCCACAGGGACCTCCAAGCCGCTCCCAGGTCCCCACAGGGGGGACCAGAGAAGTCTGTTTTATCTGCGCTTGGCTGAGGCCTCCGACCCAGACGGTGGTGGTGGATGTCAGAGATCCCTTTTGTAAAATAAAACCAATGGAACTGCTGGACTAAACGTTTTTTATCATTCATCATGATCACCATTCCAACAGTGTTATCAATCACCTATTCTGGTATATAGGGGTTTGATGATGATAGGGGGAGGGCCCACTGACCCTACTGTTGGGCACTGTTTAAAAAGTTGTCCCCGTGAAGCACAGTTTACCGCTTTTCAAATGAGCCCTTCCAGGGAGTACAGCCCCTCAATCGACCCTGTGACCCCTCAACTCCAACCTGTAGGTGTTTCTACTGAAAGAGCTCCTCGTTCCCATGGGGGGAAGCCATGTGCTTAGGGCCCCAGGGGGTCCCCAGGCGGGCTGGCACGGCCCCATGGCTCCGCTTGGCGCCCTCAGACACGGGCACCGACCCCTCAGAAGCTCCTCAACCCTCAGTTACCTCTCTGAACGCTGGTGAACGGGTGCTTTTATTGGACGGCGGGGTCAGGTCGGTGGGAAGGCGCCAAACCTGCCCTTACCCTCAACCCTGGTGTCGGCAAAGAGAGGCCAGCTCTGGGCCTAATAAAGGACACGCCAGGAAGGTGAGTGAGGTAGGAGGTGCAGGGGGAGGGGGGAAGGGGGGGTGGTTCGAGGAGAGAGGGATTTGCGAGGTGTCATCACCTCAGGGTATATCTCTGTCAGCCCGAGCCCAGAGTAAGACCTGCTCAGGGAAGGTGTGTGTGTGTGGCGTTTTAAAAGCCCCACGGGTCAACCCCTGGTTCTTGTATATCTGCTGCTGCTTCAGGATCTCAGATGCCGTCATGTTCTTTTACCAACCATGGGCGGTGGAAGAGGAGGAGGATGAGGAGGAGAAGGAGAAGGAGGTAGAAATGTTTTTCTGGCTTTACTGGCAGTAGGTTGGGGTACTTGGGTTTCTTCGTAAAACTGCGTACCGGGAGAAGTGTAAAGGTGCCATTGAGTAAGGCACAAACTCATTAACGGCTCAGAGTGAGCTGAGTTTTAATTGTATTTGTTTCGCACGGATGCCAGTTCACCAGTCGGTGCGAATGATGTTACGACGCCAATGGCTCTCGTTGTGCGGTTTGAGGGGTCCTCGTGCGCCAATAGAAAGGGAGCTGTATGAACGCGTAACCGTAACCAACGCACAACCACATCATTTTGGGCCTCATGGAAGTGCCCAAATGCAACCCCCCGACTGTCCACACCTCCCTAGTGGACAGCTCTCCGTCATCCTGAGCCCCATAACGGAGGCTCCTTCTGCCGGGGCGTCAAATGTTACCCTCCGCTCCCCGGGCGCTGTTTTGCTCCCTGGCTTTTATGGCAGGGGTAGCGGAGGGCCACCAGGAAATGAGCTGACCCCCTGGGGGTCGTGACTCGAGGCTCCGGCCTCAGAGGCTCTAGCCTCAGACGCTCTCTCAGGGGCCTCTGCCGGGTCGGGGGTGGGGGTGGGGGCTCTATCTCAGAACACGGGACAGAAAAAGGAGACCAACTGAAGCTTTCTATCTTTGACCCCTGAGTCATGTGCCTTCAATTAAGCCGCGATTTTGAATTTGTTTACAAGGCCCCGGTGGTCTTAAATCTTCCATGGTTTGACCCCCAAAACCCCCTCCTGGGCTGCCATGGCCGTCACCCCTAACCTCGACCCCCCCCCCCCCCCCCCCCATTCTCTCCTCATAAGTCCTTTCTTTCTTCTTCTCTTTAATAAGGTGTCGGACGTCTATTTATCATGCTGTTTCAACTGGGTTTGGGTGCGCAGGTTACAAGCTATTTGGGAACTCCTCAAAATAGGGTTTTTTACCGGGACACCCCGGTAAGACAGTAATCTGTTATCTGATATGAAGGGCGGCTCACCCCACTAAACCCCTCATCTGTTGGGACCCAGGGACCTCTTTATGGGCCCCTGGGGGACCCGGGCTGGAGGGCTAACCGTCGACCATGTGTGGCGGGAGCCATGTGAGAATCTTTCTCGGGTGTCGTCTCCTCTTCGGGGGCCAGTTCCCCTGGTCTCTCCTCCCTCTCGTAGGAGTGTCAAAAGGTCCCGTCTGTTGGTTTGGTTTTCGTTGGTTTTCTTTCTTTTCGGGTTGATAGTGTAGAAGGTTTGTTATTTAGTTCGGTGACTCCTGACTCGAGGGGTTTACTGAGCTTTTTTTCTCACAATGTGTCCAGCTTTTAGGGTAAGCTGTGTTTGCCAGTCAACTCCTCCGGGTGGTACCACCTCAAACCACGTAACACATCCACTTCTCTTCACTTTGAATCCTCCTCCTCCTCCTCCTCTTCTTCATCCTCCTCCTCCTCCTCATCGAGAGAGAGAGAGAGAGAGAGAGAGAGAGAGAGAGAGAGAGAGAGAGAGAGAGAGAGAGCTGTCAATTCTCCCCTCCTCATCTCTCTCTCTCTCTCTCTCTCTCTCTCTCTCTCTCTCTCTCTCTCTCTCTCTCTCTCTCTCTCTCTCTCTCTCTCTCTCTCTCTCTCTCACCAGGCATCATTAATGTCGTGCCTTCGCCCCAAACAGGTCTTTCATGTAAAAGATTTACACACCTTTCAGTTGCCTTTACTAGAGAGTGGGGAGCGAGCGAGGAGGGTGGGGGTGGTGGTGGTAGGTAGGAGGGTGGGGGTGGGGGTGGTGGTGGTAGGTAGGAGGGTGGGGGTGGTGGTGGTGGTAGGTAGGAGGGTGGGGGTGGTGGTGGTGGTAGGTAGGGGGGTGGGGGTGGTGGTAGGTAGGAGGGTGGTGGTGGGGGTGGTGGTGGTGGTAGGTAGGAGGGTGGGGGTGGGGGTGGTGGTAGGTAGGAGGGTGGGGGTGGTGGTGGTGGTAGGTAGGGGGGTGGGGGTGGTGGTGGTGGTGGTGGTAGGTAGGAGGGTGGTGGGGGTGGTGGTGGTGGTGGTAGGTAGGAGGGTGGTGGGGGTGGTAGGAGGGGGAGGGTAGGCAGCGTGTTTGCCATTCGACAATAAAAGGCCATCGAACTGGCTTAAGCGTTTCTTTTACACGCGACCGAAGGGCCGCTACAATGGGCTTACTGCCGTGTTTGTTAGCGTAGCGGCGTAGCTCGCTGCGACGGTAGAAAAATGGTTCAGTGGGATGGCTAATAGGACCGGGTGGGTTAAGCAAATGTTTGAGTTCACCTCTGTGTCGACTCTACCAGCGGGAGGTGGAGGTGGAGGTGGAGGAGGAGGTGGAGGTGGAGGTGGAGTGAAGTAGGATATTGGGGCTCGTTACCATTTAAGGGATCAAGTCAAAAGTATTTAGTATGCATTCCCCCTCATTGTTTTAGAGTTTACACTGAAATCTATGGGGAATGGTTATGGTTATGAAACACTCGGCGGCTGCAGGGCCCACACAGGATCGTGTATGAGACGACGGTTAAAACAGACTTCATATATAGTGATGGTGTACAGTGGTGGTTCTATGGATGAGTGCCATTATTATTATTATTATTATTATTATTGTTTTCACCTCAGTTTGTCTGTTTATTTGTCTGTTAGCATCGATAACTCAAAAGTGTATTTGCGGAATTGGACAAAACTAGATTAGTTATGTGTCAAGGAACTTTTGGCGATTTTGGCGCTGAACCGGATCCGATTCCGGATCCAGGGGACTTTGTGGTGTGGCGGAGGTATGCTCTCTACTGAGGGCCCTCTAGTTACTATTATTACTATTGTTCCTATATTCCTGTATTATTGATGTTGTTGAAGTGTTTTTTGGCGGGAATAAGGGGATGTCTTCTTTTGCGGTGTCTTCTGAAGGTATTGGGTTACATAGGGCCTCGTGGTAAGAATGTCAGTGTCCATAATGACCTTGAGCTTCCTAACCGTTGGGTAACAAAAAACACGTTATGTTTCATTCGTATGCGATGTTGTTTATATTGAAGGTTCTTCCCCCCCGGGTTCTCATTCCAGGTTCCAGATCCAGCGAGGAACCAGCGATCCCCACAGCTACAAGAACCTCGGGGATTGCTTCAGGACCATCTCCCGCAACGAGGGGTAAGACGACGACCCAGCAGTTAGCAGCTACCGCTAGCTCCCACTGGCACCCAGAAAAACACCCAAAATAATAATAATCCTCAGTGAAATATATACAGTTTATATAATGATACGCTCCCAGAGTGTGTGGCGGTTTACGGTTTCAAAAGAAAGCCAAAGTGGTGTTTTTTTACGAATGAAAGGAAATATATTGTGAACTATATAATGGAAAGTCAATGTGTGTGGCTGCAGCTGCTGGCCACAGAGGAGCCCATTGAAAGTCACACCAAGGATTTCTGAGGGAAAAACATATATATATATATATATATATATATATATATATTTGGTACCATTATGCCTTCTCTCTCTCTCTCTCTCTCAAGCCACACCACTGGGTTCCCACATCTTGACCAACTGCCTCTGCCACACTTTTCTCCTCTTCTGTCACATCGTAAAAACCAACCAGAGAGAACGGCCCGGGCCTTGCCGCGGCACGCTCCACATGCAGCCCAGTGCCAGGGTTATAGTACACTGGTCTGGGACCAGCAGTAAACACCGGTCTGGGACCAGATGTAGCCTGGTACCAGTAGTAAACACTGGTCTGGGACAAGTAGTAAACACCGGTCTGGGACCAGATGTAGCCTGGTACCAGTAGTAAACACTGGTCTGGGACCAGTCGTAAAACACTGGTCGCAGATCAGTAGTAAAACACTGGTCTGGGACCAGTATTAAACACTGGTCAGGGACCAGTAGTAAACACAGGTCAGGGACCAGTAGTAAACACAGGTCTGGGACCAGTAGTAAACACAGGTCTGGGACCAGTAGTAAACACTGGTCTGGGACCAGTAGTAAACACAGGTCTGGGACCAGTAGTAAACACAGGTCTGGGACCAGTAGTAAACACAGGTCAGGGACCAGTAGTATACACTGGTCTGGTACCAGTATTAAACACTGGTCTGGGACCAGTAGTATACACTGGTCTGGGACCAGTAGTATACACTGGTCTGGGACCAGTAGTATACACTGGTCTGGTACCAGTATTAAACACTGGTCTGGGACCAGTAGTATACACAGGTCTGGTTGTATTAAACTGTGTTAAACAGTGACATTAAACGTTTAAACATAAACGGTTGACATTATTGTTATTTTTATTTATAATATAGTACAGTGAGTACACTGCCAATATAAAAAATACATATGGTGATTTAAGATTTCGTTTTTTCTTTTCTCTTCCAAAAACATGACATGACCTGTTAACAACAGGGCACGTTTATGGTAACTGGGAATAGACTTTAGCCTTTTATATAGCACTTTTATCCAGAGCGCTTTACAAGTCATGCCTCACATTCACCCACCCACTCATACACACATTCAACCACCGACTGCCATGCAAGGAGACCTCCAGCGCGTCGGGAGCAGTTAGTCTTGCTCAGGGACACCTCAACACTTGGCTAGGAAGGAAGAGCCGGGGGATCGAACCAGCAACCTTCCGGTTGTGAGACGACCACTCTCCCTCCTGAGCTATACTGCCGCCTCACGCCCCTATGTTTTTCTTCTACTTCTTCTGCTCTGTCCAAATAAGAAGGGCCCTCCACAAGCCCCGCTACAAGCCCCTCCTCAAGCCCCTCCTCAAGCCTTTCCTCAAGCCCCTCCACAAGCCCCGCTACAAGCCCCTCCTCAAGCCCCTCCTCAAGCCCTTCCTCAAGCCCTCCACAAGCCCCTCCACAAGCCCCTCCTCAAGCCCCGCTACAAGCCCCTCCTCAAGCCCCTCCATAAGCCCCTCCTCAAGCCCCGCTACAAGCCCCTCCTCAAGCCCCTCCTCAAGCCCCTCCACAAGCCCCTCCACAAGCCCCTCCTGAAGGGCCCTCCATAAGCCCCTCCACAAGCCCCTCCTCAAGCCCCTCCAGAAGGGCCCTCCACAAGCCCCTCTACAAGCCCCTCCATAAGCCCCTCCTCAAGCCCCTCCACAAGCCCCTCCTCAAGCCCCTCCACAAGCCCCTCCTCAAGCCCCTCCATAAGTCCCTCCACAAGCCCCTTCTTAAGTCCCCACGCGACACCACTCACTGTCACCATCAACGTAAAACAGACATGTAAAACCAACTCAGACGTCTCTCTTCTCTCCTCTCTGTCCCTCTCCTCTTTCTCTCTCTCGCTGTGTGTGTGTGTGTGTGTGTGTGTGTGTGTGTGTGTGTGTGTGTGTGTGTGTGTGTGTGTGTGTGTGTGTGTGTGTGTGTGTGTGTGTGTGTGTGTGTGTGTGTGTGTGTGTGTGTGTGTGTGTGTGTGTGTGTGTTGTCCCCGCCTCCCCCATCTGGGGGAGAGTGACAGGCGGCTGAGATAGCGCAGACCCCGGGGGAAAGTGGTCCGCCACTCGCTCTGTTTACGGTGAGCGGACAGCTTTATGGTGGATATTAAAGAGAGAGAGAGAGAGAGAGAGAGAGAGAGAGAGAGAGAGAGAGAGAGAGAGAGAGGAGAGAGAGAGAGAGAGAGAGAGAGAGAGAGAGAGAGAGAGAGAGAGAGAGAGAGAGAGAGAGAGAGAGAGAGAGGAGAGAGAGAGAGAGAGAGAGAGAGAGGCTCCTCAATTGGCAGTGGCTACAAAACGCCTGCTGCTACTGTTGCCACTGGTTGCTTATCTTTGAGACACACACACACACACACACAAAAACACACACAAAAACACACGTACACAGACGTTTCTAAACACACACACATGTACACACACACATACACACAAATACATGTACACAGACAAACAAACACACACACACACGTTTACACAAATACAGGTACACACAAATACATGTACACACACACACACAAATACATGCACACACATACACGCACACACACAAATACATGTACACACACACACACACAAATACATGCACACACCACACACAAAACACACGTACACAGACGTTTATAAACACACACACATGTACACATGCACACACAAATACATGTACACAGACAAACAAACACACACACACAAATACATGTACACACAAACACACACATACACGCACACACAAACACACACACATACACGCACACACACACACAAATACATGTACACACACACACACACACACACACACACACACACACACACACACCTTGCCCTGCGAGACCCCGACTCGAGACAAAAGATCCCCTCTCCGTTTACGGACTATACTTATCACTATCAGAGTGTGAGTTCCCGGCCGTACTCTCCCTCCCTCCCCTCCCCTCTCCTCTCCTCTCCCTCCCTCCCCTCTCCTCTCCTCTCCCTCCCCCTCCCCTCCTCCTCTCCCCTCCCTCCCCTCCCCTCCCTCCCTCTCCCAGTAGCAGTCGTAATGGATTACCCCGCGGGCCAAACCACTTAGACACGGTTTATACAAATAGCGCTATGGCCCCGGTGTTCTTAGAATTATTATTAAAAATAAACTCTCCCCGTCTATCCCGGTGGTACCGCGGCCCGCCGCCACCGCTCAGCGAACACTCGCTTCCCCCGAGCGCTCCCGCAGACGGCGGCCCGAAACCCGAGCCGCGCCGCCGCGACGGCCGGTGATTACGACCGAAGACAGACGTGGAAATATGCACACACACACACACACACGTGCGCGCATGCACACACACGCACACACACACACACCCACACGTGTGTGCGCGCATGCACGCACACATACACGCAAGTGCACACACACACACACACACATACACGCGCAAGCGCACGCACATACGCGCACACACGCACACACGCACACACACACATGACTGAAACGTATTTTACAGAGAGAAAACTTGATCCTAAAATAGCTTGTTTTAATGACTCATTAATCATGGATACTAAGTGATGTGCGCTGCCCGTATAGCTTGATATGTGATACCTCTCGTTTAGTTGTATTGTACTGTGTAAGTGTCCACGTTATAATCACAGCACTGTTTACACTATATTAACCATAAAGCCACATGGTCCTTTATGGGTCCTATATATTGTATAGCTTGATCAAATGTGTTTAATATTATTTTTCATGTAAAAATATTTAGATAATAAGAACATACTGTATATATATATATATATACTATCAATAAATATATCAATGGATATACAAATCGGCTAACCATGTAGCCTCATTCCTGGTCCTCCCTGATGTTGGAGGGTTTAGCCCCCTACTGTAGTCCCGTCCTCCTCATCGCCTGCTCAGCCCGGCGGTCTGGCCTAGGCCTCGACCACACCAGCGGTTAACCAATTAACGGTTTGTTGGCCATTGAGCATTTTTGGTCATACAATCCTACCAATGGTGGTATATTGATATATTGGTAAAAGACAAAAAAGTTGTCAAGATGTTGACTGACTTGAAAAATGTTCATTTACAAGAAGCCAACCACTTGTCTTGACGGCTAACTGAAATACACGGCAACACAAAAAGTGTTTCCCTGTCTTTGCCGTGCGGTCTGATGAAGGAGAGAGAGAGAGAGCTTTTTAACCCGTCCTCCATTGTCCACCTGTCCTCACGTTTCCGGTGTCGTGGGCGTTTAAGGGTTATTTGCTGTTGCGTTTGTCTGTGAAACGCTCCCGTCTTGATGGACGGAAGCTGCTCCGCCGCCCGCGGCTCGCGGCGCACCTGGGCTGACATGAAAAATGGCGCCGCTTCAATTTCTGGAATGGCCGAACGCCAGAGTCAACTCAGCGCTGTCGCCCTGGGAGGATCGCTCTTCTGGGTTTCAATGTGCCCAGAAGTGGCCAACACCTGCAGTGTTATAGAGTAGTGTTGGGTATATAGTATAGCATATAATAGCTAGTATAAAGTGTTGTTTATTGTGTATAGTATAGCATATAATAGGTAGTATATAGTGTTGTTTATTGTGTATAGTACAGTATATAATAGGTAGTATGAAGTGTTGTTTTTAGTGTATAGTATAGTATATAGTAGTGAGTATATAGTGTTGTTTATAGTGTATAGTACAGTATATAAAAGGTAGTATATAGTGTTGTTTTTAGTGTATAGTATAGTATATAGTAGTGAGTATATAGTGTTGTTAATAGTATATAGAAGGTAGCATAAAGTGTTGTTTAAAGTATATTATATAGCATATAGAAGGTAGTATATAGTGTTGTTTATAGCATATAGAAGTTAGTATATAGTGTTGTTTATAGTACATAGTGTAGTATACAGTAGGTCATTTAGAGTGTTGTTTATTGTATATAGTAGGTAGTATAAAGTGTTGTTTATGGTATATAGTATACCATATCATATATGGGTATATAGTGGTGTTTACAGTATAGTATTGTTTAGTTTATTATAGTATAGTATTGTTTTGTTTAGTATTGTATTGTATAGTTTAGTATAGCATTGTTGTAGAACAGGTCATACTGCGGGAGGGAATGGGAGAGGAAGCGTTCCATTGTTCCATTGTTGCAAATGGCCAATTAAAACATCTTGAATCTTATTGATATTGATATTGATTGGCCATAAAACAGTTGAATAGCTTTTCTGTCTTCGGTGTGTATTTTACACCTGGGTGTAAAATACACACCAGAAGGGTGACCTTCTGGCTGGGGTTGTGTCACTGTGAGTGACACAAAGTCATGGTTGGAAACACAAAACCAAAACAGAAAATATTAGCAGAAGAAGCATGCAGGTAGTGGGTGTCGTCGGTTGGTGTCTGGGTTGGTACGTGCCGCAGGAGAGAGGGACGGAACACACATTGTGACCCACTCGGGTCGTACCACTGTGTGGTGTGAGTAGGGGACAGTAGGGGACATTGTAATGATGAGCCGTCCTGGCTTTTGTCTGTCCATTTGAGCTGTTTATCAGCTGAATGGGGTCGTTCAGAACAGTCAATTGTATGAAAATCAGCCACTAATCATGCACACACACTCACTCAAACCCCAAATACACACACACACACACACACACACACACACACACACACACACAAACCCCAAACACACACACACACACACACAAACCCCAAATACACAAACACACACACACATACACATACACAAACCCCAAATATACACACACACACACACACACACACACACTCTCGCACAAACCCCAAACACACACACACACACAATCCCCAAACACACACACACACACACACACACACACACACACACACACACACACACACACACACACACACACACACACACACACACACACACACACACACACACACACACACACACACACACACACACACGACACCCACACCACAGCTGCCTTCCCCCTCTCCCCCTCTCCCCTCTCCCCCTCCTCCCATAGTTGCTATCTCAGTGTCTGGGCCCCAGTGATTTGCTTAAGGAAAGTCAAAATGAGGACTTAGTGTGTGTGCTTTCCATTGGGAACCAAATGAGCATTCAAAACAAGAGCCCCCCCCCCCCCTGTCGGTGGTGGTGGCGGCGGCCATATTTGGTCTGTAACAAATTAGCCTCTTCCCTTGTCACCCAGTGGCTCTGCTGGTTCACCACAGCCGGGGAACCTGTGGCGGCCATTTGCATGGACAAAGAGAGCCGAGCGCGGCCGCTTCCGATCCCTTGAAATAACCCCGGCGAGCGCCAACAATAGCCAGGATTAGAGACCCCCACCCCCCCATTCAGCCCCCCCCCAGCATGCCACACTACCATGGCCGGGCGTGTGTGTGTGTGTCTGTCTGTCTGTGTGTACACTGGTGTGTCTTCCGGTGCCGACGGAGGAGGAGGAGGAGGAGGAGGAGGAGGAGGAGGTGGGGCCCGGCACACGACCCGGCCGCAGGTGGTTACCGTTGTTACAACTGGGTCAACATTGGCCCGGGTTTTAGTGTTTTGGGAGGAGGGTTCTCTCTGTCGGGAGCCCAATGGACGCTGCCCCACGCCACGAATGAAGGACACATGTGGGGATGAATAACCTGGTGAATTGGGAGGTTTTTAGTTGATACCAAACACAGCAGATGCTTACATGCTTACCCGCTTCTCATCCTAAATGTGTGTGTGTGTGTGTGTGTGCGTGTGTTGGCTGGTGTAACCTGTGGGGCCTTGATTACCGAGGACCCACAGGTGTGCAGCCTAACTCAGCAGCCCCAGACTCTAGTCTGACTGGGGGCCAGGTGAGGCTGCTTGAACCAGCCACCAACCACACACACTCCACACTCCACAGCCTCCTCGTGACGTTGTCACTGTCCCTGTCCCTGTCCCTGTGTGTGTGTGTGTGTGTGTGTGTGTGTGTGTGTGTGTGTGTGTGTGTGTGTGTGTGTGTGTGTGTGTGTGTGTGTGTGTGTGTGTGTGTGTGTGTGTGTGTGTGTGTGTGTGTGTGTGTGTGTTGCTGAGCACCCGTATAGATAGAGATAGGGACCTTCCAGGTCATATTTATCAGCTGGATGCGGTGTCCAAACGCATCTCTGTTGACTTGTCGGGTGGTGTTGACACAACAGGGGAGTGGGGGTGACATCTCCCCCCCCCCTGTCACGCCCACATGTCTCTAGTGTCCCCTCTCATGTGTTCTCTGTCAATATGAACTTCACCTGCGGACCCGTGGTCCAGTACTGCACATCTCGCCTCTGCTGTGTCTCTCTCACACACACACACACACACACACACACACCACACACACACACACACACACACACACACACGATCACACACACACAAACACACATGCATGCATGATCACGCACACACACACACACACTTTGTTGTCCTTTTGTCCACTTTTCTTTTTCTCTGTCTCTGTTTCTCTCTCTTTCCCTCTCTCTCTCTCTCTCTGTTTCATACAATATACCGTGACATTGGTATTTGTATGTAGTCTTATTTAACAGGGATGTTGATTTACCTTTACTGAATTGTGTATGTGTGTGCAGTTTAGCAGTAAAAGCCAATCTATGTATTCTGACAAAGGTCAAAGCATATATTTGCCATGTCATGGTATACGACGCTTGTCACACACCTACATGTCCGTAGAGGTGGGGAGAAAACGTTGAAATCAATCAAAAAGTGACCCCGATCAATCTGTCACTTCGGCATTCAGATAGTGGAAGTCTGTCACACGTCTGTGACAAAAGCGTTTATTTCGGTCGTCATATCGTATCATATCTTATTTCTTTGGAATATCGGATTCCAAGCGAAAGAGCGTTGTGTTATGTTTACGGTTGTACTCTCTGAGACCAGTTCTGCCTGTTCTGGCGTACGTGAGACCAATCGCCTTGAAACAACATCGGAACAAGAGCTGGGAATGACAAGAACTGTTGAGGGAGTATGTCACAGTTCACAGAACTTTATTGACACAATAGTCACTCACAGCCCACAACCATTTGGCGCTTGAGACTACCGGCTGGAATAGCATGTGTCAACATGTCCGTCAAAATGTACCGTACGTCGATTTGAATTTGAATGTCTCGGTTCATTTTTTTTAAATCAAAGTTGTGTATAAAGTTTCTCTGCGACTGGCTGGCAGATTATGATATGAACGCATATCAGCACCTTCCAGCTTCCAACTTCCAGCACCTTCTGACTGAAAATCGAATGAATTGAATGAATGAGTGAATTTTGGGTACAGAATCACCGCCTCAATTCACCACCTCTGTTGGTTCCCAGTGTCCAGCATGGGAGAAAGTGGGTGCTTATGCACTCTTGCAGTGTGTATACAACACAGTTTGTGCTTTCTGCGCGGAATGAAGAAAACAATTCAGTCAATTTTCACCCCAACAATTCTGATAGAACATCTAAAACATTGATTTATATAAAGAAAGACAGATACGCTAAATCATAGACAATACGACAAAACACATGTATTTGATGAATAGAAATGTCTCTGTCTCTCTCTGTCCCCTCGCTCGCTTTCTCCTCGCTCTCTCTCTCTCTCTCTCTCTCTCTCTCTCTCTCTCTCTCTCTCTCTCTCTCTCTCGCTCTCGCTCTCGCTCTCTCTCTGCAGCATTTATGGCTTCTATAAGGGAATCATTCCACCCATACTGGCTGAGACACCCAAGAGAGCGGTCAAGGTAAGGCTGTGCTGTGTGTCGTCTCAGCTCAACTCAAGTCTCTGCGTTTATATTTCGTCCATCTAGAGCTCTACCTGCTCTACCTGTGTGTTTGAACTTGGTGATTGACAGCTCAATTGTCGTCTTTCTTCCCGTCTAGTTCTTCACCTTTGAGCAGTATAAGAAGCTGCTGGGCCTCACCCCTTTGTCTGCTGGTTTGGTAAGACACACACACACACACACACACACACAGTGTCCTGGGAATGCAACACAGCAGCCTCTCTCCTGCTCTCCTCGAGGCTCCAGAGTAGCAGACAGATTGGGGGAAGCCCTCCGCCGACATCCACCCTCATCCACCTCACCCACTATCCTCAGCCTATTATCCCCACCACCCTCCCCACTCTATATATTGGATGGTACCTGTCCACTCATCCACCTCATCTTCTCCTCCATCCTACACCCCCCCCTCCAACACACACACACACACACACACACATACACACACAAACGCATACACACACAAACACACACACACACACACAAACACACACACACACACACAATTGCATACACACACATGCACCCACACACACATACACGTTCAAACAAACACACACACACACACACACGCACACACACACACACACATACACACACACACACACACACACATTCGAACAAACACACACACACACACACACACACCTGCACACACGTACGCACACGCACGCACACAGGTGTGTGTGTGTGAGCCGTCAGCAGGATTCCTCCAGACAGGAGTCAGCAGTGTAAACAGGGTGGATTGGGAGGGGAGGTGGCAGCCAGGTGTCAGGTGTCCTGATGGATGGTTCTCACCCCCCCCCCTCCCCCTCCACCTCCTCCACCCACCCCACACCCCCCCCGCCCCCGCCCCCGCCTCCACCTCCACCTCCCATTCCACCTCCTCCACCTCCCCAACGCCTCGGCAGAGAAAAGAAATGCTGCGTTCCTGGTCATCATCCATCATGTCTGTAACCCTTCCTACCCCCACACACACACACACACACACACACACACCTGCAGACCCTCCTCTTCCTCGTCTTCCTCCAGTCTACGCTGTCGTCTTCATAGTCTGGTTGGCCATCGTCTTTTCCCTTACCACACAAAAACTCCCTCACTCACACACACACACATACACACACATATACACACACACACATACACACACACACACACACATACACACACACACAGACATCCTCCCAGGGATCAAGTGCTGCAATCATGTAGGACCATTAGAATGAGGAAATGACCCTCACTCACACACCTCCATGCTTACACACGCACACACACGTGCATATACGCATCTGATTCCATGCATATACATGCACCCTATGCACACACACCTGCCTCCACACTAAGTCATGTACACACACGTACATGCACACCTGGCTCCACACCCGTGCACACACAGACACAAAAACCTACACACACACACACACACACACACACACACACATCTGCCTCCACCCAAACACACACACACACACACACACACACACACACTCAGAGCTCCAGTGCTCCATTGATTCAGCGTGGCACAGCTGAATACCTTCACTGTGATTAATGACGACACACAGGAATAACACAAAGGAATTAATTAATAACTGGCCGGCCTCCCAAGCGGCTGGCTATCGGACTTGGCTAGCTGACTGGCTGGCTACACGGCTGACTGGCTACCTGGTCGGCTAGTTACCTGGCTGGAGGGCTGGCAGGCTGTGTCAATAGAGCGAGGCCTGTCAGGATTACTTTCCCTGCTGCTAAGGATAAAGAGGGTGACTGACTGGCTGGCTACTATGTTGGCCTGGCTGGCTGGCTGGCTGGCTGGCTACCTGGCTGGCTGGCTACCTGGCTGGCTACCTGGCTGGCTGGCTACCTGGCTGGCTGGCTACCTGGCTGGCTACCTGGATGGCTGGCTACCTGGATGGCTGGAGGGCTAGCCGGCTGTGTCAATAGCCTGTCTGACAGGCAGGATAAAGACGGTGACTGGCTGACTGGCTGACTGGTTGGCTGGATGGCTGAGTTCCCAGCTGACAGCTAAAGTTAAAGAGGCTGGAAGACAAATGAGCTTTAGACACGTTCTTGACATGTTCCCATTACGCCCCGCTGAGCACACAACACACAAACACACACACAAACACACATGCACGCATGCACACACACACACACATGCAATGACACAGGGCAAACCAAACGTAGACTCCTATCGACACAATCATGCTCTGACACAAGTACACACGCACATGCACACAGATACACACAACACACATGCAGACTCACATCTAGTCAGGCAGAGGCATATTCAGTCTTAAACACACACACACACACACACACACACACACCACCGTGATATCAAGTTTATTACAACACGGAAGACACAGACACATGACACATGTCTAATCTGCAGCCAAGCATGATATGACATTTTTTACCTTTACCTTTATCAAAGGTATCTCATACCTACTCTATAAGTTATGTTATACCTGTTTTTATACCTAGTAGACCGTTTTTACATCCTATTTAACCTCCTGTACATTATATATTACCACACAAGTTACTGTTACATGTGCACTCTGGTTAGATGCCCAAACTTGTTTTCGCTGTACTGTACTTGTGCTGTGCAATGAATACATTTCAATCTAATCTAATCTCCAATCTCATCTAATCAAAACACGTGCGCGAATGACGTGGTTCATTAGCGTTCACCGGCAACGACGACCATACATACCGCCACGTCCTCCTTTCGTCCGGCGTCTCTCTTTCACATTTCTCCCCGCCTATTTTCTATCGGGCCTGTCTGTCGCGCGTCAGGCGGGTGACGGACAGCAGGGTGACAGACACGCTGTGACTAATGGTGCTCCTCGGAGAACACTTTCTGAGGTTAAACCCAAACAACAATCCCTCCCAGACAGACTGCATTAGGGCCCGTCGCGGTTCAGGGACATTATTAAAACACGAGTTATGAATGACGCTCGTCACGGTGTGTCTTTCCGCTCCGCATTGTCTCAATTACTGAGCCGGAGTTTGCGTTCTCTGGCATGCAGCTTTAAAACAAATATGAAATGGCTATCGTTAAATTCTTATACTTGTTATCATCGCTTTTGCGAGACGAGATAGCTCTGTGTGTAAGTGCAACGTAAGTGATACATAGCAAATGGATTGTTCTTTTTTTTTAAATTCTTTATTGTGGATACTATTGGTATTGTATAGTGTCGTTTAGTGATGCATAACGTTGTTCATAGTAGATGGCATGAAGTAGATAGTTGAAGCAGGCGACGCGGCCATCAGCCCTTGCAGGGTGATGAGGAATCCGGTTTTGGGGTTTGAGTTTGTAGTTGATGGATGAACAGAGAGCAGTTGGTACATGCTAGACAGAGCTCCTTCCTTCAGGTGTGTGTGTGGTGGTGGCTGGTTTAACCCTTGATTAACAAGGACCCACAGGTCTGCTGCCTCACCAGTCTGACTCAGGTGGTGCCAGGCTGCTTAAACCAGCCACCAAACACACACACACACACACACACACAGACACACACACACTCCACAATAGTATATAGTGTTGTTTATCAATAGCATTGTATCAGTAGCATATAGTGTGTTATCAATAGCATTGTATCAGTAGCATATAGTAGAGTCTGTGTTATAGTAGAGTGCATAGGATAGTAAAGTATAGTATTGCTGTTGAAATTGAATTGAATTGAAATAAAAACATCTTGGATCTTGGAATCTCGGGTGGGGTGGGAAACACGCTCCAAAAGCTGTGTGTGTGTGTGTGTGTGTGTGTGTGTGTGTGTGTGTGTGTGTGTGTGTGTGTGTGTGTGTGTGTGTGTGTGTGTGTGTGTGTGTGTGTGTGTGTGTGTGTGTGTGTGTGTGTGTGTGTGTGTGTGTTTGGCCCCTTTCGCTGGCCGTTGATAACACTGGTAACATTGTTATTGTTCAGCCGCTGGCTTCCACTCTCTCCCACTGTCTGGGCCCCAAAGCGAGGATCAGACAGGAGGTGTTTAGTACCACTACCCTGCTGCTTGGTGACCTTCTCCGGAGCCCCGTCTGGAGCTGCTTCATGAGGCCTTCTTCATGATGATGAACCCACTCTAGCAGCTCTAACAGCCGGCCGGAGCCTTGCCTGACTCGAGTGTGTGACAGACTCCCTGGGGAACCGCGGCGTGGCAACAGTGTCAACATTTAGTCGGCTAATAATAAACCAGCCAGGAAGTGGTCGATGATGCCTCGCAGGAAGTGGTGATTGATCAAAATGAGGGAAAGCTTACGGTAAGTGATGTAAAGGCTGTGCTGCGCTGTGCTGACGGGGGTAAAACTTGTCTCCGGTGAACGCATGAATCAAAGAAAACAGGGACGCTAGAAAGAAATCGCTTGGCAGTTTCCCATTTCACACAAACGTGCCAACGTGTTCAGACCACGTTTAGGTTCTCTTTTTCTTCAGGAAGCGTGAAGAGATAGCAGGAAAAACATGCTTGCTTTCTAATGACCCGTGGAGACTGCCGACATGCCTCGAGTCGTTCCACTTTACACCCGCACATTTTCATGTCTCCCCCATCTCCCCTCTCTCTCCCCCTCTCCCCCCTCTCCCCTCTCTCCCCTCTCTCTCCCCTCTCTCCCCATCTCCCCTCTCTCTCCCCTCATCCTCTCTCTCTCCCCTCTCTCTCCCCTCTCTCTCCCCTCTCTCCTCATCTCTCCTCTCTCCCCCTCTCTCTCTCCCTCTCTCCCCTCTCTCCTCCCCCTTCCCTTTCTCCCCCTCTCTTCCCTCTCTCTCCCCTCTATCCCGCGCTCTCTCTCCTCTCTCCTCCCTCTCTCCCCCCTCTCTCACCAGGCGCTGTCCGTGGCTGGGCTGGGGTCCGGCCTGACCGAGGCCATCGTGGTCAATCCCTTTGAGGTGGTGAAAGTCAGCCTGCAGGCCAACAGGGACTCTTTCAAAGAGGTAAGGGGGGGTTGGGGGGGGGGTGGGGAGGGAGACACTTTATGATGGGACGCCCTACGATGGGACACACCCTACGACGGGACACCCTACGATGGGACACACCTTATGATGGGACACCCTACGATGGAACACACCCTAGGATGGGACACCCTAGGATGGAACCCCTAGATGGGGTAGCCCGTGGACATTTGGTTTGAACCCAGGGCCTTTCGGCTAGGAGTCAAACCCCCTAGAGCAGTGGTTTCAAAACTGTGGCATGCGCCCCCTAGGGGGGGGGGGGGGGGGCCTGCGAGGCTAAATATAAATTATGCGATACGGCAAATCTAAACAGGAACAAGTCAACATTGCTATTAAGTAAGGTGCCTTGTTCCTACCTAGATTTGCCGTTGCTGTTCTGTATTAATTACAGACAAATGTTTAGTTTTAAATCAAATGAAGGCATGTAGGTAGGGGGGGAATTTTTTTTAACTACAAAAGGGGGGGGCCTGCAGACAAAGTTTGGGAACCACTGGGTTAGACTATAGTTAGTTTTTTCACATCGATGTTGAGCGTTTGTCGATGTGTCGTCGTCACACTTACCGTGAGCCCACTTGTACCCCCCCCCCTACCTGCAACCCCCCACCCCCCCCCCCCCCCCACCACCTTTACCCCCCCCCCCTCCCTCTCCTACTCCCACAGCAACCGTCCTCGTTCGGCCAGGCCCGTCTCATCATCAACAGCGGGGGCTTTGGGCTGAAGGGCCTGAACAAGGGGCTGACCTCCACGCTGGGCCGCCACGGGGTCTTCAACATGATCTACTTCGGCTTCTACTTCAACGTCAAGGACGCCATTCCCGCCAGCCCGGTAACCATCACGCACACACACCACACACACACACACACACACACACACACACACACACACCACGACACGACGACGCATTTCTCAGGTTGAAAAGCGGCAAAAACGCGCAAATACGGAAGTTAATTGCTGCTTGCTGCATGTAAGCTTTCTTGGCTTAAAACATCAGCATTGAAATATGTATTTTTATAAAAAACAATTATAATATTGTGGTAATTCCCATCAGTTAAATCATACAGCTCTGGGTAACCAGACTCTCCTCTACGTTTGTTTGGCGGAAGTCCCGCCTCTAAAGTTGTTTTAAGAGACGTTTCAAGTGACGGACGGTCGGGCTCGAGTGCTAATGTATGAGCTAATCCAGCGCATGCTTTTGTTAGATTTATGACCCTGAAAATGTTCACCAAACCTCCCCCACCCCACAGGGGGGTGGGGGGGGTCGGGGGGTGAGAGAGACAGGGGGGTAGGGGGGTGAGAGAGAGACAGGGGGGTGGGGGGGTGAGAGAGAGAGGGGGGTGGGGGGGTGAGAGAGAGACTGGGGGGTGGGGGTGTGAGAGAGAGACAGGGGGGTGAGAGAGACAGGGGGGTGGGGGGGGTCGGGGGGTGAGAGAGAGACTGGGGGGTGGGGGGGTGAGAGAGAGACAGGGGGGTGGGGGGGGGGGGGGGGTCCCCGGTGTTTGCATCTATTAGCTGCAACCAGTTTTATTTTTATTTTTCCTCCCGCTAACCTCAGAGGACCATGCGGTACGCCCTGCGTCTCGGCCCACTCAGCCTGTGGGGAATAACAAGCTTCTGACACTACGATCGGTCGGGCCCGACATATAAGTCAGGTCTGCGAGGAGATCAGTCCGACCGGGCCTCATACCTGGTCTTGTTCGCCTCCCCCCCATAACATCCTCCGCGTTGAGAGCTCGGATTGCACACATCCGGCGGCGCGAAAAAAACAAAAGTGAATTAGTGTTTGTAGCGGGGGGGGGGGGGGGGCTGGTGGTGGGGGGGGGGGGTGGTGGGGGGTGGTGGTGGGGGGGGGGGGCCCACGTTAGCGCGTTTCCACGTGGACAAAAACCCGGAGCGTTAGATTAAACTCACCAACAAAAAAAAACGGAACTAATTGGAAGCAGACAATGGGGGGAAGAGAGAGAGAGGCGGCAGAGAGCCCCTCTGTTCACCGCTCTGTTACTCCCCCCCCCGCCTTCATTCACCCCCCCTTTATCCCCCCCCCCCCTCGGTAAAGGTTACGCTCAATCGTACATCCTAACCCAACCCAAGCACTTTTCATTTGCTCTTAAGAGGTCCAGAGGAGGGGGGGGGGGAGGAGGAGGGGGGAGGAGGAGGGGGGGGGGGGGGGGGGAGGAGGAGGAGGGGGAGGAGGGGGGGGGGGGGGGAGGAGGAGGGGAGACCTCCATCCGCCATCCCTGCTTGCGTTTGTAGGGAAGGCTTTTAAGTAAGTAAGGTGGACCTTAAGGCCCGGTGGACCTTTTGCGGCGGCGGTGGATCGTTTGTCGTCTTACCAGGAAGGAGGAAGGAGGAAATACATTTACTACAGGCTCCTGGGAGGGGAGGGGCAGGGGGGGAGGGGGAGGGGGAGAGAGGGTGGGGGTGGGGGGGGAGGAGGAGCAACGACAACGACTCCTGGGGCCCTCCCCTGGTCCTTTTTTTCTCTTGTTTTCTTTCCTCCTGGGGAACATGAGCAATGAGTTTGCAACTCAGACGTGTCCGTAGTCAAATCCAGCGAGGGCCCAGGACAGAGCCCATCTCCCATATCACCATTTGAATAGAGAGGGAGGGAGGGGGGGGGGGGGGGAGAGTGGGGGAGGGCGGGGTGGGGGGGGATAGGGACGGGCGACACACGGCGGCGATCATTCAAAGGTGAACACGGAGCGCGGAGGGGAGAGACTGTGTGTTTACTCAGGGCTGCTAGGAAGTGGCTTGATGGGAGTACTTAGGACCGCGGGAACGCCACCCCCCCCACCCCCTCTCCCTCTCTCCCTCTCTCCCTCTCCCTCCTTGCCTCCCTTCTCCTCTCCCACCGGTAGCCCTCCCACCCACTTCAGTCCCGCCAAAAAAAACACCACTCGCAAACCATCTGCCCCTACCTCCAAACCTCGCACCGAAAGTAAAAAGAAGGAAAGGAAATATAAAGAGAAGAAGAAGAAGAAGAAGAAGAAGAAGAAGAAGAAGAAGAAGAAGAAGAAGAAGAAGAAGAAGAAGAAGCAGCAGCGGCGGGATTAGCTATTGATTTAGCCACGGCTCCCAGGGTGTCCGGCCACTTGAGAAAGGCCCGGACCGGAGAGGCTGCTGTCATTTGTAAAAATATCCTGGTCAATTAGCTCCCAGAGCTCTCTCTCTCCCTCCCTCCGCTCTCTCTCTCTCTCTCTCTCTCTCTCTCTCTCTCTCTCTCTCTCTCTCTCTCTCTCTCTCTCTCTCTCTCTCTCTCTCTCTCTTCCCCCCCCCCCCCCCGAGTCTGGGCTCCTCTACAGTACAGTAATACCCCTCTTGCGTCGAGTCACAGTCCAATTACCCAAATTGTCCCCATGTGCCTCCCCCCCCCCCCAATGGGCCTGCATGCATGCCCCCCCCCCCCCCCCCTTTATAAACCCCCTCTCTGCGCCAGGAGCCCGGGCCGCTGCACGGGGAACATGTGCTTCTGCTCAGCCAATCACAGCGCTGCACCGTGGCCAGGAAGCCCTAATCTGCACCCCCCCTCCCCCCCCCTCCCTCCCCCTCCCCCCCCCCTCCCCCCCTCTCCCCCCCCGCTACCATAAAATGATCAGGGCTTTCATGCCAGCTTTGCAATCATATCCGCAAGCCCCCCTCATGTTCTCTCTCTCGCTCTCTCTCACACACACACACACACACACACACACACACACACACACACACACACCACACACACACACACACACACACACACACACACACACACACATAGACGCACACACACACACACACATAGACACACACGCGCGCCCGTCACGCTCTCTGCTGAACGCTGAAGCGTATGGTAATACTTTCACTTTGTATGTTGTTATGGTCTATGGCTATTGGTGTGTGTGTGTGTGTGTGTGTGTGTGTGGTGTGTGTGTGTGTGTGTGTGTGTGTGTGTGTGTGTGTGTGTGTGTGCAGTGTTTCACACAACACATTCTAGGGTATACACCCATTTCATCACCACCAGTACGTGTGCGCTCACACACACACACGTACACACACACACGCACGCATGCTTCTCGTAAAATGGTTTCCGTTAAACTAAACAAACGTGTGCATGTGGGACATAAGACGTAGCACACACACACACACACACACACACACACACGCGCGGGATTACGTGGCGCGCGTGTGTTAAGACTGCAGCGCCATGGCGGTTCGGGTGCCACTTTTATGTCCCTTATGTTTTGGGTTCTTGTTCCCCCCCCTCCTCCACCCCCCCCCCCCTCCCTAGGATCCCACTCTGGAGTTCATGAGGAAGTTTGCCATCGGCCTGACTTCCGGCACCATCTCGTCCTGCGTCAACATCCCGTTTGATGTGGCCAAGAGCCGGATCCAGGGGCCTCAGCCGGGCCCCGGGGAGATCAAGTACCGCACCTGTTTCCAGACCATGGGCCTGGTCTACAGGGAGGAAGGGTACGTGTCCCGCCGCTCGCAGCCCGGCGGAGACAGCTTTTTTCGGTTTCATGTTTAATTGAACGGTTAATTTTGAAATGCTACTGTCGTTTTTATTTTTGTGTGCGTGTGCGTGTGTGTGTGCGTGTGTGTGCGTGTGTGCGTGCGTGCGTGCGTGCGTGCGTGCGTGCGTGCGTGCGTGCGTGTGTGTCCGCGATAGTCCGGGAAAAAAAACCCGCGCACGTCGAGGAGCAAAGTCGGTTGTTATGGGCCGGCCGGCCGACCGACCCCTGGCTCGTTAGTTGATGATCTAAGGTTCAAAGGTCAGACGCTAGGCTGGCTGCTTTGAGCCTTTAGCTCCCCGCGGCTGTCGTGCGTATCGTTTTGATTTGTGTGATTTTTCCCCCTAACTTCCGCTACTCAAATCCTCCTTCAAGGTTTATGACAGAACAACATTTCAAACTTTTATGGAATGACTCAAAGCTGTTTTTTTACGATTCGTACTTTAGAAGTATTTAAACTTTTACACACTTTAACTCCGATACGAAAGCTTACAAAGCTTACTTTTATACTCAAGAGCAACCATCTAGAACTCCCGAGCAACCTCCTAGATCACCCAAACAAACTCGTAGAACACCATGTAAACCAGCCAGAACACCCTAGCAACCACGTTGAACACCCTAGCAACCACGTCGAACACCCAAGCAACACCCTAGCAACCGAATCTGAAATGTAACTTTTTCCGGTTTGTTTTCATGTGTTGATATTTAGTTTACCTTCACTGGCAGACAAGATGAACAACCTATACATTCAGAGACATTTTTTTTGTACTTAGCTGCAGGGAGGCAGACAATACAATCCTCACGCACATGTACACATCTGATGAATGACGCCATGAAACCCCCCCTCATTCATTCATACGTTCATATCATCAGGGCCATCTCGAATGAATACAAACCGCCTTTCAGAAGCCAGCGCTTTCTTCTTCCTCTCGGACACGACAGTCGCAAGTGTGAACTTTAAAGGAGGGGGGGTTGGATGACTAGTAATGACCCCCCCCCCCCCCCAAAAACACACAACACACACACACACACACACACGTCCCCTCCCCTCCCCCCCCCCGGCCACGAGCAGCCATGCCGAACAAGGGGCGTGGAGGGAAGGGAGAGATGTTTGTAGTTAGCGGCCCTCGGGAGGAGCCCGTCTCCCCTTCCAGCAGGAGCCCTGGAGGAGGACGGGTGCCCCCCCCTCTCTCTCTCTCTGTGTGTCGCCACCGTCCGTCCACGGTCCACACCGGCGGCCCCCCCCCCCCCCTTAACGCAACACAGTCCCAGCTAATTAGTGGTCCCTATGGGAGACGTCGTTAAGCGGGCCCTAACGAGCAGCGCGCCGCTCGGGCCGGTCAATCTAATCAGACAGAGGGCCCGGGGAGGAAGTGGGCTGAGCCTTATTAACGGCTCTCAGCCATGGGGGGGGGAGGGAGGGAGGGAGGAGAGAGAGAGAGAGAGAGAGAGAGAGAGAGAGAGAGAGAGAGAGAGAGAGAGAGAGAGAGAGAGAGAGGAGAGAGAGAGAGAGAGAGAGAGAGAGGAGAGAGAGAGAGAGAGAGAGAGAGAGAGAGAGAGAGAGAGAGAGAGAGAGAGAGGCACCAAGGCACCAAGGCAGTCGGCCCCCGATCACCTTGAACACATTAAGGGCCCCGGTATAGTTAGAGCCCGTCTGTAGAGGGGAGGGGGGGAGGGGGGGACGGGCGCAGCCAGGCACACCGTCGCCTACACACACACACACACACACACACACACACACACACACACACACACACACACACACAGGGCCTAGTCTGGAGTTGGGCCCTGCACACTTTTACCTGCACACACACACATACACACACATGCTTGCACACTCACACACACACACATACACACACATGAAAACACACACATGCATGTACATGAATGCACACAAACTCCCATAGGGATGTACACACACATGCACGCGTGCGCACACACACACCACACACACACAAATAGCAATAACAATGTCACATACACACACTCACACTCATTCACTCAAATGAGCACATACATACATACACTTTTGCACACACACATACACAGAGAGTGATAAAATCCCCACAAAACACAATAAAAACACCACAAACACACACACACATAACACACACACACACACATATATACACACGGTACAATCCAGCATGCGTCACTGAAGACACACGTATAAAAAAATGTGTACAGCACAGCCGACACGCACACACGCACACACACATATAGAGTGTATAACGGTAACATTATGCCCACCTTCTGTCTTGCTGCAGGTACCTGGCTCTCTACAAGGGATTAGTCCCCAAAATAATGAGACTCGGACCAGGTAAGCACACCACATGCCTTCCTCCTTAGCACTCTATATATATATATATATATATATATGTATATATGTATATATTTATATATATATTTATATACGTATATATTTATATACGTATTTATATATGTATATATAAAATACACTCACTAATCATTCACCAAAGAATTCCACAAAAAATACTAAGCGGTAAAACCAAACGACGTCCGACGTCGGACAGTTAGAATGTCGGTCCTAATAATTGATTTCTCTTTGAGGTTATTTGGACGGTTTTCTTTATTTTTATTTTTTTTTTAAAAGACGGCTAGACATAAGCTAATATCGTTCTGGTGGCGGCAGGCCCGGCGGAACCTGGGGAGGTGATTAGCCCACGCAGGGTGTCTCCAAAGCATAAGCACATAATCACACACCGCTTGCGTTAGCTTTGTTCCGCTTTTTTGTTTTGTGTGAGTGTTTTTCTCTCCACGAGGTATTATCGTCGTAGTCGAACGGCGTGGCGTGAAATTAAATCACGAAGCATGTCCCTCGCCGCCTCTCTCTGTGCGCCTGTAAGCCGCTCGGAGTGTTTCGCTTTGACAGAGAAGACTGTATTAGAGAAGGTGTATTTAAGAGTCAACAACGCGTAGAACTTAGAAAGCATACGTTTAATCCGTTAATTTTGGGGGGGGGGGGGGGGGGGGGACAACAATCTGGTTTGGTTTAGATGAGGGTCTTAAAAGCTCAGAATTAGCTGATGGCTTCCCCCCCCCCCCCCCCCCCCCCCTCGCTCTGTTTAGCATTCTTCCATTTTGTAAAAACTTGATGTGCAATTATTTAAAAAAGCCTTCCATAAAGGAAAACCTCACATTTTTTTAATAAAATAAACTAATTTGATAATAAAAAGATAATATAATATAAAATGGCAATCCATATTTTCTTTGATTAAACGGTGTGATATTTAGCGTTGTTTTTTAAATAATTATAACAAACTATTAGTTTGTCAAAAAATAATAATAATTCAAATTAAAAAAATATGACAATTACCTTTTTAGATTAAATTCGATTAGATTCAAATTGACTGTCACAGGCACAAGTGTTGCACAATTTGGCATCTAACCAGAGTGCAAATGTTGCAGTAAACTGCATGGTAATATATAATATACGTTGTGTTGGTTAAATAGTGGTTAAATAAGATGTAAAAACAGTCTACTAGGTATAAAAACAGATATAAAATAACTTATAGAGTAGCTTTGAGATAGATATATATACAGGTTATATATATATATATATACAGGTGAGTATACAAGTATCAACAGGTAGTGAGCAGGGGGTATGCAGTTATATCAACCAACATTTTGACATGACGGTGGAGAGTTTCAAAGGTCCTTTAAGTGCGGCTGTGAACTCTGAACCCTGATCCCATTCAAATACATTTGGCAGAATGACCTAGCATGGATCTCACATTACACACTAGCACAACAACGCACACACGGCACGTGCGTGCGTGCCGTGTGTGTGTGTGTGTGTGCACATGCACATGTGTGTGCACTTGTGTGTGTGTGTGTGTGTGTGTCTGCGACAGCCACTGCTCAAAGTAGGGCAACAAAAATGACAGAAAACACCCACA
This sequence comes from Muraenolepis orangiensis, assembly GCA_027704905.1. Taxonomy (NCBI): domain Eukaryota; kingdom Metazoa; phylum Chordata; class Actinopteri; order Gadiformes; family Muraenolepididae; genus Muraenolepis; species Muraenolepis orangiensis. The sequence goes on along the minus strand of CM051016.1, from coordinate 7,832,098 downwards.
TTGGCACCAAGAACCTGAAAGCACACCTTTATGTCTTCATCCACACGGTTTGGGTTGTTGTTGTTGTTGTTTATTCATGAACCCGTACAGATAATCCATCCATCCATCAATAGTAGTAGTAGTAGTAGTAGTAGTAGTAGTAGTAGTAGTAGTAGTAGTGTAGTAGTATTAGTAGTAGTAGTAGTAGTAGTATTATAGTAGTAGTAGTAGTAGTAGTAGTAGTATTATAGTAGTAGTAGTAGTAGTAGTAGTAGTATTATAGTAGTAGTAGTAGTAGTAGTATAGTAGTAGTAGTAGTAGTGGTAGTATTATAGTAGTAGTAGTAGTAGTAGTAGTAGTGTGTTTACCTTATAGCTTGTTGTGTTGTGCTTGCAGGGGGCGCGGTGATGCTGCTTGTCTACGAGTACGTGTCTGGGTGGTTGGCAGAGAACTGGTAGACGGACTGGTAGAGAGAGAGAGAGAGAGAGAGAGAGAGAGGGGGGGGGGGGAGAGAGAGAGAGAGAGAGAGAGAGAGAGAGAGAGAGAGAGAGAGAGAGAGAGAGAGAGAGAGAGAGAGAGAGAGAGAGAGAGAGAGAGAGAGAGAGAGAGAGAGAGGAGAGAGAGAGAGAGAGAGAGAGAGAGAGAGAGAGAGAGAGAGAGAGAGAGAGAGAGAGAGAGAGAGAGAGAGGGGAGAGAGAGAGAGAGAGAGAGAGAGAGAGAGAGAGAGAGAGAGAGAGAGAGAGAGAGAGAGAGAGAGAGAGAGAGAGGGGGGGGAGGAGAGAGAGAGAGAGAGAGAGGGGGGGAGAGAGAGAGAGAGAGAGAGAGAGAGAGAGAGAGAGAGAGAGAGAGAGAGAGAGAGAGAGAGAGGGGAGAGAGAGAGTGAGAGAGAGAGAGAGAGAGAGAGGGGAGAGAGAGGGGAGAGAGAGAGAGAGAGAGAGAGAGAGAGAGAGAGGGCCTTGTGGCAGACCCAGACCCAGAGTGCCTTACTCAGTCACCCCAGCATTCAAATCCATCCCGACATGAAGCGGCCACTCCTCAGAAGATGACCCATCAGTTACTCTGTTTGATGTTTGGTGTTGTTATTGTTTGTTATTGTCTGCCTTAAACTGTGAATTGTTTTTGCCATTTTTAATGCGGTGAGGTAAACTCATGACTCGTTATTTTCTGAGCGGATGTATTGGTCGTGTTTTGTCCCTGGCTAAATGAATTATGATTGTTATGACTCCTTTATTAACAAATGACAAATTAACCGACAAGATAAGTCCAGGGTTTGCTCTGTGACTATAGTATATTCACGTATACTGTATATGTAAATGCACCACAATAGTTTGGATTATAATATACTGAACATTCCTACAATTTCAATCATCTCGAAACGTTTAACAAACATTAACAAACAAGGCAGTTCTGTGTGCTACATTCCTGCATGCATTCTACACACACACACACACACTACACTCCATTTAAATGTAGCAATTTTACAACTAACATTTTACATTTCAGAGTCATGCTAAGGCTGTAATAGTGGACTCTTACATACCGCTCCTCACACCTGTGACGCCTATGCGTGTGTCACACCTTGTTATATGAAATGTGGCCCCAGGCCAGCCTGGACCTCAGTGGCAATCTGAACCAAAAGATGAGGAATTGTGTGCTGGAAATGAAAATGAATTAAAGGCATTTTGTTTACTCTGGGAAATGTTTGTGGAGAATATTGTTTGTGCGTGTGTGTGTTTGTGTGTGTGTGTGTGTGTGTGTGTGTGTGTGTGTGTGTGTGTGTGTGTGTGTGTGTGTGTGTGTGTGTGTGTGTGTGTGTGTGTGTGTGTGTGTGTGTGTGTGTGTGTGTGTGTGTGTGTGTGTGTGTGTGTGCGTGTGTGCACGCACGTGTGTGTGTGTGCACGTGTGTGTGTGCATGTCATTGTACACCGATCTACATATTTGCATATATTCAGTATTTATTATGAATGCATCATTATTGTCGGTGTGCCCATGTACACATCCATATATTTGCATTAGTCTGTCTTTGTATTTCCATTGGATAGATTTCAAGCTGCAGAGCTCTGCGTGTTTGACATTGCCTCTCAGTTCCCCCCCCCCCTCTCTCTCTCTCCCTCAGTTCCCCCCCCCCTCTCTCTCTCTCTCCCTCCGTCCCCCCCCCCTCCCCCTTATTCATTCAATGGAGCCCAGAAGAAGACAAGCTGTCCAACCAAAAAGCCTGCATGCATCATCTCTCTCTCTCTCTCTCTCTCTCTCTCTCTCTCTCTCTCTCTCTCTCTCTCTCTCTCTCTTTAAAACCAAACGACAAGCTCAAGAAATTCAAATGCATGAAGCTCCATACACCATACAAACACACACCTGCTACTTAACCCCGGACGGAGGGTCACTGCACAAAATGAACCGAATCCCTACGTCACTTTACGGTAATACGCCTCTTCACGTCGTGAATAATATATAAATAATGCTTTAAAAATCTAAGTTAAATCATCACGACGGGTCACTGACGCCATTGGCCCTTTAGTGCATTCAGGTTATTCCAACATTAAATTCTGATTATTACATTATTTCATAATTTTACGTTTTTCTGACACTGTCGTCGCCGCTATAGTTTAGCGGTTTGCCGATGGACTGTACCTGTGAGTGAGTGACGGAACCCTCCTGGATGTGGGAGTGGGAGTGGGAGTAGGGAGGGAAGGGAGGAAGGTGCGAGTGACCGATAGTCATGTGACTCGTGGGCCGATGGAACAGTGAGCTCCGGGGGGTGTTCCTCAACCGGAGTGTCGGATATTTATATATATATATATATATATATATATATATATATATATACAGATTTATATATGGGGGAGAGGGGGGAGGGTTTATCGCGAGAGATTTCATGGTTAAATGTGGTTTTTAAAAAGAAGGAAACAGTTTTAAATTCGTATATAGTCCCCCCGAAACGGACGGCGTCGTGACGTGTGTGTGTGTGTGTGTGTACGTGACACACAGTCACGACGCGCGTGCGCTAGCTAGCACGCGCGTCGTCAAACGCCACCAGCACCAGCAGGTCATGACGGGGGCCAAATGAATGTGTGCGGGAAGGCCGACGGTTGGCTTTGACAACTGGTAACATGTGCAGTGTGTCCTGATGGGGATCCCCTCCCCCTCCCTCTCCCCCACCCCTGTTTTTACCTGGCGTCCCCCTCCCCCTCCCTCCCCCCACCCCTGTTTTTACCTGGCGTACCCCCCCCCCCCCCCCTCATACGCCGTGCTGGTGATAAATCTTTACAGCTATATATAGCTCCATGTATCGTTTCTCTGGACTTCCTGTCCCATATACTGTATGTCCCCCCCCCCTTAAGTCAGTCTCACATCTAAGGGAAGCTGTTCAAATGTTTGTTCCAAAGGTTTTTCACCTTGACTCCTGAATTAGCATAATTGTGTCAGTCATTATATATATATATATATATATATATATATATATATATATATATATATATATATATATATATATATATATATATATATATATATATATAGTTATTATAAGTCATAGTTGTTAACACGGAAATGTACATATCTGGTAAAATAACATGTGGGGGGGAGGGGGTAAGGAAACCCACATTTGTGTGAGTGTGTGTGTGTGTGTGTGTGTGTGTGTGTGTGTGTGTGTGTGTGTGTGTGTGTTTGGTTGGTGTCTGTGTGTGTGTGTGTGTGTGTGTGTGTGTGTGTGTGTGTGTGTGTGTGTGTGGTGTGTGTGTGTGTGTGTGTGTCAAAAGCTGTGCTTCAGGCAATAGTACATTAATTGTGTGTTTAGCCATTTATTATTTCCCTTATTTTACTCATTTAATTTTACTCTAAAGAAATGTAATTTTACAGCTTTTAAAGTTTATTATCAAAAATAAAAATAAATAATGAACCCTTAATTCAATGCAATTATTCAAATATTGTGCACTGGAATGTTACGCCGCTGGGCCGTTAATTTCACTAGTTTGAATAAAAGGCATAAATTAATTTCATCATCATTAAAAAAAAAAAAGTATTGCGCTAACAGATACTGTAAATAATATCATATCATATAATATCACCCCTGGTTCTAAAGCCGTGTCTGTAGAACCTTGGGAACATGGACATTCAACACATGTACATATCATTTAACAGTCACTCTGCTGCTCTTTTTGGGGTTTATTTTTATTGTATATATTATTTAACATTTTTTATGGTATTGTTTTTGTACATGTATACTGCGGGAGGGAATGGGGAGTAAGCATTCCAATGTACTTGTTACAAATGTCCAATACAAATATCTTGTATCTTGTATCTTGTATCTTGAAGTCGACGGACACTTTCCCTTTGTCTCCTTGTTGTTGTGGTGGTTGTTTGTTGTTGTTGTTGTTGTTGTTATTTAATTATTTGTGTTGTTTTCCTCAACTTTTTCTTGTTAATGCTGGTTCATCATTTCAAAGCGACGGAGGTTTGAGGACGCCCTGAGTCCCTCGCCGCCCGGGGAAGTGGAAGAGTTGAAAAGCGAAAGTCACCGTTAAGCCTCTCCTGTCTGCATGGGGGGGGGGGGGGGGACGACACACACACAACATCTCGCCCCTAAAGTCATTGTTTTATTATTATGGCCGGGATGTCGCTATAACTATCATTATGTGTGATGGATGATAAGGGAGCGGATTGGGGGGGGGTGGGGGCGAGGACCGAGGGCCGAGGACCCCGGCTCAGGGCGAGTGGAGGGGGGGGGGGGGTCCGTCCCCGTGCGTCCCTGCGTGTGTGATGTGATGTGGTTCACGTACGGTCAGAGAAACACAACCACAATCCCTGAGCAACGGTCCGTAACCACTGGGTGCCGAGGGGAGGGAGGGGGGGTGGAGGGGGGTGGGTGGGTGGGGGGGTGTGGGGGGGGACACTGCTTTCCAAGTCAAATCAGCCCCGGCTCTCCGGGGAGAGAGGAGGACTGTTTACACTGTCGGCTCGGCTAGGGAGTGTTTACGTTGCAGCGCAGGAGTGTGGGTGGGTGTTGGGTGGTGGGTGTTGGGTGGTGGTTGTTGGGTGGTGGTTGTTGGGTGGTGGTGGGGTGGTGGGCGACCAAACACCCATCCCCTGCGGCCACAGCCGTGGTGTGGTGAGGCCCGCCCCTAGTATAGGCCTATAGGACATTAAGCTGAACAAAGGGACCTGCATTTGGTTCTAGGAGTAAATAGTAGCTATACTTGGCTCTATAGTGGGGGGGGGGGGCCTTGCCAGAGCTAATCAAAGTATCCGTCACTGCCTGCTTGCTGGGGCTCATTTGCTAACTCGCTTGGCCCCCATTCATCAAATGGATTCTGTGCTTTTTTATCCCGTAGTGTAAACAGGATTAATGTGGTCCCCGCGTGTAAACAAAATCTATGGGGGCATGATCCAGTTTAAACCGGTTCCATACAGTCTATACAGTGTAAACAAAGATCTATAGCCCCGTACAGAAAGTCAGTGCACCCGGTGATGGGCTTTGGAGACCATGTCGGTTGAGACCTACATGTGTCATTTTGAATGCAGAATTAGCGTGACTCATTTGAGTACAGGGCCCTGCGTGTGTGCTGCGCAGCCCCGGCACACACACACGCACACACACACACACACACACACACACACACACACACACACACACACACACACACACACACACACACACACACACACACACACACACACACACACACACACACACACACACACACGCGCACACACACACACACACACGCGCACACACACACACACATGCGCGCGTGCGCACGCACACGCGCACGCACACACACACGCACGCACACGCGCACGCACACACACACACACACACAAATCTGTCTCAGATTTGTCTCTGTGGCGCTCTATGATTCATTCATGGTCTTGTTTGTGTCCCCTGGTTCAAAAAAAAACCTCCAGTTTAGTGGCATCATTATGACCGACGCAGGCCTTTCCTTTCAGGTGGTATTTAAGATGAAGACATTTCATGGAGCTTTTATACGCAGACAAAATAAAGGCCCGGCCAAGGCAAGACAGGACAGGCCCTCGACCAAGCCCTGTTATATTTATGGCGTCCCCCCCCCCCCCCCCCTGAATTTAGAACCAAATTAGTCGGAGCGGAAAACATTGGTCGCTGGAGACGGACTTATATGTTGAAACATTAATGAGGTGATCCATGGCCTTTCTTTTGTTTTTAAACCCAAGGAAGGAAACTAAAGACCTATACACCCGGACTGTAGAGAGAGGTTGTATTTTCTATCTGGGGACAATTAAGTCTGCTGCACCCAGCAGCCCCGGCCCTGGGGGTCATAAGTCAAGTAGGGGGGGGGGGGGGGGGGGGGGTCTGTCTGTAGTGTCCGTTCCTGAAGGGCCTGTGATTTCTTCTCTTAGTGGGCCGTGACGCGTGGCGTATAAGCTGTGGCAATTTATATTACCATTGCCGCAGCTATATATATATACACGGGCCATGCCTTTGGTGGTCGTGTACTTTTCCAATGCTAATTCTCCTCCTTCTCCTCCTCCTCCTCCTCCTGCCGGGGGTATACGGGTAACGCGATACACCCCCCCCGCCCCCCCGCCCCCCCCCCCCATCCATCCTAGGATGATTGCGCACAATGAGAGGGCCGCTTGGGATTTTGAATGCATCCTCCGGATTGATTGCAAGGCGTCTTTACTTATAGACGTGTTATCGCGGTGTCCTTTTAGACCAGACAAGAGAGATGCTGTAAACCACAGTTAGAGAGAGAGAGAGAGAGAGAGAGAGAGAGAGAGAGAGAGAGAGAGAGAGAGAGAGAGAGAGAGAGAGAGAGAGAGAGAGAGAGAGAGAGAGAGAGAGAGCGCATGTGTATCGAATGAACTCCACAGACAGAAGACGCTTTAAAGTATATAGAGAGAGAGCGATCAATGTGTACAACCAAAAAAAACAATTTAATTAATTACATTCATAGTGCAACATTTGGAAGTGCGCAGCTCAAACCGTATACAGTTCAACTGTACATCTCGACATGTCGACGCCCGGAGTCTCCACAACTAAGTAGACCAATGCAGATTTTTCTTTTGCTTATTTAGTTTTGTCTGAGATGGTGCATAATGGAGAGATCGTTTTTTCCTTTTTCTTCCGGTGCCGTCTGGGGAAGGCAAATTGCACTTTGGTTCGACGTACCGTTGGTCTAATAAATAAAGAAACATATATATATATATAGTGTTGGCCTCTCTTAGAAGCTCCTTGCATATATAGGCTACGATTTTAGAGAACTGGTTTTAAAAAAAAAAAATCTCCGTAAAGACTTATTTTTAACTTTTATCCAAAAGAAAAAAAGAATCCACAAACTAAAACCAAAAGAAAACTGGATAGAAACATACAAAACAAATAAACAAAACCAAAGCAACGGATAGGCACCCTGAAACACTTAAATGCAAACTTTTTCCATGATTGCTCATTAATGAACGTATACATTAGCCGGTGTTTTCCTCCCCTCTCCCCTCCAAGTGCGCTGCACGGCCCCCCCCCGAGAGGAACGTCGTGGACGATGGACCCCATCTAAACGTCCCTCCGATCAAAGTAAAACGCGTGCGATTCAGTCCTTCAAAAACAACAACATCACAACCAACCGTGGCGTCGCGTCGAGTCTTCCGGCGTGGCATGGAAAGACCCTCCCCCCTCTCCCTCTACCTTCTCCCTCCCTCCCTCCCTCCCTCCCTCCCTCCCTCCCCCCTCCACCTCACCACCCCTTCCTATAATGTCTCCTGACCATGCAGGCCCTGGACCCGGTCTGATGGCGTTCGGTGGAGGAGGAGAACGACGTGTGGTGGAGGCTCTCGCGGCTCCCTCCGAAAAGGTGTCCCGTGGGTTGCCACCCCCCACCACCAACACCTCCTCCTCCACCACCACCATCACCTCCTCCTCCACCACCTCCTCCTCCACCCTCATCACCTCTGCCAGGTCCTTCGTGTAGGTGTGTGGAGAAGGTGCGCTGGTGGGGCTATTGTTTCCATCTGGGAACTTTGGGCGTGACCGCAAGGCAGGGACGGGGTGGGTGGGTGGGTCGGTGGGGTCGACCCGCGGGGGGATGGACGATGGATGGATGGATGGATGAATGGGTGGGTGGGTGGGTGGGTGAGTGGGTGTCACAGGGTCCAATGTCACAGGTCTTTCTCCACCGCTGCCGGGTCACAGCTGCGGGGAGATGGCGCACTGCCACTGGCTGGCGGCCAGGTGGCTCCGGTCGCACAGGCCGACGTGGTGGCGCTGGACCCCGTGTAGCGCCACGCTGGGGTGGGACGGCGGCAGGGACGGATGCTGGGCGCTGTGGCACAGCTGCTCGCTGTGGGCGAGCCACTCGGCGTCTGCGGGGGAAACAAACCGGGACGAGAGAGAGAGAGAGAGAGAGAGAGAGAGAGAGAGAGAGAGAGAGAGAGAGAGAGAGAGAGAGAGAGAGGAGGGTGGCGGAGGGGGGGTGGGAGAGAGAGGGAAACGGTTAGTATACGGAGCATGGCAGGCAGCGTGAGTTGCGAGAGGTACTCCTAATATACTTATATGGACTTTGAACCAGGGGTCAGTATACAGTATTGAGATGTATACCGCGGGAGGGAATGGGGAGTAAGCATTCCTATGTACTTGTTACAAATGGCCAATAAAAACCTTGTATTGTATTGTAAACGGTATACAGCGAGTGGACTTTCCCTCACAGAACAAGGTGTAACGCGGTTACCGTGAAACCCTCAAACCCCAAACGTGCATTAGGAGCGGTCTTTCACAACGGAGGGGGAGTTGAACGTGTTTATATATAAGGCGACACCAATGGCTATACAGACAAATGGCGGTCGAGCTGAGAGGCTAAGGCAAGCGAGGAGACGTCGAAGCACGGCCAGCGAGAGACGAGGGGTGTGGGAGAGGCAGAGAGACGAGGGAGAGAGACACGAGGGTGTGGAAGAGAGGGGGAGAGACGAGGGTGTAGGAGAGGGAGAGAGATAAGGGTAAGGGACAGGGAAAGAGACAAGGGTGTGGGAGAGAGGGATAGAGACGAGGGTGTAGGAGAGAGGGAGATGAGTTTGTGGGAGAGGGAGAGAGATGAGGGTGTAGGAGAGAGGGAGAGAGATGAGGGTGTGGAAGAGAGGGAGAGAGAGGAGGGTGTGGGAGAGAGGGAGATGAGGGTGAGGGAGATAGACACGAGGGTGTGAAGAGAGGGGAGAGAGATGAGGGTGTAGGAGAGAGGAGAGAGATGAGGGTGTGGGAGAAAGGGAGAGAGATGAGGGTGTTGGAGAGAGGGAGATGATGGTGTGGGAGAGAGGGAGAGAGACGAGGGTGTGGGAGAGGGGGAGAGAGATGAGGGTGTAGGAGAGAGGGAGAGAGAGGAGGGTGTGGGAGAGAGGGAGAGAGAAACGAGAGAGAGAGAGAGAGAGAGAGAGAGAGAGGAGAGAGAGAGAGAGAGAGAGAGAGAGAGAGAGGAGAGAGAGAGAGAGAGAGAGAGAGAGAGAGAGGAGAGAGAGAGAGAGAGAGAGAGAGAGAGAGAGAGAGGAGGATGCGGGAGAGAGAGAGAGAGAGGAGGGTGTGGGAGTGAGGGAGAGAGAGAGAGAGAGAGGAGGGTGTGGGAGTGAGGGAGAGAGAGAGAGAGAGAGAGAGGAGAGAGAGAGAGAGAGAGAGAGACGAGGGTGTGAGGAGAGAGGGAGAGAGACGAGAGGGAGAGGAGAGAGAGGAGAGAGAGAGAGAGAGAGAGAGGAGAGAGGAGAGAGACGAGGGTGCGGGAGAGAGGGAGAGAGACGAGGGTGAGGGAGAGAGACGAGGGTGTGGGAGAGAGACGAGGGTGTGGGAGAGGGAGAGAGAGAAACGAGAGGGAGAGGGAGAGAGACGAGGGAGAGGGAGAGAAGGAGAGAGACGAGGGAGAGAGGGAGAGGAGAGAGAGAGAGACGAGGGAGAGGGAGAGAGAAGGAGAGAGACGAGGGAGAGGGAGAGAAGGAGAGAGACGAGGGAGAGGGAGAGAAGGAGAGAGACGAGGGAGAGGGAGAGAAGGAGAGAGACGAGGGAGGGAGAAGGAGAGAGACGAGGGAGAGGGAGAGAAGGAGAGAGACGAGGGAGAGGGAGAAGGAGAGAGACGAGGGAGAGGGAGAGAAGGAGAGAGACGAGGGAGAGGGAGAGAAGGAGAGAGACGAGGGAGAGGGAGAGAAGGAAGGCCCACAGCTGTGGCGTTATACATGCAGCGTCCCACCAATAGAGATTCAGCTAGGCTGTATTTTCCATTAGTGTTTTTCATTTCATCTCATTGAGCTACACATGTTCAGAGCTCCATGTGAATCACAAGCCTTTAATCACGGGAATTCATTGGACTGAGGCACAAGAACAACTGCCATTGGGCGATGTGTGGAACGCAGCTTTTTCTTCTCATGACTGTGCTAATAGCTCCTCTCTCTCTCTCTCTCTCTCTCTCTCTGTCTGTCTGTCTGTCTGTCTGTCTGTCTGTCTGTCTGTCTGTCTGTCTGTCTGTTACTCTATCTATCGTGCTCTCTCTCTCTCTCTCTCTCGCTCTCTCTCTCTCTCCGTCTGTTACTCTCTCTCTCTCTCTCTCTCTCTCTCTCTCTCTCTCTCTCTCTCTCTCTCTCTCTCTCTCTGTTACTCTATCTGTCTGTTACTCTCTCTCTCTCTCTCTCTCTCTCTCTCTCTCTCTCTCTCTCTCTCTCTCTCTCTCTCTCTCTCTCTCTCTCTCTCTCTCTCTCTCTCTCTCTCTCTCTCTCTCTCCCTAAGACACACACATCTATCTACCTGACAGCCACTATAAGGCCACGCCATGCAGAGTATAGGGAACAGGGTTGTTTTGGGATTAGAGGGGAAGGAGGAGGAAGAGGAGGAGGAGGGTGGTGGAGGTGGAGGTGGAGGAATGGGTGGTGGAGGCGGGGGGGGGGGGGCGTGGGGGGTAGCAGGGGGCCCAATATGGATGTCACGGGAGATTGAGAGTGAAAAGACAGGAAGGAGGGAAATATGAGCGAGAACGAGGCAAGCGGCTTTCTTCTCTCTCTGAGCGCGACAGAGCGGGCTTACAGCTTAGTGCTGTGAGGACGTCATGGAGAACGGACCCGATGACTCTCTGCTTCACCGGGTGGTCTGGACGTCCCCGAGAGAGACTCTGAGGAGAGGACTCTCAGATGGGGTCCGTCCAGGGGGATATCCTCTCAGACTACTATAATGGGCTTCATGAGAGATACATTATACTATTAGTCTGATTTATGTTCTAGACTCATTTTAAAGATGGTGGTCCCCCCCCCCCTCCTCTATGAAGCTGGGTGTCTCAGTATAGGCTGGAACTACAGGCTGGATTTGTATTATCATTTTTCTGTGTAAATGATGAAATGATGATGAAACTGAAGTAGAGCCTGGCTTAGCGGGATCATTTAACATATATGCTATTTCTGTAAAAATATGCTACTGTTTTTAAATAATTAACTGGAGAATATTTGTTTCAACTAATTAAGAAACTGCGTTTCTTAATTATTTAAAATGATTTGGGAAAAGGTACTTGTTTATTGCTTTAAATATATATAGATTTTTGCATATTGTCCTACATTTATCTATTTATTTATTTAAGTACATTTTTTCTTCGTTTTAAGATTTCGTCAAGCATATAAGCCAAGGCCTATAGCCTTGATACAATGATATTGTAGGCCTATAAATAATAGTCTACGCCTTTATGCGTATGGCTTTAATATCTTCGGACATTTCGAATGGATGCGTGTCCCATAGTGTACAGTGGAGTGGGTCCGTTTTAAAAATATTGCAACAAAAAATGCCAAAAGGAAATATTTTTTTTGCACCCACAAAAATGCACAAAATACGTTCAAATACACCAATGTGGATTAAACCCTTCGGTAGAATATGCTAATAAAAATTCCCTCACGCAGAACAATGAATGTCAAATAAATAGACAACTTCTTCTCGTCTCCGGTCGGCGGTTTGTGTTGGCTCTAAAACGACACGTCGTGCGTTGACCTTAAATCAACATTTCATTGTTCGTTTCTCTTCCCATTAAAGAGAGGAGCCCCCCCCCCCCCCCCCCTGAACCCGACGGGCGCTAGGACCGAGCTCCGAACCGCGCTCCTCCTCTTTCCAAATAACAATAATAAAAAAAATCGGTTTTTCCGCGGTGAAATGATTTATGAAACAGAGACATCTTTTGATACTGCAAAACCGAGATATGAGTGTGGCGCTATAAGCACTGTGGCTGCAGTGTGAGGTTAAAAATAGGTCCGGATTGCAGCGACCGGATTGCAGCACACATATCACACACACACTTAATGCAGACAGGTTCATAATATTCCCACTTCCACATCGCTATAAAGCCATCCGCCCCACGCGTGTGTGTGTGTGTGTGTGTGTGTGTGTGTGTGTGTGTGTGTGTGTGTGTGTGTGTGTGTGTGTGTGTGTGTGTGTGTGTGTGTGTGTGTGTGTGTGTGTGTTGTTGTGCAACAGGGCGTTGTTGTATGGTAGGCCTATAGCGTTATTTATCCGTCCATTGACACATCACTAAAGGGCCTGGAGACCTTTCATCTGAGCTAACCACCGGCCGCTATGGCGTGTCTGCCACCATAACATCACACACACACACACACACACACACACACACACACACACACACACACACACACAGACAGACAGACAGACAGACAGACAGACAGACAGACAGACAGACAGACACGCAGACACACACGCAGACACACACGCAGACACACACATGCACACACACGCACAAACGGATGAAAAGCTAATTATTTAGTATCATCTCATTTAAGTTGGTATTTACTGTATATATATATATATATATATATATATATATATATATATATATATAAATATATATATATATTACATTTAAAACAAGGTATAGAGTATGCTTGTGTATACATACAAAAGCATATACCTTTGAAAGAAAAGCCCCTGTTAGTTTGGTTGTTGTTGTTTGTTGTTCGTGTACAGCCTGTGTTTAGGACAAAACCAACCTCGAAATAGGCCGCCTCTAAAAGGCATCTGTTTGTCGACTTTAATTAACCAGAGCAAAACAAGCAGGATTACACTCAACTGGTACCGGTTTAAAACGACTAGATGCTGCATGCTCGCTGCAAGCAAGCTGGAATGAACAGAATAACATCAAGACAACAACATCATCAACAACAACAACAACAACAACGACAGAACCGAACGTCCCGATGGAGAGGACCACTGTCCGGTCTGCAGTTCCCGGTTTGACCAAAACCTCCGAACAAATGACATAATGACCATGTATTTAGGCCCACTCTTAATTGTGGTTTTCAAATTGCTATAATAATATCCGTACGGGTTTTTTTTGGGGGGGGGGGTTTTAACGCTTTGCAAACTTTTAGGTCGTTTTGAAAACTCGATGGAAAAGTAGATCAGCGGTCAGTGAAGACGCGGTTCATTATGAAGTGAACCATTGAGTGGGACCACCACACCACCACGGAGATGGGAAGAAGGGGTCTGCTACCAATGATCCAAATAAAACTACGAGATAGTTGTCCATGAAAAGGAGACGGGCCTGTATGTATAGTATTTTTAGTGTATAGTATTTTTTATAGTATTGTTTAAGGAATGCATACTGCAGGAGGGAATGGGAAGTAAGCATTTCCATTGTATACTTGTTGCAAAATGGCAATTTAAATAATTGTATCTTGTGTCTTGTATACCCCATGACATAGACCTATCCATACAGAGCTATAGGCCTATACCCATAATATAGGCATCAAGGTCTATAATATTACCCATAACATAAAAGGCATATGGGCCACGCGTAAAGAATAGGACGTTAAACGAAATGCAATGAACCGGATGTACGGCAAAAAGAACGCGGGAGAAAATCACCGCATTTAAAAAATAAATAAAAAATCCATGCTAATCAGTCCTCATATCAGTTATCAGCGTCTGTTGGTATTATTATGATTATTATTGTTATTATTATTTTATTATTAATATTAATACATCGCTCCTATATTACAACTCGTAGTGGGGTAATACAGAGGTTGGCCTTTGACCTTTTGGTTCTTTAGTGCTGCGGTTCTGAGTGGTTCTAAGTAGGGATACTTATAATGCTATAAATACTACTATACTTCTAGTGTTCTAAGTATATCTATAGATATACTATAGATATACTTCTTCTAAGTATATCTATAGCTATACTTCCAGTGTTCTTCTAAGAACACTAAAAGTATAGTATATGTTTATAGCATTTATAGTATTTAAGGGCGCATAAAGACTAAATAAATGACCTGAAAACTATCAGAGTTATATTCTCGGCCTATAATATATATATATATATATACACCAAGATATACAATCACAGTTTCCGCTTATGTGTTATTGTGTTATTCTATACTCCAACAGACCCAGAACTATTATAATAATAATTATAATAATGAATACGTTAATGTTTAGTTTAGTTTATCATTGATATTTTGATATATATGTTTTTATATATATGTTTTAATATGTTGGTCTGTAAGAGTGTGGCGAGGGATCGCTTCCTACACCATTTATGTGTACTTTGTACAACAATGACCATAAAGGCATTCCGGATTCGGATTCGGATATAACTATATCTTATTATAGGCTCAGAAATAAGAACTCAAATAAATCGACGTGCGCGCGCACGTACGCGCGAATACGTGCACGTGCACCACGTGGTCTTGGTATCTCGCTGATTAAACGTGCATGCGTTTTTTAAACGAGCGCGCGCCTTCACGGCCATGAGGGGACCGTTTAGCCCGGACAAAAAAACAAAAAAACCCGCCAAACGCCTTCCTGTATGTATGCAGGGGGACAAATTAGATTTGCTTTAAGCGTCCCATCCCCCCACCCCCACCTCCCCCCTCCTCCTCCTTCCTCCATGATGGATATTATATTCTCCACGCTCCCCGGCGGTCCGGATAAAAGGGGGGGGGGGATAGGCCCACCAATGGTGCAACCTGATATGTGGTGTGTGTGTGTGTGTGTGTGTGTGTGTGTGTGTCTGTGTCTGTGTGTGCGTGTGCGTGTGTGTGTGTGTGTGTGCTTTCTGTTATAGGCTCGTATCTTATATACTTTGTTTGGTGCACTTTCATTGAAACAATCCACGGCGGCGGTTCAACTTCAAAAAATATAGTGTGTGTGTGTGTGCGTGTGCGTGTGCGTGTGTGTGTGTGTGTGTGTGTGTGTGTGTGTGTGTGTGAGCGTGACCTATTTGTTGTAATAAAGTACAATACCTATAGAACAATAGTCTTTACGTTTATATTCGACAGCCACCTTATATGCACCAATAATATAAAACAATACATATATTCAACATGTATTATATTCGTATATGCGAGGTGGGTTTTGGCGCTTATACTAAAAAGGCGCTTCAACGTATTTAAAATGAAGAACCACATTATTATAGTTATGTTAGTATAGTATCTCGGTAGTATAGTATAGTATAGTTCGTATAGTTATCATTATTAACTAGAGACAGTCCTTTGAGAAGCGGTATATAGGCCCTCGGTGACCATGCGGGTCAGGCTCTGTCGCCACACAATATCAATGCACTGCGTCTCATTTGCATTTCATTCCCACTTTGGTTTGGAGCTATTTCTAACTTCTAAGGTAACTTCTAACGTCTATGATAACAAAATCCCTTAAAAATACGTGATTTGCAGCGTGTTCTGCATGGCTATTTGTAATAGTAATAATAGTATTTAGTGTGTTATCCGTTTACCAATAGAGTTCAGTATTGGAATTAGAGAGCGTTATATTGGAATGGGGAAATGAGAGGACGATCCATCCTCTCATCCGAGATGTGTATCTAGGCTAATATAAATATAGATGATATTATGTGTATATATAGGCCTATACAGGAAAAGCTGACTTTATATAGGCCTATATAGGCTGCACTATATACTGGCACTTTAAATGCTTCTGAAAGATTTTTTGTAAAAAAAACATGTACATATTTACATTTAAGTCACTTTGCTGCTCTTTTTTTGTTTATTTTATTGTATATATTATTTCTATTTTTCTGGTATTGTTGTTGAACTTCATACTGCGGGGGGGGGGGGGGGGGGTTGGGGAGTATAAGCGTTCCTATGTACTTCTTACAAATGGCTAATAAAAAATGTTGTATCTCTTGTATCTCTTGTATCTCTTGTATCTTATATCTCTTGTATCTCTTGTATCTTGTATCTCTTGTATCTTATATCTCTTGTATCTCTTGTATCTTGTATCTCTATATACTGATGCCATCCATGGTGTCTGACACCTCAACGCAGCATACACTTATTGCAACAAAATGTCCGTCTGTCTGCGAGCCCGGGCTGTGTGTATATAGAGGGGGTCAAGTCCTCAAAGCTCCCCCGTAGGTCCACCTCTATTCGCGGCCCGGGAGCTCTGCGCTATCGGCCTGCCGGACCACGTCCTTTACGCACGGGCTGTAAAGCGTTAAATAAAATACAAAAAAGACGAAAACAAGGCGTAAAGTGGTATAACCTATGTGGCCCCGCTTCCTGTATAGAAGGAAGTGTGTGTGTGTGTGTGTGTGTGTGTGTGTGTGTGTGTGTGTGTGTGTGTGTGTGTGTGTGTGTGTGTGTGTGTGTGTGTGTGTGTGTGTGTGTGTGTGTGTGTGTATGTGTGTGTGTGTGCGCGTGCGTGTGTGTGTGTGTGTGTAGAGGCCTACTTTTTGGTTTAATGAACTCATTAGGATACCTGTCAGTACGAGCTCTCTCTTTACACACACACACACACACACACACACACACACACACACACACACACACACACACACACACACACACACACACATACGCGCGCGCACACACACGCACGCACACACACGCACACAATCACGCAGACACACACACACGCACGCACGCACGCACAGAAGTACACACACACACACTGACACATGTGCACAAACCCACTATGGAATAGGCGATATGGAGTTATAGGTATAACGCAATAATTATAGAAACCTTCTAAAATTGTAAATGAGGAATCGACCAAAAAATAAATGAATATAAGAACGGAAGGAAGCGAGGATGAAAAGCAAGCAGACGCGGGACTTACTTTGCTGTTCTGTGATCGACCGTATCCCAAGAATATCAGTGACGGAGTGCGAGGAGGGCCATATCCTGTGCATCGCCATGTGTCCTTGCAGGGTCGCCATGCCCTGCGGGGTGCAGGGCACCTTGGTGCCCGCGGCCCCGAGGGACGCCGGGTAAGAGTACAAGTGGTTGTAGGGCAGCGCGGCCTGCGGCGGCGCGTGATGGGCGCCCTGCTTGCCCGACTCGTACGGGCCCTGCTGGGCGGACAGGCTCCCGATCTTGTTGCGCAGGATCCGACTGATGGAGCTCACCGACGGCAGGTTGAACTTGTCGCACACGCCGTCCGCCAGCAACCGGTCGCGAATCTCCCAGGCGAAAATGCCCGGGTCCCGCTGCTTGTAGGTCCGTATGTGTTTGACCACCGTGGGCGTGGTGACGCGCGGCTTGCTGCCCCCGATGGCGCCCGGCAGGATGGAGCCCGTCTCGTTGTAGCGCGCCAGGATCTTGCTGACGCAGCCGTGCGAGACGCGCAGCTGGCGGCTGATGTCGCAGGGCCGGATGCCCAGCTGCGCGAGCTCCACGATACGGAGGCGGATGGCGTTGGGCAGCGGCCGGCCGTTGACGAACACTCCGCCGAGCTGGTTCACCTCTCCGAAGGCCGGTTCTGGCGCCATAGAAACACATCTCAAAGTTAAATGGGGCCGCTTCATAGGATCACTTTAAAGAAAGAAAAAGGGGGGGGGGGCTGGCTTTTTAATGGCGTATTAATCAAATCAATGTAGCGTCAGTTAGGGCATGTGCCCGTGTGTGTGTGTGTGTGTGTGTGTGTGTGTGTGTGTGTGTGTGTGTGTGTGTGTGTGTGTGTGTGTGTGTGTGTGTGTGTGTGTGTGTGTGTGTGTGTGTGTGTGTGCATTCATTATTACCTGCACACACACACACACACACACACACACACGTATTTATGTTTCATTTAGTGGTAGAATGGATAGGCCAATTAACGTGGCGATGGAGCCGAATTAATGCGGTAATGTTTCCTTATACCAAAACCTCACACACTTACAACTAACAGACACATTACAGCACGGGGAGTCCCACGTTGATTAATGCGCACATTCCAAAACAATCGCATTTCCTATCGTGTTCGGACGGAAAACATAACGATAATAGTTGTTGTTGTGTGGGGGTAAAATACGAGAAACCAAAACAATGCGCGGACATTTACGCATAAGAATTCAACCCTTTTAACACGGCTATGTTGTGTTGTATATTGTATGTTGTTGTATATAAATTGTATATGTATCGTACGCTGATTAGAGTTAAGGAATACCGCTTCAAAGGCCCTTGAGAAAACCATGAGAACACCTCGCTTTTAACTTTCTTTTTTTTGGGCGAAAAGTTCCGCCGCCATGGCACTCCTCGCTGCATCCTCGAACGGCGACCCCAAAAAACGGCTTTCCCTCCCTCCCTCCCTCCCTCCCTCCCTCCCTCCCTCCCTCCCTCCCTCCCTCCCTCCCTCCGTCCGTCCGTCCGTCCGTCCGTCCGTCCGTCCGTCCCTCCGTGGTAACTCACCCATCATGTTGTGTCCACAAATGATGAAGGTGGTGTCGGGGTTGCACCGCCCGGGCTGGTAGGGTTCCGAGTCCAGGGTCGCGGCGAGTGAGTGAGTGTCCAAAATGATGTCAAGGAAATCCTTTCGGTGCATGCGCCACGGCTCTGTGTGTGTGTTTGTGTGTTTGTGTGTGTATGTGTGTGTGTGTGTACTACTACTACTACTACTGGGATAATGAGCGAGAGAGAGAGAGAGAGAGAGAGAGAGAGAGAGAGAGAGAGAGAGAGAGAGGGACAGATTCGCGATGTGTGTGTGTGTTTCCCTGGCTGTAGTAGTAGGGGAGAGACAGGCTTTTTACATTTCCATCTTGGGGAAAACCTGTAGGGCTGGAACTTTTGTAACACGTCTCACGTCTGGGAGCCGCGCGCTGCGCCAATGGCTGTGGCGAGGCTGGGAACGAGCGAGCCTTCCGATTGGTCTAAAAACGTTGACAGGCCATGATGTGCCGGACCGGGACACCCTCCCCCCCTCTCCCTCCCTCTCCTCCCTACCTCCCTCCCCTCCACCTCTTACCGGGACCCGAGTGGGGGCTATCGTTATTAGCCACATAAGGCAGAATCAACCTGGTTATTTCTCTGAATCAGACACTCCATTGTGTGGAGTGTGTGTTTAATAAAGATATGACGCCACGTGGAGGTTTTAGTCAATTGGACCGTGGGCTTTGGCAGATTTATAAATCGTTAATGAATACCAGGTATAATTACAAATACATTTATATTTATATTTAGGATGAGGTCACGCGAAAGAATGTCTAATTACACAATAGGCTTACAACTACAGTATAGGGCAGACTGCAGAGACCATCCACGCCTGACTTTAAATTTAAATATATTTTCATGTGTTATCTTGCAGGTAATTCCGAGTAATTGCCAGGTATATAGGCATACCATAAAACATACAATAAAAAAATGATAGCCTTATTAGTTATAGACATTGAATGGGCCTACAACTTTACGCACAGACAATATTTCAAACTTGAAATTATATTCCTCATTTCGGGTCGCTTGGCCTTTACTTTGTATTGGCTGTTATCCGGATTAATGCAAACAATTTCCAATGAACCAATACGTATCCAATTCATATTTGCAGTATACAAGCCTTTAGACATTTCACTCGACAATGCCGCAAAACTATATGTGCAATTGAGATCATCATTGTGCTATTAAGGGCGCCTTTTAGAATGTGTTTTAGCTGTTTGTGCACACTCCTATATAGTGGCTTGTGTTTTTAGTGTACATTGCTTTAAGGTATGGGCTATGTGTTTGGACGACCCGTGCAGGCCAAGGTGGCCATATCCAATACCTGCACGTAATAAGTACAACTTTTAGCCCACACACACACACACACACACACACACACACACACACACACACACACACACACACACACACACACACACACACACACACACACACACACACACACCAATGCACGTTGAGGTCATGTCATCTATAAGTACCGTAAACCGTCGTCAAGCGTGGCGAATGGAAAAGACGCGAAGGATGCGTTTGAGCGTCCAAAGTGCCGTCCAAACATGGTTGTTACCCCCCCCCACACACACACACACATACACACACACACACACACACACACACACACACACACACACACACACACACACACACACACACACACACACACACACACACACACACACACACACACACACACACACACACACATAACCTCAGAGCTCTGCGGCTCTCCGGGTGTTCCTTGTAGGGGGGGGGGGGGTGATTCCTTCGGGCCCCATGAGGCGCTCCTGCAGGCCACTAATGCGTCAAGGATAATGTTTACCCATAGGGGGGGGGGAAACCTGCTCAATGTGTGTGTTTTCTCTCTCTATATATATATGGCAGTCGCTTCCTCCGCCATGGTAAAGAAATAAACAACAAACAACAACAGAAAAAAAACAGAACATTTCTAGGATCACCGACCTCACCCAGACCGCACAGACCCCCCCCCCTCCCCTAAAGAAAAGGTTAACATCCATCCAGGTTACAGTAGACCGAGTATAGGGCCTGTTACGCGGTGACGCGGCTGTAACCCACACACACACACCTGAGGAGAGGAGAGAGGAGCGCGCGCGTCATCTCCACCGCCCGTTGCAGCGCGCAGGGGTTTGAATACGTGGTCATCATTTAATGACGAAATGACAAATTGACAAAGTCAATACATGACCAAAACCACGTCAGAGGTTTTCGAATATATAGTCGCATATTTGTGTATATGTGATACATTATTAACAACCAGGCCTAAAATAGGATTAGTTATTAATGTTATTGTTATAGGCCTATACTATTGGACCACCGTTTTACTGTATAGCGTTAACATTAAAACCACATAAAACAACAGAGAAATGTGGCTTATGGAAAAAAGGCCACACATGGCCAGGTTATCTCTATCTGATATCTCTCTATCTGTGGACATGCAACAGGTTCAGTTAGTCCGTCTGTTATAGTAGCCTGTTTGGTCTGTTGGTATGTTATTAAGACTAATTATGCAACCAATTTTGGAACGTTTATTTAATATTATATATATATAATGAATGTAATTTTATGTTACATATATATATATATATATATATATATATATATATATATATGTATATATATATATTAAATAAACGTTCCAAAATTTGTTGCATAATTAGTCTAAATATTCCGTTATATATATATATATATTCATTCATATATATATATATATATATATATATATATATATAAAAAACATCAACGCATTATTTTATTATTGACAATAATGACACGCTAATAATAACACCTAATAGTACCGCATGGATTGCAACCAAAAAAAAAATTAAACTTATGTGCGATTTAGCAATGTTTATTATATTCTATTATTAGATCAATCCGTTCAGTCAAGGCCATTCACACTTCATTCACTGTCACGACGACGACCAAAGTCTCGCATGCATGCATGCATGTTCGCCAAAGACGATATATATATATATATGTGTGTGTATGCGTGTCGTGCACACAGAACCTGCATAGTTCACTGCACACTCCGACATGGTGCGTGTCGAATGAATAGTTCACACACGACACTTGGGATTCACTGACGGCGCGACGACTGACGGGACAGCGAGCGAACCCCCCCTCACTGTTACCATGCCACCGGCCGAGCCGCTCCGTGTTACTACTCTCGTCTTGGGCCCTGAACTTGACTCTAAAGTCGGCTCCCCTCTCGTCTCCTTTAATAATCTGCATGTCGGGGAAGCGCTGTGTATAAAAGCCCTTTATAGGCCTATATAATGTACTATATATATTAGGCCTAATCATAATGACGTAGTGCTATATATATATATATAAACATACTTGTACCTGTGTATATATATATAGATAAACATACTTGTACCTGTGTATATATGTAAACATACATGTACCTGTGTATATATATATATATATATACATATAAACATACTTGTACCTGTGTATATATATATATATATATATATATATATATATATATATATATATATATATATGTATATATATATACATATAAACATACTTGTACCTGTGTATATATACACATATAAACATACTTGTACCTGTATATATATATATATAACATTTAATAATGCATATATATAACCTATCCTATATGGTATTAAACAACCAATTGTTTGAACAATTTGAATAATGAAGAGAAAGCTAGATGGATAGATGTTCTATCAGGTATAGTTTTACAGTCTGTAAGTTCCAACCTCCAACCTTTGTATTTGTATTGCCTATATATATATATATATATATATATATATCAGCACCACCACGTCTTAAATACTGCTATATACCCCCCCCCCCACACACACACACACACACATATACTGAGAGACATTGGCGTTATATATATATAGATATATATATATATCTATATATCTATATATAGATATATATATAAGTTTCCCGCAGGAGACAGGAGCCTGTATTTATACACGTGGATTAGCGCTCACACAGTCATAGGCCCTCACATGTCAACATCCAAGTGGCGTTAGACAAACAAACTAAGCTATAGCTCTCTCTATACCTCTCTCTATACCTCTCTCTATACCTCTCCCTCTCTCTATACCTCTCTCTATACCTTTCTCTATACCTCTCTCTATACCTCTCTCTATACCTCTCTATACCTCTCTCTATACCTCTCTCTATACCTCTCTCTATACCTCTCTCCATACCTATCTCTATACCTCTCTATACCTCTCTCTATACCTCTCTCTATACCTCTCTCTATACCCCTCTCTATACCTCTCTCTATAACTCTCTCTCTATACCTCTCTCTCTATACCTCTCTCTATACCTCTCTCTATACCCCTCTCTATACCTCTCTCTATACCTCTCTCTATACCTCTCTCTCTACCTCTCTCTATACCTCTCTCTATACCTCTCTCTCTATACCTCTCTCTAAACCTCTCTCTATACCTTTCCCTATACCGCTCTCTCTATACCTCTCTCTATACCCCTCTCTATACCTCTCTCTATACCTCTCTCTCTATACCTCTCTCTATACCTTTCTCTATACCTCTCTCTCTATACCTCTCTCTATACCTCTATACCTCTCTCTATACCTCTCTCTCTATACCTCTCTCTATATACCTCTCTCTATACCTCTCTCTATACCTCTCTCTATACCTCTCTCTAGACCTCTCTGTATACCTCTCTCTATACCTCTATACCTCTCTCTATACCTCTCTCTATACCTCTCTCTCTATACCTCTCTCTATACCTCTCTCTATACCTCTGTCTATACCTCTCTCTAGACCTCTCTGTATACCTCTCTCTATATCTCTATACCTCTCTCTATACCTCTCTCTATACCTCTCTCTCTATACCTCTCTCTCTACACCTCTCTCTATACCTCTCTCTATACCTCTCTCTATACCTCTCTCTATACCTCTCTCTATACCCCTCTCTATACCTCTCTCTATACCTCTCTCTCTATACCTCTCTCTATACCTCTCTCTATACCTCTCTCTATATACCTCTCTCTATACCTCTCTCTATACCTCTCTCTATACCTCTATACCTCTCTCTATACCTCTCTCTATACCTCTCTCTATACCCCTCTCTATACCTCTCTCTATACCTCTCTCTATAGAGAGAGGTATATACCGGTTTACCTCTCTCGGTATATACAGTATACCTCTCTCTATACCTCTCTCTATAGACCTCTCTATACCTCTCTCTATACCTCTCTCTATACCTCTCTCTATACATCTCTCTATACCTCTCTCTCTATGCCTCTCTCTATACCTCTCTCTGTACCTCTCTCTATACCTCTCTCTCTATACCTCTCTCTCTATACCTCTCTCTATACCTCTCTCTATACCTCTATCTATACCTCTCTCTATACCTCTCTCTATACCTCTCGTTATACCTCTCTCTATACCTCTCTCTATACCTCTCTCTATACCTCTCGTTATACGTCTCTCTATACCTCTCTCTATACCTCTCTCTATACC
>CM051016.1:7793000-7803000 GCA_027704905.1 Muraenolepis orangiensis | reverse complement strand
CCGAGTGAGAACACTCAGGTGACCCCCCCCCCTCTCCTCCTCTCTCCTCTCCCCATTATAACTTATATGTATTCCATATCGGGTTAATTTGACCAGGTTAGTTGGTGATTCTGTTTAGAAACTATTGATTAAGGAATTTTTATATATATAGTAGTTCATTCTGAGAATGAATGGATACTTCGATTCATGGGGGGGGGTGTCCAAGGGAATGTGCCAAACTGTAGAGGCAGAGGGGTGTCATCATGCCTCTTGTACTTTGGGTTTGGGTATGGTATTTCAATTGGTCTTGCTGTAGATTGACACTATATTCAGCCCACATGTTTAGTTGTTATGAATTGGTTTGCTAATCGATTGACCACTGCAAAGTAGTATAGGAGCCAAGACCCGTGTCTTACTGTCCCGTGGCCTACTACTGGAGACACACACGTTGAAGGAAGAGACACGCAGTGGCGGCTGGCCCATAGGGGGCGATGGGGCGCCGCCTCTCCTAAACCACACGCACAAACAAAATATATTAAAATAAAAAAGATATATATAGAAATTGTCAATATGTGTGTGTTTAAAATATGGAATGCACCCAAAAATATGAGTAAAATATGATTTTAAAATAATTTGCGCAACATAATATGCTTTTCCTAGTACACATATGCCTAGTACACTGTGGCCGTGTTCCATTTCAGGGTCTGCAGCCTTAAGGGCACACGGAGGCGGGTCTCTGTAGCAGTTTAGCCAATTGCTGATTCAAGATATAAACGAGTGACATAAAATGTAGCCAATCAGCGTCCTCAAAACGTCTTGGGGGGGCGCTTTTCAAACAGCCCTCCTGGAAGACTTTGGAGCATGGAGCATCGTCATTTGTGTGCGTCACAGTGTACTACTAGGAAAACCATATTATGCTCTGTCTCTGCGGGCGCCATTTTAAATACAACAAGTTCAACAATGGCGAGCGTGAGCACTACCCCAAGACTCAACCCGGTCCCTAACTCGGTGAAATCTCTCATTCAAGAGCCGTTTGAGAGAAGAAGTTTGGCGGACAAACTTAAGGTGAAAGATCTGGGCCCAGATCAACCTGATATTGTGTTTTCATGTTTTCATTTTCTGACTGACATTTGAGTTAAGTTTCTCAGTTAGAGAGATACAATTTTCTATGTTTTACTGCATTTTACTGCAGCAACCCTGCACACTTACTCCTCAGAATGGACTGTTTAACAAGTCACTCAATTACAGTTTTATCTATGGGACCGTGTCATTTCAGTTTTTGAGCAGCCCCGAGCAAAAGCAATGGTGTGTTGGACGGTGTTGTTTTTACATGTCCCAAGGAAGGTCTTTATATGTCGACATCCATTGACACACTTATTTGAATTTAAAAACCAACACTGGTCATCCTGGTAAGCTAACTTGGTAATAGAAGTTGAACAAACAAAGTTTTACATGTTGAGCCAACTTGATAGACATTTGTAAAAACTTGATAAAATAAGTTTAACCAACATCTTTTTAAGTTATCTTAACTAATATTTTTTAGTCCAAATAACTTGACACATGAAGTTGTGTCAACAGACTACAAGTTGTATCAACTAATTTATTGAAGTGTAATCAACTTGACACTAAATGTTGAATCAACTTGACTAAACTTGACTCAGTCAAAGCAACAAGATGACTTGACTTAGTCAAGTTGATTCAACAAATCATTTTGAACAGTGTAGCTGTTCAACTTGATGAAGGCTACAGGATAGGGATCTGTCAACACAATGAGGAGGTGGACAAAAACACATCCTGTCTAAAAGAATAGACTGTGTGAAGTTCTGTGGTGCCTTTGAGCTGGCCTTGCGTGGCCATGATGAAAGTGATGGACAGAAGGGCGACATTTCAATACAAAAAGTAATTGTATATAATGTAATTAACAATATGTAATTGTAAATAAAAAAAATGGTATAGCCCCCCCCCTGGTGAAAAATGCACCAGCCGCCACTGAGAGACAGGTGTAGGTTTTTTTGTCTATATTGGCCTATATCTTGAAGGATCATCACCCACTAATCTCAGATTTAATTGATTCGGTTTAGCCGAACACGTGTGAGCTCCTTCCGTTACTCCTTCCTCAATGGGACTAGGCTATATGAGTCACACTGGGATGTGTCAATCACTGATGTCTGAATATCCTGACGGTCTTTTCCTTTACTTATTTCGGTATAGTTATTCTTCAAGTGCATCTTTAACCATATAACCAACAACAAATATAAGGCAAAACGTTACCCACTTCACAATAACGTCTAAACTTGTGGGATGTTAACGTGTATCTCTATAAATCATAATTTGATGAACATGATGCTGTTCATCATATTCATCAAATTATGTATTTTATCCCGTCGATGCGCACGAACTATCATATAAGCGGAAGGCCCACCATTACGGTGGTTTTACCGATAGAGGCCGGGAAACTCCACCGAAACTTTATGACGTTTCAATGAAATGCAACGCAATGAAAGACGTGTTTTAGCTGTGTTTTAACGATGTGAAATGTGTCTGTCCTCCACAGTAGGTCACACGGTAGGTGTGTGAGACAGACAGGCCTACGTGACAGTAGTGAAGTCCAAGCCTCCGTGAACCAAACGCTTCAATGACTTTTTTCCCGCGATGCATGGACGCCCCCTGGTGGACAATTGGGATACAACAGACGGTAGCCAAACATGATGTGTTGTTTCTTCCTTCCAGACTTTACTTTGCTTAATAACTTGCGGCTATTTAATCATTTAATTATTGAATAGCCGCAGGAGAATGACGGTATTAACATTTTATCAGGTGTATGTCAACAACTTGAAATATGATCCTACTTTACAATTTTTTAGACCTACTGTTTCATTCTAGGACAGCCCGTGTCTAGTCAACATGAGGACTACCACCGACATTGTACTTTTTCATTTTACAATTCGGCTTATATTCAAAAGGCTGAGCTATAAGTGATACTCATGTGTTGTTGTTGTTGCCTCTTTCCTCTTTCATGTTTCCTATCCTTGGTCTTTGGTCGTTGCTTCTTCTAGAAGCCATGCACTGTGTTAAACTGTGATACACTTTCGATATGTATCCAGAAGGTCAAGCGGTTGGTTGATAATCCGGATGCTCTGTGATATCTATATATATATATATATATATATATATATATATATATATATATATATATATATAAAGCCCATCTGAAGATCACCCCCCCCCCCCTAAATCACTATAATAGTAACAACTTATACTGTTGATATAACTGCAGACCCCTGCTTCTTTACCTGTTCATACTTGTATACTTACCTGTATGTATATATATATATATATATATATATATATATATATATATATACCTATAATTCTGCACACATCTCTTACTTACTCTATAAGTTATTGTATACCTTTTTACTGTATTTACATCTTATTAAACCACTGTTCATTATATATTACCATGCACTTTACTGCAATATTGCACTCGGGTTAGATGCAAAAATGATTATATCGCTGTACTGTACTGTACATGTGCTGTGCACTGACAATACATGTGGATCTAATCTAATTTCATCGAATCTATGTATACCTGTAATTATACGTCCGTTTTCAGCGTTGCAAGATTATATATAATAAAGACACTTCCACGAGGCTTGATGTAGAGTCCACCTTCTTCCCGCCAGGCCGTAGTGAGGGGGGGTGGTTCTATTCTTTATGAGCGGAGTCTGAAATGTCCGCACCATAGACCATAGCCTGGAATGGATTTAAACAGTTGAATGCTTTGGTGGTGCCTGGAGCCGCTTTTGGCAACCACCCTCGGTGGATTTACGGCTGCATGCTTCTTTTGAACCGCACTTTGTCCTTTTTATGAGTTATGTTTCATTGTGTTGTTTTCGCTTGGTTTATTGTCTCTTACTTTTATGTTAGGACCGGTGGACACTATGTCTTTTAGCCTAGGCCTATATATATATATATATATATATATATGTCACTGTTTTGATGTGTCAGGCCAAGCCTGTGTTCGATGGACCAATAGGGACTCAGCCAACGTGGCTGTATATATATTTCTTCACAATCTGGTAGGCCTATTAGTTAAAATACCAACTGCTATACCGACCACCTCCTCACGGGGGCAGCAGAGTATTACCCCCCGTCGAAGCGGTTGCACGTAAACACGTAAAGACATGTTCGATTGTTTGGTTTTGTGTTGTGGTGTGGTCACCACACCACAACACAAAACCAAACAATCGAACATAAGGGGTCAACCAAACACAGTGGTGTGTTTGGTTTTGTGTTGTGTTGTGGTGTGTTTGGTTTTGTGTTGTGTTGTGGTGTGTTTGGTTTTGTGTTGTGTTGTGGTGTGTTTGGTTTTGTGTTGTGTTGTGGTGTGGTGTGTTTGGTTTTGTGTTGTGGTGTGGTGTGTTTGGTTTTGTGTTGTGGTGTGGTGTGTTTGGTTTTGTGTTGTGGTGTGTTTGGTTTTGTGTTGTGGTGTGGTGTGTTTGGTTTGTGTTGTGTTGTGGTGTGTTTGGTTTTGTGTTGTGTTGTGGTGTGGTGTGTTTGGTGTTGTGTTGTGTTGTGGTGTGTTTGGTTTTGTGTTGTGGTGTGGTGTGTTTGGTGTTGTGTTGTGGTGTGGTGTGTTTGGTTTTGTGTTGTGTTGTGGTGTGGTGTGTTTGGTTTTGTGTTGTGTTGTGGTGTGGTGTGTTTGGTTTTGTGTTGTGGTGTGGTGTGTTTGGTGTTGTGTTGTGGTGTGGTGTGTTTGGTTTTGTGTTGTGGTGTGGTGTGTTTGGTTTTGTGTTGTGGTGTGGTGTGTTTGGTTTTGTGTTGTGGTGTGGTGTGTTTGGTTTTGTGTGTGGTGTGGTGTGGTGTGTTTGGTTTTGTGTTGTGTTGTGGTGTGTTTGGTTTTGTGTTGTGGTGTGGTTTGTTTGGATTTGTGTTGTGGTGTGGTGTGTTTGGTTTTGTGTTGTGGTGTGGTTTGTTTGGATTTGTGTTGTGGTGTGGTGTGTTTGGTTTTGTGTTGTGGTGTGGTGTGTTTGGTTTTCACCATTTGCTTCACGAAATCACGACACGAGAGAGAGCGTCTGAGAGTTTTCTCTGATGCTCTCAGCCGCTTGGCAGATTAAACGATGAAGGCCCACCGTTGAATTCAAGATTCAAGATTTGATTTGCCATTTGCAACAAGCACAATGGAATGCTTACTCCCACTTTACTATACTATACTATACACACTATGAACATAGCTATACTATATTATATACTATACACTATAAAGATATACACATATAAATATACTATACTATATACTTTACACCACTATACTGGTGTGAGGACACCACACCATTATGTTGTTTATGTGTTATGTTTATAGTGTATACTATACACTATAAACATAACACTATAAATTGACTATACTATATACTCTATACTTTACACCACTATACTGGTGTGAGAACAACAGCCTCGCACTGAATGTCAGCAAGACCAAGGAGCTCATGGTGGACTTCAGGAGTCGTCAGCTGCTTCCGTTTCCTGGGACTACAGATTACCGACGACCTGGTGTGGACACGCAACACGGAGGTCATGCTGTCTCTATGCCCTGCGGTGCCTCAGGAAAAGCGGTATAGGCCAGAGGTGGCTAGTGAACTTCTACCGTGGCCCCGTAGAGAGCGCCCTGACGAGTGGCGTCACTGTGTGTTACGGCAACACCACTGCACGGGACAAGAAAGACGTCCAGAGGGTCGTGAGGACGGCAGAGAAGATCATCGGGGTGTGCACTTCCATGCATTGAGAAGTTCTTTAGGACCAGATGTGGGAAGAAGGCCATGTCCATCATAAAGGACCGCAACCACCCTGGGCTCCATCTCTTCTCCCCCCTACCGTCTGGTCGCCGGTTGCGCAGCATCCGTACAGCAAGGACTACCAGGTTTAAGGACAGTTTTTATCCACAGGCAGTGACCTACTGAACTGCTAGGAGTGCTGCCACTTTCATAACATTGCATTACATTACACTTACATACTTTGCTGGACTTTCTGGACTCATAGAATGCACTGTATTGATGATGCTGCTGCACTACTGGCACTTTAAACACTTTTAAAGATTTTTGTAAAAAAAAAACTAAAAACATGTACATTCAACACATGTACATATCATTTAACAGTCACTTTGCTGGTCTTTTTTAGTTTATTTTTATTGTATATATTATTTATATTTTAAAGGTATTGTTTTGGAGAGGTATACTGCGGGAGGGAATGGGGAGTAAGCATTCCAATGTACCTGTTGCAATTGGCTAATACAAATATCTTGTATCTTGTATACTATAACTATAACTATGCACAATCTAAATAAAGTGAGTGATGGATAACATTTGTTGAATTGTGCAAAAGGGATTTTAAAAGCATTTAAAGTGCCAGTAGTGCAGCAGCATCGTGAATACAGTGCAGTGACTGTAATGAGTCCAGTGTGATCGTGTAATGTCATATGGATGACGTTTCAGTTTCTGCGGGCCACGCTGCACTTCACTTATTTGTAACGCATCAATTGCATATAGTGTCTCTCATTTAATACCATAATAGCCAATATGCCTGGACGACAATTGATTTAGATTGGAATAAGATTGTTGATTGAAGATTGAATATATCATTGTTTGGCTTTGACACACCTCTATTTCTGTTGGATGGTGTGTTGGTCTGTTTGGTTTTGGATGTCTGGCTCTATATATGTGTGTTTACATATCTAAACATATCCAAACATAAACACTGCATTAGGAAATGATTATTAATCGAGTTAACTGTAAGTTACTTACAGTTGCAGTTTCAAGCCTATTGATTGATGAAGCACGTGCTTCATATACACACACGCATACACACACACGCGCGCATACACACACGCACACACACACACACACACACACACACACACACACACACACATTCGCATACATACGCGCACACACACACACGCAATAGCAGCAAAAGATGATGATGCAAATGATGCAGCAGCGTTATTTTTATTGTTCATTTTATTGTGTAGAGTATTTATATTTTTATAGTTTAGTGTTCCAGAACATTCTTCGGGAGGGAATGGGGAGTGTAAGCATTCCATTGTACTTGGATTGCATATGGCGAATAAAAACCCTCTTGAATCTCAAACACATGACGATGGAGCCGAGTCACTTCTATATCTTTATTTATGAAGGAATTGTTAACCGTTGCTCACGCGCATGTGATGGTTTAAGTATAGATTAAAAATAGATTAAAGAATATGTTCGATGTTAGTAAAAACCAACACAAATGTTTTTTTTTATATAATATATAAATATAAATAAATATAAATATATGTATATATATTTAAAAAAAACTGTATTTTATATTATAATTAGTGGAATAATTGAAGGTTTGACATCATTCTGATATACATTGCGATTTAAGGGCTCGGCATCTCTGTATATTTACCAAGTCGTGATAAAAAACTTCCACTATAAAACATATGGAACATCAACCGGGCCGCCGTGCGCCATGGGGCTGCTGGCCTATTTTAAGGCAGTTCAACGACTCTTTAAGCTAAACACAATGTAGTGTATATGGCCTATATGACTCACACAAGGAGAACTTTAAATGTTATGCCAAACATATCCACTTCATTGATCACTTCATTGATCCACCCCCGGGATATGTGCCTTTATGTAATACTAAGACAGTTGGTGTACAGGCCTTGGTCCACTAATGGAGGACCGCTGCTCTACAGCTGAGGATCCCATTGGAACAGAGTGACAGGAACTCGACTGGCGAATTACCCTGTGTGTGTGTGTGTCTCTCTCTCTCTCTCTCTCTCTCTCTCTCTCTCTCTCTCTCTCTCTCTCTCTCTCTCTCTCTCTCTCTCTCTCTCTCTCTCTCTCTCTCTCCCCCTCTCTCTCTCTGTCTCTCTGTGTCTCTCTGTCTCTCCCCTGGATAATTGACACAGGCCTGGCTCAGACGAGAGGACGCAGGTGCAGCCGCTGCGCGCATTGTGCCCGCTGCGAGATGTAATATTGATTAGCAAACAAGGTGGCAGCAACTCTAAAGAATACGTTTAGTGGTCCCTGGAAGTTCTGCATTGTCACGAACTATACAGCCCCCCCCCCCCCCCCCACACACACACACATAGGACCGGAGAAGTTTGATTCGATTAGTTTGGTCGAGTAGTTTGGGGTCTGGCGCATGCTGCATGCATGGTTCTCGTTCTTGCGTGGTTGCCGTCCTGTGGTTAATATAATTACATATGCTGTGTGTGTGTGTGTGTGTGTGTGTGTGTGTGTGTGTGTGTGTGTGTGTGTGTGCGCGTGTGTGTGTGTGTGTGTGTGTGTATGTGTGTGTGTGTGTGTGTGTGTGTGTGTGTGTGTGTGTGTGTGTGTGTGTGTGTGTGTGTGTGTGTGTGTGTGTGTGTGTGTGTGTGTGTGTGTGTGTGTGTGTGTGTATTATCAATTGAACGGAATAGGGGTGCGTTTCCCGAAGCCTTCTTAACGCTACGTCGTTGGTAAGTTATACCTTAAGCTGTACCTTAACGTTTCGCCGTGTTTCCCGAAACGTTCTTAGCTAAGTATACCTTCCGTAAGTGACACTTTCGTAAGGCAGGTCTGGACCTCTCTTAACTCCACCTTAGCGATGTTGTCAGCTCACTCCGCTAGTGGCCACCACTGTTCCGACCCGCAAGCCTCTGAAATCAGCTGTTGGCCTAGTTTAATTTCAATCTGTGAATCAATATGTACACTTATAATTCTACAGTTGTAGTTCATACCGGTAATAATATACAACAAAAATACCACATTAATGGGAATGTTTTCATGCAGAAATTGTACATTACGGTGGATACATTTTGCACTTTATTGAACATGAAAATCGCCTCTTAAACTCCTAAAACTCGAAAACAGTGCTTCACGATACAGCGCCACCTCATCCAGCATGACCTCCATGTCCACATTGGTGAAGCTGGCGGACCTGTTTTTGCCCTGACATATCATATATATATAATATATATAATCAACATATCTAATGTTCATTTCTTGTTGGTGCGCTTTTATTGAAATTGTCAGCCAATCAGAGAGAAGTGTGAACTACACCAGTTATGTGATGGGGCTGCTGGTTAATCAATCCCTAATTGCAAAGTTATTTAAGGCACCATGACAATGATATGAAAAAGATTTAAATCAACCTTTTCTTGCCAAATAAGGTGTACTGGTAGGTGGCGTAATGTGCTGAGGTGGTGTAGCGGGAAGAGGCTTGATATCACAATCTGAGGTGGTGTAGCGGGAAGAGGCTTGATATCACAATCTGAGGTGGTGTAGCGGGAAGAGGCTTGATATCACAATCTGAGGTGGCGGGCTCGTGCCACCTTTAGGCAATCATTACATTTACGGTTTGATAATTGAGTTTGTAAGTTTTAAATTCTATGAATATGTTCTCAGTCATGATAAATGCAATATTTTTTAGTATTCCTGCAGTGTTTTATTGATAAAGAACACCACATCCTCTCATAACGCGGTGAAGCAGTCGCTACATGGAGTGAATAGTCGATTCTCGAGCCATCGATTTCAGCACCATTTCTACTAAGGTCGGACGTAAGAAGGTATACCTTAAGCAGCCTCCTAAGGGATAGTTCGGGGAACACACGTAGAACAGTAAACAACTTTAGTAAGGTATATATACCTTACTAAAGTTGTATACCTTTCAAGTCTTCGGAACACGCTAAGAGACAACGTTATCGGGAAACGCACCCTAGATCGATATAGTGGGAATATCTCGTCTACAGCGGCCACCACGCGCGTGGCGTGGTGGCGCGGGGTTCTTCGGCCCTCGGGCTTCGGAGAGGTTGCCAATGCAGCCAAGTGAGAAAGGAGTTCCTTGAATGGATGCTCGGGTGGAAATGGAGAGAGTAAATATTTGACCGTGGAGGGCTCTTCATGGGTGTGTGTGTGTGTGTGTGTGTGTGTGTGTGTGTGTGTGTGTGTGTGTGTGTGTGTGTGTGTGTGTGTGTGTGTGTGTGTGT
>CM051016.1:7763000-7788000 GCA_027704905.1 Muraenolepis orangiensis | reverse complement strand
GGGGCCTTTCTATCCATATATAGGCCCCAGAAGCCAGCAGGCCGAGTGATGGGGACTTTTGTGATGGTAAACTAAAGCCAGTGAAGCTAAAAGCTGAGCAAACAGCACCTCTTCTCTCCAGAAGGAATGGATGTTGTTAGGCATGAGAATACACAGTAAACATGGCCCAGCCCTCCTCAATGGGACAGCGTCCCCTTTTGTGGGTCTCAGGGGTCGGCTTTTCACTTTCACTTTTTAGGCCAAATAGCCTCCATTATATTATATATACACGAGCAGTGCTATTCCTATATGTGTGCAATTCGCTTTATAGTATAGCATATTTGTTTTACAATCATTTAACACATGGCCTTGCTATCCCCTATTACATATATATATATATATATACATATATATATCGTAATAACTGTTATTGTGATACAGCCTCTTAAATGTGGCCATTTACATGTAGATAGGGGCTATATTATTACTTCTTACTAATTAAGAAACAAGATGCTTTTTCGACCCCTTTCCACACAATGCGTGCGTGTCGAGTTCGTGGGGGGTATACCGTGTTTTAAACGGCGTTTAAAACACGACCATATAATGGTCCGCCGCATGTTCCACGCTTGTCACACCATAATAAAAATGTGGCAATGGACGAAATGGACCAATGGAGACAAGAGAGAGAGAGGGGGGGGGGAGAGGAGGGATGTCCCCCCCCTCTCCCCCCCCCTCTCTCTCTCTCTCTCTCTCTCTCTCTCTCTCTCTCTCTCTCTCTCTCTCTCTCTCTCTCTCTCTCTCTCTCTCTCTCTCTCTCTCTCTCTCTCTCTCTCTCTCTCTCTCTCTCTCTCTCTCTCTCTCTCTCTCTCGTCCCACCACGCGGCCATTCGGCTGTTTGTTTGCTCGGCCTGTGACCCTGGCAGCGGAGCGCCGCATCGTCACTGTCACCTGGTCCCTTTGTCCCCGCCCCGCCCCGCCCGGGCCACCTTGGGTCCCATATGGAGGAGAAGGGAGGAGAGGGGAGGGGGGGGGGGGTGAGACTGGCCAAGCGGCTCTGTGCTCATCTCCCATCTCCCCCCCCCCCCTCGTGTGGTCCCCCCCCCCCCCCTCTCACCGTGAATGGAAGCCATTGTCCGCGCATCCAAAAGGGGGGGAGGACCTAGACAGAACTCTTTAGTGTTTCAGTTTCTCGTGATGTTTAATCAGTCTCTCTCCGCGCGACACATTTATGAGGTTTAACGACACAATGGTGCGTGTTGTAGAGAGAGAGCGCCCTGGGTTTTTAGCGCGGTGACAAAGACCGGCTTTTGGGGGTTGCCATTGGTTTTTTGGGGGTCGGCCAGAAGAATGGATGTTTAAAGCACGTTGGATATGTAGGTATTAGGGCGCCTGGTGGAGGAGCATCCCATCCTATCCCATCCCATCCTATCCCATCCCATCCCATCCCATCTCATCCCATCCCATCCCGGGTCGGTCCGGTCGTCCTCGTTCCTCTGCGCTCATGCATGGGCCCTCAATCCCAAAGTTGAAGTCATTCACTGTAAGATAGCTCCCTGATGTCTTCTTCCAAAGCGCATTACATAACATTACATAACATTACATTACATTACATTACGTTACATTACATTACATTACATTACATAACATAACATTACATTACATTACGTTACGTTACATTACATTACATTACATTACATTACATTACATAACATAACATTACATTACATTACGTTACATTACGTTACATAACATAACATTACATTACATTACATAACACAACATTACATAACTTAACATTACATAACAGTCATTCAGCATCCAAAGCGACTTACTTAATAGTGTGTTTCAACAAAGGAACGTGAGAGAACAACTCGTCACCAGAAGTCTCCAATAACTGAACCAGTGCTCAGGTAGAAGTACAATAGGTTCAGGTAGAAGTACAATAGGTTCAGGTAGAAGTACAATAGGTTCAGGTAGAAGTACAATAGGTTCAGGTAGAAGTACAATAGGTTCATGTACAAGTACAATAGGTTCAGGTAGAAGTACAATAGGTTCATGTAAATGTACAATCAGCTTGAAAAAGTTGGCAAACAATATCGGTACAATAATCCATGCGTTATTTGCTCACAATAACGAACCTGCTATAGTCATAGTATCACTCACTCTAGTCAATCCATTCGACGCCAGGCCGTTTGTTAACCATACACAGTTTTGTGTTGTGTTTGTTTCATTAAAAAGTGCCTAAACTTTTTAATATTCAAGATTTGTATTTGCCATATAGAAGATACAAGATATTTGTATTGGCCATTTGCAACAAGTACAATGGAATGCTTACTCCCCATTCCCTCCAGGAATCGCAGTATGACATTATAAAACAAAACTATTACAATACTGTACTACACAATCAAAAATGAACATAAAAAGAACATCAAAGTGATTGACGGAGGATATGTACATGTGTTGAAATGTCCAAAAAACATTTAAAAGCATTTAAAGTGCCAGTAGTGCAGCAGCATCATGACTACAGTGCAGAACAGTAACTGTGATGAGTCCAGAAACACGCCTTGATGAATAGGCTCATTTAGAATACGACTTAAGAAATAGAACATTGTATAATATGAACTTGCTGCATAATGCAGAGCGGTGAAGTATACAGGCTGCTAATTACATTAGCACCGCAGAGAGTTGAGGTGCTAACGAAACACAACTTACCTGAACAAGTGTTTTATTTATTTATAATTATGTTTTATAATAATAATTGATGCGGGGCATAGCCAGGCCTGATAAGACACGGAGGCCATGCAGATAGCAGAGAGCTTCGGCACAAAAGGAATTAGCCTATATATAATATATGATTATGCTATGCCTAGATCACACGTATATCAGACATAAATATCATGTCTAATATGTCTTGGGGCATTCCAACTAAGAAAATGTATATTTTGCGCCGCAACCTATTATCAGTGATAATAATAATCATAATAATAATCGCAACAACAATAATAATAATACGTATTATATTATAATTATTATACTAATAACTAAAATAATACTAATTATTATTATTAGATTAATAATACCAATTATTATTATTATTTTTATAATGATAATTATTGGTTTTATAATTACTATTATTATTATTATTATTATTATTATAATAATACCTTTATTTTAAAGCATTTTACATGAAACTCGACACTTTACATGATTCTAATCATTTGATACGTAGATACATACAACGCTTAGAGCTCGCCACCAGGGGGCGGTGTAACACATGGAATGTCTCCGTAGAGACACACGCTCAACGGCACGACGTGAACCGCATTTGGTGTGGACGTGAGGCGCTCAAACGGCCGCTAGGGGTCGTGCTTTACCAACGGACCTCGGGTTTGTGGCTTCTTGTGGTCGGATCTAAACCTCGGTATGTGCGCTGACACCTGACGCCCAAAATACGGTGGCCGGCCAGGCGTGACGTGTTGTGACGTCATCGCCCTCCTCTTGCAGGGGTCAAACGCGTGCGGTAAATGGTATTTGCTCTAGAAAAGGTGTGTTTGTCCAAAGGTGTGGCTCTGTAAACACCCTCCACTTTATTCTTGTAGAATAACTTTATTCTTGTAGAATAACTTTATTCTTTATTTTCTCTCTTGTAGAAGACCCCCCCACCCCCCCCCGCCCCCCACCTCTTCCTTTGATCTGTGTGACGTGGTTGGAGAGGGAAAACCTGTTCGTCAAAGCTGTGTACTTTAAGAGTTAACCGATAGTGATAGTGGCTTTGTTTGACGTAGACTATACACGCCAAAAAAAACACGTGGACAGCTATTGCCGTACAGTTTATACGTTTGTTATTTTACCACTATAGGCCTATATCCTGGAATAAAATAGGTACATTATCTGTGCATTAGATCAATTTCGGGCTCAAATAATTGCTTAATCCAAAACAAAGAGGTGGGGCAATAAACTCTCTCTCTCTCTCGTCCAAAAAGTAAAAATCGATTTCTTAATTTTTTTTATTTTAAGAAATGCAATTCATAAATCGTCTTTTATCAGGGATATTCCGCGCTCTTTTTCGACCCTATAGTCAAGTTATGGCCCATAGTCCATATAACCAGAGACCATGGGGTTATATAGCGGCCTCGTTATCTCCACGACGAATTAGCTCCGACTTATTAACACTAATTATCCATATTAAAAGAGTTGCAGTTCAAGTGTAGCGAGTTAGATAATCAAGAACTCCCGCGTCTCGTGTTCCACGAGGCGGGAGAACGCCGTGCATAACCTAATTGCGCGGGAATAAATATAGCCTACTTTGCATATCAGGTCAAGTTCAGAGCCGTCGAAGGGCCTCGCGGGGCCCCCGCGTGCTCAGAGCTGGATGTAGAATTAAAACACAATTAAAAAATAAATAAAAACCTAAACAAATCTATAACGTCACTTTTCATATTGGATTATATACACGCATGCCAGCCAGACACACCAGATTAGACTGCGTCAACATCTTTAGGCCTATATGTTCCCATAACGCACGGTATACCATTACGCACGGTATACAATTACGCACGGTATACCATTACGTAATGGGGACATAATGGGTTGGCACTAATCGAATAAAGTAGTACTAATCTACACTCATACCTACCAGGTTCTTTAATGACGGTGTGCAATATAATATTCCATAATTGTTCTTCCGAGCGAACATGTATGATGAAAACGTATTTATCGGCCTATGCGTTTACGACCACGGGTTCCACCAAAAATCACACCATAAACATTTCAACACGAATCTGAAACTGATACCTGACTGAAACCAATCCAATCCATAAATAAAGGAGGATGGATGGCAGAGGCGGTCATTTGTTTTAAAACATTTAACAGAACGTATTTTAGAAAGCTGCCTATAAACCGTGGTTTTATATATATCTTAATAACGGTGAGGTCAAGTCACGCTATTGTAGATTATTACTATTTTTTGTCCAGAGCAGTCTACTGCCAGCAGAAGACGCTGTGCTTCTTCTGTCATTCCCCTGGACACACACACACACACACACACACACACACACACACACACACACACACACACACACACACAAACACACACATACACACACACACACCCTCTGTTTTGGTCCATCTCGAGTTATACCGACTAAATCGTGGCAAATTAATCTTAAATTTCAACACTAATTCGACACACTTTTCTGTCGCCTTTTTATTCCCGTCGCCTCTGACGGTTGGATATTTTATAGATATTATTTTTTTCCATATTTTAATTTATTATTTTAAGTATAATAATACAAATAATAAGACAATACATAATATATTGTTATTATTATTATTATTATTCTTATTATTATTCTAATTATTATTATTATTATTATTGTTAGTTGTAGTAGTATTATAGTCGTTTTAGTAGTATTATGATATTTTTGGGCTATAATATTAGGTCTGTATATAAGCACCTATAAATGTATTAGCAGTTGTAGGCTTTACAACGCCACACGTCATTTTCTGTCAAAATATACAATATACATTTCTTTATTAGCCTATTGTTTGGAATAAGTTATAATTAGTATTATTGTTTGTATGTTAGTAGCCTAAACACTAGGTTTTTTATGTTTGTTGTTGTTTTTAAGTTGATCAGATAATTGTTAATCAACGTTGTCTTTCTCTCTCTAAAGTATATGTTGCCAGACAAAGGAAGTGCTGCATGTCTCTTAAAGAACGCCATAAACCAAAGCGAATGTGGTCCCTTGTTGCCCTGACGTTCTCACCTGGGAACGGCTCTCTCTCTCTCTCCCTCTCTCCCTCTCTCTCTCTCTCTCTCTCTCTCTCTCTCTCTCTCTCTCTCTCTCTCTCTCTCTCCTCTCTCTCTCTCTCTCTCTCTCTCTCTCTCTCTCTCTCTCTCTCTCTCTCTCTCTCTCTCTCTCTCTCTCTCTCTTGGCGAGTCTCTACTGGCGATAAAGTGGTAAAGTGAAAGCGCTAAACGTCATCTCCATGTGTTGGCCGCTGTGGAGGTGGTCGAGTTAAACCATTATTAGCTCTTTAGCATAACGGCGAGGCGCAATCGACGGCTGTATACCTGCTGGCGTGATTCCGCGGAAGGAGAGCTACTTGAACGCCGTTAACTTCACCTGAGAGCCTCTCCTTCTCCTTCTCCTTCTCCTTCCTCTCCTTCTCCTTCTCCTTCTCCTTCTTCTTCTCCTTCTCCTTCTCCTTCTCTCTTCTCCTTCTCCTTCTCCTTCTCCTTCTCCTTCTCCTTCTCCTTCTCCTTCTCCTTCTCCTTCTCCTCTCCTTCTTCTTCTTCTTTTTTTGGGGGGGGGGGACTGCAGATCCCCGAGTGCGCGTCTGGATTTGGGTACACACACACACACACACACCCACACACACACACACACACACCACACACACCACACACACACACACACACACACACACACACACACCACACACACACACACACACCACACACACACACACACACACCCACACACACACACCACACACACACACGCACGCACGCTGCATGCGAGCGTCCAATGATATCAAAGTAACAACAAAAACATATAAGGGGTTAATCATTTACGCAGCCCACTTAACACGCGGAAGTGTATTTATTTACTTATCAGTCAATTCCCCCCCCCCCACCCCGCCACCCCCACCCCCCTCCGCAAGTGCACTTTTGCAAGTCTGAGAGTACGATAAGGATAAGGTATATAACACAAACAATCCTTGCAATCACTGGAGGCCTCTCGTGTAGCCATTAAAAGTCAGTGGTTCAACTGCATGCGGCTTGTTCAGGCGGGGCGCGGAGTGGTTCTCCTCCAGCCCTCAAGTCCATATAGACCCTCCTTTCATCAAGAGGCCCTCGTAAACATCACTAGAGTTAATAAAGTGCATTGTGGTCACTTCGCAATCCCGAGGTGCGGTGTGCGGTGTGTGGTGTGTGGTGTTTGTGTGACAGCAGCAACTCTCCAAAAAGTCCCGAGGAGAAAGTGTGCTTGTGTTTTTTTTATTATTACAACAACTGTTCCACGAAGCCACAAGGATAACTTGACCGTTTATGATTACACACAATGTCTCCTCACTCCTCGAGTTATGGAGAGGAGAAGTAGGCGGGGGCGCGCATGTCGCGCATGTCGTGCATGTCGTGCCATACATGCATGCGCGCGTAAAGCGAGTGAAATTACGCTCCCGTCAAAAGGGAAGGGAGAGTCGTTTCTTTTTTGTGTGCGCGTGTGTGTGTGGTGTGTGTGTTGCTTTGTGTTGTTTAGCCGATGCCCCGCCTCTGATGGTAGCCTTAAACCTGGCATCCAGCTAAAACAAGCGAAAGCCAGTACCGAGCTCCCCACTCAACCCAATTAAGGTGGACTCCAGTGCGCTCTCTCTCCAGTAGGCTGTACGTGGTCATCATCCTCCAGCCCGGATCGACGCCGAGACAACCAGCTAACCCAGAGAGAGGGGGGCTTTGGCCAACAAATAAAGAAGGACAGAGATTGCGCCTTGCCCTTCTAAATTTCTCCCTCTCCAGCGCCCCAGAAGAACAATGTCGATGAGCCCGAAGCATACGACTCCCTTCTCTGTTTCCGACATCCTGAGTCCCCTCGAGGAGAGCTATAAGAAAGTGAGCATGGAGAGCCACCACCTGGGGACGCCGCTCGCCTCCTACCGACAGCCGCAGGTCTCCCAGGCGGCGATGCAGCAGCACCACATGGGCCACAACGGCAGCGTGTCCGCGGCCGCCTACCACGTGACCGCGGCCGGCGTCTCCCAGCTCTCGCACTCGGCCATGGGCGGCTACTGCAACGGCAACCTGGGCAACATGAGCGACCTGCAGTCCTACCAGGACGGCATGAGGAGCGGCGCCACGGCCACCGGCTGGTACGGCGCCAACCCCGACCCGCGCTTCTCCACCAGTGAGTATACACTCACACACACACCCACACAGCTATATGGTTCTTTCTTCTCATGGTGTGTAACGGGGCTTCAGGTGAGCCGTTTGATTTGGGTGTTGCGTCGCCAATATAGTCTGACATTGTATGTTTATTGGCCGCCTTTATATAGATTAGATGTATATAAAGTGTTTATGTTTCGATACAAATTCGGCCCATACACTTTACGCATGCCGTCGCATGCCGTCGTTAAAGCAAAACTCGCCAAAGCTACTCCCCTGTTTAATTCACATGTTTAATTGATCTGCTTAATTCATTGTAATGGTGTTCTCTGCGCACCTATGCTTTAAACCACTTGTCAAAATGCAAGTTCGCGAGGAGAATTATTTTCTTTCCTTATCACTTTTTTTTTGCAAGTTGATTCTTGTTGGTTTGACCAGTGACCTATATCATACTTCCTCGTATCCAAACCCAAGAATAATACCAGTCCTATTCCTCCGGATTTAGCGCCATATAATATAGGCTATCATATTATGCGCCGTGCATGCAGCGTCTTATGTGCGCCAAAATCAACCCAAAACCACAACAACAACAACCATGTTTTTGGGTGTGTGTGTTATTGTGCAGTCTGTGATGTGTGTTTCTGTGGGTTTGTGTGTTTCTTTCTCCTCGCAGTCTCCCGCTTCATGGGCTCCTCCTCGGGCATGAACATGAGCGGCATGGGCAGCCTGAGCTCCCTGGCGGACGTGGGGAAGGGCATGGGCCCGCTGTCCAGCACCCCGCGGAGGAAGCGCCGCGTGCTCTTCTCCCAGGCGCAGGTCTACGAGCTCGAGCGCCGCTTCAAGCAGCAAAAGTACCTGTCGGCGCCCGAGCGCGAGCACCTGGCCAGCATGATCCACCTGACGCCCACGCAGGTGAAGATCTGGTTCCAGAACCACCGCTACAAGATGAAGCGCCAGGCCAAGGACAAGGTGTCGCAGCAGCACATGCAGCAGCAGGAGACCAACGGCTCGTGTCAGCAGCAGCAGCAGCAGCAGCCGTCGCCGCGGCGCGTCGCCGTACCGGTGCTGGTGAAGGACGGCAAGCCGTGTCAAGGTAGCGGCCACACACAACCCGCCGGACCCCCCGCCAC
Source organism: Muraenolepis orangiensis (assembly GCA_027704905.1). Classification (NCBI taxonomy): domain Eukaryota; kingdom Metazoa; phylum Chordata; class Actinopteri; order Gadiformes; family Muraenolepididae; genus Muraenolepis; species Muraenolepis orangiensis. Next base: position 7,779,003 of record CM051016.1, on the reverse strand, counting down.
CGCCGCCGCCGCCGCCGCGGGATTGACCCACCATCACCACCACCACCACCACCAGCAGCAGCAGCAGGGCGGCGGCGGCGGTAACATCATGCTGATGCACTCCAACAGCAGCAGCAGCAGCGGCGGCGGCGGCGGCGGCGCGGTGGGCCTCGGGCCGCAGCACCACCCCGGCCAGCAGCAGGTGGGCGGCAGCGCGGACCACTCGCCGGACCTGGTGCAGCACGCGGCGAGTCCGCCGTCGCTGCAGAGCCAGGTGGCCGGCCTGTCCCACCTGGGCTCCTCGGGAGGGGATTACGGGACCGCGTTGCAGTGCTCCGCCCTGCTGTACGGCAGGACGTGGTGATACAGCCGCCATGCGTGCGCAACCGCGTATATGAGACGATAATAAAAAGCGAATGAAAATATATACATACGTGTATATATATATACACACACGACTCCCCCCTGCAAGACTCGAACCTGTACCCACCACGAACCACACGTTGCACGCTTCGAACACAACCCCCCGCCCCCTCCTCCCGCACACACACACACACACACACACACACACACGGGTCTTTTAACGTTTTTTTTTTTTTAAAGAACCGAGACTGAAAGCAGCTGCCGCCCTGCAGGACTTTTGGTGACTAACGGCGCGGATGTGTTGAATCCATTTTTTTTTTCCATTTGGGGATTATTTATGTAACTTATACTGAAAAAAAACAAACAAACCAAGGAGAATGGGCTATAGGGTTGAGACCCTTTGGGTCTAAACCTCAACAGGGACACTTTAAACGCGGGCCCGATAGCCGCCGTGACCGGTGCTTCACATCCACCCCCCCCCCCCAAACCCCCTCTATACACACACCATGGGGACTGTTTATAATAGACATGTAATGTACTCCATAGATCTAGCTTGTATTCTAATTCTGTAAAAGGTTTGGATAGGATATATGGTTTTAGCTATCTGTATGTATATATATATATATATATATATATATATATCGGGTTTTTTTGACGCTATCGCCAGTGTGTTTGTCGTTCCATTGGTATTTGTATAACGTTGGATTTCTATGTAACTTATATAGACATTTGACTTAATACAAGCAGTGCTATTAATAAATTATGGAAACAAAACATTCAGTTAACCTTTTGTCGAACTATTTTGGGCCCGAGCCTCGTGTCAGCGGAAGTTGCTACATAAATGTTATTATCCACCAAATAATATTAATAATAATATTAATAATAATATTAATAATAATAATAATAATAACAACACAACAACCAAAAATAATAATTATAATACACACAATAATTCAATGTATGATGCTATATTATTGGTTATACGTTATTGTTTATATTAGTGCTATTATTATTAGTATTAGTGTTATTATCATGGTATCAGGTATCTATCAACAACACAATTAACAAGGCTATTGCTATTTTTATTGGTGTTATTCTTAGTATAATATTATTATTATTATTATTATTATTATTATTAATAATAATAATATTATTATTATTATTAGGATATATTGTAAATGATGCGGTTCACAATCTTTAAAGCAGCTGATTAGGACATGGTGTATAGTCCCATTAGGGGTATAGACCTATGTTGTGTAGGCCTGTATATTTATTTCATTGATTTATAGAGTTATGAATCACGCTCCGACACATGCACAGCCGTCCACAGCCGCCTTAACCAGAGTAAACGTCGTCCTTTGATTACTGTGTGTGTGTGTGTGTGTGTGTGTGTGTGTGTGTGTGTGTGTGTGTGTGTGTGTGTGTGTGTGTGTGTGTGTGTGTGTGTGTGTGTGTGTGTGTGTGTGTGTGTGTGTGTGTGTGTGTGTGTGTGTGTGTGTGTGTGTGTGTGTGTGTGTGTGTGTGTGGGTGTTCTGCGCCGCGGTGTTTGAGTCAGAGAGGCGAGGTGTCGGCCCGTTGACCCGCACATCAAACACGATAGCCGCCGCCGCACAAAGCGTCTCTCTATAGCTTATCGATACAAATCCCTGATCAAACACACACACACACACACACACACACACACACACACACACACACACACACACACCACACACACACACACACACACACACACACACACACACACACACACACACACACACACACACACACACACACACACACACACACACACACACGGTGTATTCCTTTCAAATAGCCTAACTCACTCGCGAGACAAAACGGTCGGATCCATCATACGGGGGTTATCGGCAATATCGGGTTGGTTCATCAATAATCAGTAAAGAAATGGAGAGAGAGTGAGGTTGACTTTTATCCGCGGATAAGGCGCCTAAGGAATGCTGGATATATGCACAGAAGGTATGTGTGTTCCCTTTGTTGCCTCCTCTGACCTCGCGTCGTCTTATGGTCCGAGAACCTATATTTACACACACGTTGAGACCTGGATCATCCACGATGAATATTTAGATTTAAAAAGTATACTTTTGTGGCCAAATGACGCGGCCAGCGTGTGTGTGGCGGACCCGATGTGTGCAGAGATTGTGATGTCGCCAAATGCTCGACCTGCGGGAAAGGGCAATTCATTTGATCAAAGTTGTGCACGAATCAAATCAATTGAATTACAAAACTACACATGGACCACGCGTCAAACATTTGATAATACATTTGACGCGCCGTTAACATACATACAGCATTGCCATGGTGTATATACAATAGGCCTGCAGCCTTTACAAGAATACTAAATATTGTCATTGCCGGGCATATGTTCCTCTATGTGTATATAGCAGCCTATACATTGATTACACGTCATCTACCTGCGCGGTCATAGCATGTCTGGCTAAAGGCTATGATGACACTGATCTGTTTCCATTAACCGAAACCTGCAGCATTACGAAATAACTACATGGTGGTATTATTACAATATAATCACAGCCTCCATGGCGAACGGGGTGACCTAGAGACGACAGCGTGTGACGGAGCAGATTGTTCCCCACAAGCTGTTCAATCCATGTCGATTATGTCGCTGCATGCATGCATGCATGGTGGATCTTTCGTTTGACACCAATTTCGCTAATGGCCGGCATATAGGGTTTACTTATCAACGATTATGGAACTCATTTTCTGCAGTGGATCTGGTTATCTTTTTATGGTCTTTTAACGCAAGTTTATACGTGATTGGACCTCTCTAGCTATATGCCTCGATGGATAATGTGCGCTTAATGAATGCGTGGACACGATACAATAACTCAAATAACCCATTTAGCATGTTTAAGTCTATGGGTTTAGTGCAGTGTCTTGTTGTGTTGTGCATAGAGAGCCACGTCTTCGTTTTGGTATAACCGCGCTGCTGGGCCAAAGATAATTCAATTGTATTGACCTGACAGGATACACACACACACACACACACACACACACACACACACACACACACACACACACACACACACACACACACACACAAACACACGCGCGCACACGCACGCACACACACGCACACACACCATGGAGCCGAACAACATAAACTCAATTATGTTCGCCGTATCTTTCGGTCAAAGAAGAAGAAGAACAAGTCTTTGATGAGTGTGTTGAGTTCCATGCGGGCCGGCAGCCATTATTACACAGGAGGAACCCTTAAGCTTCTTGGACTTACGGGAAGTTAAAAAAAAACAACTAAGAAAAGTCTCAGCATCAGCATCACATCCACCGTGTTCTATTAGGTATTCGCTGGGACGGTTTTGTCCCCTTGTGGGGGGGGGGGGGGTCTCCGGGGGGGGGGGGGATTACATTTACATGTCCATGGCGCGGTGGGGGGTCTTTGTGCGGCCCGCTTGTAACTGTTGAGAATGACTTGTAGGGAGTGTGCTCTCGTCCATCCCTTTTGTACGGACCACAGTGTAAACTCCTAGAGTCCTCCATGGCTTTGTGCCCATCCCCCCCCCCACCCCCTCACCTCAACCCACACCCCCCCCCCCCCCCCCCACAAACTCATGTTCTCCAACCCGAGCAATTAGTCCGTCATCTCAAAGCAATCATATTCGAGTTATATGACTGTCTGTCTGTCTGTCTGTCTGTCTGTCTGTCGGGTACAAAAATAAACTGGAAATGTAAAAACCCACTCATGTCCATATCCAGGCGTACTGCTGCTGCTGTTGGAGCAGAGATGATGATGATGCAAGCATGAGGACGGATCATAGGACGGAAAATATGACTTGAATATTGTTCATTCATTCAGCACAGCCAGGCATCCCAAAACAGGTCTACCTCCATTCCTGTATGCATGCGGCGTGGTGCACCATGATGGGACATATAGACATTGCGTAGTATAGGTCAACTGCAAATCGTGTCTTGCGTGGTCCTTGTGATTTTTGTCATCATGGCGTAAGTTCTGGCATTAACCCGCAGGGCCGGGGCTTCACGGAGACACACACGGGTGCCACGAATGAACATGAACACAGAATAATGGAGGAATTATCCCCCCGCGGACGGACGACGGGACTGTGTCACCGTGACATTAAACAGAAAAAGCCGCACCACTTAACCTCTGACTATAAAGCAACCAATTCCATTTACAATTTCAATCACACAGGGGGGGGGGAGTATATGCCACCATCCATCGCCATTTCGTGGTACGGTTAAATGACGTCATCACTTTAAAGCTATTACCAGAGCATTTACGACAGAATAAAAGCGTAAAAAAACACCCCACAAGCATCGCTCTCCGAGGTGCTGAAACGGCAGTGGACCCATCGGGAGTGACCATGGGGCTACCTCGTGAGTTGACCTACATTTACAATACATGGGGGTGACGCGCCGCACCTCGCTAACACACACGGACAACGGTCAACATAACACACACACACACACACACACACACACACACACACACACACACACACACACACACACACACCACACACACACACACACACACACACACACACACACACACACACACACGCGCAACGCACACACACACACACACACACACACACACACACACACACACACACACACACACACACACACACGCATGCTCATAACAATGCACATTTGCAAGGATAATAAACGACTTTTTTATTTTTATCACATGTCAACACAAAACGCACCACATCAAAAAGCCATCGGTTGACCAAAACATGTTTGTATGAAATAAAAATAATAATATTATTATTTTTTTTTTTTTTACTTTGCTGTAGGCTTTCCTCAATAATGTTTGTGGAACCCCCCCCCCCCCATTCAACCCCCCAACCTCATGCCCTGCAGCCATTCCTAAATGGAGATTTAATAGAATAGCGCCATAATTACCGAGCAATTGCAATCACTCCCTTTAGTAAATCCTGGTATAGCAAAAAAATAAAAAAGATCCACATTGTTCCACGTAGTTCTTCAAGCCATTGTGCGAAAAGCGCGCAGACAGGACGAGGGTCATTTGCGCACCGAGATTAGAATGCAAAGCGCCTCCAGAAGATGCGCTAATGCTTGACCTTTCAGGATAATTATTTCACCGGCAAATAGACCCAGCAATTCAGCCCTAACCACCAAGTATTTGAACCAGCAACACGATAATAACGGTATACGACTCGTATTGTGGTGGTGTTTTGTGGCTTTACTAAAAGCGCAATTTAATGGGAGGGTGGTGTACTTTGTCTTCATTTTAGGACAACTGAAAATAGGTTTGCGCTGCAAAGTGGTTGTTTATGAAATATTGTGCGCGCAATATATATATATATATATATATGCTTGTAAGCGGTTTTCATTTGCCTAGGTTTGTTTTTCTAAGTGACAGGCGAGCGATTGCCTACAATTCACAGCGTTTCTCATCGCCGCCACAAATTAAGACCAACGCAGTGCAAATGATTGCTTGCTCGTCCATGTGTACACAACACGCCATCATGAATCTTTGAATGAATGAATGAATATTTACTTTCGTTTTTTATAAGGCAAATGTATAATGCCTATACTGTTGTGATTGTATGAGTGTATGACTGACTCTGTACTCCAGACAGAGTCAGCTGTGAAATGTGTAATGTAAGGACAGATATTTCATTAGAAAAATGCGACTTTCTCATTGCTCCAATAATAGCAGCATCAGCCAATAATCACATGGGACAAGGCTTGGACGTTTGAAGCTTGAGTGACAGATCAAGACAAAGCATGCAGTGACTAAGCAAGAGAATACAACGAAATGCAATACAAACCATTCATTTTACAATCAACCTATTAATACATTTCCTTTTATTGGAATCCCCATACAGGGAGATGGGACAGGAACACACAGAGATTAGCAGCTGCATGCAGGGGAGATCACCGTGACCGCACACAGAGTCTGTTACACACACGCCAATATAGATGCCTCCTAAAATAAATAGGCCTAGGGGTTTGGCCGGTATGAGGCTGAGCAGGTAGCAGCTGAGACACATCCACCAGGTATATGGAACGGTATGGTCCCGGGGGGAGGCCTCGTGGGAGAGGCTTCATCATAGTCTGGTGGACTTGTCCAATCCTCCTCACGTCCTGTAGTGGGGCCACTGAATAGACTACCCCATCTAGACCCCATGGGGGCTCTCTGTACTTGGGGGATGGTGGTATCCCCGGGATCCCAGGGGTCGTGTTGCAGTCTCTTACAGAGTGGTCCTGTTGGTATAGCTGGTAGACTAGCTAGCAGCTAGTATAGACTACTGGTCATGCTATTTAAATGGTTTTGCTGTGCCACCTTCCTCATCTTCGTCTTTGGCACTTGTCGAAAGGCCACCTGAAACAAGGTAGATGTTCCTGACCCACACACAGACTCACCGCCGTCCTCGGAAACCCTGGACTCTGCCCAATGCAAATCAACAGGGACTTGGGGCTCCTGGCCGAAAACATCAAGAGCTGAGGAGACTCACTGATGGATGGGGGTGTTATAGTGGAACACCAACGGTGGGAGGCATTCATCTCCAGCAGGGGTTTTGGTAAGGAGGACGTGTGAGTGAGTGGTTGAAGGGAGTGGTTGGGGTTCTATGGATGACCAGGGCACTCTCCACTCTCTGCCCCTGGTCAGAGGGGAGACGGGTATAGGAACGCCGTATACCTGACGACTACCCACTCCTTCACCAATAGAGCAGCCACTGTGGAGGCTCTTTGGTCCCTGGTACATTTTGAGAAGACATCTGCCATAATCAGGACCTGCTCTTTCCCGTCCCTGGAAGGTTCCAGGGAGGAAAAATAAACACAAGGCCCAATTTGGTTTGGCCTCGAGGCAAGAAGGTGGCCGAGGACATTTGGCCACGGGTGCACCTTTCACACGGTTGGCCCCAGGCTTTGATGTGCTTGGCCATCCCAGGCCAATAGCACCTCTGCCTTAGGAGCTCTGTAGTTGGTTTGATGCCTTATTGGTGCCCATAATTGTCGTGTAGTTGCCGCAGTACCTCCTCCATCAGGCATCCAGGTTTGGGGAGACTTTTCTGCTAATAGTAAGTAATTCTACAAACTCAGGGGTGGCTTTACGCTAGCAGTGGGGGGTTATGCATGACACTACCGTTTTGCACACATGGAAGGCAAAGAGTTGGTCCTATAGCTCTGGGTTTGTTTGGCCTATACCCTGGATGGCTTCAACGTGAACATCCAGCATGGGTACCTCTTGGTGGGCAGACCAGATGCTTTTATGCCCTGCAGAGAGCAGAATCATTCAATCATTCAGTCTTATCAGTTATAGATCAGTCTTATCAGTTATAGATCAGTCTTACCAGTTGGTTCAGTCCACTGTGCAGGGCTGGTGCTAGACTGATCTATACATCATAGATCTACATGGACACTTTCAATGTATGATGTCACCAAGTAACACTTTTACAACTTTAGGGACGGCCTGTAATGGCTAATCACACTTACACCTGGCGGTATAATAGGACCCCTTTAAGATCACACCAGACACCAGCCATGACCCCTTTAAGACCAACAAAAAAACACCATTTGCTTTTCCTTGAAACATACAGAACCATGAAGCCAACATTTTCGCCATCAGGTGGTAGATTAAGGCCTTAAGGCCCTTGGGCACCTCAACCTAAGATATCCTAAACAATACACCTAAAGACACGTCTCTACTCATAATGAAACACTAAAACAATGACATACAATCCGAGATTATTTATAATATAACAATACAGACATAAATCACTAAAAGCCGTTTATTAATGCAAGAATAATAAAACAGGGTTGTCTGACACATTACGCACAACAACAAGAAACCAAGTTCTACCTGCATGCGTATTTATGTTCGCCCTAATTACGATACGGTGGCTTGGTCGGGTCAATAGCACCGGGATTCTACCAGGTCACATAAGCATAGCCTATTTCTATTTGTTGCCTAGCATCACAAGTATTTTACAAATGAACAACACGCTGAATGCTAAACTGTAACATACTGATAACGCATGCATTTCAGTGCGTGTGATGTGGTGATGATCAATATTGGCATTTTGCATTGTGCATTTGTGAATTTCATGGTGGAAATCGCGCAGGTGTTCTGATTAGTTCATGAGTTAGTGAGATGGAGTCAAACGCTAACATCATATATTTAATGTCGTTTTTGGCACCAGTGTCGTGGCTGCGTGTTTGCATGTGTGTGTGTGTGTGTGTGTGTGTGTGTGTGTGTGTGTGTGTGTGTGTGTGTGTGTGTGTGTGTGTGTGTGTGTGTGTGCGTGCGTGCGTAATTGAGCGTGTGTGCGTGCGTGCGTGAACGTAAGCGTGTGTGCGTGTGTGTGTTTGCGTGTGTGTGTGTGTGCGTGTGCGTGTTTGCGCGCGTGTGTGTGTGCGTGTTTGCGCGCGTGTGTGTGTGCGTTTGCGCGCGCGTGTGTGTGTGTGTGTGCGTGTTTGCGCGTGTGTGTGTGTGTGTGTGTGTGTGTGTGTGTGTGTGTGTGTGTGTGTGTGTGTGTGTGTGTGTGTGTGTGTGTGTGTGTGTGTGTGTGTGTGTGTGTGTGTGTGTGTGTGTGTGTGTGTGTGTGTGAGTAGTGGGGGCGGGGGGGGGGGGGTGCGCCTGTCTGTGTTTGGATCCGTCGAGGTGCAGGGGCTGCGGTTAAACAGGGCAATTAAGTGAGAATAGACTTAACGCGAGATGTCACGTCTCTCTGTACAGTACCAGCGGGGGGTCCCATTGGGAGCAAACGAGCCATCACTAACCCCGTTAGAGGGAGAAGGGGAGAAGGGGGCGACATCCCACCGCTCGCCGTGCAGAGGCCCGTGGCAGACTATCACTTTCTCGTTACGATACGCGGGTCTCTTTCATCCCACATTACAGGGCTGTTAGTGTCGTGGACTCCGCTAATTGGGTACCCAGACAGTGCACTGAAACCACGGCCCGTTGAACACTGCAGTAGGGGATGAATAGAGAGGTGTGGGGAAGCAGGGGAAAGTGCTAACGAACAAATATATATATATATATATATATATATAGCTGCGATAAAACAATCTGTCAATTAAAATATGAATGAAATATGCTTTTATTCACGCCGCAATTACTAACCACTAATTCATATTGTCATGATGACCATTAAGAACTATAAAGCCATCACCGTGTCTATCTGAGACATCACAGCATGCAGTGACATGTCTGCATGGCGCTGTCCTCTTTCTCTCCCAGGTGCTGGTTGCCATGTCCTATATACCTCCTCCTCCTCCTCCTCCTCCTCCTCCTCCTCCTCCTCCTCCTCCTCCTCCTCCGACTCAATCCGACTCAATCCGACATGCAGGAAAGAAAAACATTCATTGAATGTGGCTTCACAATACGCAATCAAGACCCCGGAGCTATGGAGGCCGTGGTGGTGGTGGTGGTGGTGGTGGTGGTGATGGCGCTTGACAACTTAATGAGTTCAAGCGACGACAATCACTTTTAGCATGCAGGAAGGACCCGGTCCTTCTGTTTGACCAAGGCGTTTCCGGTGGGGGGGGGGGGGGGGGGGGGTGGTGGGGGTGTGGGGGGGGGGGGGGACGCCCATTTAACTCACGCCCCCCCCTAAAAGAAAACCGTACAACCAGCCAGCAGCACCTAATGACAGCGTGAATGTGGACTATATAGATTAGGGGACCTGTTGAGGCTATAAGCCCGGTGGGCCTGCGTGTTTTGTTTGGGGAAAACGGGAGAGAGGGGTGTGTGTGTGTGTGTGTGTGTGTGTGTGTGTGTGTGTGTGTGTGTGTGTGTGTGTGTGTGTGTGTGTGTGTGTGTGTGTGTGTGTGTGTGTGTGTGTGTGTGTGTGTGTGTGTGTGTGTGGCTGCCCCCCCCCCCCCCCCCCTAATGAAATATGTCATTACGAGGAATTCATGGAACACAAAGCACGGGGCGACAGTCATAAATGGCCCCCACTGCTGTGGGGTAATTACGCAGGGCCCATAGTGGAGGCCCTGGCAGCGGGCCTCGCCGGGGCAGGTGCTGCATGGCGGGTCCATCATGCAAATGGTTCGGCGGGGCTGATGATGGCGCCATAATTAACCGCCACCGCCGTCACGACCGCCACCTCAATTAACAATTAACCAACGCGCCATTCTATCTCCATGAAGCAGCGCGTGTGTATATATAGTTCCCTTAGTAGGCCTTTTTTCTGGCTCTCTTTATAGTTTGTATTCCGGTGGTTAAATTGGGGCCCCATTACGGGTGGTCGTTATATCCGATGGGGTTTGACTCGGTATATTCGGGTGTCATGATGGCGGACGTTGGATTTATAAATGAATCCTTATTGGGGGTAAAAACACGTGTGTTTGCGCGTTTCCCAAACCACCGGTGTAATGCTTTTATATTAAGCTTGACGACTATATGCACCGACAGACAGACAACAACACACGGCATTTACCAGAACAAATGGCCGATGTCAGGGGGTTGATTGGCAGGCAGGCTATTCAATAAAGGGTGGGGGTGGAGGGGTCAGGTGTTGATAGTAATAAACGGCTATTTTGAAATCGGGGGAGAATAAACCACTGAAAGCGAGAATGAATCCCGTCGCTGGGCCGTGTCACAGTCACACACACACACACACACACACACACACACACACACACACACACACACACACACACACACACACACACACACACACACACACACACACACACACACACACACACACACACACACACCACACACACACACACACACACACACACACACACACACACACACACACACACACACACACACACACAGCAGACGGGTGTATATAAGCGTGGGGTTCCTCCTGCAGGCGGACCACATGCGGTGGTTCTGTTCAGCTCCCGGGGTTCTGCTTGTCTAACCCCACCGATGATCCCCCCCCCCTCTCCCCCCCTCTCTCCCCCCTCTCCTCTCCATCCCCTTTGCAGCCGGCGCGCTAAACACTATCCTCCCCACACATTACAGGGGCCAATGATGGCCCACCCACCCTCAACTCATTATGCTCGCTGCCCTCCCGACATGACACACGGGAACAAAAGTAGACATTAAGCAACCTTTATAAACCCCCCCCCCCCCCCCCCCAGCGACGGCAGTCATCAGGAACCCGTTATCTGCTAATGAAAGCAAAGCCATGCGGGGCGGCGATACGCGGGGCTGATCAATAGAGAGAGGAGGGCCGGACAAAGCGAGGGGGGGGGGAATCAATTAGAATCGTTGTTTTGCTTTGAAACCGTCCAGTCTATTTTCATGAATTACGTGTTCATTAAACGTAATTTGACTGGGAAACAACAACAGCGGTCATTTATAGGAGGAGGAGGCGATGATGGACCTTTGCGAGGCCCGACGCGTCGGCTAAGCTGGCTGAATCCCAGCCTCTCCCTCTTTATAGATATATTTATAAAGCGGCTATAATCTTCTGAGTTTAAAGTACGACTCTTTTTTTTTGGAGCAGGTTGCATTTTTTAAGCAAGCTGGGACACGATGATCTCTTGGATAAACCTTCGTCGGCTTATATTCAGGGGAGGGAAAAGGGGGTCTAGCTACCTACCGCATTAATGTGTAAATTGGAATTGCAACCGGTGGTCTCTTTCAGCGAGATCGCCATTCAGACAGTCAGTATTATGAATTCAGACACACACACACACACACACACACACACACACACACACACACACACACACACACACACCACACACACACCACACACACACACACACACACACACACACACACACACACACACACACACACACACACACACACACACACACACACACACAGAAAGACACGTTTTGTTTGTGATAATCGTTTCCACGACGGCTGCTGTCCCCCCCCCCCCCACACACACACACACACACTCCCCAAACAAACAAACTAACTAACAAACAACAACCCCAACACATTACAGCCTTTTGAAACCTGTGTAACATTGAGCTCAGCTTTTTAACATCCACTAACATGTATTAAATGGTCACGTTGTGTGTGTGTGTGTGTGTGGGAGGGACTCGCAGCCGTACGCTGCAGCCGTACGCGTATGCTGCATGAGGCGATGTATATCGCGATATGAGGCGATATATATCGCCTCATATCGCGATATACATCGCCTCATGCAGCATGCACGCCGTATACGTGCATACACGTATACGGCGATGTATATCATGCATATATATGGCGATATATATCATGCATATATAGCATATATAGCATATATAGCATGCATGAGGCGATGTATATCGCCTCATGCATGTATATATGCCTATGCCATATGCACATGCAGCATGCACGTATACGGCTCCGAGTATATAGTCCTATCCTCTTTTTACACAATCGGAGTGGAGCATGTGTGTCCTGCTCGGGCCCCACCGCCGCCCCTTGTCGGTTGCTATAGCATTCTCAAGCACCATTCTGCTAAATCCCGACCCCCACGGCAACCTGCTCCCGCGCACTTGTCATAAATTATCTTCAAGTGAAGCCGCTATAATAAAGCCGCTTCCTGCACCGCGGACCACGAGGTTGGTTCGACCGCAACGAACATCACAGTTAGGAGCAAAGCCGTACAGCCGTGTAGCCGTTTCACGTGTAGCCGTGTCACGTGTAGCCGTTTCACGCTTTTCCCCAACTTCGCTGCCCCATCAATGCATGCAGCCTCCATTTGAATATGCTCACCTCTCTCTCTCTCTCTCTCTCTCTCTCTCTCTCTCTCTCTCTCTCTCTCTCTCTCTCTCTCTCTCTCTCTCTCTCTCTCTCTCTCTCTCTCTCTCTCTCTCTCTCTCTCTCTCTCTCACACACACACACACACACACACACACACACACACACACACACACACACACACACACACACACACACACACACACACACACACACACATCCACTCTGAGGGAGAAGGATAGAGAGAGAGAGAGACCTCTCTCTCTCTCTCTCTCTCTCTCTCTCTCTCTCTCTCTCTCTCTCTCTCTCTCTCTCTCTCTCTCTCTCACACACACACACACACACACACACATCCACTCTGAGGGAGAAGGATAGAGAGAGAGAGTGAGACCTCTCTCTCCCTCTCTCTCTCCCCCTCTCTCTCTCTCTCTCTCTCTCTCTCCTCTCTCTCTCTCCTCTCTCTCTCTCTCTCTCTCTCTCTCTCTCTCTCTCTCTCTCTCTCTCTCCCTCTCTCTATCTCTCTCTCTCCTCTCCCTCTCTCCCCCTCTCGAGTTGGTATACACATACTGTATAGAGGGGGGGGGGGTCTTTGAGGGCATGTGTACACGGTGCACCCATCACACGCTCAGAATTCATCTTCCTGGAGAGCCCGTGTTACGTAATGTAATGGCGGTTTGGCAGCCGCGGGAGAGTCGAGCCGCCGAGGCGCGGGGCCCGATAGGCTAAAACATCTCAAGCCTTCTCCCTCTCTCTCTCTCTCTCTCTCTCTCTCTCCTCTCTCTCTCTCTCTCTCTCTCTCTCTCTCTCTCTCTCTCTCTCTCTCTCTCTCTCTCTCTCTCCCATATCCTACGCACTCGAGTAGAAACATATGTGTCGCGAAGACAACCGACGAGAGCTGTGAATTTTGATTAATTAAACATGCCCTCCCCCCCCCCCCACCACCCGCCCCGACACACACACACACACACACACACACACACACACACACACACACACACACACACACACACACACACACACACACACACACACACACACACACACACACACACACACCACACACACACACACACACACACACACACACACACACACACACACACACACACACACACACACACACACACACACACATACAGCGCTTTAGCGTTTGGAAGTGGACATTTGAATATACACGTCTTTTATTCCATGAGCTTCATCTTGAGCAAATCGAATGCAGATTGAAAATAATTTGTTCACCTCTTGACTTTCTTCTTCTTCTTCTTCTTCTTCTTCTTCTTCTTCTTCTTCTTCTTCTTCTTCTTCTTCTTCTTCTTCTTCTTCTTCTTCTTCTTCTTCTTCTGGTTCTTGTAATTGTTCACGTCGCCGTCGAAATGCAGGCCTCTCCGAGGGGGTATGAAGTATAGATAAATCCTCCACATGATTGTGCGACATGTCATTAGAGAAGAATGGAAGAAATACAAATAACTATTAACACTATTAAATAACATAGCGGATAGACAGCTTTTCTTCAAGTCATTGCTCATTCTCATTGTTGGGTTAAATCGGCAGAAAAATCCCATTTAACGTTTTTGATTGATAACCTATTGCAAATTATACAGGTTCAAATGGAGGCTTCCCACGGCACCCTTAACATGCTAATACAACAATGTTCATATTTAAAAACGATTTTTCATATTTTATTTATTATGAGCAGCCTATCTATACTTAATCATCTTTCTAATAGACATCGACATCTGCAACACAAATCCGCCTGTTTCTCCTAAACCCTATTTCTTTCCTCGAGGTTTCAATCCGTATCCGTACAGGACCGGCGGCTGCATGCTGTGTTTCGGTGGGAAATCAATATAGGTGTGTGTGTGTGTGTGTGTGTGTGTGTGTGTGTGTGTGTGTGTGTGTGTGTGCGTGTGTGCGTGTGTGTGTGTGTGTGTGTGTGTGTGTGTGTGTGTGTGTGTGTGTGTGTGTGTGTGTGTGTGTGTGTGTGTGTGTGTGTGTGTGTGGCCGTGTGTGTGCACGTGTGTGTGCGGCGTGTGTGTGTTGGGGGGGAGGGTGGGGGAGGGATCTGTTCTAATCATTCGTACATTTACCATCACAATCAACAATCAAAGCCAAAACCTGGGTCTTTATTTGCAGGCCTAAACTGCCACAATTTCCCCCACTGTGAAAGGGAGGCTAAATTAGAACGCTTGGTTCCCTGTTAGCGGCTCTTAATAGCCCTGATTTGTGAACTCCTAAATGAGGTTATGTAAATTGATCCTGGATGTAGGCAGGGGGGGTGGGTGGGGGGGGGGTGCCGCAGGTGCCAGGTGCAGCAGCCCTCTGAAGGTGGGGGGGGGGGGGGGGGGCTGGGGGTGGAGAGGGGCGGAGGGGGGTGGGTGGGGGTGTAGGGGAGGGAGGGATGGATGAGGGGGGTAGAGATGGAGGTGGTGGTGGTGGTGGTGGTGGGGGTGGGGGTGGGGGTGGGGGTGGAGGTTTGAGGGGGTGACGGAGGGTGGGGGGGGGGAGAGGGTGGAGAGGGTGGAGATGGAGGTGGTGGTGGTGGTGGTGGGGGTGGTGGTGGGGGTTTGAGGGGGTGGTGGAGGCGGAGGGTGGGGGGGGAGAGGGTGGAGATGGAGGTGGTGGGGGTGGTGGTGGTGGGGGTGGTAGGGGTGGTGGGTAGAGATGGAGGTGGTGGTGGGGGTTTGAGGGGGGGTAGTGGAGGCAGAAGCGACGGGGGGGCGGGGGGGGGCGGTGGAGGGAGGGAGGGGGTGGAGATGGTGGTGGTGGGGGGTTTGGTGGGGCGGCGGAGGCATTGAGGGGGGAGGGGGGTGGAGGTGTGGAGGGGAGGGGGGAGGGGGAGGGAAGGGGGGAGGGGGGTTGCCGGGGTGAATATTTGATGTGGATTTTGCACACAGCCTGCAAGCCTGCAAGGTTGTCACGCTGCTCAGGTACACAGGGAGGCTGAGAGAGAGAGAGAGAGAGAGAGAGAGAGAGAGAGAGAGAGAGAGAGAGAGA
>CM051016.1:7728000-7760500 GCA_027704905.1 Muraenolepis orangiensis | reverse complement strand
ATTGTGGCTGTTCTCCCATCCATCCCCTCCGAGCCCAGAGTTTGACAGACAGTCAGCGTATAATTGAGTGACCGTTCTTTCTCCTGTTTGCTGCTGGAAGCAAACGATGAACAATACAGTGGAGTCCATCGGGAAACCGGAGGCTTTTGTCAGTCAATCAGACCCACGGGTCATTTCTATTGCCCGCCTTAATGGGATAAACTATAGATTTTCAATTGGGTGGGGAAAGGGGAGATATATAAAACCAATTAATGTTGTAATGCTGATATACGCGCTAATATACTTTAGCTACGGTTGTATTTGTATGAGGCTCTACTGTGTAATACGGGGTTTTAACTATATTGGGCACATAAGAAAATTGGGCATTCATTTGAATGATTTTACAAATTGTTTCTGGAAAAGTCTTTCAAGGAAGCTGAAATTCAGACCTAAATGAATGAATACGATTATAATATGTTTTTACATGATATGATATAGATCATTTCAAACGTGTTAGTAAACGACCCGTGTCACACATGTCAATATCGTATACTACCTGTATTATATACAACAACAAACAAAAACATTGTTATATATTTATTATTATTGCAGGTGACGTCAGGGATTGAGCAGATTCAGCCTGTCTGTCGCGCATCTCCACTGCGCACTCCACCCACCCGCCCTTAGATTTCAGCCAATCAGCGAGCAGCGGGTCGGTCGCACGCAGCAGCACATGCGGAAATACAAACGGAGGAGGAGGAGAACAACATGGAGGTCAGTGGAGGCGATGCGGCGGCGGCGGCGAACAAAACAACAACAACAACAACCCACAGCGATGCGGATCATTATAGGAAATGCATTGGCTCCGTTCTGAAGCTGCTCACAGACTTCGGACAAGAGGTGGGTGGGTGGACGGGATGGTGTTGGTTTGCATCGTTCTCTCAATTGCAGATCGATTGTTTACACATGTCACGGTATATGAGTTGCTTGATCAATACTTCATATTAAAGTATTTCCACCCGCTGTTCTTCCTCGTATGTCTCTCCTAGTCTACTCTCTCTCTCTCTCTCTCTCTCTCTCTCTCTCTCTCTCTCTCTCTCTCCTAGTCTAGTCTAGTCTAGTCTAGTCTAGTCTAGTCTAGTCTAGTCTAGTCTAGTCTAGTCTAGTCTAGTCTAGTCTAGTCTAGTCTAGTCTAGTCTAGTCTAGTCTAGTCTTCTCTTCTCTTCTCTCTCTCTCTCTCCCTCCTAGTCTGCTCTCTCTCTCATCCTACATAACACCAGCCACTGAAGCGCTGTACTGTCAACACTGACATGGATGTGATAGTTATATTATTTAATATATATAATATATATACATACTGTATGTATACTGTATGTATATATAATATATATACATACTGTATGTATACTGTATGTGTGTATATATATATATATATATATATATACACACAGTATATATATGTTCATTCACACTTGACTCTGTGTTGTGGGTCTTTTTGTCCAAAGCTTAAGTTAGGTGAAGCGGTTCTGAAAGTGGAGGTCAATCTGGACGCGTTGGATTTCCCGGCCTTTCAGAAGGAGAATGTGTGCAATAGTTTGCAGCAGCATATCTCTAAACTGCAGGTAAATGCATTTTTATATATATATATATATATATATATATAGTTATTGTTATTGTCTAAATATACACAGGCTCCTTACCATATAGCGGCATACCTACTTTATACGTTATTTTATACCTAGTAGACAGTTTTTACATCCTATTTAACCACGGTACGTTGTATATTACCACACACTGTTACTGTCACATTTGCACTCTGGTTTAGATGCCAACTTCTTTTTCACTGTACTGTTCTTGTGCTGCTGAGCAACGACACTACTATTTGAATCTGTATCTCAATGGAATCTTAAACATTCTATTGAGGAAATAGGAAATAGTACAAGAGGAAATCCTCTTGTACTGAAGCCCTAAGTGTTTGTTGTGGCGCTCCAGGCCGTCTCAGAGAGCCTCAAGACGCTGGCGGCGGCTGAGCAGCGCTCTAAGGAGTTGGCGTGGTCTCAGCGCCTCGGGGTGGGGGGGGCGGCCGTCCCCTCAGAGCACAAAGAGGAGACCAGTGCACGCCCCCGCCCCCCCCCCCTCTGTCACGGGGGGCTCGCTAGAGATGACCAGCAGCAGCAGCAGGAGGGAGCGAAGCGCACGTTGATGACCTCAAGGTGCAGATCAAAGCTGGGAAGTCCGAGGTGATGGCATAACCTTTCCATGGTCCTCTCTCTCTCTCTTTCTTTCTTTCTTTCTCTCTCTCTCTCTCTCTCTGTCTCTCTCTCTGTCTCTATCTCTCTGTCTCTCTCTGTCTCCTCCTCTTTGCTTCTCTCTGTCTCTCTCTCTGTTCTCTCTCTCTCTCTCTACCCCTCTCTCTACCTCTCTCTCTCTCTCTCTCTCTCTCTCTCTCTCCTCTCTCTCTCTCTCTCTCTCTCTCTCTCTCTCTCTCTCTCTCTCTCTCTCTCTCTCTCTCTCTCTCTCTCTCTCCTCTCTCTCTCTCTCTCTCTCTCTCTCTCTCTCTCTCTCTCTCTCTCTCTCTCTCTCTCTCTCTCTCTCTCTCTCTCTCTCTCTCTCGCGCCGTCGGGCAAATGAATAATCATAAGTAATTGGCCGCAGAGTATGTCCCCATGAAGAGTAGCAGTAAATCAGAGGACCTGACGGAGATCTGAGGAGTGAGTTTAGCCCAGAATGAGATGAGGGGGCTCTTCATGGACGGTGGCTCTGCAAAACGGACCCCGCTGCTGAAGGGTACTGAGAGAGAGAGAGAGAGAGAGAGAGAGAGAGAGAGAGAGAGAGAGAGAGAGAGAGAGAGAGAGAGAGAGAGAGAGAGAGAGAGAGAGAGAGGAGAGAGAGAGAGAGAGAGAGAGAGAGAGAGAGAGAGAGAGAGAGAGAGAGAGAGAGAGAGAGAGAGAGAGAGAGAGAGAGAGAGAGAGAGAGAGAGAGAGAGAGATGTCCAGGCCCTCCATGGATGATGAAGTGGATGCTCATTACCCTCCGATTGCATGCGGATGAAGGACAAGAGGGCCCCATTCACTGTGTATTTATTTTCGGTAGCCAACCAAACAGCATTTGCGTGCTGTGATTTGGTGATTTGGGTGATGGCAGGCAATCGCAAACTATTTTTGGCTACCTGAAATAATATGCACCCTCGGGCCGCCGTTCGCTGTCTGCCCGCCGTCGTCGTCGTGTGTTTGGGCCGAATCCTCCGCCATTGATTGCCTCCCCCCCCTCTCCCCTCTCCTCCCCTCCCCTCCCTCCCTCCTAACCTCACCTCGTCCTTATCGTTAAACAGGCGGGGGGGAAAAGAGAGAGGAGGGGAGTCGAATCGACGTTCCATCAGCGGTTCATTAACCCCTCCAGCGAATGTGTCATTACTCACCAATGTCTCTCTCTCTCTCTCTCTCTCTCTCTCTCTCTCTCTCTCTCTCTCTCTCTCTCTCTCTCTCTCTCTCTCTCTCTCTCTCTCTCTCTCTCTCTCTCTCTCTCTCTCTCTCTCTCTCTCCTCTGCCCCCCCCCCCCCTCCCCCTTTCCCTTCCAGATTGACCGGAGGATTTTTGCATTTATGGAGCGCAAGCAGAGGGAGATCAATGAAAACAACGTCCGGGAGTTTTGCAACGTGATCGACTGCAATCAGGGTGAGAAGGATGGTTCTTTGGGCGAGGGAGGGAGTGTGTGTGGGTGGCTGGCTGGTGGTTATGGGATGGTGGAGGTGGCGGGGCGGGGGGGTGTTGGGGGAGTGGGTGGTGGTGGTGGCACACAGGGGGTTGGGGTGTGGGGGGATAGCGGTCACCCTGCCAGCAGATTGCCAATGTTTGGGAGAGTGCTGATTTCCAGAGGCGAGAGGTCAGGCTGAACCTCTCTCTCTGTAGAGCGCCGTTGAAGTAGCTAACGTACTCTGGTCTCCAAATCTAAAAGAGGGAGAGCTTAGTCCCGGGCGGCCGGGAGACATCTGTGGGTGGAGGGGCCATTTTTCTTGTCTTTCGTTCTTAAAAAATAAATAAATAAATAAATGCAAATCACGATGTGAACCGAGGACGCCGAGGAAAATACTCCCAAATGCGTCCAGTTACCGGGTGGTTTTTGTTTTGTTTTTTCAAGAACGCTGCTGCAGTGTTATTGTGGGGTTTTATGTGCTGTGTGGAGGTGTGTATGGAAAAAATAGTGTGTGTGAGCTCGCTCGTGTGTGTGTGTGTGTGTGTGTGTGTGTGTGTGTCCTTCTTAAGTGAATTGCCCCCTTTTGTGTTGGCCACAGAAAACAGCTGTGCCAGAACAGATGCCGTATTCACCCCCTACCCGGGATTCAAAAGCCACGTGAAGGGTAAGTAAAGGTCCACCACCACCACCACCACCACCCCCCTCCTCTATTCAATCCCCTGATGTAACGCCTCTGTGTAGGACCACGGTCAGCCTACAGTCATACAGCTGTGGCTAGTGGAAAGAATTGGTATGTCGCCTCATCATAATCAGGGAGAGGAATAATGTTCACAAACATGGTTTAGATTTAGATTTAATTTAAAAAAAAAAAAAAAATGTATACATGACTTTCTTAACATTAAACCGACACACGTTGTTACACACGCTGTTACACACGCTGTTACACACGTTGTTACACACGCTGTTACACACGCTGTTACACACGCTGTTACACACGTTGTTACACACGTTGTTACACACGCTGTTACACGCGTTGTTACACACGCTGTTACACACGTTGTTACACACGCTGTTACACACGCTGTTACACACGTTGTTACACACGTTGTTACACACGTTGTTACACACGCTGTTACACACGTTGTTACACACGCTGTTACACACGCTGTTACACACGCTGTTACACACGTTGTTACACACGTTGTTACACACGCTGTTACACACGCTGTTACACACGTTGTTACACACGTTGTTACACACGCTGTTACACACGTTGTTACACACGCTGTTACACACGCTGTTACACACGCTGTTACACACGTTGTTACACACGCTGTTACACACGTTGTTACACACGCTGTTACACACGCTGTTACACACGTTATTACACACGTTGTTACACATTTACATTTAGGGCATTTGGCAGACGCTTTTATCCAAAGCGACTTACAAGGAGCACATTTGCTGAAGCAGACAATAGCATAACACTGAGGTACGCCAACATAACAATAGAGCAGTTCACAAGTATTCATATTAACAAGATGAATAACACAATTTCATACTGCCAGGTCACCTGCTTAAGTAGCTGTTGTTACACATGTTGTTACACATGTTGATACATATGTTGTTACACACGTTGTTACACATGTTGTTACACATGTTGTTACATATGTTGTTACACACGTTGTTACACACGTTGTTACACACGTTGTTACACACGTTGTTACACACGCTGTTACACATGTTGTTACACACGCTGTTACACACGCTGTTACACATGTTGTTATACATGTTGTTACACATGTTGTTACACATGTTGTTACACATGTTGTTACACACGCTGTTACACACGTTATTACACACACTGTTACACATGTTGTTACACATGTTGTTACACACGCTGTTACACACGTTGTTAGACACGTTGTTAGTCATGTTGTTACCTATAGTTATGTGTGTGGTGTGGTGTGGTTGTGTGTGTGGATATGTATGTGTATATATATTATAGATATAGATTATATAGGGTATGTGTATATATATATATAGGTATGTGTGTGTATTATATATATATTATATATATATGGTAATGTGTGTGTGTATATATTATATATATATATATATAGTGTTGGTGTGTGTGCCGTGTGTATATATATACACACGGCACACACACCAACTCTATATATATATATATATATATATATCACACACACATTACCATATATATTTAATATATATATAATACACACACATACCTATATATATATATACACATACCCTATATAATCTATATCTATAATATATATACACATACATATCCACACACACAACCACACCACACCACACACATTACTATAGGTAACAACATGACTAACAACGTGTCTAACAACGTGTGTAACAGCGTGTGTAACAACATGTGTAACAACATGTGTAACAGTGTGTGTAATAACGTGTGTAACAGCGTGTGTAACAACATGTGTAACAACATGTGTAACAACATGTGTAACAACATGTATAACAACATGTGTAACAGCGTGTGTAACAGCGTGTGTAACAACATGTGTAACAGCGTGTGTAACAACGTGTGTAACAACGTGTGTAACAACGTGTGTAACAACGTGTGTAACAACATATGTAACAACATGTGTAACAACATGTGTAACAACGTGTGTAACAACATATGTATCAACATGTGTAACAACATGTGTAACAACAGCTACTTAAGCAGGTGACCTGGCAGTATGAAATTGTGTTATTCATCTTGTTAATATGAATACTTGTGAACTGCTCTATTGTTATGTTGGCGTACCTCAGTGTTATGCTATTGTCTGCTTCAGCAAATGTGCTCCTTGTAAGTCGCTTTGGATAAAAGCGTCTGCCAAATGCCCTAAATGTAAATGTGTAACAACGTGTGTAATAACGTGTGTAACAGCGTGTGTAACAGCGTGTGTAACAACGTGTGTAACAGCGTGTGTAACAACGTGTGTAACAGCGTGTGTAACAGCGTGTGTAACAGCGTGTGTAACAACGTGTGTAACAGCGTGTGTAACAACGTGTGTAACAACGTGTGTAACAGCGTGTGTAACAGCGTGTGTAACAACGTGTGTAACAACGTGTGTAACAGCGTGTGTAACAGCGTGTGTAACAGCGTGTGTAACAACGTGTGTAACAGCGTGTGTAACAACGTGTGTAACAACGTGTGTAACAACGTGTGTAACAGCGTGTGTAACAGCGTGTGTAACAACGTGTGTAACAGCGTGTGTAACAACGCGTGTAACAGCGTGTGTAACAACGTGTGTAACAACGTGTGTAACAGCGTGTGTAACAGCGTGTGTAACAGCGTGTGTAACAACGTGTGTAACAGCGTGTGTAACAGCGTGTGTAACAACGTGTGTCGGTTTAATGTTAAGAAAGTCATGTATACATTTTTTTTTTTTTTTTAATTAAATCTAAATCTAAACCATGTTTGTGAACATTATTCCTCTCCCTGATTATGATGAGGCGACATACCAATTCTTTCCACTAGCCACAGCTGTATGACTGTAGGCTGACCGTGGTCCTACACAGAGGCGTTACATCAGGGGATTGAATAGAGGAGGGGGGTGGTGGTGGTGGTGGTGGACCTTTACTTACCCTTCACGTGGCTTTTGAATCCCGGGTAGGGGGTGAATACGGCATCTGTTCTGGCACAGCTGTTTTCTGTGGCCAACACAAAAGGGGGCAATTCACTTAAGAAGGACACACACACACACACACACACACACACACACACGAGCGAGCTCACACACACTATTTTTTCCATACACACCTCCACACAGCACATAAAACCCCACAATAACACTGCAGCAGCGTTCTTGAAAAAACAAAACAAAAACCACCCGGTAACTGGACGCATTTGGGAGTATTTTCCTCGGCGTCCTCGGTTCACATCGTGATTTGCATTTATTTATTTATTTATTTTTTAAGAACGAAAGACAAGAAAAATGGCCCCTCCACCCACAGATGTCTCCCGGCCGCCCGGGACTAAGCTCTCCCTCTTTTAGATTTGGAGACCAGAGTACGTTAGCTACTTCAACGGCGCTCTACAGAGAGAGAGGTTCAGCCTGACCTCTCGCCTCTGGAAATCAGCACTCTCCCAAACATTGGCAATCTGCTGGCAGGGTGACCGCTATCCCCCCACACCCCAACCCCCTGTGTGCCACCACCACCACCCACTCCCCCAACACCCCCCCGCCCCGCCACCTCCACCATCCCATAACCACCAGCCAGCCACCCACCCACACACACTCCCTCCCTCGCCCAAAGAACCATCCTTCTCACCCTGATTGCAGTCGATCACGTTGCAAAACTCCCGGACGTTGTTTTCATTGATCTCCCTCTGCTTGCGCTCCATAAATGCAAAAATCCTCCGGTCAATCTGGAAGGGAAAGGGGGAGGGGGGGGGGGGGCAGAGGAGAGAGAGAGAGAGAGAGAGAGAGAGAGAGAGAGAGAGAGAGAGAGAGAGAGAGAGAGAGAGAGAGAGAGAGAGAGAGAGAGAGAGAGAGAGAGAGAGAGAGAGAGAGAGAGAGAGACATTGGTGAGTAATGACACATTCGCTGGAGGGGTTAATGAACCGCTGATGGAACGTCGATTCGACTCCCCTCCTCTCTCTTTTCCCCCCCGCCTGTTTAACGATAAGGACGAGGTGAGGTTAGGAGGGAGGGAGGGGAGGGGAGGAGAGGGGAGAGGGGGGGGAGGCAATCAATGGCGGAGGATTCGGCCCAAACACACGACGACGACGGCGGGCAGACAGCGAACGGCGGCCCGAGGGTGCATATTATTTCAGGTAGCCAAAAATAGTTTGCGATTGCCTGCCATCACCCAAATCACCAAATCACAGCACGCAAATGCTGTTTGGTTGGCTACCGAAAATAAATACACAGTGAATGGGGCCCTCTTGTCCTTCATCCGCATGCAATCGGAGGGTAATGAGCATCCACTTCATCATCCATGGAGGGCCTGGACATCTCTCTCTCTCTCTCTCTCTCTCTCTCTCTCTCTCTCTCTCTCTCTCTCTCTCTCTCTCTCTCTCTCTCTCTCTCTCTCTCTCTCTCTCTCTCTCTCTCTCTCTCTCTCTCTCTCTCTCTCTCTCTCTCTCTCCTCTCTCTCTCTCTCTCTCTCTCTCTCTCTCTCTCTCTCTCTCTCTCTCTCTCTCTCTCTCTCTCAGTACCCTTCAGCAGCGGGGTCCGTTTTGCAGAGCCACCGTCCATGAAGAGCCCCCTCATCTCATTCTGGGCTAAACTCACTCCTCAGATCTCCGTCAGGTCCTCTGATTTACTGCTACTCTTCATGGGGACATACTCTGCGGCCAATTACTTATGATTATTCATTTGCCCGACGGCGCGAGAGAGAGAGAGAGAGAGAGAGAGAGAGAGAGAGAGAGAGAGAGAGAGAGAGAGAGAGAGAGAGAGAGAGAGAGAGAGAGAGAGAGAGAGAGAGAGAGAGAGAGAGAGAGAGAGAGAGAGAGAGAGAGAGAGAGAGAGAGAGAGAGAGAGAGAGGAGAGAGAGAGAGAGAGAGAGAGAGAGAGAGAGGTAGAGAGAGGGTAGAGAGAGAGAGAGAGAACAGAGAGAGAGAACAGAGAGAAGCAACGAGGATGGAGACAGAAAGAGACAGAGAGATAGAGACAGAGACGAGAGAGAGAGAGAGAGAGAGAGAAAGAAAGAAAGAAAGAAAGAAGAGAGAGAGAGAGGACCATGGAAAGGTTATGCCATCACCTCGGACTTCCCAGCTTTGATCTGCACCTTGAGGTCATCAACGTGCGCTTCGCTCCCTCCTGCTGCTGCTGCTGGTCATCTCTAGCGAGCCCCCCGTGACAGAGGGGGGGGGGGCGGGGGCGTGCACTGGTCTCCTCTTTGTGCTCTGAGGGGACGGCCGCCCCCCCCACCCCGAGGCGCTGAGACCACGCCAACTCCTTAGAGCGCTGCTCAGCCGCCGCCAGCGTCTTGAGGCTCTCTGAGACGGCCTGGAGCGCCACAACAAACACTTAGGGCTTCAGTACAAGAGGATTTCCTCTTGTACTATTTCCTATTTCCTCAATAGAATGTTTAAGATTCCATTGAGATACAGATTCAAATAGTAGTGTCGTTGCTCAGCAGCACAAGAACAGTACAGTGAAAAAGAAGTTGGCATCTAAACCAGAGTGCAAATGTGACAGTAACAGTGTGTGGTAATATACAACGTACCGTGGTTAAATAGGATGTAAAAACTGTCTACTAGGTATAAAATAACGTATAAAGTAGGTATGCCGCTATATGGTAAGGAGCCTGTGTATATTTAGACAATAACAATAACTATATATATATATATATATATATATATAAAAATGCATTTACCTGCAGTTTAGAGATATGCTGCTGCAAACTATTGCACACATTCTCCTTCTGAAAGGCCGGGAAATCCAACGCGTCCAGATTGACCTCCACTTTCAGAACCGCTTCACCTAACTTAAGCTTTGGACAAAAAGACCCACAACACAGAGTCAAGTGTGAATGAACATATATATACTGTGTGTATATATATATATATATATATATATACACACATACAGTATACATACAGTATGTATATATATTATATATACATACAGTATACATACAGTATGTATATATATTATATATATTAAATAATATAACTATCACATCCATGTCAGTGTTGACAGTACAGCGCTTCAGTGGCTGGTGTTATGTAGGATGAGAGAGAGAGCAGACTAGGAGGGAGAGAGAGAGAGAGAAGAGAAGAGAAGACTAGACTAGACTAGACTAGACTAGACTAGACTAGACTAGACTAGACTAGACTAGACTAGACTAGACTAGACTAGACTAGACTAGACTAGACTAGACTAGACTAGGAGAGAGAGAGAGAGAGAGAGAGAGAGAGAGAGAGAGAGAGAGAGAGAGTAGACTAGGAGAGACATACGAGGAAGAACAGCGGGTGGAAATACTTTAATATGAAGTATTGATCAAGCAACTCATATACCGTGACATGTGTAAACAATCGATCTGCAATTGAGAGAACGATGCAAACCAACACCATCCCGTCCACCCACCCACCTCTTGTCCGAAGTCTGTGAGCAGCTTCAGAACGGAGCCAATGCATTTCCTATAATGATCCGCATCGCTGTGGGTTGTTGTTGTTGTTGTTTTGTTCGCCGCCGCCGCCGCATCGCCTCCACTGACCTCCATGTTGTTCTCCTCCTCCTCCGTTTGTATTTCCGCATGTGCTGCTGCGTGCGACCGACCCGCTGCTCGCTGATTGGCTGAAATCTAAGGGCGGGTGGGTGGAGTGCGCAGTGGAGATGCGCGACAGACAGGCTGAATCTGCTCAATCCCTGACGTCACCTGCAATAATAATAAATATATAACAATGTTTTTGTTTGTTGTTGTATATAATACAGGTAGTATACGATATTGACATGTGTGACACGGGTCGTTTACTAACACGTTTGAAATGATCTATATCATATCATGTAAAAACATATTATAATCGTATTCATTCATTTAGGTCTGAATTTCAGCTTCCTTGAAAGACTTTTCCAGAAACAATTTGTAAAATCATTCAAATGAATGCCCAATTTTCTTATGTGCCCAATATAGTTAAAACCCCGTATTACACAGTAGAGCCTCATACAAATACAACCGTAGCTAAAGTATATTAGCGCGTATATCAGCATTACAACATTAATTGGTTTTATATATCTCCCCTTTCCCCACCCAATTGAAAATCTATAGTTTATCCCATTAAGGCGGGCAATAGAAATGACCCGTGGGTCTGATTGACTGACAAAAGCCTCCGGTTTCCCGATGGACTCCACTGTATTGTTCATCGTTTGCTTCCAGCAGCAAACAGGAGAAAGAACGGTCACTCAATTATACGCTGACTGTCTGTCAAACTCTGGGCTCGGAGGGGATGGATGGGAGAACAGCCACAATGGCGTATTGCTCTGTGCTGAGAGACTGTGGGAAAATCTCCCTCCTCCATTCAGCCATTTTTCCTCGCTTTTCATATAATGAGGAGAGAGAGAGAGAGAGAGAGAGAGAGAGAGAGAGAGAGAGAGAGAGAGAGAGAGAGAGAGAGAGAGAGAGAGAGAGAGAGAGAGAGAGAGAGAGGAGAGAGAGAGAGAGGAGAGAGAGAGAGAGAGAGAGAGAGAGAGACTGATGAAGGCAACAACAGCAAAAGAACAGTTACAGGCAGAGAGAGAGAGAGAGAGAGAGAGAGAGAGAGAGAGAGAGAGAGAGAGAGAGAGAGAGAGAGAGAGAGAGAGAGAGAGAGAGAGAGAGAGAGAGAGAGAGAGAGAGAGAGAGAGAGAGAGAGAGAGAGAGAGAGAGAGAAAGAAGAGAGGGGGGGAGAATACAAGAGAAAGAGAGAGAGAGAGAGAGAGAGAGAGAGAGAGAGAGAGAGAGAGAGAGAGAGAGAGAGAGAGAGAGAGAGAGAGAGAGAGAGAGAGAGAGAGAGAGAGAGAGAGAGGAGAGAGAGAGAGAGAGGGGGGGAGAATACAAGAGAAAGAGAGAGAGAGAGAGAGGAGAGAGAGAGAGAGAGAGAGAGAGAGAGAGAGAGAGAGAGAGAGGGGGGGGGACCACTTAGGGCTGAACTCCATAATACTCACTCGAAGGGTTAATCATT
Organism: Muraenolepis orangiensis; assembly: GCA_027704905.1. NCBI lineage: Eukaryota > Metazoa > Chordata > Actinopteri > Gadiformes > Muraenolepididae > Muraenolepis > Muraenolepis orangiensis. The sequence continues at coordinate 7,748,172 of CM051016.1, read as the reverse complement.
TTCGGAAGACAAGCCTTTCAGTTGAATTAATTTCTGGGGTGATATTCAGTTCCTCCCTAGACAGGAAGGGAGCTGTAACACTTGACACGGTTTGATACAGGGTGGGGGGGGGGGACTGTTTGTCTCCTGTGTTCCCACACAGAAAGACACTTAGCTGGGGGGCTTAGCTGCTGTTTTTCTTATTTTTATTATTAAAAAGGTGTTTTTGGTCTATTTTTGATTTGATTTAAGTGGGAATGTGTGCAGGGCGACATAGTGCCATTGGCATGGTGTGTGTGGTGTTTGGTCAACAACAAATAAATAAATAAACCTTTAAACGCTTTAAAAAAAGAAGATAGCTAAGGATAAGCTGTACCGAATACAGCTTGTACCGATTTAAAAACCCACTGCTGTTTTGAATGGGGATTAATAATATATATATAACTGGCAGGGTTAATGTTAAAACTGCAGGACCATGTTGAGAGAGAGAGAGAGAGAGAGAGAGAGAGAGAGAGAGAGAGAGAGAGAGAGAGAGAGAGAGAGAGAGAGAGAGAGAGAGAGAGAGAGAGAGAGAGAGAGAGAGAGAGAGAGAGAGAGAGAGAGACAAGCAGAGACAAAGACAGAGACAGAGACAGACAGACAGAGAGAGACAGAGAGATAAAGATAGAGACAAAGCCATGAGATACAAAGACAGACAGAGACAGACAGACAGAGACAGAAAGACAGACAGAGACACAGACAGCGAGAGGGAAAGAGGTACAGAGAGAGACAGAGACAGACAGACACACAGAGACAGAGAGAGAGACAGAGAGATAAAGATAGAGACAGAGCCATGAGAGACAAAGACAGCGATGGAGACAGACAGACAGACAGAGAGTTAGAGAGAGAGGAGAGAGAGAGAGAGAGAGAGAGAGAGAGAGAGAGAGAGAGAGAGAGAGAGAGAGAGAGAGAGAGAGAGAGAGAGAGAGAGAGAGAGATCTAGAAGAGTGACCTTGGGTTCCATCCCCAATTGTTGCATCTTTGAGCAAGATATTTGAATTAGAATATTGATTATAACTGATCCTTTAATGACATCCATCTGCAATCCATTAAACGGTATTGAATTGTAATGAACAAACGTGTGAATTTCCCCCACACCCGCTCTACTCTATGTTTTTACTTTTTACTTGGTTTCTTTACGTTTTTATTTTTATTCTTTTGCTACTCAAACCACCCCCCCCCCCCCCCTAAGTACCAATCAAATCCCATCCATTAGAGCAATTAGTGTTTTTATCCATTTCTCGCTCACACAGTAAGAGGCTAACAACACAACATAGGTTCTGAGTGAATGCCTTCATTAATTCCATTGCATTGCACATACAGGCCTCTGCTGGAGAGCTAGTCACCTGCCACCTCTTTACAATAACAACACAACCGTGCATGTATGTATACTATAGTATACACAGGTACATTAGTTTAGATGAGATGAGATCCAAATACGGTTAAGAATCTGCTATCACAAAGGGAGAAATACTGAAATACTATCACTAATTAAGTGTTTGTCAAGAACACCCCTGGATAACTCAACTGTAATGTCAGCATAAACTGTCACTTGTGTCAAATTATTGACACAAGTAAAAAAACAGCATGTGAAAATACAAGAAGCTCAATCATCCTCGTTGTTAACTTGAACCCAACTTAAAGTGTCACTTTAAATGCATGCTTTAAATCCCCTCTCTCTCTCTCTCTCTCTCTCTCTCTCTCTCTCTCTCTCTCTCTCTCTCTCTCTCTCTCTCTCTCTCTCTCTCTCTCTCTCTCTCTCTCTCTCAGCCTCCCTGTGTACCTGAGCAGCGTGACAACCTTGCAGGCTTGCAGGCTGTGTGCAAAATCCACATCAAATATTCACCCCGGCAACCCCCCTCCCCCCTTCCCTCCCCCTCCCCCCTCCCCTCCACACCTCCACCCCCCTCCCCCCTCAATGCCTCCGCCGCCCCACCAAACCCCCCACCACCACCATCTCCACCCCCTCCCTCCCTCCACCGCCCCCCCCCGCCCCCCCGTCGCTTCTGCCTCCACTACCCCCCCTCAAACCCCCACCACCACCTCCATCTCTACCCACCACCCCTACCACCCCACCACCACCACCCCCACCACCTCCATCTCCACCCTCTCCCCCCCCACCCTCCGCCTCCACCACCCCCTCAAACCCCCACCACCACCCCCACCACCACCACCACCACCTCCATCTCCACCCTCTCCACCCTCTCCCCCCCCCCACCCTCCGTCACCCCCTCAAACCCCACCCCCACCCCCACCCCCACCCCCCCCACCACCACCACCACCACCACCTCCATCTCTACCCCCCTCATCCATCCCTCCCTCCCCTACACCCCCACCCACCCCCCTCCGCCCCTCTCCACCCCCAGCCCCCCCCCCCCCCCCCCACCTTCAGAGGGCTGCTGCACCTGGCACCTGCGGCACCCCCCCCCCACCCACCCCCCCTGCCTACATCCAGGATCAATTTACATAACCTCATTTAGGAGTTCACAAATCAGGGCTATTAAGAGCCGCTAACAGGGAACCAAGCGTTCTAATTTAGCCTCCCTTTCACAGTGGGGGAAATTGTGGCAGTTTAGGCCTGCAAATAAAGACCCAGGTTTTGGCTTTGATTGTTGATTGTGATGGTAAATGTACGAATGATTAGAACAGATCCCTCCCCCACCCTCCCCCCCAACACACACACGCCGCACACACACGTGCACACACACGGCCACACACACACACACACACACACACACACACACACACACACACACACACACACACACACACACACACACACACACACGCACACACGCACACACGCACACACACACACACACACACACACACACACACACACACACACACACACACACCTATATTGATTTCCCACCGAAACACAGCATGCAGCCGCCGGTCCTGTACGGATACGGATTGAAACCTCGAGGAAAGAAATAGGGTTTAGGAGAAACAGGCGGATTTGTGTTGCAGATGTCGATGTCTATTAGAAAGATGATTAAGTATAGATAGGCTGCTCATAATAAATAAAATATGAAAAATCGTTTTTAAATATGAACATTGTTGTATTAGCATGTTAAGGGTGCCGTGGGAAGCCTCCATTTGAACCTGTATAATTTGCAATAGGTTATCAATCAAAAACGTTAAATGGGATTTTTCTGCCGATTTAACCCAACAATGAGAATGAGCAATGACTTGAAGAAAAGCTGTCTATCCGCTATGTTATTTAATAGTGTTAATAGTTATTTGTATTTCTTCCATTCTTCTCTAATGACATGTCGCACAATCATGTGGAGGATTTATCTATACTTCATACCCCCTCGGAGAGGCCTGCATTTCGACGGCGACGTGAACAATTACAAGAACCAGAAGAAGAAGAAGAAGAAGAAGAAGAAGAAGAAGAAGAAGAAGAAGAAGAAGAAGAAGAAGAAGAAGAAGAAGAAGAAGAAGAAGAAGAAGAAAGTCAAGAGGTGAACAAATTATTTTCAATCTGCATTCGATTTGCTCAAGATGAAGCTCATGGAATAAAAGACGTGTATATTCAAATGTCCACTTCCAAACGCTAAAGCGCTGTATGTGTGTGTGTGTGTGTGTGTGTGTGTGTGTGTGTGTGTGTGTGTGTGTGTGTGTGTGTGTGTGTGTGTGTGTGTGTGGTGTGTGTGTGTGTGTGTGTGTGTGTGTGTGTGTGTGTGTGTGTGTGTGTGTGTGTGTGTGTGTGTGTGTGTGTGTGTGTGTGTGTGTGTGTGTGTGTGTGTGTGTCGGGGCGGGTGGTGGGGGGGGGGGGAGGGCATGTTTAATTAATCAAAATTCACAGCTCTCGTCGGTTGTCTTCGCGACACATATGTTTCTACTCGAGTGCGTAGGATATGGGAGAGAGAGAGAGAGAGAGAGAGAGAGAGAGAGAGAGAGAGAGAGAGAGAGAGAGAGAGAGAGAGGAGAGAGAGAGAGAGAGAGAGAGAGAGAGGGAGAAGGCTTGAGATGTTTTAGCCTATCGGGCCCCGCGCCTCGGCGGCTCGACTCTCCCGCGGCTGCCAAACCGCCATTACATTACGTAACACGGGCTCTCCAGGAAGATGAATTCTGAGCGTGTGATGGGTGCACCGTGTACACATGCCCTCAAAGACCCCCCCCCCCTCTATACAGTATGTGTATACCAACTCGAGAGGGGGAGAGAGGGAGAGAGAGAGAGAGATAGAGAGAGGGAGAGAGAGAGAGAGAGAGAGAGAGAGAGAGAGAGAGAGAGAGAGAGAGAGGAGAGAGAGAGAGGAGAGAGAGAGAGAGAGAGAGAGAGAGGGGGAGAGAGAGAGGGAGAGAGAGGTCTCACTCTCTCTCTCTATCCTTCTCCCTCAGAGTGGATGTGTGTGTGTGTGTGTGTGTGTGTGAGAGAGAGAGAGAGAGAGAGAGAGAGAGAGAGAGAGAGAGAGAGAGAGAGAGAGAGAGAGAGAGAGAGGTCTCTCTCTCTCTCTATCCTTCTCCCTCAGAGTGGATGTGTGTGTGTGTGTGTGTGTGTGTGTGTGTGTGTGTGTGTGTGTGTGTGTGTGTGTGTGTGTGTGTGTGTGTGTGTGTGTGTGTGTGAGAGAGAGAGAGAGAGAGAGAGAGAGAGAGAGAGAGAGAGAGAGAGAGAGAGAGAGAGAGAGAGAGAGAGAGAGAGAGAGAGAGAGAGAGAGAGAGAGAGAGAGAGAGAGAGAGGTGAGCATATTCAAATGGAGGCTGCATGCATTGATGGGGCAGCGAAGTTGGGGAAAAGCGTGAAACGGCTACACGTGACACGGCTACACGTGAAACGGCTACACGGCTGTACGGCTTTGCTCCTAACTGTGATGTTCGTTGCGGTCGAACCAACCTCGTGGTCCGCGGTGCAGGAAGCGGCTTTATTATAGCGGCTTCACTTGAAGATAATTTATGACAAGTGCGCGGGAGCAGGTTGCCGTGGGGGTCGGGATTTAGCAGAATGGTGCTTGAGAATGCTATAGCAACCGACAAGGGGCGGCGGTGGGGCCCGAGCAGGACACACATGCTCCACTCCGATTGTGTAAAAAGAGGATAGGACTATATACTCGGAGCCGTATACGTGCATGCTGCATGTGCATATGGCATAGGCATATATACATGCATGAGGCGATATACATCGCCTCATGCATGCTATATATGCTATATATGCTATATATGCATGATATATATCGCCATATATATGCATGATATACATCGCCGTATACGTGTATGCACGTATACGGCGTGCATGCTGCATGAGGCGATGTATATCGCGATATGAGGCGATATATATCGCCTCATATCGCGATATACATCGCCTCATGCAGCATACGCGTACGGCTGCAGCGTACGGCTGCGAGTCCCTCCCACACACACACACACACACAACGTGACCATTTAATACATGTTAGTGGATGTTAAAAAGCTGAGCTCAATGTTACACAGGTTTCAAAAGGCTGTAATGTGTTGGGGTTGTTGTTTGTTAGTTAGTTTGTTTGTTTGGGGAGTGTGTGTGTGTGTGTGTGGGGGGGGGGGGGACAGCAGCCGTCGTGGAAACGATTATCACAAACAAAACGTGTCTTTCTGTGTGTGTGTGTGTGTGTGTGTGTGTGTGTGTGTGTGTGTGTGTGTGTGTGTGTGTGTGTGTGTGTGTGTGTGTGTGTGTGTGTGTGTGGTGTGTGTGTGTGTGTGTGTGTGTGTGTGTGTGTGTGTGTGTGTGTGTGTGTGTGTGTCTGAATTCATAATACTGACTGTCTGAATGGCGATCTCGCTGAAAGAGACCACCGGTTGCAATTCCAATTTACACATTAATGCGGTAGGTAGCTAGACCCCCTTTTCCCTCCCCTGAATATAAGCCGACGAAGGTTTATCCAAGAGATCATCGTGTCCCAGCTTGCTTAAAAAATGCAACCTGCTCCAAAAAAAAAGAGTCGTACTTTAAACTCAGAAGATTATAGCCGCTTTATAAATATATCTATAAAGAGGGAGAGGCTGGGATTCAGCCAGCTTAGCCGACGCGTCGGGCCTCGCAAAGGTCCATCATCGCCTCCTCCTCCTATAAATGACCGCTGTTGTTGTTTCCCAGTCAAATTACGTTTAATGAACACGTAATTCATGAAAATAGACTGGACGGTTTCAAAGCAAAACAACGATTCTAATTGATTCCCCCCCCCCTCGCTTTGTCCGGCCCTCCTCTCTCTATTGATCAGCCCCGCGTATCGCCGCCCCGCATGGCTTTGCTTTCATTAGCAGATAACGGGTTCCTGATGACTGCCGTCGCTGGGGGGGGGGGGGGGGGGTTTATAAAGGTTGCTTAATGTCTACTTTTGTTCCCGTGTGTCATGTCGGGAGGGCAGCGAGCATAATGAGTTGAGGGTGGGTGGGCCATCATTGGCCCCTGTAATGTGTGGGGAGGATAGTGTTTAGCGCGCCGGCTGCAAAGGGGATGGAGAGGAGAGGGGGGAGAGAGGGGGGGAGAGGGGGGGGGGATCATCGGTGGGGTTAGACAAGCAGAACCCCGGGAGCTGAACAGAACCACCGCATGTGGTCCGCCTGCAGGAGGAACCCCACGCTTATATACACCCGTCTGCTGTGTGTGTGTGTGTGTGTGTGTGTGTGTGTGGTGTGTGTGTGTGTGTGTGTGTGTGTGTGTGTGTGTGTGTGTGTGTGTGTGTGTGTGTGTGTGTGTGTGTGTGTGTGTGTGTGTGTGTGTGTGTGTGTGTGTGTGTGTGTGTGTGTGTGTGTGTGTGTGTGTGTGTGTGTGTGTGTGTGACTGTGACACGGCCCAGCGACGGGATTCATTCTCGCTTTCAGTGGTTTATTCTCCCCCGATTTCAAAATAGCCGTTTATTACTATCAACACCTGACCCCTCCACCCCCACCCTTTATTGAATAGCCTGCCTGCCAATCAACCCCCTGACATCGGCCATTTGTTCTGGTAAATGCCGTGTGTTGTTGTCTGTCTGTCGGTGCATATAGTCGTCAAGCTTAATATAAAAGCATTACACCGGTGGTTTGGGAAACGCGCAAACACACGTGTTTTTACCCCCAATAAGGATTCATTTATAAATCCAACGTCCGCCATCATGACACCCGAATATACCGAGTCAAACCCCATCGGATATAACGACCACCCGTAATGGGGCCCCAATTTAACCACCGGAATACAAACTATAAAGAGAGCCAGAAAAAAGGCCTACTAAGGGAACTATATATACACACGCGCTGCTTCATGGAGATAGAATGGCGCGTTGGTTAATTGTTAATTGAGGTGGCGGTCGTGACGGCGGTGGCGGTTAATTATGGCGCCATCATCAGCCCCGCCGAACCATTTGCATGATGGACCCGCCATGCAGCACCTGCCCCGGCGAGGCCCGCTGCCAGGGCCTCCACTATGGGCCCTGCGTAATTACCCCACAGCAGTGGGGGCCATTTATGACTGTCGCCCCGTGCTTTGTGTTCCATGAATTCCTCGTAATGACATATTTCATTAGGGGGGGGGGGGGGGGGGCAGCCACACACACACACACACACACACACACACACACACACACACACACACACACACACACACACACACACACACACACACACACACACACACACACACACACACACACACACACACACACACACCCCTCTCTCCCGTTTTCCCCAAACAAAACACGCAGGCCCACCGGGCTTATAGCCTCAACAGGTCCCCTAATCTATATAGTCCACATTCACGCTGTCATTAGGTGCTGCTGGCTGGTTGTACGGTTTTCTTTTAGGGGGGGGCGTGAGTTAAATGGGCGTCCCCCCCCCCCCCCACACCCCCACCACCCCCCCCCCCCCCCCCCCCCACCGGAAACGCCTTGGTCAAACAGAAGGACCGGGTCCTTCCTGCATGCTAAAAGTGATTGTCGTCGCTTGAACTCATTAAGTTGTCAAGCGCCATCACCACCACCACCACCACCACCACCACCACGGCCTCCATAGCTCCGGGGTCTTGATTGCGTATTGTGAAGCCACATTCAATGAATGTTTTTCTTTCCTGCATGTCGGATTGAGTCGGATTGAGTCGGAGGAGGAGGAGGAGGAGGAGGAGGAGGAGGAGGAGGAGGAGGAGGAGGAGGAGGTATATAGGACATGGCAACCAGCACCTGGGAGAGAAAGAGGACAGCGCCATGCAGACATGTCACTGCATGCTGTGATGTCTCAGATAGACACGGTGATGGCTTTATAGTTCTTAATGGTCATCATGACAATATGAATTAGTGGTTAGTAATTGCGGCGTGAATAAAAGCATATTTCATTCATATTTTAATTGACAGATTGTTTTATCGCAGCTATATATATATATATATATATATATATTTGTTCGTTAGCACTTTCCCCTGCTTCCCCACACCTCTCTATTCATCCCCTACTGCAGTGTTCAACGGGCCGTGGTTTCAGTGCACTGTCTGGGTACCCAATTAGCGGAGTCCACGACACTAACAGCCCTGTAATGTGGGATGAAAGAGACCCGCGTATCGTAACGAGAAAGTGATAGTCTGCCACGGGCCTCTGCACGGCGAGCGGTGGGATGTCGCCCCCTTCTCCCCTTCTCCCTCTAACGGGGTTAGTGATGGCTCGTTTGCTCCCAATGGGACCCCCCGCTGGTACTGTACAGAGAGACGTGACATCTCGCGTTAAGTCTATTCTCACTTAATTGCCCTGTTTAACCGCAGCCCCTGCACCTCGACGGATCCAAACACAGACAGGCGCACCCCCCCCCCCCCGCCCCCACTACTCACACACACACACACACACACACACACACACACACACACACACACACACACACACACACACACACACACACACACACACACACACACACACACACACACACACACACACACACACACACACACACACGCGCAAACACGCACACACACACACACACGCGCGCGCAAACGCACACACACACGCGCGCAAACACGCACACACACACGCGCGCAAACACGCACACGCACACACACACACACGCAAACACACACACGCACACACGCTTACGTTCACGCACGCACGCACACACGCTCAATTACGCACGCACGCACACACACACACACACACACACACACACACACACACACACACACACACACACACACACACACACACACACACACACACATGCAAACACGCAGCCACGACACTGGTGCCAAAAACGACATTAAATATATGATGTTAGCGTTTGACTCCATCTCACTAACTCATGAACTAATCAGAACACCTGCGCGATTTCCACCATGAAATTCACAAATGCACAATGCAAAATGCCAATATTGATCATCACCACATCACACGCACTGAAATGCATGCGTTATCAGTATGTTACAGTTTAGCATTCAGCGTGTTGTTCATTTGTAAAATACTTGTGATGCTAGGCAACAAATAGAAATAGGCTATGCTTATGTGACCTGGTAGAATCCCGGTGCTATTGACCCGACCAAGCCACCGTATCGTAATTAGGGCGAACATAAATACGCATGCAGGTAGAACTTGGTTTCTTGTTGTTGTGCGTAATGTGTCAGACAACCCTGTTTTATTATTCTTGCATTAATAAACGGCTTTTAGTGATTTATGTCTGTATTGTTATATTATAAATAATCTCGGATTGTATGTCATTGTTTTAGTGTTTCATTATGAGTAGAGACGTGTCTTTAGGTGTATTGTTTAGGATATCTTAGGTTGAGGTGCCCAAGGGCCTTAAGGCCTTAATCTACCACCTGATGGCGAAAATGTTGGCTTCATGGTTCTGTATGTTTCAAGGAAAAGCAAATGGTGTTTTTTTGTTGGTCTTAAAGGGGTCATGGCTGGTGTCTGGTGTGATCTTAAAGGGGTCCTATTATACCGCCAGGTGTAAGTGTGATTAGCCATTACAGGCCGTCCCTAAAGTTGTAAAAGTGTTACTTGGTGACATCATACATTGAAAGTGTCCATGTAGATCTATGATGTATAGATCAGTCTAGCACCAGCCCTGCACAGTGGACTGAACCAACTGGTAAGACTGATCTATAACTGATAAGACTGATCTATAACTGATAAGACTGAATGATTGAATGATTCTGCTCTCTGCAGGGCATAAAAGCATCTGGTCTGCCCACCAAGAGGTACCCATGCTGGATGTTCACGTTGAAGCCATCCAGGGTATAGGCCAAACAAACCCAGAGCTATAGGACCAACTCTTTGCCTTCCATGTGTGCAAAACGGTAGTGTCATGCATAACCCCCCACTGCTAGCGTAAAGCCACCCCTGAGTTTGTAGAATTACTTACTATTAGCAGAAAAGTCTCCCCAAACCTGGATGCCTGATGGAGGAGGTACTGCGGCAACTACACGACAATTATGGGCACCAATAAGGCATCAAACCAACTACAGAGCTCCTAAGGCAGAGGTGCTATTGGCCTGGGATGGCCAAGCACATCAAAGCCTGGGGCCAACCGTGTGAAAGGTGCACCCGTGGCCAAATGTCCTCGGCCACCTTCTTGCCTCGAGGCCAAACCAAATTGGGCCTTGTGTTTATTTTTCCTCCCTGGAACCTTCCAGGGACGGGAAAGAGCAGGTCCTGATTATGGCAGATGTCTTCTCAAAATGTACCAGGGACCAAAGAGCCTCCACAGTGGCTGCTCTATTGGTGAAGGAGTGGGTAGTCGTCAGGTATACGGCGTTCCTATACCCGTCTCCCCTCTGACCAGGGGCAGAGAGTGGAGAGTGCCCTGGTCATCCATAGAACCCCAACCACTCCCTTCAACCACTCACTCACACGTCCTCCTTACCAAAACCCCTGCTGGAGATGAATGCCTCCCACCGTTGGTGTTCCACTATAACACCCCCATCCATCAGTGAGTCTCCTCAGCTCTTGATGTTTTCGGCCAGGAGCCCCAAGTCCCTGTTGATTTGCATTGGGCAGAGTCCAGGGTTTCCGAGGACGGCGGTGAGTCTGTGTGTGGGTCAGGAACATCTACCTTGTTTCAGGTGGCCTTTCGACAAGTGCCAAAGACGAAGATGAGGAAGGTGGCACAGCAAAACCATTTAAATAGCATGACCAGTAGTCTATACTAGCTGCTAGCTAGTCTACCAGCTATACCAACAGGACCACTCTGTAAGAGACTGCAACACGACCCCTGGGATCCCGGGGATACCACCATCCCCCAAGTACAGAGAGCCCCCATGGGGTCTAGATGGGGTAGTCTATTCAGTGGCCCCACTACAGGACGTGAGGAGGATTGGACAAGTCCACCAGACTATGATGAAGCCTCTCCCACGAGGCCTCCCCCCGGGACCATACCGTTCCATATACCTGGTGGATGTGTCTCAGCTGCTACCTGCTCAGCCTCATACCGGCCAAACCCCTAGGCCTATTTATTTTAGGAGGCATCTATATTGGCGTGTGTGTAACAGACTCTGTGTGCGGTCACGGTGATCTCCCCTGCATGCAGCTGCTAATCTCTGTGTGTTCCTGTCCCATCTCCCTGTATGGGGATTCCAATAAAAGGAAATGTATTAATAGGTTGATTGTAAAATGAATGGTTTGTATTGCATTTCGTTGTATTCTCTTGCTTAGTCACTGCATGCTTTGTCTTGATCTGTCACTCAAGCTTCAAACGTCCAAGCCTTGTCCCATGTGATTATTGGCTGATGCTGCTATTATTGGAGCAATGAGAAAGTCGCATTTTTCTAATGAAATATCTGTCCTTACATTACACATTTCACAGCTGACTCTGTCTGGAGTACAGAGTCAGTCATACACTCATACAATCACAACAGTATAGGCATTATACATTTGCCTTATAAAAAACGAAAGTAAATATTCATTCATTCATTCAAAGATTCATGATGGCGTGTTGTGTACACATGGACGAGCAAGCAATCATTTGCACTGCGTTGGTCTTAATTTGTGGCGGCGATGAGAAACGCTGTGAATTGTAGGCAATCGCTCGCCTGTCACTTAGAAAAACAAACCTAGGCAAATGAAAACCGCTTACAAGCATATATATATATATATATATATTGCGCGCACAATATTTCATAAACAACCACTTTGCAGCGCAAACCTATTTTCAGTTGTCCTAAAATGAAGACAAAGTACACCACCCTCCCATTAAATTGCGCTTTTAGTAAAGCCACAAAACACCACCACAATACGAGTCGTATACCGTTATTATCGTGTTGCTGGTTCAAATACTTGGTGGTTAGGGCTGAATTGCTGGGTCTATTTGCCGGTGAAATAATTATCCTGAAAGGTCAAGCATTAGCGCATCTTCTGGAGGCGCTTTGCATTCTAATCTCGGTGCGCAAATGACCCTCGTCCTGTCTGCGCGCTTTTCGCACAATGGCTTGAAGAACTACGTGGAACAATGTGGATCTTTTTTATTTTTTTGCTATACCAGGATTTACTAAAGGGAGTGATTGCAATTGCTCGGTAATTATGGCGCTATTCTATTAAATCTCCATTTAGGAATGGCTGCAGGGCATGAGGTTGGGGGGTTGAATGGGGGGGGGGGGGTTCCACAAACATTATTGAGGAAAGCCCTACAGCAAAGTAAAAAAAAAAAAAATAATAATATTATTATTTTTATTTCATACAAACATGTTTTGGTCAACCGATGGCTTTTTGATGTGGTGCGTTTTGTGTTGACATGTGATAAAAATAAAAAAGTCGTTTATTATCCTTGCAAATGTGCATTGTTATGAGCATGCGTGTGTGTGTGTGTGTGTGTGTGTGTGTGTGTGTGTGTGTGTGTGTGTGTGTGTGTGTGTGCGTTGCGCGTGTGTGTGTGTGTGTGTGTGTGTGTGTGTGTGTGTGTGTGTGTGTGGTGTGTGTGTGTGTGTGTGTGTGTGTGTGTGTGTGTGTGTGTGTGTGTGTGTGTGTGTGTGTTATGTTGACCGTTGTCCGTGTGTGTTAGCGAGGTGCGGCGCGTCACCCCCATGTATTGTAAATGTAGGTCAACTCACGAGGTAGCCCCATGGTCACTCCCGATGGGTCCACTGCCGTTTCAGCACCTCGGAGAGCGATGCTTGTGGGGTGTTTTTTTACGCTTTTATTCTGTCGTAAATGCTCTGGTAATAGCTTTAAAGTGATGACGTCATTTAACTCGTACCACGAAATGGCGATGGATGGTGGCATATACTCCCCCCCCCCTGTGTGATTGAAATTGTAAATGGAATTGGTTGCTTTATAGTCAGAGGTTAAGTGGTGCGGCTTTTTCTGTTTAATGTCACGGTGACACAGTCCCGTCGTCCGTCCGCGGGGGGATAATTCCTCCATTATTCTGTGTTCATGTTCATTCGTGGCACCCGTGTGTGTCTCCGTGAAGCCCCGGCCCTGCGGGTTAATGCCAGAACTTACGCCATGATGACAAAAATCACAAGGACCACGCAAGACACGATTTGCAGTTGACCTATACTACGCAATGTCTATATGTCCCATCATGGTGCACCACGCCGCATGCATACAGGAATGGAGGTAGACCTGTTTTGGGATGCCTGGCTGTGCTGAATGAATGAACAATATTCAAGTCATATTTTCCGTCCTATGATCCGTCCTCATGCTTGCATCATCATCATCTCTGCTCCAACAGCAGCAGCAGTACGCCTGGATATGGACATGAGTGGGTTTTTACATTTCCAGTTTATTTTTGTACCCGACAGACAGACAGACAGACAGACAGACAGACAGTCATATAACTCGAATATGATTGCTTTGAGATGACGGACTAATTGCTCGGGTTGGAGAACATGAGTTTGTGGGGGGGGGGGGGGGGGGTGTGGGTTGAGGTGAGGGGGTGGGGGGGGGGATGGGCACAAAGCCATGGAGGACTCTAGGAGTTTACACTGTGGTCCGTACAAAAGGGATGGACGAGAGCACACTCCCTACAAGTCATTCTCAACAGTTACAAGCGGGCCGCACAAAGACCCCCCACCGCGCCATGGACATGTAAATGTAATCCCCCCCCCCCCCGGAGACCCCCCCCCCCCCCACAAGGGGACAAAACCGTCCCAGCGAATACCTAATAGAACACGGTGGATGTGATGCTGATGCTGAGACTTTTCTTAGTTGTTTTTTTTTAACTTCCCGTAAGTCCAAGAAGCTTAAGGGTTCCTCCTGTGTAATAATGGCTGCCGGCCCGCATGGAACTCAACACACTCATCAAAGACTTGTTCTTCTTCTTCTTTGACCGAAAGATACGGCGAACATAATTGAGTTTATGTTGTTCGGCTCCATGGTGTGTGTGCGTGTGTGTGCGTGCGTGTGCGCGCGTGTGTTTGTGTGTGTGTGTGTGTGTGTGTGTGTGTGTGTGTGTGTGTGTGTGTGTGTGTGTGTGTGTGTGTGTGTGTGTATCCTGTCAGGTCAATACAATTGAATTATCTTTGGCCCAGCAGCGCGGTTATACCAAAACGAAGACGTGGCTCTCTATGCACAACACAACAAGACACTGCACTAAACCCATAGACTTAAACATGCTAAATGGGTTATTTGAGTTATTGTATCGTGTCCACGCATTCATTAAGCGCACATTATCCATCGAGGCATATAGCTAGAGAGGTCCAATCACGTATAAACTTGCGTTAAAAGACCATAAAAAGATAACCAGATCCACTGCAGAAAATTAGTTCCATAATCGTTGATAAGTAAACCCTATATGCCGGCCATTAGCGAAATTGGTGTCAAACGAAAGATCCACCATGCATGCATGCATGCAGCGACATAATCGACATGGATTGAACAGCTTGTGGGGAACAATCTGCTCCGTCACACGCTGTCGTCTCTAGGTCACCCCGTTCGCCATGGAGGCTGTGATTATATTGTAATAATACCACCATGTAGTTATTTCGTAATGCTGCAGGTTTCGGTTAATGGAAACAGATCAGTGTCATCATAGCCTTTAGCCAGACATGCTATGACCGCGCAGGTAGATGACGTGTAATCAATGTATAGGCTGCTATATACACATAGAGGAACATATGCCCGGCAATGACAATATTTAGTATTCTTGTAAAGGCTGCAGGCCTATTGTATATACACCATGGCAATGCTGTATGTATGTTAACGGCGCGTCAAATGTATTATCAAATGTTTGACGCGTGGTCCATGTGTAGTTTTGTAATTCAATTGATTTGATTCGTGCACAACTTTGATCAAATGAATTGCCCTTTCCCGCAGGTCGAACATTTGGCGACATCACAATCTCTGCACACATCGGGTCCGCCACACACACGCTGGCCGCGTCATTTGGCCACAAAAGTATACTTTTTAAATCTAAATATTCATCGTGGATGATCCAGGTCTCAACGTGTGTGTAAATATAGGTTCTCGGACCATAAGACGACGCGAGGTCAGAGGAGGCAACAAAGGGAACACACATACCTTCTGTGCATATATCCAGCATTCCTTAGGCGCCTTATCCGCGGATAAAAGTCAACCTCACTCTCTCTCCATTTCTTTACTGATTATTGATGAACCAACCCGATATTGCCGATAACCCCCGTATGATGGATCCGACCGTTTTGTCTCGCGAGTGAGTTAGGCTATTTGAAAGGAATACACCGTGTGTGTGTGTGTGTGTGTGTGTGTGTGTGTGTGTGTGTGTGTGTGTGTGTGTGTGTGTGTGTGTGTGTGTGTGTGTGTGTGTGTGTGTGTGTGTGTGTGTGTGTGTGTGTGTGTGTGTGTGTGTGTGTGTGTGTGTGTGTGTTTGATCAGGGATTTGTATCGATAAGCTATAGAGAGACGCTTTGTGCGGCGGCGGCTATCGTGTTTGATGTGCGGGTCAACGGGCCGACACCTCGCCTCTCTGACTCAAACACCGCGGCGCAGAACACACACACCACACACACACACACACACACACCACACACACACACACACACACACACACACACACACACACACACACACACACACACACACACACACACACACACACACACACACACACACACACACACACACACACACACACACACACACACACACACACACACACACAGTAATCAAAGGACGACGTTTACTCTGGTTAAGGCGGCTGTGGACGGCTGTGCATGTGTCGGAGCGTGATTCATAACTCTATAAATCAATGAAATAAATATACAGGCCTACACAACATAGGTCTATACCCCTAATGGGACTATACACCATGTCCTAATCAGCTGCTTTAAAGATTGTGAACCGCATCATTTACAATATATCCTAATAATAATAATAATATTATTATTATTAATAATAATAATAATAATAATAATAATAATATTATACTAAGAATAACACCAATAAAAATAGCAATAGCCTTGTTAATTGTGTTGTTGATAGATACCTGATACCATGATAATAACACTAATACTAATAATAATAGCACTAATATAAACAATAACGTATAACCAATAATATAGCATCATACATTGAATTATTGTGTGTATTATAATTATTATTTTTGGTTGTTGTGTGTTATTATTATTATTATTATTAATATTATTATTAATATTATTATTAATATTATTTGGTGGATAATAACATTTATGTAGCAACTTCCGCTGACACGAGGCTCGGGCCCAAAATAGTTCGACAAAAGGTTAACTGAATGTTTTGTTTCCATAATTTATTAATAGCACTGCTTGTATTAAGTCAAATGTCTATATAAGTTACATAGAAATCCAACGTTATACAAATACCAATGGAACGACAAACACACTGGCGATAGCGTCAAAAAAACCCGATATATATATATATATATATATATATATATACATACAGATAGCTAAAACCATATATCCTATCCAAACCTTTTACAGAATTAGAATACAAGCTAGATCTATGGAGTACATTACATGTCTATTATAAACAGTCCCCATGGTGTGTGTATTAGAGGGGGTTTGGGGGGGGGGGGTGGATGTGAAGCACCGGTCACGGCGGCTATCGGGCCCGCGTTTAAAGTGTCCCTGTTGAGGTTTAGACCCAAAGGGTCTCAACCCTATAGCCCATTCTCCTTGGTTTGTTTGTTTTTTTTCAGTATAAGTTACATAAATAATCCCCAAATGGAAAAAAAAAATGGATTCAACACATCCGCGCCGTTAGTCACCAAAAGTCCTGCAGGGCGGCAGCTGCTTTCAGTCTCGGTTCTTTAAAAAAAAAAAAACGTTAAAAGACCCGTGTGTGTGTGTGTGTGTGTGTGTGTGCGGGAGGAGGGGGCGGGGGGTTGTGTTCGAAGCGTGCAACGTGTGGTTCGTGGTGGGTACAGGTTCGAGTCTTGCAGGGGGGAGTCGTGTGTGTATATATATATACACGTATGTATATATTTTCATTCGCTTTTTATTATCGTCTCATATACGCGGTTGCGCACGCATGGCGGCTGTATCACCACGTCCTGCCGTACAGCAGGGCGGAGCACTGCAACGCGGTCCCGTAATCCCCTCCCGAGGAGCCCAGGTGGGACAGGCCGGCCACCTGGCTCTGCAGCGACGGCGGACTCGCCGCGTGCTGCACCAGGTCCGGCGAGTGGTCCGCGCTGCCGCCCACCTGCTGCTGGCCGGGGTGGTGCTGCGGCCCGAGGCCCACCGCGCCGCCGCCGCCGCCGCCGCTGCTGCTGCTGCTGTTGGAGTGCATCAGCATGATGTTACCGCCGCCGCCGCCCTGCTGCTGCTGGTGGTGGTGGTGGTGGTGATGGTGGGTCAATCCCGCGGCGGCGGCGGCGGCGGTGGCGGGGGGTCCGGCGGGTTGTGTGTGGCCGCTACCTTGACACGGCTTGCCGTCCTTCACCAGCACCGGTACGGCGACGCGCCGCGGCGACGGCTGCTGCTGCTGCTGCTGCTGACACGAGCCGTTGGTCTCCTGCTGCTGCATGTGCTGCTGCGACACCTTGTCCTTGGCCTGGCGCTTCATCTTGTAGCGGTGGTTCTGGAACCAGATCTTCACCTGCGTGGGCGTCAGGTGGATCATGCTGGCCAGGTGCTCGCGCTCGGGCGCCGACAGGTACTTTTGCTGCTTGAAGCGGCGCTCGAGCTCGTAGACCTGCGCCTGGGAGAAGAGCACGCGGCGCTTCCTCCGCGGGGTGCTGGACAGCGGGCCCATGCCCTTCCCCACGTCCGCCAGGGAGCTCAGGCTGCCCATGCCGCTCATGTTCATGCCCGAGGAGGAGCCCATGAAGCGGGAGACTGCGAGGAGAAAGAAACACACAAACCCACAGAAACACACATCACAGACTGCACAATAACACACACACCCAAAAACATGGTTGTTGTTGTTGTGGTTTTGGGTTGATTTTGGCGCACATAAGACGCTGCATGCACGGCGCATAATATGATAGCCTATATTATATGGCGCTAAATCCGGAGGAATAGGACTGGTATTATTCTTGGGTTTGGATACGAGGAAGTATGATATAGGTCACTGGTCAAACCAACAAGAATCAACTTGCAAAAAAAAAGTGATAAGGAAAGAAAATAATTCTCCTCGCGAACTTGCATTTTGACAAGTGGTTTAAAGCATAGGTGCGCAGAGAACACCATTACAATGAATTAAGCAGATCAATTAAACATGTGAATTAAACAGGGGAGTAGCTTTGGCGAGTTTTGCTTTAACGACGGCATGCGACGGCATGCGTAAAGTGTATGGGCCGAATTTGTATCGAAACATAAACACTTTATATACATCTAATCTATATAAAGGCGGCCAATAAACATACAATGTCAGACTATATTGGCGACGCAACACCCAAATCAAACGGCTCACCTGAAGCCCCGTTACACACCATGAGAAGAAAGAACCATATAGCTGTGTGGGTGTGTGTGTGAGTGTATACTCACTGGTGGAGAAGCGCGGGTCGGGGTTGGCGCCGTACCAGCCGGTGGCCGTGGCGCCGCTCCTCATGCCGTCCTGGTAGGACTGCAGGTCGCTCATGTTGCCCAGGTTGCCGTTGCAGTAGCCGCCCATGGCCGAGTGCGAGAGCTGGGAGACGCCGGCCGCGGTCACGTGGTAGGCGGCCGCGGACACGCTGCCGTTGTGGCCCATGTGGTGCTGCTGCATCGCCGCCTGGGAGACCTGCGGCTGTCGGTAGGAGGCGAGCGGCGTCCCCAGGTGGTGGCTCTCCATGCTCACTTTCTTATAGCTCTCCTCGAGGGGACTCAGGATGTCGGAAACAGAGAAGGGAGTCGTATGCTTCGGGCTCATCGACATTGTTCTTCTGGGGCGCTGGAGAGGGAGAAATTTAGAAGGGCAAGGCGCAATCTCTGTCCTTCTTTATTTGTTGGCCAAAGCCCCCCTCTCTCTGGGTTAGCTGGTTGTCTCGGCGTCGATCCGGGCTGGAGGATGATGACCACGTACAGCCTACTGGAGAGAGAGCGCACTGGAGTCCACCTTAATTGGGTTGAGTGGGGAGCTCGGTACTGGCTTTCGCTTGTTTTAGCTGGATGCCAGGTTTAAGGCTACCATCAGAGGCGGGGCATCGGCTAAACAACACAAAGCAACACACACACCACACACACACGCGCACACAAAAAAGAAACGACTCTCCCTTCCCTTTTGACGGGAGCGTAATTTCACTCGCTTTACGCGCGCATGCATGTATGGCACGACATGCACGACATGCGCGACATGCGCGCCCCCGCCTACTTCTCCTCTCCATAACTCGAGGAGTGAGGAGACATTGTGTGTAATCATAAACGGTCAAGTTATCCTTGTGGCTTCGTGGAACAGTTGTTGTAATAATAAAAAAAACACAAGCACACTTTCTCCTCGGGACTTTTTGGAGAGTTGCTGCTGTCACACAAACACCACACACCACACACCGCACACCGCACCTCGGGATTGCGAAGTGACCACAATGCACTTTATTAACTCTAGTGATGTTTACGAGGGCCTCTTGATGAAAGGAGGGTCTATATGGACTTGAGGGCTGGAGGAGAACCACTCCGCGCCCCGCCTGAACAAGCCGCATGCAGTTGAACCACTGACTTTTAATGGCTACACGAGAGGCCTCCAGTGATTGCAAGGATTGTTTGTGTTATATACCTTATCCTTATCGTACTCTCAGACTTGCAAAAGTGCACTTGCGGAGGGGGGTGGGGGTGGCGGGGTGGGGGGGGGGGAATTGACTGATAAGTAAATAAATACACTTCCGCGTGTTAAGTGGGCTGCGTAAATGAT
>CM051016.1:7688460-7727000 GCA_027704905.1 Muraenolepis orangiensis | reverse complement strand
AATTAAATCATTACAAAAACAATGTAAATAATAACATTAAGTGACTGAACTCCATTAAATAATAATAGTCCACTGCTTTTAACAACCAAACATTTAGAAGTTTCAAAGTTTAGAATATAAATTAAAAAAATGTGTTCTTCAGACCAATTTCGATATAAATTTAATGTTTAGGGAGTTATATTAGATAAAGATAGGTGTCCTTGTACTTACAGTCAACGGTGAGTTTGGTGCCTCCACCAAAAGTCCACCACAGTGATACATCCTCAATAAGAGTCTGTACAAAAACCTCCCTCCCATTGAAGACACATCTCACTGACACATAGACACTAACTTATCACAGGAAACTATGAAGGAATTCACATTTGATCAACTCAAGCCCTGGTTAGTTACTTTTATGTGTGTGTTTGAAGGTATGGATTGTATTTATTCTACATGTATTATCATAACATTTTTGATGGACATTTGATTATCTTAACACAAGTACACTCACATAACTTAATTAAGATGAAAGTGAAATACAGATACATGAATTTCAAAGATAATACTAGCATACATTATTATTTTTTATGAAACTAGCAATTTATTTTTATTTTAAAAAGTAGAAAATTTAAGAATTTCAAATAAACCAAGAAAAACATGAATTGAAAAAAAGTATCGTATTCCATAAAGTGTGAATGTAGAAGAGATACAGAGGTCCTCCCAGAATGTATGCATTCACCCTAACCCCCAGTGTGATGAGTGGAAACAGGTGGTTCACTCTCACCCCCAGTGTGATGAGTGGAAACAGGTGGTTCACTCTCACCCCCAGTGTGATGAGTGGAAACAGGTGGTTCACTCTCACCCCCCGTGTGATGAGTGGAAACAGGTCATTTCCATACAGAGGAAGCTTTGCATGCTGAGCTGAAACTGGGCTTCTGAGAGGGTTTAAAAGTCCTCTCAGTTCAACACTGCAGGACTCTGAGCTGTCACTCAACACCCCAGAAACCGTGGCAACCATGAACCACCTCACCATTCTTTTCTGGACAGTGGTCTGTGGATCCTTAACAGGTGGGTTCATTCCTCTCCATCCACATGTGGACCACCCGTCTGTGTTTGCTTGTGTTTTCTGTTGGATGACTCCATGTTATGTTTGTTTGTTTTCTATAGGAACCAGCAGTCAGGTGACTGTGACCCAGCCACCAGTAGTGACTTTTACTGCAGGATCCAGAGTCACTTTGACCTGTAAAACCAACCCAGCGGTTTATAGCGATAGTAGTTACGGTGATCGCATATACTGGTACCAACAGAAACCCGGTGAAGCCCCCAAGCGCATCATGAAATTGATAAGCCAACTTGTATCACCAACACCAGCTCGGTTTAGTGGCAGTGGAGGCAGCACTGACTTCTCACTGACCATCGCCGGAGCCCAGCCTGAAGACGCAGCAGTTTATCACTGTCAGAGTCGCCACATCCTTAACAGTGTTAATATGTTCACACAGTGATTGAGAGCCGTACATAAACCTCCCTCAGTCAGACTGTGTAGTCACTGAGTCGTTACAGCAGGAACCTGCTGCAGCTGCTGAGGGGGAAGAGACTCTGACACAGAGCACTGAGCACAGAGCTGCTCTAACCAGGGGCCTCAACCAAGAACCAGCTTTATACTGCTCTACACTATGAAATATACAGATACTACCTCAACTACCACATGTTATATACTACTACTACCTCAACTACCACATGTTATATACTACTACTAACTCAACTACCACATGTTATATACTACTACTACCTCAACTACCACATGTTATATACTACTACTACCTCAACTACCACATGTTATATACTACTACTACCTCAACTACCACATGTTATATACTACTACTACCTCAACTACCACATATTATATACTACTACTACCTCAACTACCACATGTTATATACTACTACTACCTCAACTACCACATGTTATATACTACTACTACCTCAACTACCACATGTTATATACTACTACTAACTCAACTACCACATGTTATATACTACTACTACCTCAACTACCACATGGTATATACTACTACTACCTCAACTACCACATGGTATATACTACTACTACCTCAACTACCACATGTTATATACTACTACTAACTCAACTACCACATGTTATATACTACTACTACCTCAACTACCACATGGTATATACTACTACTACCTCAACTACCACATGGTATATACTACTACTACCTCAACTACCACATGTTATATACTACTACTACCTCAACTACCACATGGTATATACTACTACTAACTCAACTACCACATGTTATATACTACTACTACCTCAACTACCACATGTTATATACTACTACTAACTCAACTACCACATGTTATATACTACTACTAACTCAACTACCACATGTTATATACTACTACTAACTCAACTACCACATGGTATATACTACTACTAACTCAACTACCACATGTTATATACTACTACTAACTCAACTACCACATGGTATATACTACTACTAACTCAACTACCACATGGTATATACTACTACTAACTCAACTACCACATGGTATATACTACTACTACCTCAACTACCACATGTTATATACTACTACTAACTCAACTACCACATGGTATATACTACTACTAACTCAACTACCACATGGTATATACTACTACTAACTCAACTACCACATGGTATATACTACTACTAACTCAACTACCACATGGTATATACTACTACTAACTCAACTACCACATGGTATATACTACTACTAACTCAACTACCACATGGTATATACTACTACTAACTCAACTACCACATGTTATATACTACTACTACCTCAACTACAGCTGACATCTCTCCCCATCCCATGTGGAGTGCCTTGTCAGTGTTGTGCCTCCCCCCCACGCTCTAATCGATCCCAGGTGTTGCCCATCATAATCAGGCCTACTGAGACTAATTAACACCTGGGATCTACCCTTCTTTAGGCTGCCGAGGACCGACGTCGGGCGCTTGGTTATTGTGAACCACTATCACGAGAGACTGCTTGTTCCAGCTCCTACCTCGCCATGTATCCTGTCCAACCCTGCCCAGTTTATGTTTTTGATGTTGGAGATAACAGTAAAGACATTTTTTTCCTTTGCTTTGAGTGTCCGTGTCTCGCTACTTCTGGGTTCTTTGGCACATTTGGTTCCTCGGTCTCGTTGGGGTCTAACAGAATAACCAAGCCTAAAAATGAGCCAAGCCGGGAACCCAGAAGCGGGGCACGGGACACCTTCCGAGTTACGCAAGATTGTAACAGAACAAGCCATCGAGCTTACCCAACTGCAGGCCGAACTGGGAAAGGCTTTTCCCTCGGTCCAGTCCCAGATTGCGGTGCTGGAGAACACGTCGCAGACTACCGTCAGTACGGTCACCAGTCTCACCGCCAAGGTGGATGCTATGACCGGAGCCCTAGCGTCCATCCAGCGATCTCTGGACGCGTTAGCCGTCAGCACCTATCCAGGTTCCGGTCCGGGAACCAGTCCGTCCTACGTCCCAGCTGGCCCCGATGTCCCCGCAGGGTCAGTCGGTTGCGCCGAGCCCAGCTTGGTTAGCCCCAGATCGTTCGGGGGCGATTTGAACCAGTGCCGGGGGTTCATAGCTCAGTGTGAGTTGCTGTTCACACATCAGCCGTCCAAGTATTCCTCGGGTGGGGCCAGGATTGCTTTTGTGATGTCCCTCCTTGCCGACAGAGCTCTCAGCTGGGCGATAGCCGCGGTGAACAGCGACGGGGGTTATGCCACCGATTACCCCCTATTCAAGCAAGAGTTTTGCGCGGTCTTCGACCATCCATTAGACGGGCTGGATTCTGCAAGCCGGCTGCTAGTTTGCCGTCAGGGGTCTCGCTCGGTGGCCGATTTCACGGTGGAGTTCCGGATCCTTGCAATAGAGAGTGGTTGGGACGATAGAGCACTCCTCTGTCTCTATCGCAAGGGCTTGAGCGACGCCGTCAAGGACCTCATCGTTCGAGACAGCCCGGAGACGCTGAGAGAGTTGATCACACTGGCACTCCAAATGGACACACGGCTGCGTGAACGCCGTTTGGACCGAGCCCAGCGTTCGTTCCTTTGCCCGGCTCCCGGTCGCTCTGCCTCGGCGACGCCACAGTCCGCGGCGGGCTTGGCCATGCCCCCTTTTCAGCACGCGCTGTCTGTTGACAGGTCGACGTCCGGGCCCGGGGAGCCCATGGAGATTGGCCGATCCCACCTTTCGGCAGGACAAAAGGAGTACAGGATGTCCCACCAACAGTGCCTCTACTGTGGGAAGGAGGGACATTATGTCAGATCCTGCCCAACCCGCCCAAACGACCAAGCTCGCCAGTAAGGGGCATACGGGTGAGCAAAACATCTTTTTCCCCGCCCCTTAGTACGTTAAATCGTCTTTTTCCGGCCACCTTAGCCTGGGGTACGGAGACCTTGTCGGTTGGCGCCCTCATTGACTCGGGTGCCGACGAGTGTCTACTGGATGTAACTCTAGCCCGACAGGCGGGTGTCCCTTTGGTGGCTTTAGATCGCACCCTCTCTCCTCGGGCCATAGATGGGCATTCTTTGGGTACTATTACGCACGCTACTGACCTTCTCACACTCACTCTTTCGGGAAATCACTCTGAGTCCATTCGTTTTTTTGTTTTGCACGCCCCCACGGCGCCTCTAGTGTTGGGTAGACCCTGGCTGGAGAGGCACGACCCTCACATCTCCTGGGCATCTGGGCGGGTTTTGGGCTGGAGTACAGCTTGTCACGCTACCTGTTTGCGTTCCGCCTTGTCTCCGTCCAGCGGTTCCAGGCCTGTGTCCTCTCCACCAGATATCACTGGGGTGCCTCACATTTATCACGACCTCTCTCTGGCGTTTAGTAAGGACAGAGCCCTCTCACTCCCCCCTCACCGGCCTTATGATTGTCCCATCGACCTCCTTCCTGGGGCCGCCCTTCCTAAGAGGCGGCTCTACAACATCTCCCAGCCGGAGAGGGAGGCGATGCGCAACTATATCGCTGAGTCCCTAGCCTCAGGCCTTATAAGGCCGTCGTCTTCGCCCCTCGCAGCGGGCTTCTTCTTCGTGGCTAAGAATGACGGTGGCCTGAGGCCCTGTATAGACTATCGGGCACTGAACGACATCACGGTGAAGAATAGGTATCCCCTGCCACTTCTTAGTTCCACTTTCGAGCCACTCACGCACGCCCGGGTGTTCACCAAGTTGGACCTTCGTAACGCATACCACTTGGTCAGGATCAGGGAGGGTGACGAGTGGAAGACGGCCTTCAACACCCATCTCGGCCACTATGAGTACCGCGTCATGCCGTTCGGTCTGTCCAATGCCCCCGGAGTTTTCCAAGGCCTGGTGAATGACGTGCTGAGGGACATGCTAGACATCTTTGTGGTGGTGTACCTGGACGACATCCTGATCTTCTCTAGGTCCATGGAGGAACACCACCAGCACGTCCGCCTGGTGCTACAACGGCTGTTGGAGAACAGGCTCTATGTGAAGGCTGAGAAGTGCGTCTTCCACACCAACTCGGTGACGTATCTCGGCAACGTGGTGGAGGATGGACAGATGCGTGCAGACCCCGCCAAGATCAAGGCGGTGGAGGAATGGCCACGCCCTACTGACCGCACGCAGCTCAGGCGCTTCCTGGGTTTTGCAGGCTTTGTGCGGCGGTTCATCAAGGGGTTCAGCCAGGTGGCTGCCCCCCTCAACGCCCTCACCTCCTCCTCTCGACCATTCGTGTGGACACCTGAGGCGGAATCGGCTTTCCGCCGACTCAAGAGCTTATTCACCACAGCCCCGGTTCTCGTCCACCCCGACCCGGCGAGGCAGTACGTCGTCGAAGTAGATGCGTCTGACACAGGCATCGGAGCCGTTCTCTCACAGCGGTCAGAGGAGGACCACAGGGTCCACCCATGTGCCTATTACTCTCGGCGTTTCGAACCCGCTGAGAGGAACTATGATGTGGGCAACAAGGAACTGTTGGCGGTTCACGCCGCCCTGGAGGAGTGGAGACACTGGTTGGAGGGAGCTGAGCTACCGTTCATTGTGTGGTCGGATCACAAGAACCTGGCCTACATGAGGACGGCGAAGAGGCTCAACTCCAGGCAGGCCCGCTGGGCCCTTTTCTTCAGCCGGTTCAATTTCACCCTCACCTACCGTCCGGGCTCCAAGAACGTCAGAGCTGACGCCCTCTCCCGTCAGTCCCCGGGGGAGGGTCCTGCCGTCAAGGAGAACCCCGACACCATCCTTTCCTCAGCCCGGGTGGTGGGTGTAGTCACCTGGGCCATCGAGCCGCTGGTGAGACAGGCCCAGCGGGCCGAGCCAGACCCAGGTAACGGTCCCTGTAACCGGTTGTTTGTGCCTCTTGCTGTCCGCCCGCAGGTGTTGGAGTGGGGCCACTCCAGCCACTTTGCTTGTCACCCCGGGGAGCGGCGGACGGCGGAGTTCATCAGCCGGAGGTTCTGGTGGACCACTCTCAGGAGGGATGTCAGGGGGTTTGTAGCCGCCTGCACCACCTGCGCCCGGAGCAAGGCTTCGCATCGCCCTCCAGCAGGTCTCCTGCACCCCCTCCCCGTTCCCAGTCGCCCATGGTCCCACATTGCCATGGACTTTATTACGGGGCTTCCTGTTTCCCAAGGCTGTGACACCATCCTGACCGTGGTCGATCGCTTCTCCAAGGCGGTTCATTTTGTTTCCCTCCCAGGGCTTCCCTCGGCGGCCGAAACAGCGGACCTCCTGACCCTCCATGTGGTCCGCCTACATGGAATCCCCTCTGACATTGTGTCCGACCGCGGTCCCCAGTTCATCTCCAAGGTGTGGCAGGCCTTCTGCAAGGGAATTGGGGCCACGGCCAGCCTATCCTCGGGGTACCACCCCCAGTCCAATGGGCAGGCGGAGCGCGCCAACCAGGCCGTCGAGGCGGCTCTCCGTTGCGTCACCTCGAGTAACCCCACCTCCTGGGCCAAGTACCTGCCCTGGGTGGAGTACTCCCTCAACGCTATGGAGAGCTCCGCTACTGGTATGTCCCCGTTCCAATGTTCCCTGGGCTACCAGCCCCCGCTGTTTCCCCAACAGGAGCTGGAGGTGGCGGTCCCGACCACCAGGGCCCACCTCCGCCGGTGTCGACGCATTTGGAGGGCCGCCCGGGCCGCACTACTCCGGGCCACGGAGCGGGCCCGGCTTGCCGCGAACCGGCGGAGGGTGCCTGCCCCTGTCTACCAGCCTGGTCAGAGGGTTTGGCTGTTGGCCCGGGACCTGCCCCTCCAGACCTTCCAGACATCGACTCGTAAGTTGAATCCCCGTTATGTTGGTCCCTACACCGTGGATCGAATCATTAACCCCTCTGCGGTGCGTTTGGTTCTCCCTCCGTCTCTCCGGGTTCACCCCGTGTTTCATGTTTCTCAGCTGAAACCCGTGGCCTCCAGTCCCTTGTCTCCCCCTGTTACAGCTCCTCCGCTTCCCCGGGTCCTGGCGGATGGAGATCCGGTATGGTCGGTCCGTAAGCTCCTCGCCGTCCGCCGCCAGGGGCGGGGTTTCCGGTACCTTGTGGATTGGGAGGGCTTCGGTCCGGAGGACCGGAGCTGGGTACCCCCTTCCTATCTCGTGGACCCCTCCCTGCTGGACGACTTCTATCGGGAGAACCCGGGGGCTCTGGGGCGGTCGTCCGGTGCCTCCCCTCAGGGGGGGGATACTGTTGTGCCTCCCCCCCACGCTCTAATCGATCCCAGGTGTTGCCCATCATAATCAGGCCTACTGAGACTAATTAACACCTGGGATCTACCCTTCTTTAGGCTGCCGAGGACCGACGTCGGGCGCTTGGTTATTGTGAACCACTATCACGAGAGACTGCTTGTTCCAGCTCCTACCTCGCCAAGTATCCTGTCCAACCCTGCCCAGTTTATGTTTTTGATGTTGGAGATAACAGTAAAGACATTTTTTTCCTTTGCTTTGAGTGTCCGTGTCTCGCTACTTCTGGGTTCTTTGGCACATTTGGTTCCTCGGTCTCGTTGGGGTCTAACAGTCAGCCTGGTCACTCCACAATACACTTTGCTCTGTTTACCCCCTTCAAGAAAGTCCAACACAACAACACCACTTTGCTCCTCATAATCACAAAGCTTCTATCTTGGACTCTATCTTGGATTCCGAGCCGAGCCTCGGTCCACCCTCACAGCCCTCATCCTGGCAGCTAAGCATGCCAAGAGGAACAACACTAAACACTAGCCTCTGTCTGCTACCAGGCTGACCCAATGACAAGCAGACTAGTCCTGAAGCTGTAAGCTATTATTAAAGATGGACCTGAGCAGAGTTTAGTTCATGGAATCACTGGTTATGGTAATGACTCTGGTTTGACACAAGAGGGAAGCGCTGACTTGGCTTGTGGACATGCACACATACTGCTATGACTGGAATCTCCAGAGACTCTTATGAGAACATCAGCCCTACATTTCCACTAGCATTTAGTCCCTCAAGAGACACAGCTGCACATCTGCTGAAAGAGGACATCATTTGAATCACTACAGTTTACTGCTAACAGAATATGTTTAATATACAACATCTTTTAGTGAGGTCAGTTTGGCCTTTGACTCATAGACAACCATGATAAATATGTTCCCACCACTCTGCCTGCTAGACTTCCTACATCTCCTTGAGAGATACTGAATGTCTTTTGAGACATACTTTTAGATGTCTCTATGTTGATATCTACAGAAACCTGGAC
This sequence comes from Muraenolepis orangiensis, assembly GCA_027704905.1. Taxonomy (NCBI): domain Eukaryota; kingdom Metazoa; phylum Chordata; class Actinopteri; order Gadiformes; family Muraenolepididae; genus Muraenolepis; species Muraenolepis orangiensis. Next base: position 7,718,272 of record CM051016.1, on the reverse strand, counting down.
ATCCCTCTGAAGTAGTATTTTATGAAGTGACATGAAGTCAGTGACACACATGGGTCATTTAGTCATCCAGAGATACACACCATAGATTTAATTCGACAGAGGTTTTAAGTAGTTTCCCCATTCTGAATAAAGGAATGTTTTTAATATGTATGTATGCATCAGGGTTTCCGTTAGCCGGTATTTACCGGTTTTTAGCTGGTAAAAATGATAAAAAAACTGTATTTTAAAAACCTGCCGGTCAAAATGTCCGGTAATAATGCTCATACTAAACTTAGATCCTGAACATTTGAGTTTTGACAGCTTAATTACTTCCCGCTCCCCCCCGAAAGGGTGACCGAATGAAGTGACCAATCAGCTGCCGCTCCTCTCATGACGTCACGCCGCCCGACGAGATGCAGGTGCAGTGATGGCCACTCCACGGCTATGGGGCTTTAATGTTAGCGCTCCACGGCTATGGGGCTTTAATGTTTGCGACAGCTTGCCAAGTGCTAATTTCTGAGTTCAGCGAGCTGTACCCCAACTGGGCCACACTGGCTACAATTGCCTGTGTTGTGCCCGTGTCAAGCGACCAGCAGAGAGGGGCTTAATGGTTTGAAAACATCACTGCGGAGTCATCTGGAGGAGGAGAGAGTGATCTTATGCGTATTGCAAGCTGCAAAGACACATTAGACACCTTTGATTTCAGCTCTGCAGCAGAGGACTTTGCCGCAATGAAATTAAGGAGAAAGCTAAAAGTTGCCTGGTAGCCTACAGGGTAAATGTGATGCCATGTAGCCAATGTTAAAACGGACTACAGATGTTACAGGGGTTTTGAAATAGTCTCGATTTTTGCGGCTAACGAGGTTTTGCTCAATCGTTCTTGTTCGTTTTGTTGTTCATTAAATAGTCAAATTTATTTGAGGTCTTTGTCATTCTTTCATCAATCTAGATGTACATTATAGTTGCGTTTGTAATATAGACTGTTTTTGAAACATGACCGGTAAGTTTCGAATTTGTCCGGTAAAATAAAATCTGTCCGGACACTTGACCGGCAAGAAAGAATCCTAGCGGAAACCCTGGTATGCATGTATGTATGTACAATATGTATGTTTGTATAATATGCATGTATGTATGTCACAGATTGAGTTAGGACACAAATGCAGCACACTGGACACCAAGGACAGTTTGTAATATTTAATGTCAATGATCACACAGTCGAACCAGACAGGGACAGACAGAGAGGTAGTCGGGGACAGGCAGACGATCGGGGAACAGTCGAGGCAGGCAGGTCCGGGGCAGGCAGGGTCGGTAACAGGAATCGGTCTGGGAAGTAAACGCTGGAGAGTCTGCACAATCAGGAACAATCTGGTGAAGAGTGAGTGTGTGGAGGTGGGCTTAAATAGAATTATTAAATAGGCTGATTGAGATGAGCTGCAGGTGAAGGGTGAGAATTACCACGGGCTGATGCTGCCCTCTGGTGGAGGCAGGGTGAATAGCTATTGTGACAATGTATGTACAATGTATGTATAATATGTATGTATCAGTGGCGAAGCGTGTCTATCACAGCTGGACCTTCTGTAGACCAGGGGTTCCCCAACTTTTCAGCCCGCGACCCCCAAAATAACAGACTGGAGACTGGCGACCCCCCCACTATCACTGTCCGACGGGGTGGGTAGGGGGGGGGTATGTCGCGATCATCGTGAAGTCCAATGGGGGGGGGGTAATCGTGATCACGAACGTGATCATGGACTTGTGTGTGGCTTTTTTCAATGATGATACTGTTGTGAATCTGTGGGAATCAGAATTCCTTTATTTGTCACTCACGTTATTATTAACAACAATAATAATAATAATACAAATGATAAAAAATAAATAAAAAATAATACACATCAAGAGGATTCTCAAATCATCTCGCGACCCCTCGGGGTCCCACGACCCCCACTTTGGGAACCCCTGCTGTAGACCACCACCCCCCCCAGTCACTTTATGCCTTATCTCATTTAGGCAGATAAGATTGTCGCAGCCAATTTCCAAGTGTACCATAGTTGGTAAAGCAGTGTCCATGTAGTGAAGTAACAGCCCATCATCTTTGCCTTCGCCATTTTGACGTAAAATCCTACGTAGAAACAACGTAGCACTACGCTAGATCCCCTCTCGCTCCAGCCAGTACACCTTCTAGCTCCCTATTGAGCTGTGGGGAAATCTGAAAGAATACGCCCATTGGCTACAAATCACGACATGATTGGTTGATCAAATTGTCAATCCAAACGTACGCTCTCATTCAGTCTAAGGGCCAAAGTCATCTGGAATACTTTGGTTGAAGGATATCCTTCCCAGCAACCCAGAAATATATCTGATTGGTTGCATTGTTTTTCCAACACAAAACCACTCAAATGCGTAGTGCATGGACCGAGAAAGACAAACAAATCAACGTAACTGTAATATAACAGATCAACAACACAGATACTATTCTCTCTGTATTACATTTTATTAATACAATTAATTCGATTTTTTTTGTTTCATCTGAGAGTTCCAGGGTCTTCTCTGAATACCTTGAAGGCTCTGACGCTTCACCACTGATGTATATTATGTATGTATCAGTGGCGAACCGTGTCTATCACAACTGGACCTTCTCTAGACACTAGTCACTAACCACTCAAAGTGAATTCACATACATGTCCTGCATGAATGTTAGTCACTTTGGACAAAGCGTCTGCTATATGCCTGTAATATAGTATAATGTAATGTAATGTAATGTAATGTAATGTAATGTAATGTAATGTAATATAATGTTATGTAATATAATGTAATGTAATGTATGTAATGTTATGTAATGTAATGTAATGTAATGTAATGAGAAGGTAGGGTTTCCACATTTTGCCTACAGGTAGACTTCGGACATTGGGATTCAAACACAGAACCTTTTGTCTAGGGATGGGCTGTTATTATTTATATAATCACATATTATGACATTTGTCCTCTAATATATTTAAATAAAACATTAAAAAAACATATTTACACAATAACTAACTAAATAAGATAAATAAATAAATGGGTATAAAAATAGAAAACGTAAAGAAAAGTGACTTGAGTGAGTGGTGGTGAGCTGGTTTGCTCATTCAAGAATTTGGATTACTTAAATGATTGATATCTATAATTGTATATGATCAATATATTATAATGATGACATTTAATGTCTTATATAGTAAACATAATTAATAAAACAACCGTAAAGAAAAGTGAAAACAATCAATACTACATGGTCTTAGGCAGAGCCGGTTTGCTTAGTGAAGAATGTGTAGTTGTAAAGAGTTTAAAAGTAGAGCAAACTAAAGGCATTAAGCGGTGGTGCATACAGGTGGGTCAGGTCACCAGCAATCCACTGGAAACAAACATGTCCAAACTGATCTAAGACACAAAGACACTGGAGTCTGAGGCAGATCAAAAGTCTGACTATAAGACGGCTAAACAAACACACTTGATTGATAAGATATGACACATATTACATACAGCTACTACCTCAACTACCACATAGTATATAAAACTACAACCTTTTATCTATAACAACCTCAACTACCACATATTACATACAGCTACTACCTCAACTACCACATCGTATATAAAACTACAACCTTTTATCTATAACAACCTCAACTACCACATATTACATACAGCTACTACCTCAACTACCACATATTATATAAAACTACAACCTTTTATCTATAACAACCTCAACTACCACATATTACATACAGCTACTACCTCAACTACCACATCGTATATAAAACTACAACCTCAACTACCACATATTACATACAACTACTGCCTCAACTACCACATATTACATACAACTACTACCTCAACTACCACATATTACATACAGCTACTACCTCAACTACCACATATAACATACAACTACTACCTCAACTACCACATATTACATACAACTACTACCTCAACTACCACATACTATATAAAACTACAACCTTTTATCTGTAACAACCTCAACTACCACATATTACATACAGCTACTACCTCAACTACCACATCGTATATAAAACTACAACCTTTTATCTATAACAACCTCAACTACCACATATTACATACAGCTACTACCTCAACTACCACATATTATATAAAACTACAACCTTTTATCTATAACAACCTCAACTACCACATATTACATACAGCTACTACCTCAACTACCACATCGTATATAAAACTACAACCTCAACTACCACATATTACATACAACTACTGCCTCAACTACCACATATTACATACAACTACTACCTCAACTACCACATATTACATACAGCTACTACCTCAAGTACCACATATAACATACAACTACTACCTCAACTACCACATCGTATATAAAACTACAACCTCAACTACCACATATTACATACAACTACTGCCTCAACTACCACATATTACATACAACTACTACCTCAACTTCCACATATTACATACAACTACTACCTCAACTACCACATATTACATACAACTACTACCTCAACTACCACATATTACATACAACTACTACCTCAACTACATCATATTATTCAAGATTCAAGATTCAAGATAACTTTATTTACAACTATATTTCTATACTTATATATTTATATATTTATATTCAATATTTATATACAACTTATTACGTTACCATTGACAATTAGACGGCTCGATACAAGTACAACTACTACCTCAACTACCACACTTTATATACAACTACTACCTCAACTGTCACATATTACATACAACTACTACCTCAACTACGACATATTACATACAACTACTACCTCAACTACAAAATGATATATACAACTACTAACACAACTACCACATATAACATATACCTACTACCTCAACTACCACATTGTGCATACAGCTACTATTTTAATGACCACATATTATATAAAACTACAAAATGGTATATGTAACAACCGCAACTACCACATATAATAAACAGTGGGTACCTTAACTACCACATATTATATACAGCTACTACCTCAACTACCAAATGTGCTAAAAAACGACAACATATGATATAAAACTACCTCAATCACCACATATAACATACAACTACTACCTTCACTACCACATGTTATATACACTACTACTCAACTACCACATGTTATATACAACTACTACCTCAACCACAACAAAGTCTAAATCAAAGTCAAAGTCAATGTTATTGTCCAATGTCCACATGTGTTCTACATATAGAGATCTGATTCAGTTTCTACAGTCCAACAGTGAGCAATATACATCAACAACAACACTAAACAAAGGGCCCAGACCAAAAAGGGGAACAAAAAGTTAGTAATAATATAATCACCAAAACACAATCAACAGGACATGAAGTTGACATTTAGTGCAAGTATCCTTTAGTGCAGAATGTTGATTAAATCATATTTACAATAGCAGTGGAGATGAATAGACACAGTGACTGGTGCTGGATGTGTGTGTGTGTGTGTGTGTGTGTGTGTGTGTGTGTGTGTGTGTGTGTGTGTGTGTGTGTGTGTGTGTGTGTGTGTGTGTGTGTGTGTGTGTGTGGTGGGGGGGGGGCGGTAAAGACCAGGTATATTTGGGACAGGGAGGAAAGGTGGGAGAGAGGGTACAGAGGGGGAGAGAAGGGAGAGAAGGGAGAGAAGGGAGAGAAGGGAGAGAAGGGAGAGAAGGGAGAGAAGAGAGAGAAGGGAGAGAAGGGAGAGAAGGGAGAAAGGTCAGAGGGAGGGGAGAGAGGTCAGGATCAATAGTCAACATATTATAAAAAGGTTAACATATTATATACAACTTCTAACTCAACTACCACATAGATATACTACTACTACCTCAACTACCACATAGATATACTACTACTACCTCAACTACCACATCTTATATACAACTACTACCTCAACTACCACATAGATATACTACTACTACCTCAACTACCACATCTTATATACAACTACTACCTCAACTACCACATAGATATACTACTACTACCTCAACTGCCACATCTTATATACAACTACTAACACAACTACCACATATAACATACAGCTACTACATTAACTACCACATATAATATATGAAACAACTACTTCAACTACTACATGATACATAAAACTATACAACTACCTCAACTACCACATATTATATAAAACTATACAACTACCTCAACTACCACATACTATATAAAACTATACAACTACCTCAACTACCACATACTATATAAAACTATACAACTACCTCAACTACCACATATTATATAAAACTATACAACTACCTCAACTACCACATACTATATAAAACTATACAACTACCTCAACTACCACATACTATATAAAACTATACAACTACCTCAACTACCACATACTATATAAAACTATACAACTACCTCAACTACCACATATTATATAAAACTATACAACTACCTCAACTACCACATACTATATAAAACTATACAACTACCTCAACTACCACATACTATATAAAACTATACAACTACCTCAACTACCACATACTATATAAAACTATACAACTACCTCAACTACCACATACTATATAAAACTATACAACTACCTCAACTACCACATATTATATAAAACAACAACATTGATATATTTCTTCCTCCACTACCACATACTATAAACAGCTACTACCTTAACTACCACAAATCATATATAACTACCTCAACCATCACATATAACATACAAGTACAACTACTGCTTTAACAACATATTACATACAACTACTACATCAACTACCACATATTACATACAACTACTACATCAACTACCACATATTACATACAACTACTACATCAACTACAACATATTATATACAGTTACTACATCATTGACTCACAGTTTTGGATTCACTCTTTGTAGTAATGGCTGTGGTTTGACACAAGAGGGCACCACTGAGCCGGTATGTAGAAAACACACACACACACACACACACACACACACACACACACACACACACACACACACACACACACACACACACACACACACACACACACACACACACACACACACACACTACTTTCCCTGTAATCTCCAGAGACTCTTCTGAAAACCTCCACTGACTTTCTGTCCCTCTAGAGACCCAGGTGGGCGTCAGCTAAAACTGGAGATCATTTGAATAGCTACGGTTCACTGCTCACAGAATACGGTTAATGAACCACATCTTTAAGAGATGATGTCGGTTTGGTCTTTGACTAATAAACTCAACCATGATTAATATGGAACTGTTTCCACCACTCAGCATGCTAGGGATCCTCTGTCTCCGTGAGAGATACTGAATGTCTTTCCAGACGTACTTCTACACGTTTCTAAGTTGGTATGTGTGTAACAGTCAGTGTCCAGCACTGAGCACTGACTGTTACTGTTACTATTACTGGAACTGACCACCTCCGGCACGAGAGGCCACGTTCTAACGTGAGAGCTCAAACCCACAGGCCCTAGCTTCATCGCTAGAACGTCTATTTAGGTGTCAGGGAGTGAGGTTTACCACTGCACAGCGCCACCTGCTGGCGTCTGTTACATGTGCAGAAACCTGGACACCCTGAACTACTGTTTGATGAAGTGACATGAAGTCAGTCTGAAACACATGGGTCATTTCAGCAGCAGTGTCTCTATGACTGACACTGGTCCACTGGATCCAGTGAACACACCTTCCAAGAAGAGCCACACAAGCAACACTTTGGTCATTCAGAGATGAGACAAACCACAGCTTTACCCTTCATTCAAACGGCTGGTCAAATATTTAATGAAGAAATAGAAGAGGTGTTATACTTGTTAGAGCATGGACAGAAGATATACCATCAGAAATGATGACAATAAATCATTGTTTTTTTTACATCTTTATTAAATGTTCAACATGTGACAAACTCAAGCAAAGGGGTAACAGACCATGAAGCGTAATGCTAATGGCTCAAAGACATGTGATATTGATGGAGGTCATCAAAAGCTGCAGCTACCTTAGACAGAGAGATAGAAAGCAGACGTGTCAGAGGAGATTTGTATTCTACACTACTTCCATGCTGGAGCCTCTCTACTCTGAACACTGGTCAGGATTCAGGGTTTGAGTGACAGGCGTCTGGCCGCTCCTACTGGCCTCACAGCTCACTGAGCCCGCCTTCTTCCACTGGTCCGCAGGGAGGGTCAGGGCGCTGCTCCGGCTGTAGGTGCCATCTTTCCCCAGGACCCCCGGGCTATCCGACACCCCGGCAGACATGCTGCTGCAACCCACCTTCCAGCCAAGCTTCCAGTCTGAGGGGAAGCCCCCAGTGGCCAAACACAGCACTGTAGCCCTGCCCTGCTCCAGCTCCACTCTGGAGGGAGGAAGGAGGCTCAGCGTGGGCTGAACCACTCCCACTGGAAGAGAGAGAGAGAGAGGAGACAAGTGGACAACTGGCTCCCTTAACATGGCCGCTCATAGGGAGCACAGAGGACTGGAAGATTCATCAACTGTTGGAATTGTTGATTGAAATGTGGAAATGAATATAAATGAAACCATGACACATTTAAATGTTTCAAACATTTAAATGTGTCATGGTATCATTTATCATTTTTCATTCATATATTTATTTCTAAATCTTAAATCCTCTTTATTGGTCTCATACATGTACACACACAGTGAAATGTGTTCATTTAACCCATCCTAGTATTAGAAGCTGTGGTCTTGCTCAAGGGCACCTCGACAGTGACCAGGTGTTTCGGGGACTTGAACCGGGGACCTTCCGGTTCCCAAGTCCCAAAAGACAGAGCTATCCTGTCACCAATTTAATTTATATAAATTTCCACATTAATATAATTGAATACATGAGACACATTTGAATGTTTCTACAGCTGTCAGGTGGCAGAACTTCTTCAGATTAGTTTCTCACTTCCCTTTTCTTATATTTAATTCAACGTTCGGCCAAAACACTACAGAATAATTTAATGGGAACTTTTCAGCACAAAAATACATTTGCTAATTAAATGTTCTATTCATTCAATTACGACTTTTAAGAAGTCTAAACTGAACTTGAAGGATACTTGTTAGCCCATTTCATGAAATACAAAGTAAATCAATGATATGCTTAATAAATGATGAATGTTCATCATAATTAAATCATTACAAAAACAATGTAAGTAATAACATTAAGTGACTGAACTCCAATCAATAATATGTGTCTACTGCCCTTAACAACCAAACATTTAGAAGTTTAAAAGATTATAATATAATATTTTAGAATATAAATTAAAATAATCAATTCTTTAGTTCTATTTCGATATAAAGGTAATGTTTAGGGAGTTATGTCAGATAAAGAAAAGTGTCCTTGTACTTACAGTCAACGGTGAGTTTGGTGCCTCCACCAAAAGTGTACCACAGTGATACATCCTCAATAAGAGTCTGTACAAAAACCTCCCTCCCATTGAAGACACATCTCACTGACACATAGACACTAACTTATCACAGGAAACTATGAAGGAATTCACATTTGATCAACTCAAGCCCTGGTTAGTTACTTTTATCAAGTGTTTGAAGGTATGGATTGTATTTATTCTGCATGTATTATTCTAAAAATATTTGAAAGACATTTGATTATCCCATTATCTCAAGTGCACTCACCTAACTTAATTAAGATGAAAGTGAAATATAGGTATATGAATTACAAAGATAATACTACTATACATTATTATGTTTATTTAAGAAACTAGCACATTTGTATTTTTTTAAAGAAGCAGAACATTTAAGAATGTCAAACAAACCAAGAAAAACATGAATTAGAAAAAAGTCACAGATGATGAATTCTGATTGTTTGCAGCTAAATCCACATCGTATTCCATAAAGTGTGAATGTAGAAGAGATACAGAGGTCCTCCCAGAATGTATGCATTCACCCTAACCCCCAGTGAGATGAGTGGAAACAGGTGGTTCACTCTCACCCCCAGTGTGATGAGTGGAAACAGGTAGTTCACTCTCACCCCCAGTGTGATGAGTGGAAACAGGTGGTTCACTCTCACCCCCAGTGAGATGAGTGGAAACAGGTGGTTCACTCTCACCCCCAGTGTGATGAGTGGAAACAGGTGGTTCACTCTCACCCTCAGTGAGATGAGTGGAAACAGGTGGTTCACTCTCACCCCCAGTGTGATGAGTGGAAACAGGTCATTTCCATACAGAGGAAGCTTTGCATGCTTAGCTGAAACTGGGCTTCTGAGAGGGTTTAAAAGTCCTCTCAGTTCAACACTGCAGGACTCTGAGCTGTCACTCAACACCCCAGAAACCGTGGCAACCATGAACCACCTCACCATCCTTTTCTGGACAGTGGTCTGTGGATCCTTAACAGGTGGGTTCATTCCTCTCCATCCACATGTGGACCACCCGTCTGTGTTTGCTTGTGTTTTCTGTTGGATGACTCCATGTTATGTTTGTTTGTTTTCTATAGGAACCAGCAGTCAGGTGACTGTGACCCAGCCATCAGTAGAGTCTTTTACTGCAGGATCCAGAGTCACTCTGACCTGTAAAACCAACCCAGCGGTTTATACCGAGAGTAAATATGGTGATCGCATATACTGGTACCAACAGAAACCCGGTGAAACCCCCAAGCTCATCATGAAATTGATAAGCCAACTTGTATCACCAACACCAGCTCGGTTTAGTGGCAGTGGAGGCAGCACTGACTTCTCACTGACCATCGCCGGAGCCCAGCCTGAAGACGCAGCAGTTTATTACTGTAAGAGTCTCCACCACCCTAACACGTTCACACAGTGATTGAGAGCCGTACATAAACCTCCCTCAGTCAGACTGTGTAGTCACTGAGTCGTTACAGCAGGAACCTGCTGCAGCTGCTGAGGGGGAAGAGACTCTGACACAGAGCACTGAGCACAGAGCTGCTCTAACCAGGGGCCTCAACCAAGAACCAGCTTTATACTGCTCTACACTATGAAATATACAGATACTACCTCAACTACCACATGGTATATACTACTACTACCTCAACTACCACATGTTATATACTACTACTACCTCAAGTACCACATGTTATATACTACTACTACCTCAACTACCACATGTTATATACTACTACTACCTCAACTACCACATGTTATATACTACTACCTCAACTACCACATGTTATATACTACTACTACCTCAACTACCACATGTTATATACTACTACTAACTCAACTACCACATGTTATATACTACTACTAACTCAACTACCACATATTATATACTACTACTAACTCAACTACCACATGTTATATACTACTACTACCTCAACTACCACATGTTATATACTACTACTACCTCAACCACCACATGTTATATACTACTACCTCAACTACCACATGTTATATACTACTACTACCTCAACTACCACATATTATATACTACTACTAACTCAACTACCACATGTTATATACTACTACTACCTCAACTACCACATGTTATATACTACTACTAACTCAACTACCACATGTTATATACTACTACTAACTCAACTACCACATGTTATATACTACTACTAACTCAACTACCACATATTATATACTACTACTAACTCAACTACCACATAGTATATACTACTACAACCTCAACTAACACATATTATACACTACTACTACCTCAACTACAACATATTATATACTACTACTAACTCATATAAATTACCACATATTATATATAACTATCGAAACCACCACATATAACATACAACTATGACCTCAACTACCACATATTATATACTACTTCTAACTAAACTAACACATATTATATACAACTAAGACCTCAACTACCACATTTTATATACAGCTACTGCCACAACTACCACATATACAACTACTACCTCAACTACCACATATAACATACAACTACTACCTCAACTACCACATATTACATACAACTACTACCTCAACTACCATATATGAAATACAACTACTACCTCAACTACCACATATAACATACAACTACTACCTCAACTACAACATATAACATAAAACTACTACCTCAACTACCATATATGAAATACAACTACTACCTCAACTACCACATATGAAATACTACTACTACCTCAACTACCACATATTACATACAACTACTACCTCAACTACCACATATAACATACAACTACTACCTCAACTACCACTAACCCCGTCTCTGTGGTGAGCTGTGGCTGTCCTCTGTGCTGACATCTCTCCCCAGCCCATGTGGAGGGCCTTGTCAGCCTGGTCACTCCACAATACACTTTGCTCTGTTTACCCCCTTCAAGAAAGTTCAACACAACAACACCACTTGGCTCCTCATAATCACAAAGCTTCTATCTTGGACTCTATCTTGGATTCCGAGCCGAGCCTCGGTCCACCCTCACAGCCCTCATCCTGGCAGCTAAGCATGCCAAGAGGAACAACACTAAACACTAGCCTCTGTCTGCTACCAGGCTGACCCAATGACAAGCAGACTAGTCCTGAAGCTGTAAGCTATTATTAAAGATGGACCTGAGCAGAGTTTAGTTCATGGAATCACTGGTTATGGTAATGACTCTTGTTTGACACTAGAGGGAAGCGCTGACTTGGCTTGTGGACATGCACACATACTGCTATGACTGGAATCTCCAGAGACTCTTATGAGAACATCAGCCCTACATTTCCACTAGCATTTAGTCCCTCAAGAGACACAGCTGCACATCTGCTGAAAGAGGACATCATTTGAATCACTACAGTTCACTGATAACAGAATATGTTTAATGTACCACATCTTTTAGTGAGGTCAGTTTGGTCTTTGACACAAAGAAAACCATGATAAATATGTTCCCACCACTCAGCCTCCTAGAGTTCCTACATCTCCCTGAGAGATACTGAATGTCTTTTGAGACATACTTTTAGAGGTTTCTAAGAGCAGAAACCTGGACATCCCCCTGAAGTAGTATTTTATGTCTGACACACATGGGTCATTTGGTTATCAGAGATACACACCATAGCTTTAATTCAACAGAGGTTTTAAGTTGTTTCCCCATTCTGAATAAAGGATTGTTTTTAATAATATGTATGTATGTATCTGTCATATGTATGTATGCATGTATGTATGTTCAATATGTATGTTTGTATAATATGTATATATGTCACGGATTGAGTTAAGACACAAATGTAGCACACACTGGACACCAAGGACAGTTTGTAATATTTAATGTCAATGATCACACAGACGAACCAGACAGGGACAGACAGAGAGGTAGTCGGGGACAGGCAGACGATCAGGAGCCGGGTAGGACAGACGAACCAGACGGGGACAGACATAGAGGTAGTCTGGGACAGGCAGACGATCGGGGAACAGGCGAGGCAGGCAGGTCCGGGGCAGGCAGGGTCGGTAACAGGAATCGGTCTGGGAAGTAAATGCTGGAGAGTCTGCATAATCAGGAACAATCTGGTGAAGAGTGAGTGTGTGGATGTGGGCTTAAATAGAATTATTAAATAGGTTCATTGAGATGCGCTGCAGGTGAAGGGTGAGAATTACCACGGGCTGATGCTGCCCTCTGGTGGAGGCAGGTGGAATAGCTATTGTGATAACGTATGTACAATGTGTGTATAATATTTATGTATGAATGTGTGTATAATTGTGTGCGTACAGTATGTATAATACGCATGAATGTATTATGTGTGTATAATATGTATGTATGTATGTATAATATGTTTGTATGCATAATATGTAGGTATGTATGAATTTATGGATCATATGTTTTACGTATAAAATATGTATGTATGTGTGTATAATATGCATGTATGTATAATATGTTTGTATAGTATGTATTTATGTATAATATGATATATGATATAATATGTTTGCATGTATGTATATTATGTATGTATAATATGTATGTATGTATAATATGTATGCATGTATGTATAATATGTATGTATATCATGTATGTATGATATGCGTGTTAAGGCCGTGAGCTTGATCCTCTGCCCGTTAGATTAGTCAGGTCCCAGGACTGTTATCAACCGGCCTGTTGAAGGCTCTCTCTAAACTGTTTTAATGTGTCACTTCCTTCCTTTCTAACTTGGTATATGGATCTATTCTGATGTGTAGGGCTGAGGGTTTCATTTGAATGGTCCTGTATAGCATGTTGAGACTGTTAATGTCATAAAGGTTAGTATTTATGTATGTATTACTATGTGTTATTTAGTCACTAACCACTCAAAGTGAATTCACATACATGTCCTGCATGAATGCACTATAGTAAGTCACTTTGGACAAAGTGTCTGCTAAATGCCTGTAATGTAATGTAATGTAATGTAATGTTATGTAATGTAATGTTATGTAATGTAATGTAATATAATGTAATGCAATGAGCAGGTAGGGTTTCCACATTTTGCCTACAGGTAGACTTCGGACATTGAGATTCAAACACATAACCTTTTGTCTAGGGATGGGCTGTTATCATTTATATAATCACATATTATGACATTTGTCCTCTAATATATTTAAATAAAACATTTAAAAACATATTTACACAATAACTAACTAAATAAGATAAATAAATAAATGGGTATAAAAATAGAAAACGTAAAGAAAAGTGATTTGAGTGAGTGGTGGTGAGCTGGTTTGCTCATTCAAGGATTTGGATTCCGTTAAGAATTGATATCATTATTTAATTGTATATGATCAATATATTATAATGATGATATTTAATGTCTCATATAATAAACATAATAAATAAAACCACCGTAAGGAAAAGGGAAAAAAGTCAATACTGCATGGTCTTAGGCAGAGCCGGTTTGCTTAGTGAAGAATGTGTAGTTGTAAAGAGTTTAAAAGTAGAGCAAACTAAAGGCATTAAGCGGTGGTGCATACAGGTGGGTCAGGTCACCAGCAATCCACTGGAAACAAACATGTCCAAACTGATCTAAGACACAAAGACACTGGAGTCTGAGGCAGATCAAAAGTCTGACTATAAGACGGCTAAACATACACACTTGATTGATAAGATATGACACATATTACATACAGCTACTACCTCAACTACCACATAGTATATAAAACTACAACCTTTTATCTATAACAACCTCAACTACCACATATTACATACAGCTACTACCTCAACTACCACATATTACATACAACTACTACCTCAACTACCACATAGTATATACAACTACAACCTTTTATCTATAACAACCTCAACTACCACATATTATATACAGCTACTACCTCAACTACCACATATTACATACAACTACTGCCTCAACTACCACATATTACATACAACTACTACCTCAACTACCACATATTACATCCAACTACTACCTCAACTACAACATATTACATACAACTACTACCTCAACTACCACATATTACATACAACTACTACCTCAACTACCACATATTACATACAACTACTACCTCAACTACATCATATTATTCAAGATTCAAGATAACTTTATTTACAACTATATTTCTATACTTATATATTTATATATTTATATTCAATATTTATATACAACTTATTACGTTACCATTAACAATTAGACGGCTCGATACAAGTACAACTACTACCTCAACTACCACACTTTATATACAACTACTACCTCAACTGTCACACTTTATATACAACTACTACCTCAACTGCCACACTTTATATACAACTACTACCTCAACTACCACACTTTATATACAACTACTACCTCAACTGCCACACTTTATATACAACTACTACCTCAACTACCACACTTTATATACAACTACTACCTCAACTGTCACATATTACATACAACTACTACCTCAACTACGACATATTGTGTACACAACTTAAACTACCACATATTACATACAACTACTACCTCAACTACCACATAGTGCATACAACTACTACCTCAACTACCACATTGTGCATACAGCTACTATTTTAATGACCACATATTATATAAAACTACAAAATTGTATATGTAACAACCGCAACTACCACATATAATAAACAGTGAGTACCTTAACTACCACATATTATATACAGCTACTACCTCAACTACCAAATGTGTTAAACAATGACAACATATGATATAAAACTACCTCAATCACCACATATAACATACAACTACTACCTTCACTACCACATGTTATATACAACTACTACCTTCACTACCACATGTTATATACAACTACTACCTTCACTACCACATGTTATATACAACTACTACCTTCACTACCACATGTTATATACAACTACTACCTTCACTACCACATGTTATATACAACTACTACCTTCACTACCACATGTTATATACAACTACTACCTTCACTACCACATGTTATATACAACTACTACCTTCACTACCACATGTTATATACAACTACTACCTTCACTACCACATGTTATATACAACTACTACCTTCACTACCACATGTTATATACAACTACTACCTTCACTACCACATGTTATATACAACTACTACCTTCACTACCACATGTTATATACAACTACTACCTTCACTACCACATGTTATATACAACTACTACCTTCACTACCACATGTTATATACAACTACTACCTTCACTACCACATGTTATATACAACTACTACCTTCACTACCACATGTTATATACAGCTACTACCTCAACCACAACAAAGTCTAAATCAAAGTCAAAGTCAATGTTATTGTCCAATGTCCACATGTGTTCTACATATAGAGATCTGATTCAGTTTCTACAGTCCAACAGTGAGCAATATACATCAACAACAACACTAAACAAAGGGCCCAGACCAAAAAGGGGGAACAAAAAGTTAGTAATAATATAATCACCAAAACACAATCAACAGGACATGAATTAGACATTTAGTGCAAGTATCCTTTAGTGCAGAATGTTGATTAAATGATATTTACAATAGCAGTGGAGATGAATAGACACAGTGACTGGTGCTGGATGTGTGTGTGTGTGTGTGTGTGTGTGTGTGTGTGTGTGTGTGTGTGTGTGTGTGTGTGTGTGTGTGTGTGTGTGTGTGTGTGTGTGTGTGTGTGTGTGTGTGTGTGAGGGAGAGATGGGAGAGAAGGGAGAGAAGGGAGAGAAGAGAGAGAAGAGAGAGAAGGGAGGGAAGGGAGAGAAGGGAGAAAGGTCAGAGGGAGGGGAGAGAAGTCAGGATCAATAGTTAACATATTATAAAAAGGTTAACATATTATATACAACTTCTAACTCAACTACCACATAGATATACTACTACTACCTCAACTACCACATAGATATACTACTACTACCTCAACTACCACATAGATATACTACTACTACCTCAGCTACCGCATCTTATATACAACTACTAAAACAACTACCACATATAACATACAGCTACTACATCAACTACCACATATAATATATGAAACAACTACCTCAACTACCACATACTATATAAAACTATACAACTACCTCAACTACCACATATTATATAAAACTATACAACTACCTCAACTACCACATACTATATAAAACTATACAACTACCTCAACTACCACATTATATAAACCAACAACATTTGATATATTTCTTCCTCCACTACCACATACTATAAACAGCTACTACCTTAACTACCACGAATCATATATAACTACCTCAACCATCACATATAACATATAAGAACAACTACTGCTTTAACAACATATTACATACAACTACTACATCAACTACCACATATTACATACAACTACTACATCATTGACTCACAGTTTTGGATTCACTCTTTGTAGTAATGGCTGTGGTTTGACACAAGAGGGCACCACTGAGCCGGTATGTAGAAACACACACACACACACACACACACACACACACACACACACACACACACACACACACACACACACACACACACACACCACACACACACACACACACACACACACACACACACCACACACACACACACACACACACACACACACACACACACACACACACACACACACACACACACACACACACACACACACACACACAGTAATCTCCAGAGACACTTCTGAAAACCTCCACTGACTTCCTGTCCCTCTAGAGACCCAGGTGGGCGTCAGCTAAAACTGGAGATCATTTGAATAGCTACGGTTCACTGCTCACAGAATACGGTTAATGAACCACATCTTTAAGAGATGATGTCGGTTTGGTCTTTGACTAATAAACTCAACCATGATTAATATGGAACTGTTTCCACCACTCAGCATGCTAGGGATCCTCTGTCTCCGTGAGAGATACTGAATGTCTCTCCAGACGTACTTCTACACGTTTCTAAGTTGGTATGTGTGTAACAGTCAGTGTCCAGCACTGACCACTGACTGTTACTGTTACTATTACTGGAACTGACCACCTCCGGCACGAGAGGCCACGTTCTAACGTGAGAGCTCAAACCCACAGGCCCTAGCTTCATCGCTAGAACGTCTATTTAGGTGTCGGGGAGTGAGGTTTACCACTGCACAGCGCCACCTGCTGGCGTCTGTTACATGTGCAGAAACCTGGACACCCTGAACTACTGTTTGATGAAGTGACATGAAGTCAGTCTGAAACACATGGGTCATTTCAGCAGCAGTGTCTCTATGACTGACACTGGTCCACTGGATCCAGTGAACACACCTTCCAAGAAGAGCCACACAAGCAACACTTTGGTCATTCAGAGATGAGACAAACCACAGCTTTACCCTTCATTCAAACGGCTGGTCAAATATTTAATGAAGAAATAGAAGAGGTGTTATACTTGTTTAGAGCGTGGACAGAAGATATACCATCAGAAATGATGACAATAAATCATTGTTTTTTTTACATCTTTATTAAATGTTCAACATGTGACAAACTCAAGCAAAGGGGTAACAGACCATGAAGCGTAATGCTAATGGCTCAAAGACATGTTATATTGATGGAGGTCATCAGAAGCTGCAGCTACCTTAGACAGAGAGATAGAAAGCAGACGTGTCAGAGGAGATTTGTATTCTACACTACTTCCATGCTGGAGCCTCTCTACTCTGAACACTGGTCAGGATTCAGGGTTTGAGTGACAGGCGTCTGGCCGCTCCTACTGGCCTCACAGCTCACTGAGCCCGCCTTCCTCCACTGGTCCGCAGGGAGGGTCAGGGCGCTGCTCCGGCTGTAGGTGCCATCTTTCCCCAGGACCCCCGGGCTATCCGACACCCCGGCAGACCTGCTGCTGCCCCCCACCTTCCAGCCAAGCTTCCAGTCTGAGGGGAAGCCCCCAGTGGCCAAACACAGCAGTGTAGCCCTGCCCTGCTCCAGCTCCACTCTGGAGGGAGGAAGGAGGCTCAGCGTGGGCTGAACCACTCCCACTGGAAGAGAGAGAGAGAGAGGAGACAAGTGGACAACTGGCTCCCTTAACATGGCCGCTCATAGGGAGCACAGAGGACTGGAAGATTCATCAACTGTTGTACTTGTTGATTGAAATGTGGAAATTAATATAAATGAAACCATGACACATTTTATTGTTTGAAACATTTAAATGTGTCATGTATTTATTTCTAAATCTTAAATCCTCTTTATTGGTCTCATGTACACACACAGTGAAATGTGTTTCTCTGCATTTAACCCATCCTAGTATTAGGAGCAGTGTTTCGGGGACTTGAACCGGGGACCTTCTGGTTCCCGAGCCAAGTCTCAAAAGACAGAGCTATCCACCCGCCAATTGATATCATTTTCCACATTCATTCTAAATGAATACATGAGACCCATTGTAATGTGTCAACAGCTGTCAGGTGGCAGAACTTCTTCAGATTCGTTTCTCACTTCCTTTTTCTTATAATTAATTCAACGTTCGGCCAAAACACTTCTGAATAATTTACAATGGGAACTTTTGAGTACAGAAATACATTTGCAAATTAAATGTTCTGTTCATTAAATTATGACTTTTTAGAAGTCTTAACTGAACTTGAAGGATAATTGTTTGCCCATTTCATGAAGTACAAAGTAATTCAATGATATGCTTAATAAATGATGAATGCTCATCATAATTAAATCATTACAAAAACAATGTAAATAATAACATTAAGTGACTGAAATCCATTCAATAATATGTGTCTACTGCCCTTAACAACCAAACATTTAGAAGTTTCAAAGTTTAGAATATAAATATTAAAAAAATGTGTTCTTCAGACCTATATCGATATAAACTTAATGTTTATGGAGTTATATCAGATAAAGAAAAGTGTCCTTGTACTTACAGTCAACGGTGAGTTTGGTGCCTCCACCAAAAGTGAACCACAGTGATACATCCTCAATAAGAGTCTGTACAAAAACCTCCCTCCCATTGAAGACACATCTCACTGACACATAGACACTAACTTATCACAGGAAACTATGAAGGAATTCACATTTGATCAACTCAAGCTCTGGTTAGTCATTTTTATGTGTGTGTTTGAAGGTATGGATTGTATTTATTCTACATGTATTATCATAACAATTTTGGAGGACATGATGATTATCTCAACCCAAGTAGGCTCACCTAACTTAATTAAGATGAAAGTCAAATACAGATAGATGAATTACAAAGATAATACATATTTTTTAAGAAACTAGCTAATTTGTATTGTTTTAAAGAAGTACAACATTTAAGAATGTCATACAAACCAAGAAAAACATGAATTGAAAAAAAGTCTCAGATGATGAATTCCGATTGTTTGCAGCTAAATCCACATCGTATTCCATGAA
Organism: Muraenolepis orangiensis; assembly: GCA_027704905.1. Lineage (NCBI taxonomy): Eukaryota > Metazoa > Chordata > Actinopteri > Gadiformes > Muraenolepididae > Muraenolepis > Muraenolepis orangiensis. Next base: position 7,697,623 of record CM051016.1, on the reverse strand, counting down.
GTGTGAATGTAGAAGAGATACAGAGGTCCTCCCAGAATGTATGCATTCACCCTAACCCCCAGTGTGATGAGTGGAAACAGGTGGTTCACTCTCACCCCCAGTGTGATGAGTGGAAACAGGTGGTTCACTCTCACCCCCAAGTGAGATGAGTGGAAACAGGTGGTTCACTCTCACCCCCAGTGTGATGAGTGGAAACAGGTGGTTCACTCTCACCCCCAGTGTGATGAGTGGAAACAGGTGGTTCAGTCTCACCCCCAGTGTGATGAGTGGAAACAGGTGGTTCACTCTCACCCCCAGTTTTTTTATTCTATTTTTATCTATTTTTATTTTATCTTATTTTATAACTGCTGTCTGTCGTCGGGTATTGCACACAAGAATTTCACATCACTGCTTTATACTAAACTGTAAACTGTGAAGTGACAATAAACTTGACTTGACTTGACTTGAGTTTGATGAGTGGAAACAGGTCATTTCCATACAGAGGAAGCTTTGCATGCTGAGCTGAAACCGGACTTCTGAGATGGTTTAAAAGTCCTCTCAGTTCAACACTGCAGGACTCTGAGCTGTCACTCAACACCCCAGAAACCGTGGCAACCATGAACCACCTCACCATCCTTTTCTGGACAGTGGTCTGTGGATCCTTAACAGGTGGGTTCATTCCTCTCCATCCACACGTGGACCACCCGTCTGTGTTTGCTTGTGTTTTCTGTTGGATGACTCCATGTTTGTTTGTTTTCTATAGGAACCAGCAGTCAGGTGACTGTGACCCAGCCACCAGTAGTGACTTTCACTGCAGGATCCAGAGTCACTTTGACCTGTAAAACCAACCCAGCGGTTTATATCGATAGTAGTTATGGTGATCGCATGAACTGGTACCAACAGAAACCTGGTGAAGCCCCCAAGCTCATCATGAAATTGATAAGCCAACTTGTATCACCAACACCAGCTCGGTTTAGTGGCAGTGGAGGCAGCACTGACTTCTCACTGACCATCGCCGGAGCCCAGCCTGAAGACACAGCAGTTTATCACTGTCTGAGTCACCACTACCCTAACAGTGTTGATGTGTTCACACAGTGATTGAGAGCCGTACATAAACCTCCCTCAGTCAGACTGTGTAGTCACTGAGTCGTTACAGCAGGAACCTGCTGCAGCTGCTGAGGGGGAAGAGACTCTGACACAGAGCACTGAGCACAGAGCTGCTCTAACCAGGGGCCTCAACCAAGAACCAGCTTTATACTGCTCTACACTATGAACTATACAGATACTACCTCAACTACCACATGTTATATACTACTACTACCTCAACTACCACATGGTATATACTACTACTACCTCAACTACCACATGTTATATACTACTACTACCTCAACTACCACATGTTATATACTACTACTAACTCAACTACCACATGTTATATACTACTACTACCTCAACTACCACATGTTATATACTACTAATACCTCAACTACAACATATTATATACTACTACTAACTCAACTACCACATATTATATACTACTACTAACTCATATAATTACCACATATTATATACTACTACTACCTCAACTACAACATATTATATACTACTACTACCTCAACTACAACATATTATATACTACTACTAACTCATATCAATTACCACATATTATATATAATTATCTAAACCACCACATATAACATACAACTTCTACCTCAACTACAACATATTATATACTACTACTAACTCAACTACCACATATTATATACTACTTCTAACTCAAATAACACATATTATATACTACTACGACCTCAACTACCACATTTTATATACAGCTACTACCACAACTACCACATATACAACTATTACCTCAAATACCACATATTATTTACAGCTACAACCTTAATTACCACATATAACATACAACGACTACCTCAACTACCACATATTAAATACTACTACTACCTCAACTACCATATATGAAATACAACTACTACCTCAACTACCACTAACCCCGTCTCTGTGGTGAGCGGTGGCTGTCCTCTGTGCTGACATCTCTCCCAGCCCATGTGGAGGGCCTTGTCAGCCTGGTCACTCCACAATACACTTTGCTCTGTTTACCCCCTTCAAGAAAGTTCAACACAACCACACCACTTGGCTCCTCATAATCACAAAGCTTCTATCTTGGACTCTATCTTGGATTCCGAGCCGAGCCTCGGTCCACCCTCACAGCCCTCATCCTGGCAGCTAAGCATGCCAAGAGGAACAACACTAAACACTAGCCTCTGTCTGCTACCAGGCTGACCCAATGACAAGCAGACTAGTCCTGAAGCTGTAAGCTATTATTAAAGATGGACCTGAGCAGAGTTTAGTTCATGGAATCACTGGTTATGGTAATGACTCTGGTTTGACACAAGAGGGAAGCGCTGACTTGGCTTGTGGACATGCACACATACTGCTATGACTGGAATCTCCAGAGACTCTTATGAGAACATCAGCCCTACATTTCCACTAGCATTTAGTCCCTCAAGAGACACAGCTGCACATCTGCTGAAAGAGGACATCATTTGAATCACTGTAGTTTACTGCTAACAGAATATGTTTAATGCACAACATCTTTTAGTGAGGTCAGTTTGGCCTTTGACTCATAGACAACCATGATAAATATGTTCCCACCACTCTGCCTCCTAGAGTTCCTACGTCTCCCTGAGAGATACTGAATGTCTTTTGAGACATACTTTTAGATGTTTCTAAGAGCAGAAACCTGGACATCCCCCTGAAGTAGTATTTTATGAAGTGACATGAAGTCAGTCTGACACACATGGGTCATTTAGCCATCCAGAGATACACACCATAGCTTTAATTAAAAACAAAAATTAAAAGTAGTTTCCCCATTCTGAAAAAAGGATTGTTTTTAATATGTATGTATGTATGTTTAATATGTATGTATGTATGTATGTATATATGTATGTATGTATGTATGTATGTATGTATGTATGTATGTATGTATGTATGTATTGTGGCATGTACCCGTTGGCGGAGGGAGGACAACAGCGGTTGCGGTGGTAAAACAAATGATTTATTTGTTAAAACAGGTGGGGGTAAGGGGAAAAGGGAATAACGGCAAATCAAAACGGTCCTCCCGGTTGGGGTCCAATCTCCCCCTCTCTCGGTCGTTCCGGGGTAGCTGTCCGGGTCGGCTCGTGGGGTGTTGGTCCGCCTCCTGGTGCACCCGTTTAGGCAGCGACACCGCCGCCAGGGGTTAAGGCACATACTGTTCGCCCCCTCTTCGTTTCATGCTCTTCCTTTTATCCTCGTCTCCCGCTTCTTGAGTGGCCCCCTCCAGGTGCACGGCGTCAGGCCTGATGAGCCGCTCCAGGTGTTTCCCATTCGGCCTGACGAGTGGGCGGTTACCGTCTGAGCTCTCCGTGGTGCCAATCCTGCTAGGAGCTCAGCGGTGTAGTACCGCTGTTCCACCACCTGCCCCAAGGGTTGCCCAGAATGCTTCCCAGTGGAGCCCGGGGCGCCACAGTATGTATAATATGTATGTATGCATGTTTGTCACGGATTGAGTTAGAACACAAATGCAGCACACGGGACACCAAGGACAGTTTGTAATATTTAATGTCAATGATCACTCAGTTGAACCAGACAGGGACAGACAGAGAGGTAGTCGGGGACAGGCAGCAGATCAGGAGCCGGGTAGGGCAGACGAACCAGACAGGGACAGACAGAGAGGTAGTCGGGGACAGGCAGCAGATCAGGAGCCGGGTAGGGCAGACGAACCAGACAGGGACAGACAGAGAGGTAGTCGGGGACAGGCAGACGATCAGGAGCCGGGTAGGACAGACGAACCAGACAGGGACAGACAGAGAGGTAGTCGGGGACAGGCAGCAGATCAGGAGCCGGGTAGGGCAGACGAACCAGACAGGGACAGACAGAGAGGTAGTCGGGGACAGGCAGACGATCAGGAGCCGGGTAGGGCAGACGAACCAGACAGGGACAGACATAGAGGTAGTCGGGGACAGGCAGACGATCGGGGAACAGTCGAGGCAGGCAGGTCCGGGGCAGGCAGGGTCGGTAACAGGAATCGGTCTGGGAAGTAAACGCTGGAGAGTCTGCACAATCAGGAACAATCTGGTGAAGAGTGAGTGTGTGGAGGTGGGCTTAAATAGAATTATTAAATAGGTTGATTGAGATGCGCTGCAGGTGAAGGGTGAGAATTACCACGGGCTGATGCTGCCCTCTGGTGGAGGCAGGGAGAATAGCTATTGTGACAATGTATGTACAATGTATGTATAATAGGTATGTATGTATGTATGTATGTATGTATGTGTGTATCATTTGTATGTCCATACAGTATGTATAATATGCATGAATGTATAATGTGTGTATAATATGTATGTATGTATATATAATATGTAGGTATGTATGTATGTATACTATGTATGTATAATATGTATGTATGTGTTGTATGTATAATATGTATGTATGTATGTATAATATGTATGCATGTATGTATATTAGGTATGTATAATATGTATGTATAATATGTATGCATGTATCTATAATATGTATGTATATTATGTATGTATAATATGTATGCATGTATCTAAAATATGTATGTATATGATGTATGCATCTAGGGGCTATATATACATACATAGATATCTATGTATCTATGTATGGAGGGGCCTGGGTTGCTGCTGGGGTGAGGGTTGTGTGGAAGGTGTTGAGGGGGGTGGGGGTTGGGTGGAAGGGGTTGAGGGGGGAGGGGAGTGGGTGGAAGGTGTTGAGGGGGGTGGGGGTTGGGTGGAAGGGGTTGAGGGGGGAGGGGAGTGGGTGGAAGGGGTTGATGGGTGTGGGGGTTGGGTGGAAGGGGTTGATGGGTGTGGGGGTTGTGTGGAAGGTGTTGAGGGGGGTGGGGGTTGGGTGGAAGGGGTTGAGGGGGGAGGGGAGTGGGGGTTGGGTGGAAGGTGTTGATGGGTGTGGGGGGGAGGTGCGAGGAGGTACACAAAAATTCTCACAGTGATGCACACAGTGCACAGTGATGAATGACGTCACAATGTCTGCATACACATCTAGATCACCGCCTGCAGCCTCTATCGCCCATTGAAAATCCTCTGCGCCGCCGCCAGCATTATCTAACATGGCACTAGTTTTCTCCTGGGCCTCGCTAGTCCACAACTTGAAAGTCCTGACCACAGGCTTAGAGAGTTTTAGTTTCTGCCTGTAAGAAGCAGACCCTTCCACCCCTTGATTTTCCACTCAGCAAAGCCATACGGTCCGCTCGAAAAAGCTCAAACCCTTTGAGCTGGAGAGCGGTGTTGGGTATCGATTCCCTCGGCCACGTCTCCGTGAGCGAAAGAACCGAACGAAAGAACACTATTTCTCGCCACCATAAGTCTTAGTTCATCCATTTTGTTGCATGTTTGGCAGGAATATTCCGGGTAAAGGTACCAGTGCTCCGGAGCGCTTTCCCCGTCTGTGTCGAATCCAAGTTTTGACGTGGACAAAGGCTGCGGTTCCTCTGACCAATATATCCAGTAAATCGGAAGAAAAAGTTAGAAAGTCGGGGATTAAATCCGCAGGTGTGGATCCCCTTATGCTAACTAACCCCTCCCTGCTGTAGGTTTCGCCAAACACAACATTAAAAAGACAAATAACAAACACTACGGCATCCGTCATTGGCGCCATCTTAGTTATTAAGTTACTAATATCCAGTGGCCAGGAATCTGTAATGTAAGAGGGCTGTTTGTTAGAATGGGTAGGATATTAACCAGAAGCCTACACATTATTACTGGTAAATTCACTCTGGCACTCAATCAGAGCCAGAGAAAACACCCTCTGCCTGTCCTCTGAAAGTTCACAAGCAGCAAGCAGCAAATTCACTTCCGTGTGTACAGACTGACAGCTGATACGGTGGTTGCATTGCAAAAAAAACTAAAGACACTTCAAACGACTGTTATTTAAAAATGATATCATAAAGGAAAAAAGAGCAGTGCAGTGCGCCTGGCGTCTTTCAGCCTGCAAACCGTGTCCTGTGTGATCTGCACCAATTATAAAGTACTGTGGAGTACAAGATGTGTTTCTCATAAAGCTTCATCTTCAACCACATGTGATCTTCCCTATGAAGTACCTTCCTCAAAACGACATGTTTATTGTCTATCCTTAGAAATGACCTTCTTCAACTACATGTTCAATGTCTTCCATATAAAGTACCATCTTTAAAGAGGCCATCAAAGTACGACGACCATAAAAGTGCTTCCGCTTGGTGATGTCACCACACCACGGACACACACACACACACACACACACACACACACACACACACACAAGAACGATGAAGAGCTATGGTAATGGGGTAGCAATGTAGGGTTTTCATATTGATATCTATTCAGACCTTGTCTCTAAGTCGTGCCCAGACAAACACAGAATAGCTATTTTTTTCTATTTAATTATGTACTATATCGATGGTTGAATCTATTCTAGTATGCTCTCCTCTCTATGCTAGGCTGTTATATTGTATTCTACTGTATTACAAATACAGTTTCAAGACTGTTATGTGGTTTATGTCTTACTGGTGAAGACTAGCTAAATATATATATTTTTTAATAAACACATATAACTTTACTATATTCCACTCCTTCTGTATTATAATGTTTCTACTGTTATAGTAGGTTTTATAGTAGGTTTTCTACTGTACTGCACACCACTGTGCTCTAATTCCATTACAGGGTTGTCTGTGCTAAGTGTGTGGACCTGGTATCTGTCTGTGTGTTCACCTGGTATCTGTCTGTGTGTTCACCTGGTATCTGTCTGTGTGTTCACCTGGTATCTGTCTGTGTGTTCACCTGGTATCTGTCTGTGTGTTCACCTGGTACTGGACTGTGTTTAGGTGTGATCACCTGGTATTGGACTGTGTTTAGGTGTGATCACCTGGTATTGGACTGTGTTTAGGTGTGATCACCTGGTATTGGACTGTGTTTAGGTGTGTTCACCTGGTATTGGACTGTGTTTAGGTATGATCACCTGGTATTGGACTGTGTTTAGGTGTGATCACCTGGTATTGGACTGTGTTTAGGTGTGTTCACCTGGTATTTGACTGTGTTTAGGTGTGATCACCTGGTATTGGACTGTGTTTAGGTGTGATCACCTGGTATTGGACTGTGTTTAGGTGTGTTCACCTGGTATCTGTCGGTGAGGTTCCCCTCGGCTCCCTCAGGGCCTTGTGCTCCTTCCTCTGTGGCCTCAGGGTGGAGGGGGAGAGAGGGGCGGGACCGCCACGGAGGATGGCAACAACAACAACAACAACAACAACAACAACAACAACAACAACAACAACAACAACATGTTAGGGCTAAAGGGCAGGGTTAGTGTGCTCCATTCCCAGCCCAAAGTTGTGGGTTCAATCCCCCCCCACCTCGATATTTACCTGGAAGTCATCCAATAGAGCAAAAATGACTAAACCCTTTGGTCATTTATGATGTTTGTCTAACATATAACTAACAATATATTTTTTTATAAATATTTATTTTTAGATATTTATAAAATCATCTGCTAATGATCGGAATAGTAAAAATAGAGGATAATAAATAATAACCTTTCTATTCTTGTATCTTCATCATCACAATCATCCCCATCATCACTTCCATCATCATTTTCCTCATCCTTGTTTCAGATTCAGATTCAGATTCAGATTCAGATTACTTTATTTATCCCGAGGGAAATTAAGGTGCAACAGTTGACACAGGGGGAATAAATGCACACACAAATATACTAATACCTAAAGCTAAAAACTAAATAACAACAAACTAACGAAACAAAACTAGTATAAACAAAATATAACTAAAAGAACTCTAAATGAAATCTAAATGTATTGATAGATGAATTGCACAATTTACAGTATTATTACAGTAATACGTAGGTATATACAATACACAACAATACGTATAGTGCAAATTGGCAGTAATAAATACTAATAAATAACTCAGATGAATACTGAAAAGTGACGTGTGAAAAGTGAAAAGTGAAATTGAATTTACAGTGCAAAATTACAGTGAAAGGAATTTACAGTGCGTTGACCAAAAAATAATAATAACAGTGCATTGACATCGGGTCACTGAGTCTCCACTGTCCCTCTCACGACCCGAGGTAGATGAATTATAGAGACTGATGGCCACAGGAAGAAAGGACTTCCTGTGGCGTTCTGTGGTGCACCTGGGTGGAATGAGTCTGTTGCTGAAGGTGCTTCTGTATGAGGTCAGCACCTGATGGAGAGGGTGAGAGTTGTTGTCAAGGATACTACGCAGCTTGCGCAGCATCCTCCTCTCAGACACCACCAACAAGGAGTCCAGCTGGACCCCCAGGACAGCGCCAGCCTTCCTGACGATCCTGCTGATCTTGTTGGCGTCTGCTGATCTCAACCTGCTTCCCCAGCACACGACACCGGAGAAGATGGCACTGGCTACCACCGACTGGTAGAACATCTTCAGCATCGTATTGCAAACGTTGAAGGACCGGAGCCTCCACAGGAAGTAGAGACGGCTCTGGCCCTTCTTGTAAACCGCCTCAGAGTTCTTGGTCCAGACCAGTTTGTTGTCCAGGTGAACCCCCAGGTATTTAAATTCCTGTGATCTTTCTACAACTGATGGCCTGGCGCCACCTACTGGCCAACAATAATAACCACTCACTGCAGGTCTCTACAAACGTTTGATATTTAGCAGTACAGAAAAACAAGGGATTATTCAACTCAAAAAGTGGCAAAAGTGGTATTGAATTACTACATAATAACACATATGACATACATATTATATACAACTACTAGCTCAACTACCACACAATACATACAACTACTACCTCAACTACCACATGTTACATTCCACTACTAACTCAACTACCACATATTATATACAACTACTACCTCAACTACCACATATTACATACAACTACTACCTCAACTACCACATATTATATACTACTACTTACTCAACTACCACATATTACATACAACTACTACCTCAACTACCACATATTATATACAACTACTACCTCAACTACCACATATTACATACAACTACTACCTCAACTACCACATATTATATACAACTACTACCTCAACTACCACACAATACATACAACTACTACCTCAACTACCACATGTTACATACAACTACTAGCTTAACTA
>CM051016.1:7478460-7685960 GCA_027704905.1 Muraenolepis orangiensis | reverse complement strand
CTCACAGAATACGGTTAATGAACCACATCTTTAAGAGATGATGTCGGTTTGGTCTTTGACTAATAAACTCAACCATGATTAATATGGAACTGTTTCCACCACTCAGCATGCTAGGGATCCTCTGTCTCCGTGAGAGATACTGAATGTCTTTCCAGACGTACTTCTACACGTTTCTAAGTTGGTATGTGTGTAACAGTCAGTGTCCAGCACTGAGCACTGACTGTTACTGTTACTATTACTGGAACTGACCACCTCCGGCACGAGAGGCCACGTTCTAACGTGAGAGCTCAAACCCACAGGCCCTAGCTTCATCGCTAGAACGTCTATTTAGGTGTCGGGGAGTGAGGTTTACCACTGCACAGCGCCACCTGCTGGCATCTGTTACATGTGCAGAAACCTGGACACCCTGAACTACTGTTTGATGAAGTGACATGAAGTCAGTCTGAAACACATGGGTCATTTCAGCAGCAGTGTCTCTATGACTGACACTGGTCCACTGGATCCAGTGAACACACCTTCCAAGAAGAGCCACACAAGCAACACTTTGGTCATTCAGAGATGAGACAAACCACAGCTTTACCCTTCATTCAAACGGCTGGTCAAATATTTAATGAAGAAATAGAAGAGGTGTTATACTTGTTAGAGCATGGACAGAAGATATACCATCAGAAATGATGACAATAAATCATTGTTTTTTTTACATCTTTATTAAATGTTCAACATGTGACAAACTCAAGCAAAGGGGTAACAGACCATGAAGCGTAATGCTAATGGCTCAAAGACATGTTATATTGCTGGAGGTCATCAGAAGCTGCAGCTACCTTAGACAGAGAGATAGAAAGCAGACGTGTCAGAGGAGATTTGTATTCTACACTACTTCCATGCTGGAGCCTCTCTACTCTGAACACTGGTCAGGATTCAGGGTTTGAGTGACAGGCGTCTGGCCGCTCCTACTGGCCTCACAGCTCACTGATTCCGCCTTCTTCCACTGGTCCGCAGGGAGGGTCAGGGCGCTGCTCCGGCTGTAGGTGCCATCTTTCCCCAGGACCCCCGGGCTATCCGACACCCCGGCAGACCTGCTGCTGCCCCCCACCTTCCAGCCAAGCTTCCAGTCTGAGGGGAAGCCCCCAGTGGCCAAACACAGCAGTGCAGCCCTGCCCTGCTCCAGCTCCACTCTGGAGGGAGGAAGGAGGCTCAGCGTGGGCTGAACCACTCCCACTGGAAGAGAGAGAGAGAGAGAGGAGACAAGTGGACAACTGGCTCCCTTAACATGGCCGCTCATAGGGAGTACAGAGGACTGGAAGATTCATCAACTGTTGTAGTTGATTGAAATGTGGAAATTAATATCAATGAAACCATGACACATTTAATTGTTTGAAACATTTAAATGTGTCATGTATTTATTTCTAAATCTTAAATCCTCTTTATTGGTCTCATGTACACACACAGTGAAATGTGTTTCTCTGCATTTAACCCATCCTAGTATTAGGAGCAGTGGGCAGCTATTGTATATACAGCACTAGGGGAGCAGGGTAAGGGTCTGGTGCCTTGCTCATGGGCTCATGGGGGTGTTTCGGGGACTTGAACCGGGGACCTTCTGGTTCCCGAGCCAAGTCTCAAAAGACAGAGCTATCCACCCGCCAATTTATATACATTTCCACATAAATTCTAAATGAATACATGAGACCCATTGTAATGTGTCAACAACTGTCAGGTGGCAGAACTTCTTCAGATTCGTTTCTCACTTCCTTTTTCTTATATTTAATTCAACGTTCGGCCAAAACACTTCAGAATAATTTACAATGGGAACCTTTAAGCACAGAAATACATTTGCAAATTAAATGTTCTATTCATTAAATTACGACTTTTTAGAAGTCTTAACTGAACTTGAAGGATAATTGTTTGCCCATTTCATGAAGTACAAATTAATTCAATGATATGCTTAATAAATGATGAATGCTCACCGTAATTAAATCATTACAAAAACAATGTAAATTATAACATTAAGTGACTGAACTCCATTCAATAATATGTGTCTACTGCCCTTAACAACCAAACATTTAGAAGTTTCAAAGTTTAGAATATAAATTAAAAAAATGTGTTCTTCAGACCAATTTCAATATAAACTTAATGTTTATGGAGTTATATCAGATAAAGAAAAGTGTCCTTGTACTTACAGTCAACGGTGAGTTTGGTGCCTCCACCAAAAGTCCACCACAGTGATACATCCTCAATAAGAGTCTGTACAAAAACCTCCCTCCCATTGAAGACACATCTCACTGACACATAGACACTAACTTATCACAGGAAACTATGAAGGAATTCACATTTGATCAACTCAAGCCCTGGTTAGTTACATTTATGATGTGTTTGAAGGTATGGATTGTATTTAATCTACATGTATTATCATAAAATATTTGAAGGACATTTGATTATCTCACACAAGTACGCTCATCTAATTTAATTAAGATGAAAGTGATACATGAATTACAAAGTTAATACTAGCATACATTATTAAGTTTTTTTATGAAACTAGCAATTTATTTTTATTTTAAAACTACAAAATTTAAGAATGTCATCCAAACCAAGAAAAACATGAATTGGAAAAAAGTCTCAGATGATGAATTCTGATTGTTTGCAGCTAAATCCACATCGTATTCCATAAAGTGTGAATGTAGAAGAGATACAGAGGTCCTCCCAGAATGTATGCATTCACCCTAACCCCCAGTGAGATGAGTGGAAACAGGTGGTTCACTCTCACCCCCAGTGTGATGAGTGGAAACAGGTGGTTCACTCTCACCCCCAGTGTGATGAGTGGAAACAGGTGGTTCACTCTCACCCCCAGTGTGATGAGTGGAAACAGGTCATTTCCATACAGAGGAAGCTTTGCATGCTGAGCTGAAACTGGGCTTCTGAGAGGGTTTAAAAGTCCTCTGAGTTCAACACTGCAGGACTCTGAGCTGTCACTCAACCCCCCAGAAACCGTGGCAACCATGAACCACCTCACTATCCTTTTCTGGACAGTGGTCTGTGGATCCTTAACAGGTGGGTTCATTCCTCTCCATCCACATGTGGACCACCCGTCTGTGTTTGCTTGTGTTTTCTGTTGGATGACTCCATGTTATGTTTGTTTGTTTTCTATAGGAACCAGCAGTCAGGTGACTGTGACCCAGCCATCAGTAGAGTCTTTTACTGCAGGATCCAGAGTCACTCTGACCTGTAAAATCAACCCAGCGGTTTATGAAGAACTTGATGGTGATAACTTATTCTGGTACCAACAGAAACCCGGAGAAGCCCCCAAGCTCATCATGAAATATACAAGCCAACTAGTATCACCAACACCAGCTCGGTTTAGTGGCAGTGGAAGCAGCACTGACTTCTCACTGACCATCGCCGGAGCCCAGCCTGAAGACGCAGCAGTTTATCACTGTCAGAGTTACCACTACCTTAACAGTGTTGATGTGTTCACACAGTGATTGAGAGCCGTACATAAACCTCCCTCAGTCAGACTGTGTAGTCACTGAGTCGTTACAGCAGGAACCTGCTGCAGCTGCTGAGGGGGAAGAGACTCTGACACAGAGCACTGAGCACAGAGCTGCTCTAACCAGGGGCCTCAACCAAGAACCAGCTTTATACTGCTCTAAACTATGAAATATACAGATACTACCTCAACTACCACATGTTATATACTACTACTACCTCAACTACCACATGTTATATACTACTACTACCTCAACTACCACATGTTATATACTACTACTACCTCAACTACCACATGTTATATACTACTACTAACTCAACTACCACATGTTATATACTACTACTACCTCAACTACCACATGTTATATACTACTATTACCTCAACTACCACATGTTATATACTACTACTACCTCAACTACCACATGTTATATACTACTACTACCTCAACTACCACATGTTATATACTACTACTACCTCAACTACCACATGTTATATACTACTACTAACTCAACTAACACATGTTATATACTACTACTAACTCAACTACCACATGTTATATACTACTACTACCTCAACTACCACATGTTATATACTACTACTACCTCAACTACCACATGTTATATACTACTACTACCTCAACTACCACATGTTATATACTACTACTACCTCAACTACCACATGTTATATACTACTACTACCTCAACTACCACATGTTATATACTACTACTAACTCAACTACCACATGTTATATACTACTACTACCTCAACTACCACATGTTATATACTACTACTACCTCAACTACCACATGTTATATACTACTACTACCTCAACTACCACATGTTATATACTACTACTACCTCAACTACCACATGTTATATACTACTACTACCTCAACTACCACATGTTATATACAACTACTAACTCAACTACCACATGTTATATACTACTACTACCTCAACTACCACATGTTATATACTACTACTAACTCAACTACCACATGTTATATACTACTACTAACTCAACTAACACATATTATATACAACTAGATTAGATTAGATTAGATTCTAATGTAATGTCATTTCACAGCACAGTACAGTACAGTGATAATAATGGAGCATCTATCCAGAGGGCACATGTAGCAGTAAAGTGGCTGGTAATATAATATCATTTACAGTTTAATGTACTGGTTTAAAGACAGTCTAGGTATTAAATGGGATATGAGCAGCACAATAATATAATAAGGTATATGTATATACAGCTAAGTGAGTATTTAACAGGTAGTGATCAGGGGTATGCCGTTATTGAAAGCAGGATACATATATATAAATGTAAATGAATATACAAGTGAGCATATATAAATGTATGGTATATATAAATGTATACACAGGGGTAGGAGCAGTTCTATCAACAGTTGAGATTTAAATCTATATGGCAGGTACAGTAAACAGGTATCTTAGTAATAAATACTAGCGCATTGCCCGTGGGATTCCACGGGATGGCTATGGCCCCTACATGAGTATTGTGTAGGATGATCACCTGACTTCCATTGTTACGGCCTCAGCTCAGCATTGAAACCCCTGAATGTTCCACTAAATCGCCCGCAAAACGAAAACTACTGGATGGAATGCTTAACAAATGGAACTTGGTCACGTTCAGACCCCCCCCAAGCATCCCGCCCAGTATGAAGACCCCCCTCAACCTGAAAGGGGGCGTATTTCTTCTGACAGACACACACACACACACAGAGTCCGTTAGAGAATGATATAGTAGATGTAAAGTATAGAGAGGAAGGTAGTTGTGATACAGTTTGTTTTTACAGTTAGTTTTTTCTTTCTTCTTTTTTACAGTTAGTCAAAGATATTGGTGGTGATTATTATAGGTGTTGAGTAGAGGGGGGGGGCAGGGGGGGGGCAGCAGAGGGGGGGGGGCAGCAGTGGGGGGTGCAGCAGAGGGGGGGGAAGCAGGGGGGGGAGCAGAGTGGGGGGCAGCAGAGGGGGACGACGACAGCAGAGGGGGGGGCAGCAGAGGGGGGGGCAGCAGAGGGGGGGGGGCAGCAGTGGGGGGGGGCAGCAGAGGTGCAGCAGCGGAAGGGGCCGGTGTTTAGGGTGAGGTGTTTAGGGTGAGGTGTTTAGGGTGAGGTATTTAGGGTGAGGTGTTTAGGGTGAGGTGTTTAGGGTGAGGTGTTTAGGGTGAGGTGTTTAGGGTGAGGGTGGAGGAGGTGAGACGGTCTAACCTGACTGACTGGGGTCAGGTGGTTAGGAAGTCTAATAACCAGTTACAAACTGAGGGGTTGATGTGAAGGTTCTTGGTTTTCATGAGGTCACCCAGTTTGAAGATGAGTTTAAAGGGGGTGTTAAATGCTGAGCTGAAGTCTATGAACAGCATTCTCACGTGGGTGTTGCTCTCATCCAGGTGGGAGAGAGCGGAGTGAAGAGCTGAGGAAATGGTGTCCTCCGTGCTCCTGTTCTCACGGTAGGCAAATTGGTGTTTATCCAGTGAGTTTGACAGGCCAGATTTGAGGTGAGCCAGGACCAGCCTCTCCAAGCACTTCATGACGATGGGGGTGAGTGCAACAGGGCAGAAGTCGTTGAGGCTCGCTGCAGAAGAGTGTTTTGGCACTGGCACAATGGAGGTGGTTTTAAAGCACACAGGGACAACTGCCTGAGCTAGTGACAAGTTGAAAATGTCAGTAAGGACCTCGGTCAGCTGCTCAGCGCAGTTCCTGAGCACGCCACCGGGGATGCCATCAGGACCAGCTGCCTTATGCGCATTTGTTCTGCTCAGTGCCGCACGCACGTCTGTGGGGGATAGGGTGAGGGGTTGGTGGTCAACGGGGAGAGGAGCCCTGGTGGGCCGTTCGGGTTGTTCCGGTCGTAGCGAGCAAAAAAATGATTAAGTTCGTCAGGGAGGGATGAGTCAGTGGTTGGGGGTTGAGTTGTTGGAGGGTTTATAATCCGTGATGGCCTTGATGCCCTGCCACATGCGTCGGGGATCGGAGTTGTTGAAGTGGTCTTCGACCCTTCGCTTGTGTTTGAGCTTGGCCCGCTTGATGCCCTTTTCAGATTAGCCCTGGCTAAACAGTAGGCCAGTGCATCGCCCGACCTAAAAGCTCACGTGCCTTTAGGAGTAGGAGGACCTCTCTGTTCATCCACGGCTTCTGGTTGGGGAATGTTGTGATCTGTTTGAGGTGGTGACAGTGGGGACAGACACTACTAATTCAACTACCACATATTATATACAACTAGTACCTCAACTACCACATATTATATACACAAGTACTACCTTAACTAACTCATACTATATAAAGCTACTATCTCAACTCCCAAAAAGTATACACACAACTACTACCTCAACTACCACATATTACAACTACTACCTCAACTACCACATATTACAACTACTACCTCAACTACCACATATTTAATACTAATGCTACCTCAATTACAATGTATTACATACAACTAGTACCTCAACTTGACCTTACTAACATACAACTAGTACCTCAACCTGACCTTACTAACATACAACTAGTACCTCAACTTAACCTTACTAACATACAACTAGTACCTCAACTTGACCTTACTGACATACAACTAGTACCTCAACTTGACCTTACTAACCTACAACTAGTACCTCAACTTGACCTTACTAACATACAACTAGTACCTCAACTTGACCCTACTGACATACAACTAGTACCTCAACTTGACCCTACTGACATACAACTAGTACCTCAGCTTGACCCTACTGACATACAACTAGTACCTCAACCTGACCTTACTGACATACAACTGCTACCTACAAATCAAAGATGTCTGTTGTGTTAATGAATAGCCGTGAGTCTCTAACTGAATCTAGAATGTGGATCTTTATTCAGGTGATTTACTTTTTAACATGCTCTCAGGTGTTCCCCCCCCCACCCTATGACATCATAACACGTCACCTGTAGTCCTTGTAGTATTGCACACCTAACAGTACAATAACACCACAATGTTGAGACTTAAGACTTGTTCATCTGTTGTCACTGCTTGTAGGGCTCCAGAGTGGTAGGGTTAGGTGGTCATGTGACACTCTCACCTTAGAGGACCTCACCTTGAATACAATCTAGCTATGCATTAGACTGAAATCTTCTTGTTGTGATATAAACTCATCAAATACAATGATTTGATCAAAATACATCACTTTATATCACATGGATACTAATGTTAAGCAATTTGAACACATGAATAGAAAACCAATGTTTAAACACTAGCCCTGTTTCTAACTCTATGACGAGAGTAAGACTTTTGGTTTTATATACATTCATTATTTTCACATTCATATATCTTTTTTATTAGTATGTCATTTTGGAGAACCTGACGCATTTCAGAATATATTTATAACCAAGATATGAATTTTCCTTTCCAAAGTCCTGCACTCATTCAACCTTATCTCTCTCACTTTCATATCTCTCTAAGCAGGTGGACGTCCGCCCACATGCCCGCTATTTAGCATGACTTTTGAGTACTTCTGAGTATGTCAAGAGTTAAGTATGCTAGCTGCCAGGCATCACACACACACACACAGAGCAAGGGGAGGTCGTCCACAGCCTTGCTAGCAGTGTTGGCCTTTCTTATTAATGGTGAGCTTTATGGCTCTGTCATATTATGTATCATATTACACAGAATATGTCTCATATTCTTGGGCTCTATTCTGTGTTTATCCTCCTGTATTTTCTTCCCTCTCTGCTCAAAAAGGTCTCTAGACTAATGTTCTACTGTAGACGGTCTTCCATTGGGTCAAAAGGCTCATCATCCACTTCTTATTCCACAATCATCTGCCGGTTCATTCCTGACACAACAGGAAAATCCGATTCCGAGCCGAGCCTCGGTCCACCCTCACAGCCCTCATCCTGGCAGCTAAGCATGCCAAGAGGAACAACACTAAACACTAGCCTCTGTCTGCTACCAGGCTGACCCAATGACAAGCAGACTAGTCCTGAAGCTGTGAGCTATTATTAAAGATGGACCTGAGCAGAGTTTAGTTCATGGAATCACTGGTTATGGTAATGACTCTGGTTTGACACAAGAGGGAAGCGCTGACTTGGCTTGTGGACATGCACACATACTGCTATGACTGGAATCTCCAGAGACTCTTATGAGAACATCAGCCCTACATTTCCACTAGCATTTAGTCCCTCAAGAGACACAGCTGCACATCTGCTGAAAGAGGACATCATTTGAATCACTATAGTTTACTGCTAACAGAATATGTTTAATACACAACATCTTTTAGTGAGGTCAGTTTGGCCTTTGACACATAGACAACCATGATAAATATGTTCCCACCACTCTGCCTCCTAGAGTTCCTACGTCTCCCTGAGAGATACAGAATGTCTTTTGAGACATACTATTAGATGTTTTTAAGAGCAGAAACCTGGACATCCCCCTGAAGTAGTATTTTATGAAGTGACATGAAGTCAGTCTGACACACATGGGTCATTTAGCCATCCAGAGATACACACCATAGCTTTAATTCAACAGAGGTTTTAAGTCGTTTCCCCATTCTGAATAAAGGATTGTTCGTAAAAATAATAATAATATGATGTAATAATATGTATGCATGTATAATATGTATGTATGTATGTATGTATGTATGTATGTATGTATGTATGTACGTATGTATGTATGTATGTATGTATGTATGTATGTATGTATGTATGTATGTACGTATGTACGTATGTATGTATGTATGTATAATATGTACGTATGTACGTATGTATGTATGTATGTATGTATGTATGTATGTATGTATGTATGTATGTATGTATGTATGTATGTCATGGATTAAGTGAGGAACAATCAGGAACAATCTGGTGAAGAGTGAGTGTGTGGAGGTTGGCTTAAATAGAATAGTTGATTGAGATGTGCTGCAGGTGAAGGATGAGAATTACCACGGGCTGATGCTGCCCTCTGGTGGAGGCAGGGAGAATAGCGATTGCGACAATGTATGAACAATGTATGTATAAATCAGTGGCGAACCGTGTCTATCACAAGTGGACCTTCTGTAGACAGAAATTTGGTGATTATTGATCGCGGTTTTGTGACTCTTAGTTACGTTAAGTCTTTTCACGTTAAGCGATGCAAAGAAAAACTCTCAATTTAAATGCACAACAATGCTTATCAAACTCAAGACAGCCATTAACTAATCAGTCAACAAGTGTGTGGAAACAAAATGCAACAACCAGCTCAACGAGATGCAACACTGCGCCAAAACCAGCAAAGACTAATTAGTCTCACTCACCAATGATGATGTCACGTAGGGGTAATTCGGTGGGACCCAGAACGCAGACCAAGACACAGTGGAGCTATAACGTAAAGCTTTATTTCAAGCAAACACAACACAAGAGTGAACGGGGACAGGCAAGGGGTCTGGATACCGGGAGGTCGATCCGCGGAGTACCGGCAGGTAGTAGACCGGCGAGTAGTCCGGGACAGGAGAGGAGTCTGGATACCGGGAGGTCGAGTAGCGACAGGTACTAGACAGGCGGATGGTCAGGGACGAGCGAGAAGTCTAGATACCGGGAGGTCGGAGTAGCGACAGGTACTGGACAGGTAATTATAATGACCGGGGAGCTCGTATAGACCGGAGAGTAGTCCGGGACAGGAGAGTAACGCGAGACAGGCGGGTGACGCGGGATAGGCAATGAATCTGGATCTCCGGGACATCGGCGTGGCGATTCCGTCCAGAATGTACCAACGTACAAAGTAGCAAGCAAGTACGACCTAACACCGGGGTAACAGGACGCCAGGGTATATATACCCCCAACAGGTGACGTGATTAACAATTAGACAAGGCAATTGCTGACAGGTGTGTGTGCGCCGCCAGCGCACGCGGCTTGGCCACGCCCCCAGCCAACCACCGTAACTGTGACAGATGAGACCAAAAGACCAAATCCATTCTCCTGTCCTTCTGGATGGATCGATTACCCGGTCATGAAGCTGATCAATGCTTTATGACCGGGTTATCAATGTATCGATAACCCGGTCATAAAGCTGATCACTGCTTTTCAGATCCAAAATAAGTTGCCTTTCAACAGCTATGGAAGCTAATGCAGTGAGTCTGTTCTGTTCCTCCATATGTTTTTATCCGTTCGAGGGCAGACAATGTCCTTTCCACAGATGCAGTGGTGATGGGGATCGTTAAAACTTTTTTATAATGTCCATCTTTTCACTGAATGGTCATCTTGAAAAGGGTACTAACAACAATTCCGCAACAACATCATCTTCACCTGTTGCCATTTCGACGTAAAAAACCTACGTAGGAAAAAAAACAACGTAGCACTACGCTACGTCTCGAGCCAGTATACCTTCTAGCGCACTATGGACCTGTGGGGAAATCTGAAAGAATACGCCCTATATATTGGTGTGGCTACATACCAATATATGATTGGTTGATCAAAGTGTCAATCCAAACGTACGCTCTCATTCAGTCTAAGGGCCAAAGTCATCGGGAATACTTTGGTTGAAGGATATTCTTCCCAGCAACCTAGAAAAATATCTGATTGGTTGCATTGTTTTTCCAACACAAAACATTCAAATGCGTAGTGCATGGACCGAGAAAGACAAACAAATCAACGTAACACTAATATAACAGATCAACAACACAGATACGATTCTCATTTATTCATTTTATTCCATTTTTATTAAACTTTATTAAATTGTATTACATTTTATTAATACATATAATTTGATTTTTTTTGTTTCATCTGAGAGTTCCAGGGTTTTCTCTGAATACCTTGAAGGCCCTGACGCTTCACCACTGGTATGTATGTATGTGTGTATGTGTGTATGTACGTACAGTATGTATAATATGCATGTATGTATGATGTGTGTATAATATGTATGTATGTATTTATAATATGTATGTATGTATGTATAATATGTATGTATGTATGTATACTATATATGTATGTATAATATGTATGTATGTATGTATGTATAATATGTATGTATGTATAATATGTATGTATGTATGTATAATATGACTGTATGTATGTATTTAGAATATGTTTTACGTATAATATGTATCCATGTATGTATAATATGAATGTATGTATTATATGTATGCATGTATGTATACTATGTATGTATATTATGTATGTATAATATGTATGCATGTATGTATAATATGTATGCATGTATGTATAGTATGTATGTAAAATATGTATGTATGTATAATATGTATGCATGTATGTATAGTATGTATGTATAATATGTATGTATGTAAAATATGTATGCATGTATGTATAGTATATATGTAAAATATATATGTTTGGATAATAAGTATGTATATTATGTATGTATAATATGTATGCATGTATGTATAACATGTATGTATATTATGTATGTATGATATGCGTGTTTAGACCGTGAGTTTGATCCTCTGCCCGTTAGATTAGTCAGGTCCCAGGACTGTTATCAACCGGCCTGTTGAAGGCTCTCTCTAAACTGTTTTAATGTGTCACTTCCTTCCTTTCTAACTTGGTATATGGATCTATTCTGATGTGTAGGGCTGAGGGTTTCATTTGAATGAGGTCCTGTATAGCATGTTGAGACTGTAAATGTCATAAAGGTTAGTATTAATGTATTAGATTAGATTAGATTAGATTCAAATTGATTGTCATTTCACAGCACAAGTACAGTACAGCGAAAATCATTTAGAATCTAACCAGAGTGCACATGTTGCAGTAAAGTGGCTGGTAATATAATATCATTTACAGTTTAAATTGACAGGTTAAAAGACAGTCTAGGTATTAAATGTGATATGAGCATAATAATAGGTATATGTATATACAGGTAATAACACACAGTATGTATTACTATGTGTTATTTAGTCACTAACCACTAACCATGTAATGTAATGTAATGTAATGTAATGTAATGTAATGTCATGTAATGTAATGAGTAGGTAGGGTTTCCACATTTTGCCTACAGGTAGACTTCGGACATTGGGATTCAAACACATAACCTTTTGTCTAGGGATGGGCTGTTATTATTTATATAATCACATATTTCGACATTTGTCCTCTAATATATTTAAATAAAACATTTAAAAAACATATTTACACAATAACTAACTAAATAAGATAAATAAATAAATGGGTATAAAAATAGAAAACGTAAAGAAAAGTGATTTGAGTGAGTGGTGGTGAGCTGGTTTGCTCATTCAAGAATTTGGATTCCGTTAAGAATTGATATCATTATTTAATTGTATATGATCAATATATTATAATGATGACATTTAATGTCTTATATAATAAACATAATAAATAAAACAACCGTAAAGAAAACTGAAAACAATCAATACTACATGGTCTTAGGCAGAGCCGGTTTGCTTAGTGAAGAATGTGTAGTTGTAAAGAGTTTAAAAGTAGAGCAAACTAAAGGCATTAAGCGGTGGTGCATACAGGTGTCAAGTCAAGTCAAGTCAAGTTTATTGTCACTTCACAGTTTACAGTTTAGTATAAAGCAGTGATGTGAAATTCTTGTGTGCAATACCCGACGACAGACAGCAGTTATAGAATAAGATAAAATTAAAATAGATAAAAATAGATAAAAATAGAATAAAAAATAGAATAAAAAATAGAATAAGGAATATAAAATAAAAATAAAAATGCAATTTATAAAATGCAAAAATCAGCACAGAAAAGAGCAATATATATATATAAATCAATGTAATAAAATATACATTGTTATATGTTATACGCCCTTGTTCAGCAGCCTGATGGCCTGACTGTGGAAGCTATCTCTAAGCCTATTTGTACGACACTTGATACTGCGGTATCGCCTGCCTGACGGTAATAGTGAGTAAAGTTCGTGGCTGGGGTGGGCAATGTCTTTTATAATTCTTTTGGCCTTGGCCACGCACCGCTGGTTGTAAATGTCCAGGATGGAGGGGAGCTCACCTCCGACGATATACTGGGCCGTCCGCACCACCCTTTGAAGCGCTCTGCGCTCGAGTGCCGTGCAGTTCCCGTACCAGGCGGTGATACACCCTGTCAGAACACTCTCGATGGTGCCGTTGTAGAATGTTCTCAGGATGCGGGGGCCCATGCTGAATTTCTTCAGACGCCTGAGAAAATACAGGCGTTGTTGGGCCTTTTTCACCACGTGTGTGGTGTGCGTGGACCATGTGAGGTCCTCGGAGATGTGCACGCCGAGGAACTTGAAGCTGCTGACCCTCTCTACTGCAACGCCGTCGATGGAGATAGGGCTGTGCTCTCCCCTCTGCCTCCTGAAGTCCACGATCAGCTCCTTGGTCTTCTTGACGTTGAGGGCGAGGCTGTTCTCCTGGCACCACTGCTCCAGCGATCCGACCTCCTCCCTGTAGGCTGTCTCGTCGTCGCCGGCGATCAGGCCCATCACTGTCGTGTCGTCAGCAAACTTGACGATGACGTTGGAGCTGTGCATAGCCATGCAGTCGTGGGTGTAGAGGGAGTAGAGGAGAGGGCTCAGCACGCATCCCTGGGGGGCTCCCGTGTTGAGGGTCAGTGGCTCTGATGTGGTGCTGCCCATCCTCACCACCTGGCGGCGGTCCGACAGGAGGTTCAGTATCCAGCTGCACATGGATGGGGGTACGCCTAGACCTCTCAGCTTGGTGTCGAGCTTGGCAGGAACTATTGTGTTGAATGCTGAGCTGTAGTCCACAAACAGCATTCGCACATAACAGTTCTTCCCCTCCAAGTGGGAAAGGGCAGTGTGGAGGGCCATGGCAATTGCGTCGTCCGTGGATCTATTTTGACGATATGCAAATTGCCATGGGTCCAGCGTGGTAGGTAACACGGAGCAAATAAAGTCCTTGACCAACCTCTCGAAGCATTTGCTAACGATCGAGGTGAGGGCCACAGGTCTGTAGTCATTCAGGCATGTTACCTTGGTTTGTTTAGGGACAGGCACGATGGTGGATATCTTGAAGACCGCGGGGACAACAGCCTGGGACAGGGAGAGGTTGAAGATGTCTGCAAAGACTCCTGCCAACTGGTCTGCGCATGCTCTGAGGACGCGGCCCGGGATGTCGTCGGGGCCTGCCGCCTTACGGATGTTCAGCCGCTTAAAGGTGCGGCGCACATCCGCCTCCGAGATGCGCAGCTGGCTGGTCTCCCCAGTCGGTGCTGGCTTCGGCGGGCTGCCGTTTACGTCGAACCGAGCAAAAAATGTATTTAGCTCTCCTGGGAGGGAGGTAGAGGAGTTCTCTACACAACTGGTTCTCCCTCTGAAGTTCGTTATCTTCTGCAGCCCCTGCCACATACCCCTCGCATCGTGTTTCTTGAATTTATCTTCCACTCTGTCCTTATACTCCCGCTTGGCAGTGACGATGGTCTTACGGAGGTCGTAACGGGCTCTCGTATATTCCTCCGTATTCCCGGAACCAAAGGCGGCGTTACGCGCATGTAGGGCAGCGCGAACATCGCCGTTAATCCACGGTTTCTGGTTGGGATATATCCGAACCGACTTGGTCGGAACAACGTCATCTATGCACTTCTTGATGAACCCGGTGACCGACGACGCGTACTCGTTGATGTTATTGTCCGAGGCAACGCGGAACATGTGCCAGTCAGCGTGATCAAAACAATCCTGCAGCGTAGAATCTGATTGGTCCGACCAGCATTGGACCTCCCTCACAGCGATCGGTTGCTGCTTCAGTCTCTGCCTATAGGCGGGGAGTAGCTGGATAGAGCGGTGATCTGATTTGCCGAACGGTGGGCGGAGGAGGGCCTTGTAGCCATCACGGAAGGGAGTGTAGCAGTGGTCGAGGATCCGCTCGCCCCGTGTGTTGCTCTTTATGTGTTGGTAGAACTTCGGGAGAACCTTCTTCAGGTTCGCCTTGTTGAAGTCCCCCGCTACGATGAGAGCAGCCTCGGGGTGGGCCGACTCCTGTTCGCTGATAGCCCCGTACAGTTCCTTCAGCGCTGTGTCCGTGTTGGCTTGTGGGGGAATGTAAACAGCGGTCACGGTTACCGCTGTAAACTCCCGAGGTAGCCAGTATGGACGGCACATAAGCATCAGGTACTCCAGGTCCGGGGAACAGAAAGACTTGAGGGGATGTACATGACTTTGGTTGCACCAAGATCTGTTTATCATGAGACATACCCCCCTTCCGCGATCTTTACCGGAGAGAGCCTTTGTTCTGTCCGCCCGGTGTACGGAAAATCCCGTCGGCTCGATAGCTGCGTCGGTAACCCCCTCCGACATCCATGTCTCCGTAAGGCAGATAATGCAATTGTCCCTAGTTTCCCGGTGGAATTGAATACGAGCCTGTAGTTCGCTTAACTTATTGTCCAGAGACTGTACATTAGCCAGTAGAATGGTGGGTAGTGGGGGGCGATCGGATCGACATCTCAGCCTGACTAGCACGCCGGCTCGCTTCCCTCGCTTCCTCCGGCGACGCTTGCGCGTAATCGTGCCCAAAATGGACGGAGATAATCCAGCTGTGACTTCGGGCGGGACGTCCGAGTCGAAAGAGTGAAAAAACTCCGGTAGGCGGCGAGCGACTGTCGATCTGATCTCCCAAAGTGTGCAAAAGTTATAAGTGAACTTGCTGCTAACATCCTGAACTAAAAAAGTTGCAATAAAAAGAATAAATAACAAAAAACTGCGTCGTCGTGCGGGAGCTCGCGACACGGCAGCCATCTCGTACGGCGCCATACTCCGCCATACTCCGTATACTCCGTGGGTCAGGTCACCAGCAATCCACTGGAAACAAACATGTCCAAACTGATCTAAGACACAAAGACAGTGGAGTCTGAGGCAGATCAAAAGTCTGACTATAAGACGGCTAAACATACACACTTGATTGATAAGATATGACACATATTACATACAACTACTACCTCAACTACCACATAGTATATAAAACTACAACCTTTTATCTATAACAACCTCAACTACCACATATTATATACAGCTACTACCTCAACTACCACATAGTATATAAAACTACAACATTTTATCTATAACAACCTCAACTACCACATATTACATACAACTACAACCTCAACTACCACATAGTATATAAAACTACAACCTTTAACTATAACAACCTCAACTACCACATATTATATACAGCTACTACCTCAACTACCACATAGTATATACAACTACAACCTTTATCTATAACAACCTCAACTACCACATATTACATACAGCTACTACCTCAACTACTACATATTACATACAACTACTACCTCAACTACCACATATTACATACAACTACTACCTCAACTACCACATAGTATATAAAACTACAACCTTTTATCTATAACAACCTCAACTACCACATATTACATACAGCTACTACCTCAACTACCACATATTACATACAGTTACTACCTCAACTACCACATAGTATATAAAACTACAACCTTTTATCTATAACAACCTCAACTACCACATATTACATACAGTTACTACCTCAACTACCACATAGTATATAAAACTACAACCTTTTATCTATAACAACCTCAACTACCACATATTACATACAGCTACTACCTCAACTACCACATATTACATACAACTACTACCTCAACTACCACATATTACATACAACTACTACCTCAACTACCACATATTACATACAACTACTACCTCAACTACCACATATTACATACAACTACTGCCTCAACTACCACATATTACATACAACTACTACCTCAACTACCACATATTACATACAGTGTTTTATTGCCGTATTCCGTTGTAAAAACACACATTGGAATTTGACACGAGTCACAACACAGAAACGTGTCAAACTAAAACAGGACAGACAAGGAAAAACTATAAGTCCAGTGCTAATTTAGCATTTTAAAATCTAAATCTAAATACAAGTGTAAATATAAATATAAATATAAATATGAATATAAATATAAATATAAATATTGGTCAGTATGTGTGGGTGTATGAGGCCTGGTCCAGTGGGGGGTCTTCAGAGGGGGGGCCTCCTGCTGGAGGGGAGAGGAGCAGAGAGACTGGGGCCTGGGTGAGAGGAGGGGTCCAGACTAAACACAACTAGACTAAAACAATACAAGGCTAAACAATATGGACACTAATTTTCACTAGCAGACTAAGTCCAGTGCACATTTAGCATTTTAATCTAAATCTAAATCTAAAGTATAAATATTGTCTGTATGAATGTATGTGTGGGTGTATGATGGCTGGGTCCAGTGGGAGGGGGTAGGGGTGGGGAGGGTAGGGGGGCAGGGGGATGTTCAGAGGGGGAGGCGGGCCTCGTTGACGAGGCTGGAGGCCGTGGGGAAGAAGCTGTTTGTGGCGTGCAGTTCTTGACCTGATGGCCCGCAGCCTCCTGCTGGAGGGGAGTGGGGCAGAGAGACTGGGGCCTGGGTGAGAGGGGTCGGCCCTAATCTTTATGGCCCGCTTCAGGGCCCTACAGGTCCTATTACAAACAACTACTACCTCAACTACCACATATTATATACAACTACTACCTCAACTACCACATATTACAAACAACTACTACCTCAACTACCACATATTACATACAACTACTACCTCAACTACCACATATTACAAACAACTACTACCTCAACTACCACATATTACATACAACTACTACCTCAACTACCACATATTACAAACAACTACTACCTCAACTACCACATATTACAAACAACTACTACCTCAACTACCACATATTACATACAACTACTACCTCAACTACCACATATTACAAACAACTACTACCTCAACTACCACATATTACAAACAACTACTATCTCAACTACAACATATTACATACAACTACTACCTCAACTACCACATATTACATACAACTACTACCTCAACTACCACATATTACAAACAACTACTACCTCAACTACAACATATTATATACAACTACTACCTCAACTACCACATATTACAAACAACTACTACCTCAACTACCACATATTACATACAACTACTACCTCAACTACCACATATCTCTTTGACAGAGACAGACAGACAGAGAGAGAGGACGCTGGCACGCTTTGGTTGCCGCTTCTCCCTCCGTCTAACCTCCGTCTAACCTCCGTCCAGCTACAGTATCTGGATTACCATTTCTTGGATTAACATCAATTACCATCTGTTTTGCGACTGTCAATCTTGGATTACCATCTGCCCTCAACAAACACTCGGCCACCGGCCCAGAACTCACCTGTATCCAGCCGGACTTCTATTCCACCACCGCTCGCTGGAAGGTAGACCCCGGACAGGCTTCCACCTGTCCCGGTGCGGTTAGCCCATGTCTGGCTGGGACCGCTGCCTTCCACAACCCCCGAAGATCACCGCCGCACCCGCGGCTGAAGGCAGACCCGGCAGGCCTCCACCTGTCCCGGTCCTGTTTTCACCATGGCACTGCGTTACACAGCGGCACAGCTCCTCCTGCTTAACCATCGATCGCCTCCTCCCGCGCAACTCATCTCAGCAATAAAAGACTTCGGACTGCTACAACGCCACCGCTACATCCACAGAAGCTCCCGTCGCAAGTTTTTCTATAAATCCACCGCCATAAACATTATCCCATCTCTCTGCTCCAATTTAGAAAGCCCCCGCACTTCCGCCTCCCGTCATCACAACAACTCACGTCATCAGATCAATCCCCACGTGAACCCCTTAAACCTCCGCCCACTACCCACTTCCGCCAACTCAACTTCAAAACAAAAGTCCCTGAAATTCACCCTGTTTAACACAAGATCCCTCAGCAATAAAAGTCTCATTCTCAACGAGCTCATTATTGACAATAAACTGGACTTCCTCTGCGTAACTGAAACATGGCAACAGCCAGGATACAGCTATCTGGAAAAACCCCGCCAGGACGGTCGTGGTGGTGGAATAGCTGTATTTCACCACCAGTCAATCACTACAACTGCACTATCCCTCCCCACCCCTCCCTCATTCGAACACCTCACTTTTAAATTACCTGGTCCCAAACCCCTGGTCACTGCCGTCATCTATCGCCCCCCCTCCAAGCCAATCCCAGAATTTCTCTCTGACCTATCTGAATTCTTAACCCAGCTCTTTGCCATTTCACCATCTGTACTGCTGCTCGGCGACTTTAACATCCACGTCGACTCCATAACCTGCACCCACACCACTGAATTCATGGACATCTTAGATTATTTTAACATCACCCAACACATTGATTTCCCCACCCATAACAAAGGACACACCCTCGACCTAGTCTGCACCTCTGGCATCTCCATTAACAACCTCTCCACCACCGACCTCACCATCTCTGACCACCTAGCCATCACCCTAGACGTCAACATCCCCCCCCACCCCGTTAAACAGCAACGCACCATATCCTTTCGAAACCTCAAATCCATCAACCTTCCCTCCCTCTCTGCTGCCCTAACCAACGCCATTTCCAACACCATCCCCACCCCGAACGTCTCCCCCACTGACCTAGTCAACTTCTACAATAACACACTCTCATCCTGTCTTGATGACATCGCCCCCATCAGAACCAAACTCGTCTCCTTCACTCACTCCGCCCCCTGGTACACTAGCGAACTCCGTCACCTCAAAACTCAGGGCCGCCAACTGGAACGCTTATCCAAAAAAACCGGACTCACCATTCACCTCGATGCCTACAAACTTCACCAACAACAATATACAGAAGCACTCAATCACGCACGATCCTCCCACTACTCCTCCATCATCCGTACCGGCTCCAACAACCCCAGAACACTCTTCTTCACCATAAACAAACTGCTCAAACCCATAGACACTACCAGCAATTCCTTCACCACCAGCACCTGCAACTCCTTCCTGTCATTCTTCCAGACTAAAATTGACAACATCCACACACAGCTAGCTGCCTCCGCCCCCTCCTCTCCTCCCGGTTTTCAGCCCACCGACCCCCCCCCTCCACTCCATCCACTTTCATCTTTCACCCCCATCACCGAATCCGACCTACTCTCCCTAGTCACTAGTATGAAACCCACTACCTGTGCCCTTGACCCCATCCCCTCTTCCCTCGTTAAGGACTGCCTCCCCTCACTCTCCCCACTCCTCACTACCATCATTAACTCCTCCCTGGCCATCGGCTCCGTCCCCCCCTCACTCAAGCTTGCTACCATCACCCCCATACTGAAAAAACCCGGCCTTGACCCCGGTAACCCCATCAACTTCCGTCCTATTTCCAACCTCCCCTACATGTCCAAAATGCTCGAACGTGTCACCGCTTCACAAATTAAAGCCCACCTTGACACAAATAACCTTCACGAACCCTTCCAGTCCGGCTTCCGCACTAGACACAGCACGGAAACCGCCCTCCTCAAGGTTACCAATGACATACTTCTCTCTGCCGACTCCGGCTCCCTCACCATCCTCATCCTCCTCGACCTCACCGCTGCCTTTGACACTATAGACCACTCCATCCTCCTCTCCCGCCTCCAGCACTTCATTGGTATCACTGGCACCGCCCTCTCCTGGCTCACCTCCTACCTCTCCGACCGCCACCAATACATCTCCATCAATAACTGTCAATCCTCCACTGCCCCAGTCACTCACGGTGTCCCCCAGGGTTCTGTACTTGGTCCCCTACTCTTTATCATATACATCCTTCCCCTCGGTCAGATCCTTCGCCACCACGGGCTCCGCTTTCACTGTTATGCCGACGACACTCAGCTATATCTCTCCGCCAAAGCTATCACCCCAGCCACCCACGCCACCCTCTCCGCCTGCCTCAGTGACATTAAAACCTGGATGCAAACAAACTTTCTCAAACTCAACAGCAATAAAACAGAAATCCTTATTATTGGCCCTACCTCCCTCACCCGCTCTGCACAAAATTTCACCCTTAACATAGACGGCTCCATCATCACCCCCTCCACCCAGATCCGCAACCTCGGCCTCATCCTCGACCCCACCCTCTCTTTCCTTCCCCATGCAAATCACATCACCAAAACCGCTTTCTTCCACCTCCGGAACATTGCCCGCCTCCGCCCCTCCCTATCCTTCCCTGCTGCTGAAACCCTCATCCACGCATTCATCACTTCCAGACTCGATTACTGCAACAGCATTCTGTATGGCTCAACTCACAAAATCATACATAAACTCCAATATGTCCAGAACTCTGCCGCCCGCCTCCTCACCTCCACCCGCCGCCGAGACCACATCACCCCTGTCCTACACAACCTCCACTGGCTCCCAGTCAAACACCGGATACATTTCAAGATTCTACTCCTCACCTACAAAGCCCTCAATAACCAGGCCCCCCCCTACCTCTCCCACCTCCTCCCCCGCCACGTCCCCACCCGCAGCCTCAGGTCCGGAGACACTAACCGCTTGACGATCCCCAGGACCAATCTCCGGACCTGGGGCGACCGGGCCTTCTCCGTGGCCGCACCCACCCTCTGGAACGCTCTCCCCATCAACATCCGCCAAGCACCCACCTTATCATCCTTTAAACAGGCCCTCAAGAGCCACCTCTTCAACCTCGCCTTCACCCAGTAACCTCCACTCCCCACCTCCACATCCCACTGTCCCCACCATGTATGTCAATGTTTGTAAATGTGTGCAAAGTTTGTAAAGCGGCTTTGGGTACTCAGAAAAGCGCTATATAAAATAAATGTATTATTATTATTATTATATTACAAACAACTACTACCTCAACTACCACATATTACAAACAACTACTACCTCAACTACCACATATTACATACAACTACTACCTCAACTACCACATATTACAAACAACTACTACCTCAACTACCACATATTACAAACAACTACTACCTCAACTACCACATATTACATACAACTACTACCTCAACTACCACATATTACAAACAACTACTACCTCAACTACCACATATTACATACAACTACTACCTCAACTACCACATATTACAAACAACTACTACCTCAACTACCACATATTACATACAACTACTACCTCAACTACCACATATTACATACAACTACTACCTCAACTACCACATATTATATACAACTACTACCTCAACTACCACATATTACATACAACTACTGCCTCAACTACCACATATTACAAACAACTACTGCCTCAACTACCACATATTACATACAACTACTGCCTCAACTACCACATATTACATACAACTACTGCCTCAACTACAACATATTACATACAACTACTTGTCAGGATTGGCAGTTCTGCCTCCCAGCGTTTCCCAGCCCTCGTCCAGGTAGCCACGCCCCCTTGTTAGTGCTCCTCGCAGCTGCAGCGCATCACCGTTAATTTCCCCCTCATGTTTTCCTGCCCGTCTTATTGGCTGCCTGGGACCACCTGTTATGTTCCGTGTGTTTAAATAGGCGGCGTCTTCTTCTGTTCGGCGCCGGTTCATTGTATATTGTACATGTGTATATTATATTCTATATACTGTCTCGTTGTGTTATGCCGAGTACTTGTTTCATGTGTATGAACAAGCGTCATGTTCCACGTCATGCCACCGTCAGGTTATTGTAGTTAAGTATTTTGCTTTTGAGCTTCATGCGTTTTCCATCTAAGTGATTTTTGTGTTATTGTGTTATCAGTAAATAATCTTTATTTGGATACGTGTCATCGTGTCGTGCATTTGGGTTCTCCTCCTAAGTTCTCCCTCCTCCTCATTCCCCCCACGTCGACCCTTGACACTACTGCCTCAACTACAACATATTATATACAACTACTACATCATTGACTCACCGTTTTGGATTCACTCTTTGTAGCAATGGCTTGTAATAAAACAATGGTTTGACACAAGAGGGCACCACTGAGCCGGTATGTAGAAACACATATATACACACACACACACACACACACACATACACACACACACACACACACACACACACACACACACACACACACACACACACACACACACACACACACACACACACTACTTTCACTGTAATCTCCAGAGACTCTTCTGAAAACCTCCACTGACTTTCTGTCCCTCTAGAGACCCAGGTGGGCGTCAGCTAAAACTGGAGATCATTTGAATAGCTACGGTTCACTGCTCACAGAATACGGTTAATGAACCACATCTTTAAGAGATGATGTCGGTTTGGTCTTTGACTAATAAACTCAACCATGATTAATATGGAACTGTTTCCACCACTCAGCATGCTAGGGATCCTCTGTCTCCGTGAGAGATACTGAATGTCTCTCCAGACGTACTTCTACACGTTTCTAAGTTGGTATGTGTGTAACAGTCAGTGTCCAGCACTGAGCACTGACTGTTACTGTTACTATTACTGGAACTGACCACCTCCGGCACGAGAGGCCACGTTCTAACGTGAGAGCTCAAACCCACAGGCCCTAGCTTCATCGCTAGAACGTCTATTTAGGTGTCAGGGAGTGAGGTTTACCACTGCACAGCGCCACCTGCTGGCGTCTGTTACATGTGCAGAAACCTGGACACCCTGAACTACTGTTTGATGAAGTGACATGAAGTCAGTCTGAAACACATGGGTCATTTCAGCAGCAGTGTCTCTATGACTGACACTGGTCCACTGGATCCAGTGAACACACCTTCCAAGAAGAGCCACACAAGCAACACTTTGGTCATTCAGAGATGAGACAAACCACAGCTTTACCCTTCATTCAAACGGCTGGTCAAATATTTAATGAAGAAATAGAAGAGGTGTTATACTTGTTAGAGCATGGACAGAAGATATACCATCAGAAATGATGACAATAAATCATTGTTTTTTTTACATCTTTATTAAATGTTCAACATGTGACAAACTCAAGCAAAGGGGTAACAGACCATGAAGCGTAATGCTAATGGCTCAAAGACATGTGATATTGATGGAGGTCATCAAAAGCTGCAGCTACCTTAGACAGAGAGATAGAAAGCAGACGTGTCAGAGGAGATTTGTATTCTACACTACTTCCATGCTGGAGCCTCTCTACTCTGAACACTGGTCAGGATTCAGGGTTTGAGTGACAGGCGTCTGGCCGCTCCTACTGGCCTCACAGCTCACTGAGCCCGCCTTCTTCCACTGGTCCGCAGGGAGGGTCAGGGCGCTGCTCCGGCTGTAGGTGCCATCTTTCCCCAGGACCCCCGGGCTATCCGACACCCCGGCAGACATGCTGCTGCAACCCACCTTCCAGCCAAGCTTCCAGTCTGAGGGGAAGCCCCCAGTGGCCAAACACAGCACTGTAGCCCTGCCCTGCTCCAGCTCCACTCTGGAGGGAGGAAGGAGGCTCAGCGTGGGCTGAACCACTCCCACTGGAAGAGAGAGAGAGAGAGGAGACAAGTGGACAACTGGCTCCCTTAACATGGCCGCTCATAGGGAGCACAGAGGACTGGAAGATTCATCAACTGTTGGAATTGTTGATTGAAATGTGGAAATGAATATAAATGAAACCATGACACATTTAAATGTTTCAAACATTTAAATGTGTCATGGTATCATTTATCATTTTTCATTCATATATTTATTTCTAAATCTTAAATCCTCTTTATTGGTCTCATACATGTACACACACAGTGAAATGTGTTCATTTAACCCATCCTAGTATTAGAAGCTGTGGTCTTGCTCAAGGGCACCTCGACAGTGACCAGGTGTTTCGGGGACTTGAACCGGGACCTTCCGGTTCCCAAGTCCCAAAAGACAGAGCTATCCTGTCACCAATTTAATTTATATAAATTTCCACATTAATATAATTGAATACATGAGACACATTTGAATGTTTCTACAGCTGTCAGGTGGCAGAACTTCTTCAGATTAGTTTCTCACTTCCCTTTTCTTATATTTAATTCAACGTTCGGCCAAAACACTACAGAATAATTTAATGGGAACATTTCAGCACAAAAATACATTTGCTAATTAAATGTTCTATTCATTCAATTACGACTTTTAAGAAGTCTAAACTGAACTTGAAGGATACTTGTTAGCCCATTTCATGAAATACAAAGTAAATCAATGATATGCTTAATAAATGATGAATGTTCATCATAATTAAATCATTACAAAAACAATGTAAGTAATAACATTAAGTGACTGAACTCCAATCAATAATGTGTGTCTACTGCCCTTAACAACCAAACATTTAGAAGTTTAAAAGATTATAATATAATATTTTAGAATATAAATTAAAATAATCAATTCTTTAGTTCTATTTCGATATAAAGGTAATGTTTAGGGAGTTATGTCAGATAAAGAAAAGTGTCCTTGTACTTACAGTCAACGGTGAGTTTGGTGCCTCCACCAAAAGTGTA
The DNA here is from genome assembly GCA_027704905.1 of Muraenolepis orangiensis. Classification (NCBI taxonomy): domain Eukaryota; kingdom Metazoa; phylum Chordata; class Actinopteri; order Gadiformes; family Muraenolepididae; genus Muraenolepis; species Muraenolepis orangiensis. The sequence continues at coordinate 7,660,238 of CM051016.1, read as the reverse complement.
CCACAGTGATACATCCTCAATAAGAGTCTGTACAAAAACCTCCCTCCCATTGAAGACACATCTCACTGACACATAGACACTAACTTATCACAGGAAACTATGAAGGAATTCACATTTGATCAACTCAAGCCCTGGTTAGTTACTTTTACTAAGTGTTTGAAGGTATGGATTGTATTTATTCTGCATGTATTATTCTAAAAATATTTGAAAGACATTTGATTATCCCATTATCTCAAGTGCACTCACCTAACTTAATTAAGATGAAAGTGAAATATAGATAAATTAATTACAAAGATAATACTACTATACATTATTATGTTTTTTAAAGAAACTAGGACATTTGTATTTTTTTAAAGAAGTAGAACATTTAAGAATGTCAAACAAACCAAGAAAAACATGAATCGGAAAAAAGTCACGGATGATGAATTCTGATTGTTTGCAGCTAAATCCACATCGTATTCCATAAAGTGTGAATGTAGAAGAGATACAGAGGTCCTCCCAGAATGTATGCATTCACCCTAACCCCCAGTGAGATGAGTGGAAACAGGTGGTTGACTCTCACCCCCAGTGAGATGAGTGGAAACAGGTGGTTCACTCTCACCCTCAGTGTGATGAGTGGAAACAGGTGGTTCACTCTCACCCCCAGTGTGATGAGTGGAAACAGGTGGTTCACTCTCACCCCCAGTGTGATGAGTGGAAACAGGTGGTTCACTCTCACCCCCAGTGTGATGAGTGGAAACAGGTCATTTCCATACAGAGGAAGCTTTGCATGCTGAGCTGAAACTGGGCTTCTGAGAGGGTTTAAAAGTCCTCTCAGTTCAACACTGCAGGACTCTGAGCTGTCACTCAACCCCCCAGAAACCGTGGCAACCATGAACCACCTCACCATCCTTTTCTGGACAGTGGTCTGTGGATCCTTAACAGGTGGGTTCATTCCTCTCCATCCACATGTGGACCACCCGTCTGTGTTTGCTTGTGTTTTCTGTTGGATGACTCCATGTTATGTTTGTTTGTTTTCTATAGGAACCAGCAGTCAGGTGACTGTGACCCAGCCACCAGTAGAGTCTGTTACTGCAGGATCCAGAGTCACACTGACCTGTAAAACCAACCAAGCGGTTTTCAATGGTGATCACATATTCTGGTACCAACAGAAACCCGGAGAAGCCCCCAAGCTCATCATGAAATATACAAACCAACTAGTATCACCAACACCAGCTCGGTTTAGTGGCAGTGGAGGCAGAACTGACTTCTCACTGACCATCGCCGGAGCCCAGCCTGAAGACGCAGCAGTTTATCACTGTCAGAGTCACTGTAGTGTTTATGTGTTCACACAGTGATTGAGAGCCGTACATAAACCTCCCTCAGTCAGACTGTGTAGTCACTGAGTCGTTACAGCAGGAACCTGCTGCAGCTGCTGAGGGGGAAGAGACTCTGACACAGAGCACTGAGCACAGAGCTGCTCTAACCAGGGGCCTCAACCAAGAACCAGCTTTATACTGCTCTACACTATGAAATATACAGATACTACCTCAACTACCACATGTTATATACTACTACTAACTCAACTACCACATGTTATATACTACTACTACCTCAACTACCACATGTTATATACTACTACTACCTCAACTACCACATGTTATATACTACTACTACCTCAACTACCACATGTTATATACTACTACTACCTCAACTACCACATGGTATATACTACTACCTCAACTACCACATGTTATATACTACTACTAACTCAACTACCACATGTTATATACTACTACTACCTCAACTACCACATGTTATATACTACTACTACCTCAACTACCACATGTTATATACTACTACTACCTCAACTACCACATGTTATATACTACTACTACCTCAACTACCACATGGTATATACTACTACTAACTCAACTACCACATGGTATATACTACTACTACCTCAACTACCACATGTTATATACTACTACTACCTCGACTACCACATGTTATATACTACTACTAACTCAACTACCACATGTTATATACTACTACTACCTCAACTACCACATGTTATATAATACTACTACCTCAACTACCACATGTTATATACTACTACTACCTCAACTACCACATGTTATATACTACTACTACCTCAACTACCACATGTTATATACTACTACTACCTCAACTACCACATAGTATATACTACTACTACCTCAACTACCACATAGTATATACTACTACTAACTCAACTACCACATGTTATATACTACTACTACCTCAACTACCACATGTTATATACTACTAACTCAACTACCACATAGTATATACTACTACTACCTCAACTACCACATGTAATATACTAATACTACCTCAACTACCACATGTTATATACTACTACTACCTCAACTACCACATGTTATATACTACTAACTCAACTACCACATAGTATATACTACTACTACCTCAACTACCACATGTTATATACTGCTACTACCTCAACTACCACATGTTATATACTACTACGACCTCAACTACCACATATTATATACTACTACTACCTCAACTACCACATAGTATATACTACTACTACCTCAACTACCACATGTTATATACTACTACTAACTCAACTACCACATGTTATATACTACTACTACCTCAACTATCACATGTTATATACTACTACTAACTCAACTACCACATGTTATATACTACTACTACCTCAACTACCACATGTTATATACTACTACTACCTCAACTACCACATGGTATATACTACTACTAACTCAACTACCACATGTATATACTACTACTACCTCAACTACCACATGTTATATACTACTACTACCTCAACTACCACATGTTATATACTACTACTAACTCAACTACCACATGTTATATACTACTACTACCTCAACTACCACATGTTATATAATACTACTACCTCAACTACCACATGTTATATACTACTACTACCTCAACTACCACATGTTATATACTACTACTACCTCAACTACCACATGTTATATACTACTACTACCTCAACTACCACATAGTATATACTACTACTACCTCAACTACCACATAGTATATACTACTACTAACTCAACTACCACATGTTATATACTACTACTACCTCAACTACCACATGTTATATACTACTAACTCAACTACCACATAGTATATACTACTACTACCTCAACTACCACATGTAATATACTAATACTACCTCAACTACCACATGTTATATACTACTACTACCTCAACTACCACATGTTATATACTACTAACTCAACTACCACATAGTATATACTACTACTACCTCAACTACCACATGTTATATACTGCTACTACCTCAACTACCACATGTTATATACTACTACGACCTCAACTACCACATATTATATACTACTACTACCTCAACTACCACATAGTATATACTACTACTACCTCAACTACCACATGTTATATACTACTACTAACTCAACTACCACATGTTATATACTACTACTACCTCAACTATCACATGTTATATACTACTACTAACTCAACTACCACATGTTATATACTACTACTAACTCAACTACCACATGTTATATACTACTACTACCTCAACTACCACATATTATATACTACTACTACCTCAACTACCACATATTATATACTACTACTACCTCAACTACCACATATTATATACTACTACTACCTCAACTACCACATATTATATACTACTACTAACTCAACTACCACATATTATATACAACTAGATTAGATTAGATTAGATTCTAATGTAATGTCATTTCACAGCACAGTACAGTACAGTGATAATAATGGAGCATCTAACCAGAGGGCACATGTAGCAGTAAAGTGGCTGGTGATATAATATCATTTACAGTTTAATGTACTGGTTTAAAGACAGTCTAGGTATTAAATGGGATATGAGCAGCACAATAATATAATAAGGTATATGTATATACAGCTAAGTGAGTATTTAACAGGTAGTGATCAGGGGTATGCCCTTATTGAAAGCAGGATACAAATATATAAATGTAAATGAATATACAAGTGAGCATATATAAATGTATGGTATATATAAATGTATACACAGGGGTAGGAGCAGTTCTATCAACAGTTGAGATTTAAATCTATATGGCAGGTACAGTAAACAGGTATCTTAGTAATAAATACTAGCGCATTGCCCGTGGGATTCCACGGGATGGCTATGGCCCCTACATGAGTATTGTGTAGGATGATCACCTGACTTCCATTGTTACGGTTACAGTTTGTTTTTACAGTTTGTTTTTTCTTTCTTCTTTTTTACAGTTAGTCAAAGACATTGGTGGTGATTATTATAGGTGTTGAGTAGAGGGGGGGGGGCAGGGGGGGGGGGCAGCAGAGGGGGGGGGGGGAGCAGGGGGGGGAAGCAGAGGGGGGGAGGGGAGCAGGGGGGGAAGCAGAGGGGGGGAGTAGAGGGGGGGCAGCAGTGGGGGGGGGCAGCAGAGGTGCAGCATCGGGCGGGGGCAGCAGTGGGGGGGTGCAGCAGAGGGGGGGGCAGCAGTGGGGGGGTGCAGCAGAGGGGGGGGGGGCAGCAGAGGGGGAGGGAAGCAGGGGGGGGGAGTAGAGGGGGGGCAGCAGTGGGGGGGGGCGGCAGAGGTGCAGCAGCGGGGGGGGGACAGCAGAGGGGGAGGAAAGCAGAGGGGGGGCAGCAGAGGGGGGGTGCAGCAGTGGGGGAGGGAAGCAGGGGGGGGAGTAGAGGGGGGGCTGCTGCAGGGGGGGGACAGCAGAGGGGGAGGAAAGCAGAGGGGGGGGGCAGCAGAGGGGGGGGCAGCAGTGGCGGGGGCAGCAGGGGGGGGGGGACAGCAGAGGGGGGGGGCACAGCAGAGGGGGGGGGCACAGCAGAGGTGCAGCAGCAGGGGGGGGGGCACAACAGAGGTGTGGCAGCAGGGGGGGCCGGTGTTTAGGGTGAGGTGTTTAGGGTGAGGTGTTTAGGGTGAGGTGTTTAGGGTGAGGTGTTTAGGGTGAGGTGTTTAGGGTGAGGGTGGAGGAGGTGAGACGGTCTAACCTGACTGACTGGGGTCAGTTGGTTAGGAAGTCTAATAACCAGTTACAAACTGAGGGGTTGATGTCAAGGTTCTTGGTTTTCATGAGGTCACCCAGTTTGAAGATGAGTTTGAAGGGGGTGATGGTGTTAAATGCTGAGCTGAAGTCTATGAACAGCATTCTCACGTGGGTGTTGCTCTCATCCAGGTGGGAGAGAGCGGAGTGAAGAGCTGAGGAAATGGTGTCCTCCGTGCTCCTGTTCTCACGGTAGGCAAATTGGTGTTTATCCAGTGAGGGTGAGAGGCCAGATTTGAGGTGAGCCAGGACCAGCCTCTCCAAGCACTTCATGACGATGGGGGTGAGGGCAACAGGGCAGAAGTCGTTGAGGCTCGCTGCAGAAGAGTGTTTTGGCACTGGCACAATGGAGGTGGTTTTAAAGCACACAGGGACAACTGCCTGAGCTAGTGACAAGTTGAAAATGTCAGTAAGGACCTCGGTCAGCCGCTCAGCGCAGTTCCTGAGCACGCCACCGGGGATGCCATCAGGATCAGCTGCCTTATGCGCATTTGTTCTGCTCAGTGCCGCACGCACGTCTGTGGGGGATAGGGTGAGGGGTTGGTGGTCAACGGGGAGAGGAGCCCTGGTGGGCCGTTCGGGGTTGTTCCGGTCATAGCGAGCAAAAAAATGATTAAGTTCGTCAGGGAGGGATGAGTCAGTGGTTGGGGGGGAGTTGTTGGAGGGTTTATAATCCGTGATGGCCTGGATGCCCTGCCACATGCGTCGGGGATCGGAGTTGTTGAAGTGGTCTTCGACCCTTCGCTTGTGTTTGAGCTTGGCCCGCTTGATGCCCTTTTCAGATTAGCCCTGGCTAAACAGTAGGCCAGTGCATCGCCCGACCTAAAAGCTCACGTGCCTTTAGGAGTAGGAGGACCTCTCTGTTCATCACCGGCTTCTGGTTGGGGAATGTTGTGATCTGTTTGAGGTGGTGACAGTGGGGACAGACACTACTAATTCAACTGCCACATATCATATAGAACTATGACCTCAACTACCACATATACAACTATTACCTCAAATACCACCTATTATGTACAGCTACAACCTCAATTACCACATATTATATACAACGACTACCTCAACTACAACATATGAAATACTACTACTACATCAACTACCACATGTTATATACTACTACTAACTCAACTACCACATATTATATACTACTACTAACTCAACTAACACATGTTATATACTACTACTAACTCAACTACCACATATTATATACTACTACTAACTCAACTAACTCATATTATATGCTACTACTAACTCAACTACCACATATTATATACTACTACTAACTCAACTACCACATATTATATACTACTACTAACTCAACTACCACATATTATATACTACTTCTAACTCAACTACCACATTTTATATGCAGCTACTACCACAACTACCACATATACAATTATTACCTCAAATACCACATATTATGTACAGCTACAACCTCAATTACCACATATAACATACAACGACTACCTCAACTACAACATATAACATACAACTACTACCTCAACTACAGCTGACATCTCTCCCCAGCCCATGTGGAGGGCCTTGTCAGCCTGGTCACTCCACAATACACTTTGCTCTGTTTACCCCCTTCAAGAAAGTTCAACACAACAACACCACTTGGCTCCTCATAATCACAAAGCTTCTATCTTGGACTCTATCTTGGATTCCGAGCCGAGCCTCGGTCCACCCTCACAGCCCTCATCCTGGCAGCTAAGCATGCCAAGAGGAACAACACTAAACACTAGCCTCTGTCTGCTACCAGGCTGACCCAATGACAAGCAGACTAGTCCTGAAGCTGTGAGCTATTATTAAAGATGGACCTGAGCAGAGTTTAGTTCATGGAATCACTGGTTATGGTAATGACTCTGGTTTGACACTAGAGGGAAGCGCTGACTTGGCTTGTGGACATGCACACATACTGCTATGACTGGAATCTCCAGAGACTCTTATGAGAACATCAGCCCTACATTTCCACTAGCATTTAGTCCCTCAAGAGACACAGCTGCACATCTGCTGAAAGAGGACATCATTTGAATCACTACAGTTTACTGCTAACAGAATATGTTTAATATACAACATCTTTTAGTGAGGTCAGTTTGGCCTTTGACTCATAGACAACCATGATAAATATGTTCCCACCACTCTGCCTGCTAGAGTTCCTACGTCTCCCTGAGAGATACTGAATGTCTTTTGAGACATACTTTTAGATGTTTTTAAGAGCAGAAACCTGGACATCCCCCTGAAGTAGTATTTTATGAAGTGACATGAAGTCAGTCTGACACACATGGGTCATTTAGTCATCCAGAGATACACACCATAGCTTTAATTCAACAGAGGTTTTAAGTAGTTTCCCCATTCTGAATAAAGGATTGTTTTTAATATGTATGTATGTATGTTTAATATGTATGTATGTATGTATGTATGTATGTATGTATGTATGTATGTATGTATGTATGTATGTATGTATGTATGTATGTATGTATGTATAATATGTATGTATGCATGTTTGTCACGGATTGAGTTAGGACACAAATGCAGCACACGGGACACCAAGGACAGTTTGTAATATTTAATGTCAATGATCACTCAGTCGAACCAGACAGGGACAGACAGAGAGGTAGTCGGGGACAGGCAGACGATCAGGAGCCGGGTAGGACAGACGAACCAGACAGGGACAGACAGAGAGGTAGTCGGGGACAGGCAGACGATCAGGAGCCGGGTAGGACAGACGAACCAGACGGGGACAGACAGAGAGGTAGTCGGGGACAGGCAGCAGATCAGGAGCCGGGTAGGACAGACGAACCAGACGGGGACAGACAGAGAGGTAGTCGGGGACAGGCAGACGATCAGGAGCCGGGTAGGGCAGACGAACCAGAAAGGGACAGACAGAGAGGTAGTCGGGGACAGGCAGACGATCAGGAGCCGGGTAGGGCAGACGAACCAGACGGGGACAGACAGAGAGGTAGTCGGGGACAGGCAGACGATCAGGAGCCGGGTAGGGCAGACGAACCAGACGGGGACAGACAGAGAGGTAGTCGGGGACAGGCAGACGATCGGGGAACAGGTGAGGCAGGCAGGTCCGGGGCAGGCAGGGTCGGTAACAGGAATCGGTCTGGGAAGTAAACGCTGGAGAGTCTGCACAATCAGGAACAATCTGGTGAAGAGTGAGTGTGTGGAGGTGGGCTTAAATATAATTATTAAATAGGTTGATTGAGATGCACTGCAGGTGAAGGGTGAGAATTACCACGGGCTGATGCTGCCCTCTGGTGGAGGCAGGGAGAATAGCTATTGTGACAATGTATGTACAATGTATGTATAATAGGTATGTATGTATGTATGTATGTGTGTATCATTTGTATGTCCATACAGTATGTATAATATGCATGAATGTATAATGTGTGTATAATATGTATGTATGTATGTATATATAATATGTAGGTATGTATGCATGTATACTATGTATGTATAATATGTATGTATGTGTTGTATGTATAATATGTATGTATGTATAATATGTATGCATGTATGTATATTAGGTATGTATAATATGTATGTATAATATGTATGCATGTATCTATAATATGTATGTATATTATGTATGTATAATATGTATGCATGTATCTAAAATATGTATGTATATGATGTATGCATCTAGGGGCTATATATACATACATAGATATCTATGTATCTATGTATGGAGGGGCCTGGGTTGCTGCTGGGGTGAGGGTTGTGTGGAAGGTGTTGAGGGGGGTGGGGGTTGGGTGGAAGGGGTTGAGGGGGGGGGGTGGGTGGAAGGGGTTGATGGGTGTGGGGGTTGGGTGGAAGGGGTTGATGGGTGTGGGGGTTGGGTGGAAGGTGTTGAGGGGGGAGGGGAGTGGGGGTTGGGTGGAAGGTGTTGATGGGTGTGGGGTTGGGTGGAAGGGGTTGATGGGGTGGGGTTGGTGGAAGGTGTTGAGGGGGGTGGGGTTGGGTGGAAGGGGTTGAGGGGGGAGGGGAGTGGGGGTTGGGTGGAAGGTGTTGATGGGTGTGGGGGGGAGGTGCGAGGAGGTACACAAAAATTCTCACAGTGATGCACACAGTGCACAGTGATGAATGACGTCACAATGTCTGCGTACACATCTAGATCACCGCCTGCAGCCTCTATCGCCCATTGAAAATCCTCTGCGCCGCCGCCAGCATTATCTAACATGGCGCTAGTTTTCTCCTGGGCCTCGCTAGTCCACAACTTGAAAGTCCTGACCACAGGCTTAGAGAGTTTTAGTTTCTGCCTGTAAGAAGCAGACCCTTCCACCCCTTGATTTTCCGCTCAGCAAAGCCATACGGTCCGCTCGAAAAAGCTCAAACCCTTTGAGCTGGAGAGCGGTGTTGGGTATCGATTCCCTCGGCCACGTCTCCGTGAGCGAAAGAACCGAACGAAAGAACACTATTTCTCGCCACCATAAGTCTTAGTTCATCCATTTTGTTGCATGTTTGGCAGGAATATTCCGGGTAAAGGTACCAGTGCTCCGGAGCGCTTTCCCCGTCTGTGTCGAATCCAAGTTTTGACACGGACAAAGGCTGCGGTTCCTCTGACCAATATATCCAGTAAATCGGAAGAAAAAGTTAGAAAGTCGGGGATTAAATCCGCAGGTGTGGATCCCCTTATGCTAACTAACCCCTCCCTGCTGTGGTTTCGCCAAACACAACATTAAAAAGACAAATAACAAACACTACGGCATTCGTCATTGGCGCCATCTTAGTTATTAAGTTACTAATATCCAGTGGCCAGGAATCTGTAATGTAAGAGGGCTTTTTGTTAGAATGGGTAGGATATTAAGCAGAAGCCTACACATTATTTCCAGGATGTATCTGTCAATGCATTTCACCCGTCCTGGGTCAACTAATGGGTTCAGTCTGCCTAGCGTGCTAGATGGGTGACGTGTGTCTATGCATCGTTTTCAGAGGGAAATATTCTACTTTAAACTTTTACTACACTTAAAGTTACTAGCTTTCAGATGAATATTCTAAATGCAACATCAGGCTATATTAAAAATATCTATGAACTAAGAAATTACAATATATAATAGTAGGTTTAGTAATAAACCTAAATTTAGATAATAGTTATAATAGGTGTAGCTAATTATAATTAACTTAACCTACCGCAAGCTAATGCTGAGCCGCTCCAACGATTGACAGCAGATTGTCAAATTGATGCCGACTCATCCTAAAATAAGCCTTGAACCGCCCATCATTGAGCCGAAGCTCCTGGACCAGCTGCTGGTTCTCCCCGCGATGTCTCCTCTTTCTGAGGGTTTCATGTCCCCACACGGATCACCGTTTCCCTGTGTCCAGTGTGTTACTGGGAAATTCACTCTGGCACTCAATCAGAGCCAGAGAAAACACCCTCCGCCTGTCCAATTTCTTAATGCTGAGGTTTTTAGCCGAGAAAGTTCACAAGCAGCAAGCAGCAAATTCACTTCTGTGTGTACAGACTGACAGCTGATACGGTGGTTGCATTGCAAAAACAAAACAAAACACGACTGTTATTTAAAAATGATATCATAAAGGAAAAAAGAGCAGTGCAGTGCGCCTGGCGTCTTTCAGCCTGCAAACCGTGTCCTGTGTGATCTGCACCAATTATAAAGTACTGTGGAGTACAAGATGTGTTTCTCATAAAGCTTCATCTTCAACCACATGTGATCTTCCCTAGGAAGTACCTTCCTCAAAACGACATGTTTATTGTCTATCCTTAGAAATGACCTTCTTCAACTACATGTTCAATGTCTTCCATATAAAGTATCGTCTTTAAAGAGGACATGTTCAAAGTACGACGACCATAAAAGTACTTCCGCTTGGTGATGTCACCACACACACACACACACACACACACACACACACACACACACACACACACACACACACACACACACACACACACACACACTACTTTCACTGTAATCTCCAGAGACTCTTCTGAAAACCTCCACTGACTTCCTGTCCCTCTAGAGACCCAGGTGGGCGTCAGCTAAAACTGGAGATCATTTGAATAGCTACGGTTCACTGCTCACAGAATACGGTTAATGAACCACATCTTTAAGAGATGATGTCGGTTTGGTCTTTGACTAATAAACTCAACCATGATTAATATGGAACTGTTTCCACCACTCAGCATGCTAGGGATCCTCTGTCTCCGTGAGAGATACTGAATGTCTCTCCAGACGTACTTCTACACGTTTCTAAGTTGGTATGTGTGTAACAGTCAGTGTCCAGCACTGACCACTGACTGTTACTGTTACTATTACTGGAACTGACCACCTCCGGCACGAGAGGCCACGTTCTAACGTGAGAGCTCAAACCCACAGGCCCTAGCTTCATCGCTAGAACGTCTATTTAGGTGTCAGGGAGTGAGGTTTACCACTGCACAGCGCCACCTGCTGGCGTCTGTTACATGTGCAGAAACCTGGACACCCTGAACTACTGTTTGATGAAGTGACATGAAGTCAGTCTGAAACACATGGGTCATTTCAGCAGCAGTGTCTCTATGACTGACACTGGTCCACTGGATCCAGTGAACACACCTTCCAAGAAGAGCCACACAAGCAACACTTTGGTCATTCAGAGATGAGACAAACCACAGCTTTACCCTTCATTCAAACGGCTGGTCAAATATTTAATGAAGAAATAGAAGAGGTGTTATACTTGTTAGAGCATGGACAGAAGATATACCATCAGAAATTATGACAATAAATCATTGTTTTTTTTACATCTTTATTAAATGTTCAACATGTGACAAACTCAAGCAAAGGGGTAACAGACCATGGAGCGTAATGCTAATGGCTCAAAGACATGTTATATTGATGGAGGTCATCAGAAGCTGCAGCTACCTTAGACAGAGAGATAGAAAGCAGACGTGTCAGAGGAGATTTGTATTCTACACTACTTCCATGCTGGAGCCTCTCTACTCTGAACACTGGTCAGGATTCAGGGTTTGAGTGACAGGCGTCTGGCCGCTCCTACTGGCCTCACAGCTCACTGAGCCCGCCTTCTTCCACTCGTCCGCAGGGAGGGTCAGGGCGCTGCTCCGGCTGTAGGTGCCATCTTTCCCCAGGACCCCCGGGCTATCCGACACCCCGGCAGACCTGCTGCTGCCCCCCACCTTCCAGCCAAGCTTCCAGTCTGAGGGGAAGCCCCCAGTGGCCAAACACAGCACTGTAGCCCTGCCCTGCTCCAGCTCCACTCTGGAGGGAGGAAGGAGGCTCAGCGTGGGCTGAACCACTCCCACTGGAAGAGAGAGAGAGAGAGGAGACAAGTGGACAAGTGGCTCCCTTAACATGGCCGCTCATAGGGAGCGCAGAGGACTGGAAGATTCATCAACTGTTGTAGTTGATTGAAATTAATATAAATGAAACCATGACACATTTTATTGTTTGAAACATTTAAATGTGTCATGTATTTATTTCTAAATCTTAAATCCTCTTTATTGGTCTCATGTACACACACAGTGAAATGTGTTTCTCTGCATTTAACCCATCCTAGTATTAGGAGCAGTGGGCAGCTATTGTATATACAGCACTAGGGGAGCAGGGTAAGGGTCTGGTGCCTTGCTCATGGGCACCTCGGCAGTACCCAGGTGTTTCGGGGACTTGAACCGGGGACCTTCTGGTTCCCGAGCCAAGTCTCAAAAGACAGAGCTATCCACCAGCCAATTTATATAAATTTCCACATTAATTCTAAATGAATACATGAGACCCATTGTAATGTGTCAACAGCTGTCAGGTGGCAGAACTTCTTCAGATTCGTTTCTCACTTCCTTTTTCTTATATTTAATTCAACGTTCGGCCAAAACACTTCAGAATCATTTACAATGGGAACCTTTAAGCACAGAAATACATTTGCAAATTAAATGTTCTATTCATTAAATTACGACTTTTTAGAAGTCTTAACTGAACTTGAAGGATAATTGTTTGCCCATTTCATGAAGTACAAAGTAATTCAATGATATGCTTAATAAATGATGAATGCTCATCGTAATTAAATCATTACAAAAACAATGTAAATAATAACATTAAGTGACTGAAATCCATTCAATAATGGTGTCTACTGCCCTTAACAACCAAACATTTAGAAGTTTCAAAGTTTAGAATATAAATATAAAAAAAATGTGTTCTTCAGACCTATATCGATATAAACTTAATGTTTATGGAGTTATATCAGATAAAGAAAAGTGTCCTTGTACTTACAGTCAACGGTGAGTTCGGTGCCTCCACCAAAAGTGAACCACAGTGATACATCCTCAATAAGAGTCTGTACAAAAACCTCCCTCCCATTGAAGACACATCTCACTGACACATAGACACTAACTTATCACAAGAAACTATGAAGGAATTCACATTTGATCAACTCCAGCCCTGGTTAGTCATTTTTATGTGTGTGTTTGAAGGTATGGATTGTATTTATTCTACATGTATTATCATAACAATTTTGGAGGACATTTGATTATCTCAACCCAAGTAGGCTCACCTAACTTAATTAAGATGAAAGTCAAATACAGATAGATGAATTACAAAGATAATACATATTTTTTAAGAAACTAGCTAATTTGTATTTTTTTAAAGAAGTACAACATTTAAGAATGTCATACAAACCAAGAAAAACATGAATTGAAAAAAGTCTCAGATGATGAATTCCGATTGTTTGCAGCTAAATCCACATCGTATTCCATAAAGTGTGAATGTAGAAGAGATACAGAGGTCCTCCCAGAATGTATGCATTCACCCTAACCCCCAGTGAGATGAGTGGAAACAGGTGGTTCACTCTCACCCCCAGTGTGATGAGTGGAAACAGGTGGTTCACTCTCACCCCCAAGTGAGATGAGTGGAAACAGGTGGTTCACTCTCACCCCCAGTGTGATGAGTGGAAACAGGTGGTTCACTCTCACCCCCAGTGTGATGAGTGGAAACAGGTGGTTCACTCTCACCCCCAGTTTGATGAGTGGAAACAGGTCATTTCCATACAGAGGAAGCTTTGCATGCTGAGCTGAAACTGGGCTTCTGAGAGGGTTTAAAAGTCCTCTCAGTTCAACACTGCAGGACTCTGAGCTGTCACTCAACCCCCCAGAAACCGTGGCAACCATGAACCACCTCACCATCCTTTTCTGGACAGTGGTCTGTGGATCCTTAACAGGTGGGTTCATTCCTCTCCATCCACATGTGGACCACCCGTCTGTGTTTGCTTGTGTTTTCTGTTGGATGACTCCATGTTATGTTTGTTTGTTTTCTATAGGAACCAGCAGTCAGGTGACTGTGACCCAGCCATCAGTAGTGACTTTTACTGCAGGATCCAGAGTCACTCTGACCTGTAAAACTAACACAGCGGTTTATACCGATAGAGATGGTGAACGCATAAACTGGTACCAACAGAAACCCGGTGAAGCCCCCAAGCGCATCATGAAATATATAAGCCAACTTGTATCACCAACACCAGCTCGGTTTAGTGGCAGTGGAGGCAGCACTGACTTCTCACTGACCATCGCCGAAGCCCAGCCTGAAGACGCAGCAGTTTATCACTGTCAGAGTCACCACTACCCTAACCGTGTTCATATGTTCACACAGTGATTGAGAGCCGTACATAAACCTCCCTCAGTCAGACTGTGTAGTCACTGAGTCGTTACAGCAGGAACCTGCTGCAGCTGCTGAGGGGGAAGAGACTCTGACACAGAGCACTGAGCACAGAGCTGCTCTAACCAGGGGCCTCAACCAAGAACCAGCTTTATACTGCTCTACACTATGAAATATACAGATACTACCTCAACTACCACATGTTATATACTACTACTACCTCAACTACCACATGTTATATACTACTACTACCTCAACTACCACATGTTATATACTACTACTACCTCAACTACCACATGTTATATACTACTACTACCTCAACTACCACATGTTATATACTACTACTACCTCAACTACCACATGTTATATACTACTACTACCTCAACTACCACATGTTATATACTACTACTACCTCAACTACCACATGTTATATACTACTACTACCTCAACTACCACATGTTATATACTACTACTACCTCAACTACCACATGTTATATACTACTACTACCTCAACTACCACATGTTATATACTACTACTACCTCAACTACCACATGTTATATACTACTACTACCTCAACTACCACATGTTATATACTACTACTACCTCAACTACCACATGTTATATACTACTACTACCTCAACTACCACATGTTATATACTACTACTACCTCAACTACCACATGTTATATACTACTACTACCTCAACTACCACATGTTATATACTACTACTACCTCAACTACCACATGTTATATACTACTACTACCTCAACTACCACATGTTATATACTACTACTACCTCAACTACCACATGTTATATACTACTACTACCTCAACTACCACATGTTATATACTACTACTACCTCAACTACCACATGTTATATACTACTACTACCTCAACTACCACATGTTATATACTACTACTACCTCAACTACCACATGTTATATACTACTACTACCTCAACTACCACATGTTATATACTACTACTACCTCAACTACCACATGTTATATACTACTACTACCTCAACTACCACATGTTATATACTACTACTACCTCAACTACCACATGTTATATACTACTACTACCTCAACTACCACATGGTATATACTACTACTACCTCAACTACCACATGTTATATACTACTACTACCTCAACTACCACATGTTATATACTACTACTAACTCAACTACCACATGTTATATACTACTACTACCTCAACTACCACATGTTACATACTACTACTACCTCAACTACCACATGTTATATACTACTACTAACTCAACTACCACATGGTATATACTACTACTACCTCAACTACCACATGTTATATACTACTACTACCTCAACTACCACATGTTATATACTACTACTACCTCAACTACCACATGTTATATACTACTACTACCTCAACTACCACATGTTATATACTACTACTACCTCAACTACCACATGGTATATACTACTACTACCTCAACTACTACATGTTATATACTACTACTAACTCAACTACCACATGTTATATACTACTACTACCTCAACTACCACATGTTATATACTACTACTAACTCAACTACCACATAGTATATACTACTACTAACTCAACTAACACATATCATATACTACTACTAACTCAACTACCACATATTATATACTACTACTAACTCAACTACCACATATTATATACTACTACTAACTCAACTACCACATGTTATATACTACTACTACCTCAACTACCACATGTTATATACTACTACTACCTCAACTACCACATGTTATATACTACTACTACCTCAACTACCACATGTTATATACTACTACTACCTCAACTACCACATGTTATATACTACTACTACCTCAACTACCACATGTTATATACTACTACTACCTCAACTACCACATGTTATATACTACTACTACCTCAACTACCACATGTTATATACTACTACTACCTCAACTACCACATGTTATATACTACTACTACCTCAACTACCACATGGTATATACTACTACTACCTCAACTACCACATGTTACATACTACTACTACCTCAACTACCACATGTTATATACTACTACTAACTCAACTACCACATGGTATATACTACTACTACCTCAACTACCACATGTTACATACTACTACTACCTCAACTACCACATGTTATATACTACTACTAACTCAACTACCACATGGTATATACTACTACTACCTCAACTACCACATGTTATATACTACTACTACCTCAACTACCACATGTTATATACTACTACTACCTCAACTACCACATGTTATATACTACTACTACCTCAACTACCACATGTTATATACTACTACTACCTCAACTACCACATGTTATATACTACTACTACCTCAACTACCACATGGTATATACTACTACTACCTCAACTACCACATGTTATATACTACTACTAACTCAACTACCACATGTTATATACTACTACTACCTCAACTACCACATGTTATATACTACTACTAACTCAACTACCACATAGTATATACTACTACTAACTCAACTAACACATATCATATACTACTACTAACTCAACTACCACATATTATATACTACTACTACCTCAACTAACACATATTATATACTACTACTAACTCAACTACCACATGTTATATACTACTACTACCTCAACTACCACATGTTATATACTACTACTAACTCAACTACCACATGTTATATACTACTACTAACTCAACTAACACATATTATATACAACTAGATTAGATTAGATTAGATTAGATTAGATTAGATTCTAATGTAATGTCATTTCACAGCACAGTACAGTACAGTGATAATAATCTAGCATCTAACCAGAGGGCACATGTAGCAGTAAAGTGGCTGGTAATATAATATCATTTACAGTTTAATGTACTGGTTTAAAGACAGTCTAGGTATTAAATGGGATATGAGCAGCACAATAATATAATAAGGTATATGTATATACAGCTAAGTGAGTATTTAACAGGTAGTGATCAGGGGTATGCCCTTATTGAAAGCAGGATACATATATAAATGTAAATGAATATACAAGTGAGCATATATAAATGTATGGTATATATAAATGTATACACAGGGGTAGGAGCAGTTCTATCAACAGTTGAGATTTAAATCTATATGGCAGGTACAGTAGACAGGTATCTTAGTAATAAATACTAGTGCATTGCCCGTGGGATTCCACGGGATGGCTATGGCCCCTACATGAGTATTGTCTAGGATGATCACCTGACTTCCATTGTTACGGCCTCAGCTGAGCATTGAAACCCCTGAATTTTCCACTAAATCACCCGCAAAACGAAAACTACTGGATGGAATGCTTAACAAATGGAACTTGGTCACGTTCAGACCCCCCCCAAGCATCCCGCCCAGTATGAAGACCCCCCTCAACCTGAAAGGGGGCGTATTTCTTCTGACACACACACACACACACACACACACAGAGTCCGTTAGAGAATGATATAGTAGATGTAAAGTATAGAGAGGAAGGTAGTTGTGATACAGTTTGTTTTTACAGTTTGTTTTTTCTTTCTTCTTTTTTACAGTTAGTCAAAGACATTGGTGGTGATTATTATAGGTGTTGAGTAGAGGGGGGGGGCAGCAGGGGGGGGGGGCAGCAGAGGGGGGGGCAGCAGTGGGGGGGGGCAGCAGAGGGGGGGGCAGCAGGGGGAGGTGCAGCAGCAGGGGGGGGGGGTATCAGGGGGGGGTGCAGCCCCGGGGGGGGGCAGGAGGGGGGGTGCAGCAGAGGGGGGGCAGCAGGGGGGGGGGACAGCAGAGGGGGGGGGGGACAGCAGAGGTGGGGGGGGTCAGCAGAGGGGTGGCAGCAGGGGGGGGGGCAGCAGGGGAGGTGGGGGCTGTCTTCGTGGTGCAGAGTTCAGGGAAGAAGCTGTTCCTAAGCCTGCTTGACTTGGAACAAAGGTTTCTATAGCGCCTCCCGGAGGGGAGGAGGGCTAACAGTCCATGGTTGGGGTGAGAGGGGTCATCCACTATTTTTTGTGCCTTCCTCAGACACCGTTTGTGGTGGGTATCATTTATTGCAGGGAGGGGTAGTCCACCCAAGGATGCGTTGGGTGGTTTTCACCACCCTCTGCAGCGCTTTCCGGTCAGAAACAGTGCAGTTCCCGTACCACACTGTGATGCAGTTGGTGAGAATGCTTTCAATAGCACACCGGTAAAAGTTCACCAGAATCTGAGGGGACAGGTGGGCTTTCCTCAGTCTCCTCAGGAAGAAGAGACGCCGGTGAGCCTTCTTTACCAGTGAGGCCGTATTGAGGGACCAGGAGATGTGGACCCCCAGGAATTTGAAGCTGGAGACACGCTCGACCTCCGCTCCGTTGATGAGGATGAGGGCGTGTGCGCCAGCTCTGGTCTTCCTGAAGTGGACGATGAGCTCCTTGGTCTTCTTGGTGTTGAGGGCCAGGTTGTTGTCACCACGCCACCAGGTGTTGGACCTCCTCCCTGTAGGCTGCCTCATCCTTGTTTTTGATGAGGCCCACCACCGTTGTGTCGTCGGCAAACTTGATGATGGTGACTACCTCCACTACCACATATGATATACACAAGTACTACCTTAACTAACACATACTATATAAAGCTACTATGTCAACTCCCACAAATTATACACAACTACTACCTCAACTACCACATATTACAACTACTACCTCAACTACCACATATTACATACAACTACCACCTCAATTACCACAAATACATGCTACCTCAATTACAACGTATAACATACAACTACGACCTCAACTACAATGTATTACATGCAACTTATACCTCAACTACATCATATTAAATACTAATACTACCTCAACTTTAATGTATTACATACAACTACTAACTCAATCTGACCTTACTTACATACAACTAGTACCTCAACCTGACCTTACTTACATACAACTAGTACCTCAACCTGACCTTACTTACATACAACTAGTACCTCAGCTTGACCTTACAAACATACAACTAGTACCTCAACCAGACCTTAATAACATATAACTAGTACCTCAACTTGACCTTACTTACGTACAACTAGTACCTCAGCTTGACCTTACTAACATACAACTAGCACCTCAACCTGACCTTACTAACATACAACTAGTACCTCAACTTGACCTTACTAACATACAACTAGTACCTCAGCTTGACCTTACTAACATACAACTAGTACCTCAACTTGACCTTACTAACATACAACTAGTACCTCAGCTTGACCATACTAACATACAACTAGTACCTCACCTTGACCCTAATGACATACAACTAGTACCTCAACTTGACCTTACTAACATACAACTAGTACCTCACCTTGACCTTACTAACATACAACTAGTACCTCACCTTGACCTTACTTACATACAACTAGTACCTCAACCTGACCTTACTAACATACAACTTGTACCTCAGCTTGACCTTACTAACATACAACTAGTACCTCAGCTTGACCATACTAACATACAACTAGTACCTCACCTTGACCCTAATGACATACAACTAGTACCTCAACTTGACCTTACTAACATACAACTAGTACCTCAGCTTGACCATACTAACATACAACTAGTACCTCACCTTGACCCTAATGACATACAACTAGTACCTCAACTTGACCTTACTAACATACAACTAGTACCTCACCTTGACCTTACTAACATACAACTAGTACCTCACCTGACCTTACTACATACAACTAGTACCTCACTTGACCTACTACATACAACTAGTACCTCAGCTTGACCTACTAACATACAACTGTACCTCAGCTTGACCTTACTAACATACAACTAGTACCTCACCTTGACCCTCCTGACATACAACTGCTACCTACAAATCAAAGATGTCTGTCGTGTTAATGAATAGCCGTGAGTCTCTAACTGAATCTAGAATGTGGATCTTTATTAAGGTGATTTACTCTTTAACATGCTCTCAGGTGCTGATCCCCTACCCCCCCCCCCCCCCATGACATCATAACAAGTCGCCTGTAGTCCTTGTAGTACTGCACACCTAACAGTACAATAACACCACAATGTTGAGTCTTAAGACTTGTTCATCTGTTGTCACTGCTTGTAGGGCTCCAGAGTGGTAGGGTTAGGTGGTCATGTGACACACTCTCACCTTAGAGGACCTCACCTTGAATACAATCTAGCTATGCATTAGACTGAAATCTTCTTGTTGTGATATAAACTCATCAAATACAATGATTTGATCAAAATACAGCTATCACTTTATATCACATGGATACTAATGTTAAGCAATTTGAACACATGAATAGAAACCAATGTTTAAACACTAGCCCTGTTTCTAACTCTATGACTAGAGTAAGACTTTTGGTTTTATATACATTCATTATTTTCACATTCATAAATATTTTTTATTTGTATTTCATTTTGGAGAACCTGACACATTTCAGAATATATTTATAACCAAGATATGAATTTTCCTTTCCAAAGTCCTGCACTCATTCAACCTTATCTCTCTCACTTTCATATCTCTCTAAGCAGGTGGACGTCCGCCCACATGCCCGCTATTTAGCATGACTTTTGAGTACTTCTGAGTACGCCAAGAGTTAAGTATGCTAGCTGCCAGGCATCACACACACACACACACACAGCAAGGTGAGGTCGTCCACAGCCTTGCTAGCAGTGTTGGCCTTTCTTATTAATGGTGAGAGTTATGGCTCTGTCATATTATGTATCATATTACACAGAATATGTCTCATCTTCTTGGGCTCTATTCTGTGTTTATCCTCCTGTATTTTCTCCCTTCTCTGCTCAAAAAGTGCTCTAGACTAATGTTCTACTGTAGACTGTCTTACATTGGTTCAAAAGGCTCATCATCCACTTCTTATTCCAGAATCATCTGCCGGTTCATTCCTGACACAACAGGAAAATCCAAGACTGTTGGTCTGCCACAGGGAGCTCAGATATTGGTGCTGATCTCAGCCTGTACATCCAGAAACCTGGAGAAGCTCCCAAACCTCTGATATACACTGCAGTCAACTACTACCTCAACTACCACATGTTATATATAACTACCTGAACCACCATATATTACATACACATACTACCTCAACTACCACATATAACATACAACTACTACCTCAACTACCGCATATAACATACAACTACTACCTCAACTACTGCATATAACATACAACTACTACCTCAACTACTGCATATAACATACAGATACTACCTCAACTACCACATAGTATATACAACTACCTGAACTACAATATATTACATACAACAACTACCTCAACGACCACATATGAAATACAACTACTACCTCAACTACCACTAACCCCGTCTCTGTGGTGAGCTGTGGCTGTCCTCTGTGCTGACATCTCTCCCCAGCCCATGTGGAGGGCCTTGTCAGCCTGGTCACTCCACAATACACTTTGCTCTGTTTACCCCCTTCAAGAAAGTTCAACACAACAACACCACTTTGCTCCTCATAATCACAAAGCTTCTATCTTGGACTCTATCTTGGATTCCGAGCCGAGCCTCGGTCCACCCTCACAGCCCTCATCCTGGCAGCTAAGCATGCCAAGAGGAACAACACTAAACACTAGCCTCTGTCTGCTACCAGGCTGACCCAATGACAAGCAGACTAGTCCTGAAGCTGTAAGCTATTATTAAAGATGGACCTGAGCAGAGTTTAGTTCATGGAATCACTGGTTATGGTAATGACTCTGGTTTGACACAAGAGGGAAGCGCTGACTTGGCTTGTGGACATGCACACATACTGCTATGACTGGAATCTCCAGAGACTCTTATGAAAACATCAGCCCTACATTTCCACTAGCATTTAGTCCCTCAAGAGACACAGCTGCACATCTGCTGAATGAGGACATCATTTGAATCACTACAGTTTACTGCTAACAGAATATGTTTAATATACAACATCTTTTAGTGAGGTCAGTTTGGCCTTTGACTCATAGACAACCATGATAAATATGTTCCCACCACTCTGCCTCCTAGAGTTCCTACGTCTCCCTGAGAGATACTGAATGTCTTTTGAGACATACTTTTAGATGTTTTTAAGAGCAGAAACCTGGACATCCCCCTGAAGTAGTATTTTATGAAGTGACATGAAGTCAGTCTGACACACATGGGTCATTTAGCCATCCAGAGATACACACCATAGCTTTAATTCAACAGAGGTTTTAAGTAGTTTCCCAAATTCTGAATAAAGGATTGTTTTTAATAATATGTATGTATGCATGTATGTATGTTCAATACATACTTTTGTATAATATGTATGTATGTATGTCACGGATTGAGTGAGGAACAATCCGGAACAATCTGGTGAAGAGAGTGTGGAGGTGGGCTTAAATAGAATTATTAAATAGGTTGATTGAGATGCGCTGCAGGTGAAGGGTGAGAATTACCACGGGCTGATGCTGCCCTCTGGTGGAGGCAGGGTGAATAGCGATTGTGACAACGTATGTACAATGTATGTATAATATTGTAACGCTGTGGCCTGGCCCACAATGGGTCTCCCTCCAGAACAAAGGGGGTTTGGGAGTTCATTGGGAGTTGTGTGTGTGTGTTTGTTTACCTGCATGTGTTTGGGGGGAAGTGTCCACTATAGAAGGTCATTGGCTGCGAGCGCTAGAGGGGGAGCGGGTTGCGTGTGAACGTGAGTTAAAGAGTCACGTGAGAGTTAGAATGGGAGTTGGAGGAGAGGGGGGGAAAAGATGGGAGAGGGGAGTGTGTGTGAGACTTGGAGGAGTAGTGTGGTGCAGAGAGAGACACTGATTACTTTTGTTGGAGGAATATCGATTTGGGCTTGCCACCCTGGTTTATTGTTTTTAAGAGTGGACATTTCAACCCCAGGGTTAGTTGTGAGCTGCGGCAGGCAATCAATCTGGGTCAGTTTGGCTATCGAATAAGAACATTGTCTCCGTCTTCTGTATCAAGCTGGCTACCACCGCTAAAGCGTCACATTGGTGTCAGAAGTGGGATTTGCTTACGTCGCCGGTAGCTAGCTGGAAAGAGACGATGGACGGGAGAGGAATGTTAACTCCTCCAGCATCGGAGAGAAGAGTGAAAGTGATGGGACACGGTGGACTCACGGAACGGCCGGAGCAAGCAGGGATGTCGGGAGGTGAGTCTGACGCGGGAACGGAGAACGAGGGGGCGGCAGCCTACAACCTCATGGACACGGATGAACAGCGGAGGAAGGTAGGGGAGGCTTCGGATGGGCATAAATACTTTCATTAAGAGCCCAAACTGCCGCACACAGTCTTGAGATAGAAATGTTTAGAGGATGGCTGAATGAACAATGTACAGTGAAATGTGTGCAGAGGAACAAGCTAACGCTAACCCACCTGACTCTGAAGTTTGCTGTTCAGGCCAGCTTGTAGATGGTCACCCCACAGCTACTGTTACCCGACTTAGCTTAGCAACCCCAACCAACTCCTCTGATGCTAGCCAGCATTTAGCTCCAGACCAAAGTGCGGTGGCTGGGTCCCACGTCAACCACGTTAGTGGGCAAGTCACACAAGGGGGGACCCAAAGGAGTGACACCTGCTCCCCCTGCGCTAATGCTGAGCCAAACTAACTCTTCTCCCCCTCACGCCGCTCATGCCCCTTATTACAGTTATTAACTGCTCTTTCAAATGCTCTAACTACTGCCATGGCAGGAGTTATTGCGTCACCCACAAGTGTTAATCAGAGAAGAGACACATGGTCAGGGTGGGTCGCTATGATGGCAATACGGGGTGGGAAACGAACTGGACACAATCCACCTCTTAGCCAGAGCTAACCAGTGGGGCAGAACCGAGAGTGCAGCAACTGGCCGCGGCCCTGGAAGGAGAGGCTAGGAGGGTACTGCTTGACCTCTCGGATGTGGAGATGAGCGACCCCCAATCCATAGCTCGGGCTAGAGAGAGACAGTTTGGGGAACCAACATCACAAGCAGCTGCTAGGCGACAGTTCAACGAGCGAGTGCGCCGGAGGGGAGAGAAGCTAGGGGTCTATGCAGCAGAGCTACGACATCTGGCCCGTAGAGTTCAATGAGGAGCAGCGGTTTATCCTGGCTAAAGAGGCCTTCGTCAGTGGGCTGACCCCGCACACCCTGCGGGTCCGCCTCAGTAACCTGCTCTCCTTGTTGGAGGCCCTGGAGAGAGCACAGAAGGTTGAACAGATTTTTGAGGAAGGCTTGGAACCAATGCCCCAACAGGCCTTACTTGGCCACCCCAAGCCACCAGCTCCCCTCCGACAGACCCCTAGACTCCCAGTGACACAGGGGAGCCGCATCTCACCAGAGCCACAGTCCCAAACCTGTTGGAGTTGTGGCCAGAGAGGTCACATACAGTATCATTGCCCTCTCTCCCTAGACCAGCATCAACCGTCGCTGGGAAACGAGGCAGGACTGGAGTAGAGGGGAATACTTCTGTCCCAGCCACTGAACCTCTTCCCCCCTCCCCTGCTTGGAATAATTGTTTAAAAGGACCAGACCCTGGGACACAACCACAGCTACCTCCTGGATGTCGTCTGCTGGTGGAGGTAGAGGGGAATTTAGTCCATGCTCTCGTGGATACGGGATCCTCAGCGACGGATCACACCATTTAAAACCAAGACAAAATAAAAGTGAAAGCAATGTGCCTTATGTACCTAGCGGCCATCTTGGTTCTACACATTCAGTTCCTCCACCCGGCTGGCTCTCAGAACCAAGATGGCGTTCAATTGGCCCTGTGGCTCCTGCCCCGCCACAGCTCTGACCCTCCAAGGGCCACATTCCAAGGCTAGACTTCAATTTCACTACAATTGTATACATCATCCATCAGTCACTGCCTATTTATTTGTATTGTATGCCGAATTCTTAAAGTACAGTGTTGTTTATAGTATTTAGTATAGTACATAGTATAGTTTATAGTGTTGTTTATTGTCACGGTTACGATGGTTGACAGGGGGCATGGCCAAGCCACGTGCGCTGGCAGCGCACACACACGCATGTCAACAAGTGTTACGGTGGTTGACAGGGGGCGTGGGCAAGCCACGTGCGCTGGCGGCGCACACACGCACCTATCGGCAGTTGCCGTGGCTGATTGCTGATCCCCTCACCTGGGGAGTACCGGCAGGTAGTAGACCGGCGAGTAGTCCGGGACGGGGGAGGAGTCTGGGTACCGGGAGGTCGAGTAGCGACATGTACCAGACAGGCGGAAGATCAGGGATGAGCGAGAAGACTAGATACCGGGAGGTCGGAATAGCGACAGGTACTAGACATGTAATTATAATTACCGGGGAGCTCTTATCGAGAGTAACGGTGAAGAGAGGCTGACGGCGCCGCTCCGCATCCGGCTGACGACGTCGCTCCGCACCCGGCTGACGCCGCCGCTCCGCACCCGGCTGACGACGTCGCTCCGCACCCGGCTGACGACGTCGCTCCGCACCCGGCTGACGACGCCGCTCCGCACCCGGCGGACGACGCCGCTCCGCACCCGGCTGACGGCGCCGCTCCGCATCCGGCTGACGACGTCGCTCCGCGCCCGGCTGACGACGCCGCTCCGCGCCCGGCTGACGACGTCGCTCCGCACCCGCCTGAGGACGTCGCTCCGCACCCGCCTGAGGACGTCGCTCCGCACCCGCCTGAGGACGTCGCTCCGCACCCGCTTGAGGACGTCGCTCCGCACCCGTCTGAGGACGTCAAGCGGCCCCCGTCTGCTGACGCCGCGCCGGATCCGCCCGACGACGTCACGCAGCCCCCGTCTGCTGACACCGCGCCGTACCCGCCTGATGACGTCAAGCGGCCCCCGTCTGCTGACGCCGCGCCGTACACGCCCGACGACGTCACGCAGCCCCCGTCTGCTGACGCCGCGCCGTACCCGCCTGACGACGTCAAGCGGCCCCCGTCTGCTGACGCCGCGCCGTATCCGCCCGACGACGTCGCTCCGCACCCGGCTGACGACGCCGCTCCGCACCCGGCTGACGACGTCGCTCCGCACCCGGCTGACGACGTCGCTCCGCACCCGGCTGACGACGCCGCTCCGCACCCGGCGGACGACGCCGCTCCGCACCCGGCTGACGGCGCCGCTCCGCATCCGGCTGACGACGTCGCTCCGCGCCCGGCTGACGACGCCGCTCCGCGCCCGGCTGACGACGTCGCTCCGCACCCGCCTGAGGACGTCGCTCCGCACCCGCCTGAGGACGTCGCTCCGCACCCGCCTGAGGACGTCGCTCCGCACCCGCCTGAGGACGTCGCTCCGCACCCGCTTGAGGACGTCGCTCCGCACCCGTCTGAGGACGTCAAGCGGCCCCCGTCTGCTGACGCCGCGCCGTACCCGCCCGACGACGTCACGCAGCCTCCGTCTGCTGACGCCGCGCCGGATCCGCCTGACGACGTCACGCAGCCCCCGTCTGCTGACGCCGCGCCGTACCCGCCCGACGATGTCACGCAACCCCCGTCTGCTGACGCCGCGCCGTATCCGCCCGACGACGTCACGCAGCCTCCGTCTGCTGACGCCGCGCCGGATCCGCCCGACGACGTCACGCAGCCCCCGTCTGCTGACGCCGCGCCGTACCCGCCCGACGATGTCACGCAACCCCCGTCTGCTGACGCTGCGCCGGATCCGCCCGACGACGTCACGCAGCCCCCGTCTGCTGACGCCGCGCCGGACCCGCCCGACGACGTCACGCAGCCCCCGTCTGCTGACGCCGCGCCGGATCCGCCCGACGACGTCACGCAGCCCCCGTCTGCTGACGCCGCGCTGGATCCGCCTGATGACGTCAAGCGGCCCCCGTCTGCTGACGCCGCGCCGTACACGCCCGACGACGTCACGCAGCCCCCGTCTGCTGACGCCGCGCCGTACCCGCCTGACGACGTCAAGCGGCCCCCGTCTGCTGACGCCGCGCCGTATCCGCCCGACGACGTCGCTCCGCACCCGGCTGACGACGCCGCTCCGCACCCGGCTGACGACGTCGCTCCGCACCCGGCTGACGACGTCGCTCCGCACCCGGCTGACGACGCCGCTCCGCACCCGGCGGACGACGCCGCTCCGCACCCGGCTGACGGCGCCGCTCCGCATCCGGCTGACGACGTCGCTCCGCGCCCGGCTGACGACGCCGCTCCGCGCCCGGCTGACGACGTCGCTCCGCACCCGCCTGAGGACGTCGCTCCGCACCCGCCTGAGGACGTCGCTCCGCACCCGCCTGAGGACGTCGCTCCGCACCCGCCTGAGGACGTCGCTCCGCACCCGCTTGAGGACGTCGCTCCGCACCCGTCTGAGGACGTCAAGCGGCCCCCGTCTGCTGACGCCGCGCCGTACCCGCCCGACGACGTCACGCAGCCTCCGTCTGCTGACGCCGCGCCGGATCCGCCTGACGACGTCACGCAGCCCCCGTCTGCTGACGCCGCGCCGTACCCGCCCGACGATGTCACGCAACCCCCGTCTGCTGACGCCGCGCCGTATCCGCCCGACGACGTCACGCAGCCTCCGTCTGCTGACGCCGCGCCGGATCCGCCCGACGACGTCACGCAGCCCCCGTCTGCTGACGCCGCGCCGTACCCGCCCGACGACGTCACGCAGCCCCCGTCTGCTGACGCCGCGCCGTACCCGCCCGACGATGTCACGCAACCCCCGTCTGCTGACGCTGCGCCGGATCCGCCCGACGACGTCACGCAGCCCCCGTCTGCTGACGCCGCGCCGGACCCGCCCGACGACGTCACGCAGCCCCCGTCTGCTGACGCCGCGCCGGATCCGCCCGACGACGTCACGCAGCCCCCGTCTGCTGACGCCGCGCTGGATCCGCCTGACGACGTCACGCAGCCCCCGTCTGCTGACGCCGCGCCGTTCCCGCCTGTCGACGTCACGCAACCCCCGTCTGCTGACGCCGCGCCGGATCCGCCCGACGACGTCACGCAGCCCCCGTCTGCTGACGCCGCGCCGGATCCGCCCGACGACGTCACGCAGCCCCCGTCTGCTGACGCCGTGCCGTACCCGCCCGACGACGTCACGCAGCCCCCGTCTGCTGACGCCGCGCCGTACCCGGCTGACGACGTCACGCAGCCCCCGTCTGCTGACGCCGCGCCGTACCCGCCTGACGACGTCACGCAGCCCCCGTCTGCGGACGCTGCGCCGTACCCGCCCGACGACGTCACGCAGCCCCCGTCTGCTGACGCCGCGCCGGATCCGCCCGACGACGTCACGCAGGTCCCGTCTGCTGACGCCGCGCCGTACCCGCCCGACGACGTCACGCAGCCCCCGTCTGCTGACGTCACGCAGCCCGCAGCCCCCCGTGGCTCTCTTCCCGGGCCCCACCCGCCCACCAAATCTCCTCCACCCCCCCGGATCATCGACTGGGACGCAGACGGTCCAGAGGGGCGGGGTTGGCCCCCGCGCTGCTACAGTCGGGATCTGTTATTTTCCCTCAACTGCCACCGGGAACACCCCTTCAAGCCGGGTTGGACGCCAGGAGGCGCCCGTTGAGGGGGGGGTACTGTCACGGTTACGGTGGTTGGCAGGGGGCGTGGCCTAGCCACGTGCGCTGGCCACACACACACACACACACACACCTGGACTCAATATTCCCTTGTCTAATTGCTAATCACCTCACCTGGGGTATATATACTTTGTCTATCCTTTACCCCAGCGTGAGGTCGTTACGTATACTGCACGTTCTCCCGTCTGTAGTGATCGCCCGACTGCGACTATCGGAGAGATAGTACGCACCCCGGTCGCCTACTTACTCTGCGTTCACGTACTTATTCTACTCCCATGCACCCTTGTGTCTTTGTGTGTGCTTGTGCTAATAAAGCCGTTCATCACTCTCCACTTGTCGGCGTCTGCGTTCGGGGTCCAACCCACTCCCTCTCACGCGTGACATATATAGTGTTTGTAGTATAATATTGTTTAGTATAGTATTGTATCGATTAGTATGGTATTGTTGTAGGAAATGCATAGTGCAGGAGGGAAAGGGGAGTAGGCATTTCATTGTACTTGTTGCAAATGGCAAATAAAACATCTTGAATCTTGAATTTCCCCCAAATTATAGTGAAATTAACTTACTTATTGCCCCTTTTTTTCGACATTCAAATCCATATATTTGGAAGCCAGGCGGAAGTGCTGCACAGTGAAGTAAACATCACTCACTCCCCTAAGATACCAAAGAGACATTCTTGCCATGAATGCTAGAGCATTTGGGTTTTTAGATTCCCTTGTTAGAGCGTCTGCCTCTCAGTCCACAACAACAAAAACCAAAAGTTCATGCAGAATCTTGTCTACTGTACCTTACAAGTACCGGTGCTCGTTTGGCTAAAGTACTTTTTGTTGTGGTGATTCTGCTGAAGAGTATTTTGCATGCATGCTCTAAATGTAAACAATGGCAATCCAGCACTTTGATGTGATAAGAGATAAGACACTTTGTAAAGTAATTCACAGTTATGCAACTCATGTACAGACTCTGTACCGACAGACTCACATTGAATCCAAAACATTTAAGTTGCTGTAGAGTGTGTGTGGTTGGTGGCTGGTTAAGGCACCTGGCCAGAGTTGTACTGATTGGCTGGTGAGTCTGCACACCTGTGGGTCCTTGTTAATCAAGGCTCACAGGTTAAAACAGCCACCACCACACTTGAGGAAAGAGCTCAAGCATGTACCATCTGCTCTGTTCACAATGATTAAAACTATTGCAAGAAACCGGATTTCTCATCAACCTGTGTCTTTGTCTTCAGGAAGAGCCCTCAAGTAGCCATTTTAATGGCTGGTGGCAGCGTCGTCTGCTACAGTGGCACCAGTGGAGCGGACAACGCTGCCACCACCTGTGGGCTTGATTAACAACAACCCACAGGTGTGCAGCCTCTCCAGCCAATCAGTCCAGCACAGGACAGGTGAGGCTGCTTAAATCAGCCACCAACCACACACACTCTACAGTTACTCTATTACTATTACTATAAACTAACCATCTCTAACCTAACACCTAAACTAACTATCTCTAACCTAATACCTAAACTAATCATCTCTAACCTAATACCTAAACTAACCATCTCTAACCTAACACCTAAACTAACTATCTCTAACTGAACACCTAAACTAACCATCTCTAACCTAACACCTAAACTAACTTCCTGTAACCAAACACCTAAACTAACCATCTCTAACCTAACACCTAAACTAATCATCTCTAAACTATCACCTGAACTACTTATCTCTATCCCAAAACCTAAACTGACCATCACTAACCTAACACCTAAACTGACCATCTCTAACCAAACCATCTCTAACCTATCACCTAAACTTAACCATCTCCAACCAAATACCTAAACCAACCAGCTCTAACCTAACACCTAAACTAACTCTTTCTAACCTAACACCTAAACTAACCATCTCTAACCTAACACCTAAGCTAACCATCTCTAACCTAACCTAAACGTATTATCTCTATCCCAAAACCTAAACTGACCATCACTAACCTAACACCTAAACGGACCATCACTAACCTCACACCTAAACTAACCATCTCTAACCTAACCATCTTTAACCTATCACCTAAACTACTCATCTCTAACCCAAAACATAAACTGACCATCACTAACCTAACACCTAAACTGACCATCACTAACCTAACACCTAAGCTAACCATATCTAACCTAACACCTAAACTAACCATCTCTAACCCAAAACTTAAACTGACCATCACTAACCTAACACCTAAACTGACCATCACTAACCTAACACCTAAGCTAACCGTCTCTAACCTAACACCTAAACGAATTATCTCTAACCTAATACCTAAACATAACCATCTCTAACCTAACACCTAAACTAACTATCTCTAACCTAACACCTAAACTAATCATCTCTAACCTAATACCTAAACATAATCATCTCTAACCTAACACCTAAACTAACTATCTCTAACCTAACACCTAAACTAATCATCTCTAACCTAATACCTAAACATAATCATCTCTAACCTAACACCTCAACTGACCATATCTAACCTAATACCTAAACTAACCATCTCTAACCTAACACCTAAACTGATATACAATGTACAGTGGTTAAATAATAAGATGTAAAAACAGTCTACTAAGTATAACAACTGGTATAAAATAAACATATGACATAGATGAAGCTGTTCTGTAGTGTGTTATGTATTATAGCAATTGTATTATAGCAAGCTAGTGCACCTTTTTCAAACTATAAAATAAATCAATTGTAACAATGGCACATGGCTTAGTGTGCACTCATAACATTATTCATTTTTGGCAATGGACTAATTCACACTTTTATTTAAATGTTACGTTCCATTCAGTCTTATCATAGTTACTTTTTTTTGCCAACGTTAACACCTCAGTGGAGGTGTCAGGTCAGAGGTCAGCGGCGGTGTTGGGCCAGAGGTCAGTGGAGCTGTCAGGTCAGAGGTCAGTGGAGGTGTCAGGTCAGAGGTCAGCGGAGGTGTCAGGTCAGAGGTCAGCGGTGGTGTCAGGTCAGAGGTCAGCGGTGGTGTCAGTGGAGGTGTCAGCGGTGGTGTCAGGTCAGAGGTCAGTGGAGGTGTCAGGTCAGAGGTCAGTGAAGGTGTCGGGCCAGAGGTCATCTCCTTTTTGCACTTCTGTAGATGATGTTCAAAGTTGTCTCTTCTTAGGACCATCACTGGGCAGTAGAGGCAATGATAATGAAGGCCCTTTGGGCAGTCTAACCCACACCTGTGAATGGTGAATTATATAACATTGAGTCATATTGCATTAGTAGTTATTAACTAATTAAATATATACAGTCACTTACAAATGCATTCACTTTTTTTATTAAACTACTGTTGGATCTATAGTATCTATCCAGGGCGACATGAGAAGACATGTAGACAGTTCATCTTTCACACCAGCAGCACTCACTGACAGGATGAAAGGAAGGTGCCCAGGGTGGTGGACGATCCTTTATGATACCCATCTCTAACATAACACCTCAAACTTAACCATATTATCGAACAGAACACCTAAACGCATCCAATAATGATGCATGAAAGTCCATAAATATGTCCTTCGTCTCCCGGGCATCCAGGACCACTTTCAAGGCTCGGTTTGGTCACAACAACAACAACATAAACAAAACACAACACAGAGTACACATTGAATAAGTCCATTCATCCACTTTTTTCCAATTTTATTTTTTCCAAATTATTTTCGCTGTACTGTACTTGTGCTGTGCAATGACAATAAATTTGAATCGAATCTAATCTAATCTAATCTAATCTACAGTGGCGGCTGGCCCATAGGGGGCGATGGGGCACCGCCCCCCAGTGTGCGAACTATACCACGGTCTCCGGGGGAGCCGGGATTTTTTTTTTGTTGCGGGGGGGGGAAATGCTGATCCGTGCATTAATAGCAACAGCACAGACATAGGCCTATTATAAAGAGAACATCTGTTGCACACGGGGTGGTGCCACAGGTCTACATTTACATGAAACGTCCCGATGGATCATGTTCATGTCAACATATTTCCCGAGCATGTATGGGCTACGCAAACTTCAATCAACTTGATAATAAATAATCCACGGACCACCAATGTAACGTTTGACTGTTTAATTAAATCAACTTAAAATGACTCAAAAACAGGCTACATTGTTTCACATGGGCTATAGCCTATTATGGCTGTAGCCTACACAGAGCCGAACACACGCGATAAGAGCAGCCAGCGGCACCAACCATGAACAATATTAATATTAATAATACAGCTATAGCACAACACAACCCTCTCACTGCCTGGAGAGACGCGACGCCACACACACAACACAACGATGCACAGAGCCCTTCTCTCGTGTGGCCTGCTTGCACGCTGCCCGCAGCTCCACCAGTGGGTGGAGCTGCGGGCAGCGTGCAAGCAGGCGACACTTTTTTCATGAATCATAAACTCTAAATATAATTGTATTTCACTTATTTTACACCTTTGAAAAAAAAAATGCCCAAAATGGAATTTATTTGGTCATCATATCAGTATTTTAGAGAGCTCCCCCCAAATTTCACAAACCATGTTCCCAGGGGAGCTCATGTCACCACTAGGGGAGCTATAGCTCCCCCTGCTCCCCTCCAGTTCGCACCCTGCCGCCCCCCCCTAAACCACACGCACAAACAAAATAAAAAATATATAAAAAATAAAAAATATAAAAAATATAAAAAATCTATATAAATTGTCAATATGTGTGTGTTTAAAATATGGAATGCACCCAGAAATATGTGTAAAATATGATTTTTAAATAATTTGCGCAACATAATATGCTTTTCCTAGTACACATATGGTGGTCCTAAGGGTCGCGATCATGAAGTACAAGGGGGGGGGGTGTCGCGATCATGAAGTACAAGGGGGGGGGGGGGGGGGGGGTCGCGATCGTGAAGTACAAGGGAGGGGGGGGGGATAGCTGGTAAAATGGTATAGCCCCCCCTGGTGAAAAATGCACCGGCCGCCACTGCTAATCTAATAACCTACATAACACTGGAAAATGGTGACTACCAACATGAACACAATAGTGACACACACACACACACACACACACACACACACACACACACACACACACACACACACACACACACACACACACACACACACACACACACACACACACACACACACACGTGTGTGCGCCTGGCTACACAATATGCCTATCTCAATAAGAAAGTGAATGCAAAAACGTGTCTCTGAACGTGAACTCGTTCCAATTACACCAAGTGAATGCATGCAACGCAATTTGCAGCACGACGTTAATTCTTGTGAATAAGAGTTAATGTGTTCATTCGTTCACACCAACAGCAGCAACAGAAACAGCCCGCCTAGAGAGAAGTCGGTGCACACTTGAACTCTGTGCACCACGTCACAGACCGGGAGTCCGTCCTCTTTCCGCAACGAACCGCCCACCGCACCCCTACACACACACACACACACACACACACGCACACAGTTGCAAAGTTCAACGTCCTGTTCTGCCTGCTTGCTTCTCCTTTTGTCGTCCGAACTCCGTACCGCGTGTACTAACATGGAGTTCAAAACGCTGTCGATAACCACCGCGTTGGCGCACAACAAGAAGTTGTGTCTCCTGGTCGGAGGGACGGCGGTGTGCGTCGGCCTGGTGGCCTGGAGGTGCTTCAGACCGGCGGAGGAGGAGGAGAAGAAGGTCCGCGTCGGGGTCGTCTCGCAGCTCCTGATCCACCCCCTGAAGTCCGGGAGGGCCGTCTCCGTGGCCCTGGCGGAGTGCCTCGAGATGGGCCTGAAACACGGCGAGCTGCGGGACCGGTAGGAGGGGGACCAGGGGGACCACATGTATTATATGTAAACACACACACACACACACACACACACACACACACACACACACACACACACACACACACACACACACACACACACACACACAGTGTACTAGTACGGTCCAAAAATTGGATTAATTATATATGCATTATTACAATGTTCATTATTATTATTATATGAATTACAGTACAGTACTAATACTAGTACAAGTAATTTTTGGACCGACCTCTGTGAACAAATAGTCGAACATCATTGGGCTCAAAAAAACGTGGTATTTATTAAACCTATACAGAAGTGACGTTAAGTGTTTATTGAGGTTGTGTACACAATCTAAAATCCTGCATCTGTGTCGAATATATTAACCAAATAGACCAATAGAGGGGCGGTGGGCGGGGTGGCGTACTCACAGTTGACACACACACACACATACATACACATACACATCTACACGCACACACTTCGCTAGACTGTAGGATTGTACTAGAGACTGTAGGATTGATACAAGATATGTATTCGCCATTTGTAACAAGTACATTGGAATGTAGAGTGTTTGGCGATCATATGTGATAACACACATGTGTGACTTGCTGTAGTCCTACAAAGTTACGTAAAAAGTACACGTAAACTAAATAAACTGCGGGAGCTCGTAGAGAAACGTCTGCGTTCCTCCAGCGCCGCGCTCACACCACGTACTAATGTACTATTCAGATTCAGATTACTTTATTTATTAATTAAGGTGCAACAGTTGACACAGGGGGAATAAATGCACACACAAATATACTAATACCTAAAGCTAAAAACTAAATAACAACTAACTAAACA
Source organism: Muraenolepis orangiensis (assembly GCA_027704905.1). Taxonomy (NCBI): domain Eukaryota; kingdom Metazoa; phylum Chordata; class Actinopteri; order Gadiformes; family Muraenolepididae; genus Muraenolepis; species Muraenolepis orangiensis. The sequence continues at coordinate 7,624,449 of CM051016.1, read as the reverse complement.
AAACTATTATAAACAAAATATAGCTAAATGAAATCTAAATGTATTGATAGATGAATTGCACAATTTACAGTATTATTACTGTAATACATAGGTATATACAATACACAACAATACGTATAGTGCAAATTGGCAGTAATAAAATACTAATAAATAACTCGGATGAATACTGAAAAAGTAACAAGTGAAAAGTGAAATTGAATGGCCATATGGTTGTACTACAGAGCATAGGATTGTACTCCAGACTGTAGGATTGTACTACATACCGCATGGTTGTATTCCAGACCGTAGGGTCGTACCACAGATGGTATTGTACTCCAGACCGTAGGGTCGTACTACAGACCCGTAGAGGTGTACTCCAGGCCGTAGGGTCGTACTACAGACCCGTAGAGGTGTGCTCCAGACCGTAGGGTCGTACTCCAGACCGTAGGGTTGTACTACAGACCCGTAGAGGTGTACTCCAGACCGTAGGGGTGTACTCCAGACCGTAGGGTTGTACTACAGACCCGTAGAGGTGTACTCCAGACCGTAGGGTCGTACTACAGACCCGTAGGGGTGTACTCCAGACCGTAGGGTTGTACTACAGACCCGTAGAGGTGTACTCCAGATTGTAGGGTTGTACTACAGACCCGTAGAGGTGTACTCCAGACCTGTGTGTGTCCTTCGCAGCCACTGGCTGGTGGTGACTGAGGACGGCCACATGGTGACCGGGAGACAGCAGCCCCGCCTGGTGCTAGTCTCGCTGACCTACGACCACGGCAGGCTGTGTCTGAGCGGCCCGGACATGGAGGAGATGCACATGGCCCTCGAGGAGCACGACAACCCAGTCCTGGACTGCAGGTTGGCTTTGATACCTCCGCCATCGAAGATGGGAGGAGGTTATGTTTTTTGTCTATTTTATGTCTGCCTGTCTGTTTGCCTGTCTGCCTGCTTGCCTGTCTGCCTGCCTGTCTGCCTGCCTGAGTTATGTACAGAATTGGACAAAGATTAGTTGGACAATAGATTACTTATAAGCCATGGAACATTTGATTGGATTTTGGCACAGATCCACAAACAAATCACATATTGTGTAATATTTCACATTTTTTGCATACAACTTGGTGAGGGTTTAGGTGGAATGCCAATTCCGATTTAAGAACATATCAAGATAGGGAACATCAGAATAGAAATCCGGAACCTACGCAGATCCAGATCCGAATCTGGAGTTAGGGTCAATGATTAATCACATGGGCCGGATGAAATGGTGAAGAACTGTTGCTTTATAGGGAATCTAAATTACAGGGGCCCCTTTAGTAAGAATTATTATATTGTTGAATTGAATTGTACAGTTTTGAATTATTATATTGTTGAACTGAGTGATGTTAAAAAAGTGGTGGACAAAATGAGATTGAATGTGGCAAACACATGATTGATTCTTCATATCTCACTCCACAAAGGTACAAAGTAACACACAAATTAATTAATAACAACAATAACAACCAGAAAGAGAGCCAAAGCTTTTAATAATTTACCCGTTGCTTTACCCATGCTCTGCTGAACCCTGTGTGTCATCTCCTCCTCCTCCTCCTCCTCCTCCAGGGTGTTTGGTGATGACATCCAGGGGCGTGACTGTGGTGACGAGGCAGCCCGCTGGCTCACCCTCTATCTGGGGGGGGAGAAGGCCTTCCGCCTGGTGCACTATGAGGCCCACATGGAGCCCCGCCGCTCCGCCTCCATGGAGAAGCTGTTCTCCCCGGAGGAGGTGAACCTTAGCCCCGCCGGGGGGGAGGAGACGAGGACCGCGCCGTTGGTTTAACTTATTTTTCTAGGGACTCCAAACTAATATTTTCTTTCTTGTTTCGTGCTGAAGATGACGGCAGTCGTAATGTGGCCATACCATCTGGCTGACATAATACTGATGTTGATTACTTTATATGAAATGATTAGACAGAAAAGTTAGTTTATATACTATAGTTCTTTGACAGCTGTTATATACTTTTGATCAATTAATATAAAGAACTTCTAACATTTTTTTTTTGTACTTAAAATAATGTTTTAGTAAAATTATTTTACCTAATTAAATAGAACGAATTAGACCCGTGTTGCATAATGACACTTGCTGGAAGTGGTCTTTCGGAGGCACTTACCCCGGGCCGCTGTTCCCCGATCGTCCAGCGGGTGGCGTATCCGGACGTGGGGCCGGTGTTGCTGCTGTCGGAGGCGTCCGTGGGAGACCTCAACGCCAAGCTGGAGAAGGACGTGACAGTGGAACGCTTCCGTCCAAACATCGTCGTCGGCGACTGCAACGCCTTTGAGGAGGTGGGATTCACTAATTAATTAACAAATAGTCGCAGTACGATTCATTAATTCATTTATTATAATGTTCATTATAAGTATATGACTTACAGTACTAATACTAGTACTTGTACTGTATTAGGACAAGTATTAGTACAAGTACAGTAGTGTCCACAAAAGTGCGCACACACACGCACAGTATTAGTACTGTACTGTAATTCATATATTAATAATGAACATTGTAATAATGCGTATATAATTAATCCAATTTTCTGAATAATTGCGATTAAAAATACATTTGATTTTGGATATTTTTTAAAGAGTGCGACACAAAGGATGCATTGCTTAATTAAAACCGGGAACACTTTTTTGTGCAGTTAATAACTATATTATTTTGTATTGATCTTTTAAATTGATTTATTGATTATATAACATTATTATATTTTTCTCTAGGATACTTGGACGGACCTGCTGATCGGTGATGTCCGACTCCAGCGTGTGATGTCATGTGGAAGGTAACCCCCGAACGTGACTTCTGGAAAACACACTTTAACACCGTTGGTCACACACCTGGCCACACCCACACACACATTATACAATGACTTTTATTGTATATATTATATTTATGGTATTGTTTTGGAGATTCATACTCCGGGAGGGAAAAATTCCAATGGCCAAATGGCCAATAAATATCTTGTATGGTATACATATTCATTTGATCTTCTGTGATTTTAATTTGCAGGTGTGTTTTCACCACCGTTGACCCAGAAACGGGCGTGATAACCAGGAAGGAGCCCCTGGACACACTCAAGGGGTGAGGTTGTAGAGTAACTCAACACAACACAATGTGTGTGTGTGTTATAGTTAGCCGCCACTTAATGGCTAAAGGACCTGCGAGTTTGAGGTCGTTTTTTCAACATTTGTCTGTTATTTATTGTTTTTTTTCATCCATCCAGATTAATTAGTAGTCAGTGTTTTTTTGTGTGATTGTTTGTTTTTGACAACTATTATCAGCAAAAGAAAAGTCCGATTTTGTCTAGTTTTGTGTTTGTCTTCATCAGAATTATGTCAATTGTTGTTAACCAAGTAGGCCTATGGCATCCGTGTATACACTCTAAGGCTAGGCACGCAATGTCTAGCCTTCCTGGTTGTAAAGTATGTGTAATTCCTTGTTTCTCCAGATATCGACAGTGCAAACCGTCAGAGAGTGAAATCTACAAAAAAGCACCGTTGTTTGGGCAGTTGTTCACCGTCAAGAAGACTGGAATCTTCCAGGTTGGAGATGTAGTGTATAAAATTGGCCACTAGTTTTGGAACATTTTGGAAAGTCATTCGAAGCAACAATTGTGTGCTGTTGGTAATCACTGTGATTTAGAATATTGAAACGGCCTAACAAAAGCACTTTCCTTCATGTACACTACAGAGTATGAGACATTGATTATAAACAAGTACAAGTACTAGTATAAGTACTGTTCTGTGATTCATATACTAATAATGAACATTGTAATAATGCCAAAAATAACATAAACATAGCACACAATATAACTATTGTAAATACAATCATGATTTCTATGACACAATGTATATCTTTTATGTCTTTATATGGTAGTTAAAAATAGAATAAATAAAATGCAAATAAATGAGCTTCCTTTTTCGTTTATTCACAAATTTCAAGTCACAGGCGTAAATAAAGCTCACTCGTTGATATGGAGTAAAATAACCTTCCAACCGTCAATTATATATTTTTGAAACAAACAAATAAAGACAAAAGTATGCAGGAACTCACCATGTAAAATGTGTTCCATATCAAATAGACCACGCAACAGTGTACTTCAGAAATGATCTATTAGATGATGATGTTAGAGTACAGGTGTGTTATGGAATTTAACTTGAAGTGTGACCAGGATTATAGTTATTAATAATGTGGACACATTTCTACCTCGACATGTCCGCTATCGCAACCATTCAAGACTTGGTACATTTTCACAACGGCAAACGTGAAAATTGACAGTACAGCAAAAATAAAACGAAACCCCAAAGACGGCCATCTCGATTCTTAGCGCTAGCTGGGCGATGAAGGAACTGAATGTGGAGTTCTGTTCCCTGTGTGTGTGTGTGTGTGTGCGCGTGTGTGCGTGTGCGTGTGCGTGTGCGTGTGCGTGTGTGTGTGCAGGGATGCCATATTGGACTTTGGATCATATGTCAACGTCACCAGCCATGTTGGAGAGGTCAAGTTTGGCCTGTAAACAATTACAAGTAAACGTCTGGATAAAAAGCACTATAGCACTAATATATGAGAGAGAGAGAGAGAGAGAGAGAGAGAGAGAGAGAGAGAGAGAGAGAGAGAGAGAGAGAGAGAGAGAGAGAGAGAGAGAGAGAGAGAGAGAGAGAGAGAGAGAGAGAGAGAGAGAGAGAGAGAGAGAGAGAGAGAGAGAGAGAGAGAGAGAGAGAGAGAGAGAGATGTAATAATATGTGTACCGATAACAATATTTAAAACATAACTTATAATAAATAGAACATCAAATATAACAAACATATTTTTTTTATACTCCACATAGATAATATACCCTTATATATATACCCCATAAACCCTTGAATGATACATGATACGACTCATCAAAATCGGTTGAGAAATGGAAACGCTTTGCTCTTTTATCCAGAAAACGCCCCCCCCCCGATTACTTGTATGTGTTGACAGGCCTCGAGTCTTGACCTCTGCAATATGGCGGCGACGTATCACACCGACGAGGCCGTCCATGTACAGTATATACACGTCTATGGTTCCCATCGCCCGGCTAGCCTTTAGCGCCAAGATAGCCACTCGCCAGGTGAATGAAAGCCCCCACAGAGAGAGCCCACGTTAGCTCGGGAGCAGCGTCTCAAGCCCCCAGCATCTTCTTGACCATGTAGCCCGGCATGTTGTAGATGAACAGGCCCAGGATGGCCACCAGCAGCAGGAGAAACACCAGCTTGATGACCAGCCAGCGGTACTGGTTGCACAGCAGGTTCTTGATGGCTTTGAAGGGGATGAGGAACCACAGCAGAGCGATATCAGGGCGGCTGAGAGAGAGAGAGATGAAAAAAACACTTCAGTCACACCGAGAAACAGATCAACCGATGATGGACTGGTGATGGGTAGAGGGAGGCTAGGCTAGAGGCGAGGGGTACATTTATGGCTCACGTTCACCCATTCACACTCATTCCTACACCGACGGCGGTGACGGGTGACAGCCATGCAAGGAAACAACCAGCCTGCCGGTAGCAGTTTAGGGTGTCTTGCTCAGGGACACTTTGGCTAGGAGGAGGAGCTGGGGGAATCGAACCAGCGCCTGACAACCTGCTCTATCTCCTGAGCTACTGCCGCCCCTGAGTGTGATGAGCCATTACCACACACATGAAAGAGGAAAGCACCGTTCAGTTCAGTTCATCGGACAACGAACCGCTGTAGTGTTTACTACTTTTTAGTTGTTTAGCGGGCACTTTGACTTTCAGCTAAATAACATGCACATTAAGGTTAAGGGTATGGTAAGGGCAACAATGCCCTGCTATAGGTAAGCCATGGACCTCAGGGTTCAAACCCACAACCTTTTTGGGCTGGGAGTCAAAAGCCCTTTGGCTACCCTGTCAGTAGACTGCTTGTAGCTAGGAGCTGGCTGGGCACAATGAAATGTTAATACAAAATCCACAACACTGGATTGGGTTGGGTTGTGTAACGAGAGAGCCGTAGTCAACCGGTAATAGGACAGGGGGTACAGTGTCCGTACTTTCACCGCAGCCTGAGCTTGTGTGTTTTAACGTGTTATTGGGGTGGTTGACAGGCGATCGGGTCACGCCTCACAATTGTTTTGTGTGTGTGTGTGTGTGTGTGTGTGTGTGTGTGTGTGTGTGTGTGTGTGTGTGTGTGTGTGTGTGTGTGTGTGTGTGAGACGTGGTGACATCACTACTGCGGATGCGGTGTAATAAGAGAGAAGATTGGTGTTGTTGGAGAGACAAGGGATAAAGACCAGAGACACAGACATGGGCACGACTCAATGAGGTCACGGGACGCTGGAGGAACTCAAGACAACTTTATTCACAAATTCCACGTCTCTTGTGTGCGTGTGTGTATATATATTTATATTTTTATATATGAAAACTGCACTCCAATAATTCAACATCAACGTGCGTCCAGCTTGACATGAGCGACATTCTGCGTTTGTCGAAACAACAAAAAAACAAAGCAAACTAAATAAAATAACTTTACTGAACAGTCCTAAACATTTCACTGAGAGCTCCGACGCAAACCTTCAACTTGGAAATCGCAGAACCATCGACCATCCTAAAATGTGTATAGAAAAATAAACTATACACTTGCAACCTCACCATCAAGCCAATATAGCACCCAGTGTACCCAGTGCCCTACGTAGGGAATCCCCTTTTTGAACAGAAATAAAAGTTTCTGGTTTTCACAACAAGACCTCTGCAAAATGTACACTAAATGATAACTCAAGAATTCCCTCAGTACTACTATCTTACTACTTACTATATTGACTACTTAGTCATTTAGCAGACGCTCTCATCCAAAGCAACTCACAGTGAACTCAAGATACATGTCCTTAAGGGAGCATGTGGTCCGTCCCTTGCGGGCAGTAGGGAATCGAACCCAGTACCTTCCCAGCCCCGACCACAAGAATACCCTGCACCCCTCGATAAATACATAGACAAAGTAAAAGTACATTCCCCTGAAGAGCAATACCCCATAAGCCCTCTTGCTGATCTATCTGAGGCTGGGCTACGCCCCCATCATCTTCTTGACCATGTAGCCAGGCATGTTGTAGATGAACACGCCCAGCAGGGCCAGGAACAGGAGCGCCGTGACGATCTTGATGGTCAGCCACCTGTACTGGTTGCACAGCAGGTTCTTGATGGCTTTGAAGGGGGTGAGGAACCAGAGGAGAGCGATGTCTGGGCGGCTGGAGAGGAGGGAACAAACAAGATGTCATCAACGTTACCTCTGTCGCTTACCCCCGAGGTATGTATGTGTTCAGGTATGTATAGTTCTCCTCTCCATCACTTCGTCCCGTTTTGTTGTCGGCGCCTGTAAATCATTTATTCATTTATATTCCAACAGACGCCGCAAGTCATGATATTCATTATTGGTCCGTGTAAACCTGTCCGCAGAATCACCACAGAGCAAGAACACATATCACAGGACACCAAGGCAACAGCTCTTCCAAAAGGGGCAACAGACTCCTTATAACTATTGGCTGTTCTTCTGCAGACGTTCCAAGGGTGTCCCCCTCTTGGTCAGCCGTGGACCACCTGGGTCGTGGGGTCCGGTAGATGCTCTTCTTCTCCTTCACCACACTCCATGGGGATCTCCTGACTAACTAACTTTCTGTGGAGTGTGTGTGTGTGGTTGGTGGCTGGTTTAAGCAGCCTCACCTGGCCTGAATTGGACTGATTGGCTGGTGAGGCTGCACACCTGTGGGTTCTTGTTAATCAAGCCCACAGGTTAAAACTGCCTCCACCACACACACTCAAAGGAGAAGAGCTCTCACATCTGCTCTGTTCACAACGATTTAAACTCTTGCAATACACCTGAATTCTCATCACCCTGTGTCCTTGTCTGGGGAGGAGCCCTCAAGTAGCCAAATTGAATGGCTGGTGGCAGTGCCGTCTGCTACACAGGCGCCTGAACAGGGACACGGAAGACAAGGACACAGAGTGATAAGGAATCTAGTGTATTGCAAGAGTTTGAATCGTTGTGAACAGAGCAGATGGTACATGCTAGAGCTCTTATACCTTGAGTGTTTGTGTTGGTGGCTGTTTTAACCTGTGGGCTTTGATTAACAATGACACCTGTGGGTCATTGTTACTCAAAGCCCACAGGTTAAAACTGCATACTCACCAGCCAATCAGTCCAATTCAGGCTAGGTGAGGCTGCTTAAACCAGCCACCAACCACACACACACACACACTTCACTTACTTACTTTGTTCCCTTGTGGGGCCTTGGCATTGACCTGCAGTCGTTCTCCTGCTGTCACTATTACCTGGTCAATGGCAGGAATCCAGGTCCACCCAAGCACTCACTCACTCCCTTCTTGCGGTCCCTGTTGTGTTTCCGTCACCCGGGCTAAGACATGTTTGGCCTTGTCTGTGCACTGGGGGGAGATGCCTCCCGACTTCACCGGGCCGAACGTTTTGAGTGTCAACATTGACCGGATGAGACCGGACCACGGTCACTCAAGCACATCCTCCTTCCATCCCTTAAGTTCTTCAGCACCACCAAGGGTCCTGCCCACACTCTCTCCTCTCTAGTGTGGGCTGGTTCTTCAGTGGCTGGTTCTTGGATAACTTATAACAGCAGGGTACATGATTCAGTAGTTCAATAGAGGGTTATTAAAAAAAATTGTATTCCTTGCTTTGTCCTGTGGTTGCTTTGTGACCCGTCGGTGGTTTTGTTGACAAAACATCTTGTTTTCTTCAACTTTATATGGATATGTGTGTCTTAAGTCACAGGAGCCAATACACACAAACCACAGCCATATTTTGACCTGCAGTTCTACATCACATCTGTTCTAGTTCTGACTTAATCGGCAAAGGAAACAGTGTTTATTTTAAATGTTATGTATGTACGTAGCACTCTTCTAGGTCAGATCTGAGATAACCCCCAAAAGTATTCCTTTGCATTTTAAATACACCATAATGTATCATTGTTTTCGGTCTTAAAGACCCTACTGGTGGATAAGGTTAGGGGGTAATCTTGAATTGCAGGAAGCCCGCTGGTTTACTGATCAGTAGGGAAAGAGATGAGGCGAGGTTGCCTGGAGGAGCTACTTGTAGTAGCTAGTAGTGTGTTCTTTGCCATGCATCCACTGATACTGGCGCGCAAACCAAAGTGTTTTAATGGCCTTGAATGGAGCGAGGAACCAGAGGAGGCTGGTGTCCCCAGCGGCTGGATGGGGAAAGAAAACATCAGAAACGCTTAAGGCCGTCAAAACAAAAACAGAGGTCTGGTTATTGGTGTCCTCGAAACACATGAAGTCCCGGGATAACTGGAAAATTAGGCAGAAATAAGCACAATATAATAAAATACAATATAAATAAGCACATTTAAAGAAAACATGACATCCTTATCTTCTTTTGAATTCTCTGGCTTGTAACCAGAGTCATGCATTAACAACGCATGCACAAACACGTCATGTGGAAAAGAAGTCATCTTTCTTTTGTTTACTGATTTTATAATCATTAATAACATTAGGGATGTGAGCCAATCACATCCCTAATACACTTTGCCACACCTCTTGGCTTGGCATACAGTGCATATGGGGCTGTCCTCAAGACTTGATGTGAAATCTGCTTCACAAGGTAACAAAACTCACTTTGACAAGTACATTTGAAGCCTTTACATCGTTGAAAAGAAAGTTGTATCTTGTATCTTTTTTGTTAATGGATAAAAATTCTTCTCAAACTCTTTTTAGCCTTTTGCTTCTCATCATAGCCTGGTGTCATGATGGAGTGTAATTCCTATGCATTAAAGCTCAATGTGAGCTCAATTTTAAGGTATTTTAGCCACATTAAGGTCGGTTTTTGGGAATTTTTTTACCATATTTTCAGTCATTCAAAAGTTCAGAGACGTCGACAACTTTCTCAAATGTTTTTTTGTCAAAGTTAAACATTTATTTGCCTTGTTAAACGGTTTTCCCATTTTTAGTGGGAGGATTCCAAGCCTTTTTGGGACATCCCCACATCACAGAAGCAGCAGTGTGTGCTCTGTGAAAGCTCCTTCACAGTGACTTAATCAGAGCTGAGGAGGAGAAGGAGGGCCAGCCACTTACCCTGAGACCAGCAGACCAGGGACCGTCCAGCAGGGGGTGCTGTGTCTTAAGTGTCACTCCTCAGGTTGCAAAAAATGTCTTGTTCATTCTCTTTTTTAAATTGAATTTAATTCATTTGATTTAAATAGTTAATAGGCAATTTATGGTTGTTTTATGAGGATTTTCCGTTTAGACATGTATGTTGTATACACGTTTCATGGTTATGTCTCGGTTTAGTCATGTTTATGATCAGTTTATCACGTTTTTGATTGACACGTTTAATTCCACGTTTTTATTTAGTATATGTCACAACTCGTCCTTTGGTGGTCCTTCTAGGGGGTAGGAGGTGGCGGGAAGAGATAGCACAACACTTACAGGTGTACTCTCGACAAGACACTCGGTGGGTACAAGGCGGTGGTGTGTGTGGCGCTACAGACGGAGGGAATACAGACAGAACCACAGTCGGAGTTCCAGAGGAGCCGTTCACTCAGGACCAAAAGGAGCACCGGAGGCCATGAGAGGGGTTAAGGAGGAGGACTGAGGGGGGGGAGGAAGGAGAGGAGGAAGAGAAGGAGGGGGGCAGGTTAGGAGGAGGAGAAATAGGGAGGAGGGGGGGATGTGTGGAGGGGGAGGAGGGGGGCAGGTGAGGAGGAGAAATAGGGAGGAGGGGGGGATGTGTGGAGGGGGAGGGGGGGATGGGGAATAGGAGGAGGGGGGCAGGTGAGGAGGAGTAGAACTAGGGAGGAGGGGGGGGGATGTGTGAAGGGGGAGGGGCGGGATGAGGAAGAGGGGGAGGGGGGCAGGTGAGGAGGAGAAATAGGGAGGAGGGGAGGTGGAAAAGGGGTCCATACTTGGGTTTCTCCAGGGGCTCCGGCTCATTGCGTCCCTCCCCGGCGGGACTTTTCTCGGCCTCGTCCCCGGTCAGAAGGTGCAGCTCCGCCTCCACTTTGCCCTGCGGAGGAATGTTGTTTATCAACTACTGCTCATGCATTGAGGAGATCTTTAGATGTTGGAAGAAGGCCATCACTAAGGACTGCAACCACCCTGGGCACCATCTCTTCTCCCCCCTACCGTCTGGTTGCCGGTTCCGCAGAATCTGCACAAGGACTACCAGGTTCAAGGACTACCAGGTTTAAGGATAGGTTTCATTCAGAAGCAGTGCGCCTACTGACCTGCTAGGAGTGCTGCCACTATCATAACATTGTCATTCATATAACATTACATTATCATACTTTGCTGGAATTTCTTGACTCATTAGTTACTGCACTTTATTCATGATGCGGCTGCACTACTGGCACTTTAAATGCATTTAAATGCGTTTTCCACAATTCTACACAGGTACACATCATCCTTAAGTCCATTTTATGGGAATTTTTATTGTGTATAGTATTTTTTATAAAACGGTGTTTTAGAAATTCATACTGCGGGACGGCCGGACCACGTACTGTCAGTTCAAACTCGTCCTCTTCGTTCCGGGCCACAAAGGGCCACCAGCCCTTGATCCTCTTCTGCTTGAAGATGGACACCATGGGCATCTCCCCCTCGTTGGTCACCATCTCGATGGTGCACTGCTTGGGGGTCTTGGCGCCGCGGGGGAAGCGGTTGAGGTCCAGCTCGATGGCGCCTACAACAACAACAACAACAACCACCACCCACCCAGGAGAGAGGAGAACCACCACAACACGTAAAACAGCTGAACAGTTCGCTGGACCGATGATGAAGACATGTAATGAAATGATCTCATTGGTTAACGGAACACGAGGAGGAGTGAACTCGTCACCATCTTGAGAGTAAAGACAGGGTAGGGCTTATAACCAAGATGGCCACGAGGTATTTATTTATTATTATTTTCTATTATTTTATGTTTTTCTTGGGAAATGGGTTTGTACATATTGTTCCAACTCGTTATTTATTTTTCCTCTAACGGGATTACTTTATTGTACATGCACTGTCTGAAATCACTGTTACAGTGCTCCCAATAAATATATAAAAAATTGTGCCAGTGGTAGCCAGCAGGAAAATTCTCAAATATATGATCAATATAATATTGCATATCACATACACACTTCCACACATGTTCTGGTCTCCCTTTGTCTATAGCCACCAGGATACATCTGCTGCCCAATTCCTAATTTTCCCATATTTCTGCGGCTAGTTTTATTTGTGTTATCTATATGTTGGCGGTTCTTTCCATATTTTAGGTATTTTTCCACTTATTTGTGACTATATATTAATTTCATATCTTCTTGCAGTATTGGTTGCTTGCCATGTCACAAGGCGTTGACCCCGTGTGGTGGGACATTGTGCGACACATACGACACCTTTGATCTCTGACCCACACTTTGACCTCTGACCCACGGCCCCCAAGAAACCCAGCGCACCTAAGAAGTCGTCGGCGGAGAAGTGGTCGGCGTCCCACACTTGGAGGTTGAGGCGCGCCGGGATCTTGTACTCCGTCTCGTCCCAGGCGAACATGGACTCCTTCTTGGAGATGACGATCTTCTCCTCGGCCATCAGGTAGTCGAAGGGGTACACGAAACGCCAGTTGAAGTTGCCCTCGCCCGTGATGGAGTGGTAGTGCACGTCCGTGTCCTGCTTGTCCTCCTGCTGGCCCTTCAGCCAGCTGCCGTCAGGGAAAGTGGGGGGGGGGGGGACGACAACCACAAGCCAGACGGGTACAGAGAGACACATAATGCAGAAGGGTTTTTAGTAAGACCAAGCTGTCCAGATACATCTGTATGTTACCCAGGCTGTGTTTCCGTCTGTGTACAGGCTGTGTGTTATGTGTATATACAGGGATAGGCTGTTTGTTACGGTGTATATACAGGCTGTGTGTTACTGCGTATTTACAGGCTGTGTTACTGTGTATTTACAGGCTGTGTGTTACTGTGTATTTACAGGCTGTATGTTACTGTGCATACACAGGTACAGGTTGTGTATTACTGTGTATACACAGGCTGTGTAAACACAGTGATGGGCCTGATCGCCGGCGATGAGGAGACAGCCTACAGGGAGGAGGTCGGATCGCTGGAGCAGTGGTGCCAGGAGAACAGCCTCGCCCTCAACGTCAAGAAGACCAAGGAGCTGATTGTGGACTTCAGGAAGCAGAGGGGAGAGCACAGCCCTATCTCCATCGACGGTGTTGCAGTAGAGAGGGTCAGCGGCTTCAAGTTCCTCGGCGTGCACATCTCTGAAGACCTCACATGGTCCACGCACACCACACACATGGTGAAAAGGGCCCAACAACGCCTGAAATTCCTCAGGCGTCTGAAGAAATTCAGCATGGGCCCCCGCATCCTGAGAACATTCTATACCGGCACCATGGAGAGTGTTCTTACAGGGTGTATCACCGCCTGGTACGGGAACTGCACCGCACTCGAGCGCAGAGCGCTTCAAAGGGTGGTGCGGACGGCCCAGTATATAGTTGGAGGTGAGCTCCCCTCCCTCCTGGATATATACAACCAGCGGTGCGTGGCCAAGGCCAAACGCATCATAAAAGACAATGCCCACCCCAGCCACGAACTGTATTCACTTTTACCGTCAGGCAGGCGATACCGCAGTATCGGTGTATAGCATATAACAATGTATATTGTAATTACCTTGATTTATATATATATATTGCTCTTTTTCTGTGCTAATATATTGCATTTCATATATGCACTTTTATATTTTTATATATTTAACTTTATACTGTTTGTACTTTTTACTTCTTTTTAATTCTATTCTTTTTATTTTGATAACTGCTGTCTGTCGTCGGGTATTGCACATAAGATTTTCACCCATTGCTTATACTTATATATATATGTATAACTTTGATGTGACAATAAACTTGACTTGACTTGACTTTACAGGCTGTATGGTACTGTGTATATACACGGCTGTGTGTTACTGTGTATTTACAGGCTGTATGTTACTGTGTATATACACGGCTGTGTGTTACTGTGTATTTACAGGCTGTGTGTTACTGTGTATTTACAGGCTGTATGTTACTGTGCATACACAAGTACAGGTTGTGTATTACTGTGTATGCACAGGCTGTATTTACAGGCTGTATGTTACTGTGTATTTACAGGCTGTATGTTACTGTGTATTTACAGGCTGTATGTTACTGTGTATATACAGGCTGTGTGTTAGTGTGTATATACAGGCTGTATGTATACACAGGCTGTATTTACAGGCTCTATGTATATATAGGCTGTATTTACAGGCTGTATGTTACTGTGTATTTACAGGCTGTTTGTTTACCCTCGCACAAAGATGTCGCTGGACTTCTCCCCGGTGAAGATGTCGTCGTCCTCCAACACGACCTCATCTGTGTTCCAGACAATCACCCTCAGTTCAAACCTGACAGACAGACAGACAGACAGGCAGACATATATTGAGACAGACAGGCAGGCAGGCAGATACAGAATAAGACAGAGAGATAGACATGCATATATAGAGAGACAGACAAACAAACAGGACAAACGTATAGAGAGACAGACAGCCAGATATACAAAAAGTCAGGCAGGAAGACAGAGATAGACAGACATATACACAGACAGACAGACAGACAGACATACACAGACAGACAGACATACACAGACAGACAGACAGACATACACAGACAGACAGACATATACACAGAAAGACAGACAGACAGACATATACACAGACAGACAGACAGACACACATACAGACAGACAGACAGACAGACAGACATATACACAGACAGACAGACACAGACAGACAGACACATACAGACAGACAGACAGACATATACACAGACAGACAGACAGACATACACAGACAGACAGACATATACACAGAAAGACAGACAGACATACACAGACAGACAGACATATACACAGACAGACAGACAGACATACACAGACAGACAGACATATACACAGACATACACAGACAGACAGACATATACACAGAAAGACAGACAGACATACACAGACAGACAGACATATACACAGACAGACAAACAGACATACACAGACAGACAGACATATACACAGAAGACACAGACATATACACAGACAGACAGACATATACACAGACAGACAGACATACACAGACAGACAGACATATACACAGAAAGACAGACAGACAGACAGACATATACACAGACAGACAGACACAGACAGACAGACATATACACAGACAGACAGACATATACACATACAGACAGACAGACAGATAGACACAGACAGACAGACAGGCAGATACTGAGACAGACAGACATATACAGGCAGACAGACGGACATATCGTGAGACCGACAGACATCGGACATATAGAGAGACAGGCTGACAGACAGAGAAATGGAAACGTTCACCAGAAGAAGAAGGAGACCGCTACAGCTTCCATGGGGTGTTACGGACGACTGCCTGCGTTACACCACCACAGAAGCAGCCGGCGGTCCTGGGGATGTACCAAACTCCCGGTGAGGAGAACCTACTCCAGGAGAACCTACTTCTTTGGCTTCCGTGGTGAGATGTCCAGGGCGGGTCCCGGGGCAGTCATTTCTTTAGGGAACATGTCTACCCACATCTCTATCCTCCCCTGATCAAAAAAGAAAAGACACCACAACATGGAGATGAAGCAGGGGCCTGGCTGTATACTGTAAACTGGACTAGTACTGGTGGATCAATTGTAACTACGGCCTATAGATGAGTCCCCCGGCACAGTACCTGTTCGATCCCGGGCTTGTCGGGGTGCAGGAGGGGCCTGGTTTCTACGTGCTCGGGGATCAGTTTGCAGCCCACTTTTGGAATTTCCTCCCAGTGCTTCAACACCGTCAGGGCCAGGTGCTCCTCGGTCGGCTTCTTCAAACCTGGTCGCCGTCATCGTCATCATCAGCGTTACCATCATCATCATCATCAACTACATCATCACCATCATCATCATCATCATCATCAACTACATCATCATCATCATCGTCACCATCAACTACATCATCATCATCAACTTCATCATCACCCATCATCATCAACTACATCATCATCATCATTGTTGCCACCATCATCATCCTCATTAACTACATCATCATCAACTACATCATCATCATCTTCATCATCATCACCATCATTATCAACTTGATCATGACCATCGTCATCATTGCAGCCTTCTCTGCCATCATCATCTTCATCACCATCCTCATCATCATTCCTATCATTATCCCATCATCACCACCCCGTCATCATCCTTTTTGTTCATCTTTCTTAAAGTAACTACATCCAACATCTCATATCATCACACACACACACACACACACACACACACACACACACACACACACACACACACACACACACACACACACACACACACACACACACACACACACACACACACACACACACACATCTACCGTTATCTCAGCAAGCAAGTGATATTAAAATCAAACCGCAGGGCACAGCGCCATCTGGTCAAACATTATCATTACAGCAAGCGGTGGTTGAAGGGATGTCACTTGGTGTGTTTGAAGTGTTTGGTGGTGGTGGTGTACTCTCTACTGGTCTACGAGTAGGACAGGCGTACCGTTTTCATCCTCTATCTCAGTGCCGGCCATGAAGACTCTGTTGGCGACCTTCACGCGCCCTCCCGGTCCGTAGTGGGGCCCGTCCAGCTTGCCCTCTTTGCACAACTTAGCCAGGACGTGCGTAGGCTTCATGGGATCCCGCCACACGTTGTAGCCGTGGCTAAAAAAACAACAAAAAACACAAAACTCCTATAAATTATCCAAAAATATAGTAGTATATATGTATGTATATTTTTTTAGAAACTGTATATTTTCCACTCTGTTGGGAAAATATATATGCATGTATGTTTAGGTCTGTGTTACATACATATACATACATGCATATATATTTTCCAGAGTGGTTTGGAAGCCAGAACGTCAAGTGTGTTCAAATGTCTTGCGCTCGTTAATGCGTAATAAAATATTAATGCGGCAATACACTTTATTTTGATTAAATTGTGTCTTTGTTTAGATTATGTTTAATTGTGTTCGAACCACGGGGCGAGCAGAAACTGCAGATAGCAGCTTTAATATGTACATATTGTTATTACATATATATAATACATATATTATTTTGGTGCATTTTCATGTGCCTTTATGCACAGGAGAGGGGAGATTGACAGGAACGTGGGTGGAGAGAGAGAGAGAGAGAGAGAGAGAGAGAGAGAGAGAGAGAGAGAGAGAGAGAGAGAGAGAGAGAGAGAGAGAGATATTGTATATTTTACCACACTGTGATCATAATTCCCTACCTCTACCTATAGTTTACATATTTATTGTTTACCTACTTACCTACTTATATATATTAATCTACAAAAATCTAAATCTGTTGATTTAACTGAATAACCCCTGCTCACTACCTGCTGTAGATACACATTTAAATATTTTTAAATGTATGTATTTAATGTATATATGTTATATATTATATATTATACCTACTCTATAATGTGTTCCTGTTTTAATACCTAGTAGACTGGAGACCGTTTTTACATCGTATTAAACCACTGTACATTATATATTACTATGCACTTTACTGTACCATTTGAACTCTGGTTAGATGCCAAAATATTCTTACTGTATTGTTCTTGTGCTGTGCAATGACAATACATTTAAATCTAATCTAATCTAATCCAATATTATCATCACTACTGTGTGACACTAACACACTAACACTTGGACCTTACATGGCGTAGTTGGAGGCCACGCCACATGTGGCCCTGTGTTTGCTGAAGTAGCGGTTCTCCAGGTCAATCCGGGTTTCCCCGATGAGGTCGTCGGTTCCCACCAGATCCCAGTCAAATATGGACACTGTCAGCGTGGAGTCCATGGGGAAGGTGGCTTCGATGTCGAACGATCTGTGAAACATTTGGGGAAAATGTGGATATTCGTCGTACACCTTTTTCGCAAACCGTTTCCGCTGTGTGTGGTTATCGGGACGCCGTTGCTTCTTTGCCAACTCACTTGCCAAACAACGGATTCAGCTGCTTGGAGATGTAGTTCTCCTTGTCTTTGATGTCCGACTTTCCCAGTTTTATCGCAATGTAGGGGTCGGCTTTTCCGTTTATGTCTGCCGGATGCAAGTCAGTGGCCTGGTAAAGAAAAAAGATAAGTGTGTGTTACAGTAGGGGTTAGTGTTAGTATGAGGGGTTAGTGTTAGTATTACAGGTTAGTGTACAGTATTAGTATTTATTAGTGTTAGTGTTGGGGTTAGTGTTAAGGGTTAGTGTTAAGGGTTAGTGTTAGGGGTTAGTGTTAAGAGTTAGTGTTAAGGGTAAGTGTTAGGGGTTAGTGTTAGGGGTTAGTGTTAAGGGTTAGTGTTAGGGGTTAGTGTTAGGGGTTAGTGTTGGGGGCTAGTGTTGGGGGCTAGTGTTAAGGGTTAGTGTTAGGGGCTAGTGTTAAGGGTTAGTGTTAAGGGTTAGTGTTAGGGGTTAGTGTTAAGTTTTAGGGGTTAGTGTTAAGGGTTAGTGTTAGGGTTAGTGTTAAGGGTTAGTGTTAAGGGTGAGTGTTAGGGGTTAGTGTTAAGGGTAGGTGTTAAGGGTAGGTGTTAGGGGTTAGTGTTAGGGGCTAGTGTTAAGGGTTAGTGTTAGGGGTTAGTGTTAAGGGTTAGTGTTAAGGGTTAGTGTTAGGGGTTAGCGTTAAGGGTTAGTGTTGGGGCTAGTGTTAAGGGTTAGTGTTAGGGGTTAGTGTTAGGGGTTAGTGTTAAGGGTTAGTATTAGGGGTTAGTGTTAGGGGTTAGTGTTAAGGGTTAGTGTTAAGGGTTAGTGTTAGGGGTTAGTGTTAAGGGTTAGTGTTAAAGGTTAGTGTTAGGGGCTAGTGTTAAGGGTTAGTGTTAGGGGTTAGTGTTAGGGATTAGTGTTAAGGGTTAGTGTTAGGGGTTAGTGTTAAGGGTTAGTGTTAGGGGTTAGTGTTAAGGGTAGGTGTTAAGGGTTAGTGTTAGGGGCTAGTGTTAAGGGTTAGTGTTAAGGGTTAGTGTTAGGGGTTAGTGTTAGGGGTTAATGTTAAGGGTTAGTGTTAAGGGTTAGTGTTAAGGGTTAGTGTTAAGGGTCAGTGTTGGGGGCTAGTGTTAAGGGTTAGTGTTGGGGTTAGTGTTGGGGGCTAGTGTTAAGGGTTAGTGTTAGGGGTTAGTGTTAGGGGTTAGTGTTAAGGGTTAGTGTTAAGGGTTAGTGTTAGGGGTTAGTGTTAAGGGTTAGTGTTAAAGGTTAGTGTTAGGGGCTAGTGTTAAGGGTTAGTGTTAGGGGTTAGTGTTAGGGATTAGTGTTAAGGGTTAGTGTTAGGGGTTAGTGTTAGGGGTTAGTGTTAAGGGTTAGTGTTAGGGGTTAGTGTTAAGGGTAGGTGTTAAGGGTTAGTGTTAGGGGCTAGTGTTAAGGGTTAGTGTTAAGGGTTAGTGTTAGGGTTAATGTTAAGGGTTAGTGTTAAGGGTTAGTGTTAAGGGTTAGTGTTAAGGGTTAGTGTTAGGGTTAGTGTTAGGGGTTAGTGTTAGGGGTTAGTGTTAAGGGTTAGTGTTGGGGGTTAGTGTTAAGGGTTAGTGTTAAGGGTTAGTGTTAAGGGTTAGTGTTAAGGGTTAGTGTTAGGGGTTAGTGTTAGGGGTTAGTGTTAAGGGTTAGTGTTAAGGGTCAGTGTTAAGGGTCAGTGTTGGGGGCTAGTGTTAAGGGTTAGTGTTGGGGTTAGTGTTGGGGGCTAGTGTTAAGGGTTAGTGTTAGGGGTTAGTGTTAGGGGTTAGTGTTAAGGGTTAGTGTTGGGGGATAGTGTTAAGGGTCAGTGTTAAGGGTTAGTGTTGGGGTTAGTGTTGGGGGCTAGTGTTAAGGGTTAGTGTTAGGGGTTAGTGTTAGGGGTTAGTGTTAAGGGTTAGTATTAGGGGTTAGTGTTAGGGGTTAGTGTTAGGGGTTAGTGTTAGGGGTGAGTGTTATGGGTTAGTGTTAGGGATTAGTGTTAAGGGTTAGTGTTAGGGGTTAGTGTTAAGGGTTAGTGTTAAGGGTTAGTGTTAGGGGTTAGTGTTAAGGGTAGGTGTTAGGGGTTAGTGTTAGGGGCTAGTGTTAAGGGTTAGTGTTAAGGGTTAGTGTTAGGGGTTAATGTTAAGGGTTAGTGTTAAGGGTTAGTGTTAGGGGTTAGTGTTAAGGGTTAGTGTTGGGGGTTAGTGTTAAGGGTTAGTGTTAAGGGTTAGTGTTAGGGGTTAGTGTTAGGGGTTAGTATTAAGGGTTAGTGTTAAGGGTCAGTGTAGGGGGCTAGTGTTAAGGGTTAGTGTTAAGGGTTAGTGTTAAGGGTCAGTGTTGGGGGCTAGTGTTAAGGGTTAGTGTTAAGGGTTAGTGTTGGGGTTAGTGTTGGGGGCTAGTGTTAAGGGTTAGTGTTAGGGGTTAGTGTTAAGGGTTAGTGTTAGGGGTTAATGTTAAGGGTTAGTGTTAAGGGTTAGTGTTAGGGGTTAGTGTTAAGGGTTAGTGTTAAGGGTTAGTGATAGGGGTTAGTGTTAGGGGTTAGTGTTAAGGGTTAGTGTTAAGGGTTAGTGTTAGGGGTTAATGTTAAGGGTTAGTGTTAAGGGTTAGTGTTAGGGGTTAGTGTTAAGGGTTAGTGTTGGGGGTTAGTGTTGGGGGTTAGTGTTAAGGGTTAGTGTTAGGGGTTAGTGTTAGGGGTTAGTATTAAGGGTTAGTGTTAAGGGTCAGTGTAGGGGGCTAGTGTTAAGGGTTAGTGTTAAGGGTTAGTGTTAAGGGTCAGTGTTGGGGGCTAGTGTTAAGGGTTAGTGTTAAGGGTTAGTGTTGGGGTTAGTGTTGGGGGCTAGTGTTAAGGGTTAGTGTTAGGGGTTAGTGTTAAGGGTTAGTGTTAGGGGTTAATGTTAAGGGTTAGTGTTAAGGGTTAGTGTTAGGGGTTAGTGTTAGGGGTTAGTGTTAAGGGTTAGTGATAGGGGTTAGTGTTAAGGGTTAGTGTTAGGGGTTAGTGTTAAGGGTTAGTGTTAGGGGTTAGTGTTAAGGGTTAGTGTTAGGGGTGAGTTAGGTGACACCCACCCTGATGACGTAGACCCTGACGAGGACGTTGATGGGATCGTTGTGTGGGATGTTCTGGAACATGCCCATGCTCACGTCAAAGCCGACCTCTCTGCTGACGTCCTCGGACAGTGGCACTTTGTACATGCACAGAGAGCCCTGGGAGTCAACAAGAGGGCAGATGTCAGACAAAAGCTGGCATGGAAACACTATCACATTAGGTCAGTGGTTGAATATTGAATACTGCTTCAACAAATGTACACCTTGTAAGTCGCTTTGGATAAAAGCGTCTGCCAAATGCCCTTAATGTAAATGTAAATGTAAATGTAAATGTAAAATGAAAAATGAACATAAAAAAAAAAAAGACAATTAAACTATAAACCATATTATGGCTGTTTTTGACGCCGGGCCCTTACTTTGAACTTCCCTATGATCCTGTCCTCGTCTGCCACGTTCTCATCATCGTCGTCTCCGCTCTTCCCCCGGAACAGGTTGAAGACGTGCAGCCAGTCTTCAAAGTTCCCATACTCCACTTCCAGCTCCTTGGGGTACACCTGACCACAACCACGGGAAAGGATGACTCAAGAGATCAGAAACAACAACAATGTCATCGAATTGGACCGAACTCACAAGTCAAGTCAATGTTATTCCATAGCAACAGCCTTTGGTTCACAGTTCATAAGTAAAGGACATGACGCTCCCCTAAACCTGGGAGGAAGACACCCTGAGAAGGATCACCCAAGAAGGATCTCTTCTTCAAGGTATGGTTAATTACAATTAAATACAATTGATTAAAAATAAATATATATAAATAAATAAATAAATAAATAAATATAAGAAAAATCCTATATTGTATATATATATATATAAACATAAATAAATAAATAGATAGATAAATAAATACAAAATAATAATAATAATAATAATAATAATAATAAATTAAATTAAAATAAATGTAATAATAAACAAGTGAAATAGCATGAGAGTACCTTGAGCTCGTCCAGCTTGGGCTTCTTCCTCTCTGGCATCTCCAGCCCAGACTTCTTTTTCTTGTTTTTCCCTCGCTTGCTTTTTACTGGTAAATCATCGGGTTTGATCTCTGGAGTACAGGTTAACAGTTGGGGGGAAAAACAGAGCGGGGGAGGGGTGGGGGAGGGGTCAGGGTGAGGTGTAGGAGGAGCGGGGAGGGGAGGGGGGGGGGGGGGGGGGGGTGAGGAAACAGGTGGGGGGGGGGGGCAGAGCACTCGGGACATGAATTCCATGATCGCTGCTACCACATAGCATGCTGTGGTGTTGACAGCGTGCTATTGGCCAGCAGGTGGGCAGACTTGCCACTGTGTGTCTGCAGGGTGACTGCAGGCTAGACGGGCAGGTGGACCACACACACACACACACACACACACACACACACACACACACACACACACACACACACACACACACACACACACACACACACACACACACACACACACACACACACACACACACACACACACACACACACACACACACACACACGGAGGCCACGCCTTACTGCTGCTTAGCGCTGGGAAGGGACATCTGGCAGAAGTTACACACTGAACACCACTTCACACTGCAGTACTACTTTAATACTATATATTATATGTATATATATGAAATACTACACTGTATTAAGAGAGTTTAATACAAATAAATAGCCATCCCGGTCACACATCATCATCGTATTGTGTTTAAAGGAAAAATAACAGATAATAATAAGAATAAAGAATAAACAAAGAACTTAGTAATAGTATTAGGTTTCATAATATTATTTATATATTGATTTATTGTTTTTCCACGTGCCTCCACGTACACATATGCTGTATGTGTACACAGAGGAGCTCCCAGCTCCCTGGACACACACCTGAGGGACAGAGCCTGGGAGGGCAGCCGCACGCTGGATGGGTCAGGACCAACATGCATGGGTTACCAGTTACCATGGGTTACCAGCCCTTATTGGGCATATACAGCAGCAGGCCTGGGCCAATCATGTGTTTACATTTGCAAATGCTTTTAGATTGTTTTAGTTGTTTTTTTTTAGCAATAGGAGTACATTTTTGTTGGATGAATGGATGGGAATATTTGCAGTGGGTAAATTAGTACCCACTGCAAGTTATTGCCATGCGAGTTATTGCCATGTGTACCTGAGGGACGGGGAACAGAGTACTTTAAAAGGTACTCAGGTATATGGGTAGACATGCAAAAACATTGCAAGTATTTGCAAGTTGCAACATAACATTTGGCCCAGACTCAAGACTACAAAATATGGTGATCGATTGATATTTGATTAGGACCCTGACGCCGGTGATCAGGGAGTCACCTTTGACCTCCGCCCTCTCTCATGTGAGATGCGATCTAGCGGGTGTTATCTGTGATCGGTCTTTACCTCCACCCTCTGTGATGTCCATGTCCTCCTTGTCCTCTGCGTCTGACAGAGCTGCCTCCTGAGACTTGAGGGTCTGTGGAAGAAAAACTTTAGATTTTTAACGTGTCAAGTCAAGTCAATTTCCTTTGTATAGCCCCTTAATCACAGTTAGTTTCAAAGCACAACACACATTTGCAACACCCCCTTAAACCCTAGCCCCCCAAAGGGCAAGAAAAAACTCCCTTAATGATGGAGAAAGACATAATAATAATAATAATAATAATAATAACATCTTGACAGACATCTTGAGAAGGAACCGCATGGTGGGGGATCCTTCCTTCCAGGGATGGTTTAGGAGTGACATGGGTGCCATTAGTGACATACATAGTAATTTACCCCAAAACATACAAGAAAGTACAAGAAGTACAAGAACAATAATATTTTAGTTATTACTACTCACATTGTGTATCTCGATATGTTTTTTGTATTTCATTCCTTAACATGTTATATTCTTCATTATATTACTATTACTGTCCTTTACGATCTTATCTTATCAATATGGAAATCAAGCAATAGCAATATAGACTTCTTTTGTACAAGCAAAACCTTCCATAAGGTTACCTTAAAAATGTTTTATTGCTTATATTTGATGTATATTTTGAATCCTGAGTGACGTTCATCATCTTCTTCTTCTTCTTCTTCTTCAAAGCATATCTTTATTTAAAATCAGCCGGCCGGGAAACACGGCATCTTGTTTTAGAGACGGCCACCCTGGTCATACCTCGGTCAAGGTCTCGATGGAGACAAAGTACTTGGACCACCAGTCCAGCATGCTCTCGTCCAGCTCGTCGTCCTCTAGCTCCTCTCCTCCCTTCTTCCGCTTCTTCTTGCCTTTTCCATCGTCGTCCTAGATGATGGTTTTTCGATGAAATATGACAAGAATTCATGTTCAGATAATTCCTTTTTAAATAAGGACTGGGGAAATCATCTTCAAAAATCAACAATCGTATTATTGAATAAACTTAATGTGTAGTGAACTTGATATTGAATGATTATATATAATCTAACCTTATGTAAAACTATATAGACATGCTTACCTCCACTTTGACCACAGCATCTGAGCACTAGGTTAAAACAAATAGATTAAAAGAGATTAATGTTCAATAATGAAGGAATATTTGGGGAAATGTGTTAAATGATATCCTTCAATATATACTTCGATACGTATATATCTCAGATGTTCTCTGATAACAGTGAGTCCACATACAGAGTCCAGCTTCACCACGGTGTCCATCTTCTTAAAGTTCTGCTCTGGCTCCAAACTGACAACAATTATTTCCTCTGAGAAAGAAAACAACAGCCTTATATTTACTTAAAAGAGCCCATGAGGATATCAATATCCACAGCTGGTTTGAATACCCAACATCCACACCACCACCACCATATTCAAACTGAATAAATACACATGTTACATTCAAATACCCACGAGTGAACCAACAACACTATTAAATAGTATTCAATCAAATATTTCATTCATTTTCTGGTATTTAAATGTCAAACATCATTAATATCGTTTAGTATATATTTCTGAATTCACAGTGCACACGAAAGAGCACATTTTTATATTAGACCTACATTTTTCATATAAAATGTTTTCCACATTTTTAATTTGGATTATATTAGATTAAAATGTATTGTCATAGCGACAAGTTCTAACCATCTAACCAGAGTGCAAATGCTACAGTAAAGTGCCTAGTAATATACAATGAACAGTGGTCAAATAGGATGTGAAAACAGTCTACTAGGTATAAAAACTGGTGTGTATACAGTATATTTATGTACAGAGATAGAGTGTATAACACTATGCTAGCTATACTGGCCAGAGGTATAACTTATAGAGTAGGTATGAGATATGTGCAGGTATATATATATATATTATCAACAGGTAGTGAGCAGGGGTATGCAGTTATATCAACAGTGGTAGATAAATATATATATCTATATATATATAGATATATATATATAGATATATATATATCTATATATATATAGATATATATATACACGGTAAGTACGGTAAAAATGTACATGGCTATCATACAGGTATCTCATTTCCTATTGAGGAGATTTCTAGAAGCTTGCTAGTGTACCAAGTCCTGTGATGATGGTGTTAGCAATAGCATGGTGCACTGTCACGGTTACGGTGGTTGACAGGGGGCGTTGCCAGGCCGCGTGCGCTAGAGGCGCACACACACGCACCTGCCAACCATTACCGTGGCTAATTGCCATTGATCTCACCTGGGGGCTATTTATACAGCGGCGTCAGTGAGAGACGTCGCTCGTTCGTACTAGGTGTAACCGGTACGCTACCAGTCCCCAGGTGACATTCATCCCTGGCTTGTGATCACCCTGCTACGGACTATCGGAGAGATAGCCCGCTCGTCTACTGTTCCAGCCCCTCGTCGGTCCAGTCGATCGACGCACCTCGACGCACCACGTCAACGCACCTTGACTTCCCGGTAACCCGACCCATCGCCTGTCCCAACTATCCCTACGTCTGCTACCTGTCGGATCGACGCACCTCGACGCACCACCTCAACGCACCTTGACTTCCCGGTAACCCGACCCATCGCCTGTCCCAACTATCCCTACGTCTTCTACCTGTCGGCTTGACGCACCTCGGTCTCCCGGTCCCAGCTCCCTCGTCGGTCCTGGAGATAACCATCCATTGTGTTTTGTGCCATTAATAAAACCCCTGTTCTTCCTTTCCTGGTCTCCGCCTGCGTTCTGGGTCCAACCTCACCACACACCGTTGTGACAGAACGAACGAGCCATTATGGACCCCGGCGACGGAGATCGGGTGAAGCGCGAGATCCACCTTTACGCAGCGCAGTGGGAGCAACATCTTGCGGAAGCCCATGCGACAATTACCCGGCTGGTGGACATCACGGAGTCCCAGGGCGCACGCATAGCGCACCTCGAGGCGGGGGGTTCACAAACGCCGGTTCTCGCTGGTTCCGCGGAGCCGCACATCCCGCCCCCGCCGAGATACTCGGGGGATCCGGACACCTGCCGGAGCTTCTTGGTTCAGTGCAAAAACATATTTGAAGCACAGCCGTCCCGCTTTACGAGGGAAGCGGGGAGGATTGCGTACATAGTGAGTCTGCTGGAGGGAGGTCCCCTCGCTATGTACGATGCGCTCCGTGCGCAAGGATCTCCTCTCGTGGAGACTTTCGTGGCTCTCGAGATGGAGTTGATGAGGGTGTACGACCACCCCATACGGGGCGCCCAGGCTGGACAACTCCTGTTGCGGCTTAAACAGGGAACGCTCAGTCTTCAGGAGTACATCGCCCGGTTCCGCCGGTTGGCGGTGGAGTCCGGTTGGAACGAGGAATCGCTCCTGTCCGCCTTCCAGAACGGACTCAACCGGGAGTTGGGCACGGAGGTGGCGCTGCGGGGCCAGAAGGGCACTGTGGATGAGGCCATCCAGATGGCCATTCAGGTGTCTGACCTAGCTATGCAGTGGGGGGACGGCCCGGGTCCTTCCAGAAGCGTCTCCCGCCCAGCGGAGGAGAGGAGATATTCTCGGTCCACCGCTTCCTTTGCGGAGGAGCCGATGCAGTTGGATCGGGTGGTCCTTTCCCAGCAGGAACGGAAGCGGAGGCTGGACACCAGAGCTTGTCTCTACTGCGGGGCGTTGGGACACTCCCTTCGCGACTGTCATCGTCGGCCAAAAGATCGGGCCCCTCGGTGACGGCGGGGTCCCTGAGGTGCCAGAATGCGACCCGCTCTCCTGCTCCACTTGCAGGCTCCCATTTTCACGGGCATCTCCTTTGGGCGAAGGAGAGGCTTCCGGTGGAGGTGTTGGTGGACTCCGGAGCAGATGCCAGTTTTATTGATGCTGCTCTGGTCGAACGGGCCGGTATTCCCACCGAGCGGATACAGCCACCATTGGAGGTGAACTCGCTGGATGGCAAGCCGTTGGCCCGGATCACTCAACGGTCTGTTCCTCTCACCCTGATTCTGTCAGGGAATCACCGGGAGACCATCCGCTTACACATCATCTCCTCCCCCCACACCCCGGTGGTATTGGGTAGACCGTGGTCCACAATCCACACATCGATTGGGCGGCGGGTTCCGTGATTAGTTGGAGCATGTTCTGCCACTCGAACTGCCTCCGGTCCGCTCTAGCCCCACGCAGCTCACCCACCCGCCCGGTCCCGAGTCCTCCCGATCTCTCATCCGTCCCCCGTGTTTACCACGACCTCGGGGAGGTGTTCTCTAAGGAACGGGCCGTCTCCTTACCTCCTCACAGACCATACGACTGCGCCATCAATCTCCTTCCCGGCGCGTCTTTGCCGGTGAGGCGACTCTACAATCTGTCCCGGCCCGAGAGACAGACCATGGAGACCTACATCCACGACTCTCTGGCAGCGGGCCTGATCAGACCCTCGTCGTCGCCTGTGGGTTCTGGGTTTTTTTTTGTGACTAAAAAGGATAACTCGTTAAGGCCGTGTATTGACTTCCG
Source organism: Muraenolepis orangiensis (assembly GCA_027704905.1). Lineage (NCBI taxonomy): Eukaryota > Metazoa > Chordata > Actinopteri > Gadiformes > Muraenolepididae > Muraenolepis > Muraenolepis orangiensis. The sequence continues at coordinate 7,596,483 of CM051016.1, read as the reverse complement.
GGGGCTAAACGATATCACCGTCAAAAATAAGTACCCCTTGCCACTCATCGACCCAGCCTTCGAGCCTCTCCGTAATGCGACAGTGTTCTCCAAATTGGACCTCCGCAATGCCTACCATCTCGTCCGGATCCGTGAGGGGGACGAGTGGAAGACGGTGTTCAACACTGCTTTGGGGCACTTCGAGTACCGGGTCATGCCCTTCGGTCTCACCAACGCCCCGGCAGTGTTCCAGGCTCTGGTGAATGACGTCCTCCGAGACATGCTGAACCTGTTCGTCTTTGTCTACCTGGACGATATTTTGATATTTTCAGGTAGTCAGAGGGAGCACGTTCAGCACGTCCGGTTGGTACTTCAGTGGTTTTTGGAGAACAAGCTGTTCGTCAAGGCGGAGAAGTGCGAGTTCCACGCGAAGTCGGTGGCTTTTTTGGGGTTCATAATCGAACCGGGCCAAGTTCGATCGGATCCCGTTAAAGTCAAGGCAGTGGCGGAGTGGCCGACGCCTACGTCCCGGAGACAACTCCAGCGGTTCCTCGGATTTTCAAATTTTTACCGCAGGTTCATCCGGGATTTCAGTAGCGTCGCGGCCCCACTTACTCGGCTCACCTCCACGCTCTCTCCGTTCTCCTGGACTCCTGAGGCAGGTGCGGCGTTTGCGCAGCTGAAACGGCTGTTTACCTCGGCTCCGGTTCTGAGGCATCCGGATCCGGCGTGCCAGTTTGTGGTGGAGGTGGACGCATCGGACTCCGGTGTGGGGGCCGTCCTTTCTCAACGTGCCACGGGGGATCGGAAGACTCACCCTTGTGCTTTTTTTTCGAGACAGTTGTCGCCCGCGGAGAGGAACTACGACGTGGGGAATCGGGAGCTCTTGGCAGTGGTTCTGGCCTTGGAGGAGTGGAGGCATTGGCTGGAGGGGGCCGAACAACCGTTCGTGGTCTGGACAGACCACAAGAACTTGGCCTACCTCCGCACCGCCAGACGGCTCAACTCTCGACAGGCGCGGTGGGCGTTGTTCCTGGGGAGGTTCAACTTCACGCTCACTTACCGGCCTGGATGTCGGAATGTGAAACCGGACTCTCTCTCTCGCCAGTGGGACGCCGAGAGGGATCTCGTCGAGCCAGAGACCATCCTGCCTCCGGTGTGCGTGATTGGGGCAGTCACATGGGAGATTGAGGGTCTCGTCCGGTCGGCTCAGCGTACTCATCCAGATCCAGGTAATGGTCCCGCTAACCGGCTGTTTGTACCCGATCCAGTTAGGTCTCGGGTGCTGCAGTGGGCTCATTCCTCCCGTCTGACCTGCCATCCCGGCTTTGCACGGACCCTGTCCTTCCTCAGACGGAGCTTCTGGTGGCCTTCCATCTCCCGGGACACCCAGGCCTTTGTCACGGCCTGCACCGTCTGTGCACGCAGCAAGGCCTCACATCGACCTCCTGCGGTGTTGCTGCAGCCGCTGCCTATCCCTCGTCGGCCTTGGTCGCACATCGCCGTGGACTTCGTCACCGGTCTTCCGCCGTCGGCTGGTAACTCCACCATCCTCACCATCGTCGACCGGTTTTCGAAGGCGGTCCATTTTGTGCCGTTGCCCAAGCTTCCCTCGGCCAAGGAGACGGCAGACCTCCTGGTGCTGCAGGTATTCCGTCTGCACGGGATACCCCTGGACATAGTGTCCGACCGGGGGCCACAGTTCGCGTCGCAGTTGTGGAAGGCGTTCTGCCAGGCTCTGGGGGCCACCGCCAGCCTCTCCTCCGGATACCATCCTCAGTCCAATGGACAAACGGAGAGAGCCAACCAGGACCTGGAAGCGGCTCTCCGCTGCGTCGCCGCGAACCATCCATCTTCATGGAGTTCCCACCTCCCTTGGGTGGAGTACGCCCACAACTCCCTGATCAGCGACGCCACGGGGATGTCGCCGTTCCAGGCATCACTGGGCTATCAACCACCCCTGTTTCCCGTCCAGGAGGAGGAGATTGCGGTGCCGTCGGTACAGGCCCACCTCCAGCGCTGCCGCCGGATTTGGAGGACCGCACGGTCGGCACTCCTTCGTACGGCCGATCGGAACCGGCGTTTGGCGGACCGTCGGAGGGTTCAGGCACCCATCTATCGACCTGGACAACAGGTTTGGCTCTCCTCCCGTGACCTGCCACTCCAGGTACAGTCCCGGAAGTTGGCGCCTCGTTATGTGGGACCTTACACGGTGGACAAGGTCATCAACCCGGTTTCTGTATGGTTAAGATTGCCGCCAGCCATGAAAGTTCATCCCACCTTTCATGTCTCCCTGTTGAAACCTGTGTCTTCCAGTCCCTTGTGCCCTCCCACCACACCCCCTCCCCCCCCCAGGATCATCGACGACCATCCCGCCTACACGGTGAGAAAGATCCTGGACATCCGTGGCCGGGGTTTCCAGTACCTGGTGGATTGGGAAGGGTACGGCCCGGAGGAGCGGAGTTGGATTCCACGGCGGAGTGTCCTGGATCTGTCCCTCATCCGCGACTTCCATCAGGAACATCCCAACAGGCCGAGTGGGGCGCCAGGAGGCACCCGTTGAGGGGGGGGTACTGTCACGGTTACGGTGGTTGACAGGGGGCGTTGCCAGGCCGCGTGCGCTAGAGGCGCACACACACGCACCTGCCAACCATTACCGTGGCTAATTGCCATTGATCTCACCTGGGGGCTATTTATACAGCGGCGTCAGTGAGAGACGTCGCTCGTTCGTACTAGGTGTAACCGGTACGCTACCAGTCCCCAGGTGACATTCATCCCTGGCTTGTGATCACCCTGCTACGGACTATCGGAGAGATAGCCCGCTCGTCTACTGTTCCAGCCCCTCGTCGGTCCAGTCGATCGACGCACCTCGACGCACCACGTCAACGCACCTTGACTTCCCGGTAACCCGACCCATCGCCTGTCCCAACTATCCCTACGTCTGCTACCTGTCGGATCGACGCACCTCGACGCACCACCTCAACGCACCTTGACTTCCCGGTAACCCGACCCATCGCCTGTCCCAACTATCCCTACGTCTTCTACCTGTCGGCTTGACGCACCTCGATCTCCCGGTCCCAGCTCCCTCGTCGGTCCTGGAGATAACCATCCATTGTGTTTTGTGCCATTAATAAAACCCCTGTTCTTCCTTTCCTGGTCTCCGCCTGCGTTCTGGGTCCAACCTCACCACACACCGTTGTGACAGTGCACTCCCCCAAGTACAGAGACCAGCCGCCATCTCCATCACTAAGGACCGTAACCACCCTGGGCCCCATTTCCTTCCCCCTGCGGCCCGGACGCCGGTTTTCGCAGCATCCGTACAAGGACTACCAGGTTTAAGGACAGTTTCTATCCACAGGCAGTGACCTACTGAACTGCTAGGAGTGCTGCCACTATCATAACATTGTCATCAATATTAAATTACACTATCATACTTTTGCTGGACTTTCTGGACTCATCACAGTTACTGCTCTGTGCTGCACTGTATTCATGATGCTGCTGCACTACTGGCACTTTAAAATGCTTTTTTTAATGCTTTTGGCACAATTCAACACATATCACAAGTACATATCATCCATCAGTCACTTTATTGTTATTTTTATTGTTTTTTTTATTGTGTACGGTATTTTATAGTATAGTATTGTAGAAAATTCATACTGCTGGAGGGAATGGTGAGTAAGCATTCCATCGTACTTGTTGCATATGGTAAATCAAAACCTCTTGAGTGTTGAATCTACCTGAAGTGGACCAGTTGTTTGCCTGCTTGTCGGAGGGTCTGTAGATGAACTTGCGCATGCTGGTGACGGCGTGGGAGCCCACCAGTGTGTAGCGGCCGAAGGCCCGGCAGTCCACCACCCGGATGTTCAGGGGAGGGTGGAGCAGCTCGTTCTCAGGCAGGTCCTGGATACACACACACACACACACAGTCAACTCAGTATCGCGATGGACGGACTAGGCGAGACAGACAAACAAACAAAGGGACACACTCAACTCAGTATGGACAGACACACCCACCCAGCCACCCAGCCACCCCCACCCCCACCCCCCCCCCCCACACACACACACACACACACACACACACACACACACACACGGTTGAGTGATTAGGAGGTACAGTACCACTTCAAACCACTTGACGAGGGTGCTGAAGTTGGGGTTCTTCTTGTAGTTAGGGATGAGGGCAGACTGGACCCCCTTGCCAGCACACTCTATGTCCACCCGGGGTCTGTCCACCTGGGCCAGGTTGACCCTCTTCAGGTCCCTCAGACCCCAGAACAGCACCTGGAGGGGATGGGGATTCACGGAGCTTCACTCCTCTCTCTCTACATTTTTTTGTATTTATATATTTTATTTTTTTTATTATTTATTTCATTTAAATTTTCTCTTAATTTTTAATTAAATTATTATTAGAAATTATTTATTCTTTTGTTATTATTTCTATATTTATATTTTTTGTTAGTTAGTTAAGTTATATATCAAATATACAGTATATATATAATATACAGTATACATATATATATACACAATATACAGTATATATATATATTATATATACATATTTTTTTTTAATGTTTTATATATTGGTATGGTTAAATAATAATGACATGATTTTATTTCATCTTTTTATAATAAAAAAATATAATAAAAACGAAAATGTCCTAAATGTAATGCATTTTGTTTTCTCTAATTGTGGCATGCTTCTAATTTGGGTAAGTCTGATCATCTTTTGTTTTCCAACATTTTTTTTCCACAAATAATTCTTTGTTGTATTTTAAAGATAGACGTGTCTTTGTGTCCAGAGTCAGAAAAAATACATATAGGGCTCCTATCTACAAGCACAGAGCGACACAAACCAAACTAGTATAGTATAGGGAACAAGTGGAAAAGGGGCTTCCTCACCTCAATCCTGTATTTACTGAGGACCGGCCGGATGCCCAGGGGCACGGGCAGGATGGGGCCGCGGTCGAAGTCTGTGGGGCCGTCGATGGGAGGCAGGTCCGCTCTACCGTTGGGGCCAATCTGAGAGAAACAACACGGGAATCAATTTTGCCCCGCCCACTTATATTATCCTCCAATCAGAATCAAAAGGGGATTTGTATTGTGGTGTATTTGGTGCAGAAACAAATATATAAATAGACATATCTGTGCATTCCGTAAGATATTTAAGATACGTAAAAAATAATAATAAAACAAATAGTGACTGTGTACATGTCGACGAACACCACCCACCAATACCATCCTCCAATTAGAACCCAAAAGGGCACCTTATGTACCGCCCACCACTCCGATCATCCAATCAGGATGGGTTAACTTTCATCAACTGATAGACAAGACAGAAAAAAGAGACAGACCTACATCGAGAGACAGACAGACATAGAGAGACAGACAGAGAAACAGACATAACGAGACAGACAGACATAGAAAGACTGACACAGAGAGACAGACAGACAGTGAGACAGACAGACATAGAGAGAGAGACAGACAGACAGACATAGAAAGAGAGACAGACAGACAGACATAGAGAGAGAGACAGACAGACAGACATAGAGAGAGAGACAGACAGACAGACATAGAGAGTAAGACAGACAGAAAGAGACCGACAGACAGACCTGCAGCAGCTCGAAGGCGGCCAGCATTTCCCCAGCGGTGCAGTTCCCCCGGTAGATCTGGTAGTACTCGAGCTGCGGAGGGAACCGGGGCGGGCCGTAGTGCTCGTCCGCCATCTTGACCACGGGCTTGGCGAAGGTCCGGCCCATGAAGTCGGCCTTCCCCTATAGGGCGCCATGATTGGGGGAGAGAGAGAGAGAGAGAGAGAGAGAGAGAGAGAGAGAGAGAGAGAGAGAGAGAGAGAGAGAGAGAGAGAGAGAGAGAGAGAGAGAGAGAGAGAGAGAGAGAGAGAGAGAGAGAGAGAGAGAGAGAGAGAGAGAGAGAGAGAGAGAGAGAGAGAGAGAGAGAGAGAGAGAGAGAGAGAGAGAGAAAAACAAGAACAGAGGAGGACGGAAGGATTTTTCCGTTTTATTTCATTGGAATGACAATTCAACGGCGACGCTTGGGCGGTTTGTCATTGGTCGTTTGACACACTGCACCTATACGGCGGGAAACATGGCGCGACGGGGGGCGTGCTCATGTTTCCAGGCAGAGTATGGACAGAGGACCAATTAAAAAATAGGTTAACACAAAAATACAACATCAACAACATCAACAACATCAACAACATCAACAACAACAAAACCCTTTTCCAACGGGTAATACAAATCATTAAAAACTAAAACAAAACCAAAACGAGACTTCCAGCATAACCAGTGAACTGTAAAACAGTGGGAGGATTTCCCATTATACATTATATATATATATATAGTATATTATTTATATATATATATATATAATGATTAAAACTGAGGCAGCGTGGATCTCTCTTACAGTTACTGGTTATGAGGGGAGCCCCTGTCCTCTACTGACAACATCCAATAGAAACTGCTTCTCTTTAAAGGAATGCAACAGGTACAGACACGCCCCCCAAGTCCGTCACTTTGTCCGTCCAAATATGGGCTTCTGGATCCATAACTGCCAACTTCGAGCTCCATAGGAGGCACAAAACTGTCGGCTAACTGTCGCCTATAATTCCAACACAGTCTTATACGCTTAGGATATATTTAAATGCATAGAATATTAACAACAACCAAAAACAACAGTTTAGAATAACAAGCTAACTAAATGCTAAATGCGTACCATTTGATGGTCGACATCAATGGTTTGCGCTTCTGCCGCGAGCTTGTGAGCTTGTTAAATATGTATTTATTAAGTTTATGTAATGATAATGTAACATATGATGACTTTACCACATGCTTTATTCATTTGTCTTGGCTATAGGTATATCTAAAGGGCTGAGGGTGATTAACTGTGAGTAACAGAAACAACTACAACCGTGATGGATCCGGACGTGACACAGACGGGAACAAGTGACGGCAACACCTTGGGGGGGGGGGGGTGTCTATAAGACCGGTCAGACCACGCCCAACGAGCACAGAGAGAGCCTGGTCAGAGCCTGGCCAGATTCCTCTTGCATGACTTTAGAGAGACTTTAGAGAGAGAGAGAGAGGCCGTCTCGTAGAGCAGTTGTAGTAGTAGTTGTGTTTTTTGGAAGGCAATACTCCATGCCATGAGAATTCACACTCTACTTATCCGAGGGGAGGTCATCCAAAACAATGATGAAGTGGTTATGGTGGCAGCAAGCATATACAGAGTGAGTGGGTCAATACCAAGCACTGGTTCAAACACAAAGCCATGGGCACTTAATGCTACTGGGCTCACTTGAGATTAAACTAAACTGATGAAAACACACTAATTAATGGACAAAAAATGTAATACATACTAGTATTAGGCAGAGAGAGAGAGAGAGAGAGAGAGAGAGAGAGAGAGAGAGACTTTATGTATAACTTTATATATCAATTATCAACTTAAAAATTTGAAGGGCTTTGAAAAAAAGAACAAATAATAAGTACAGTCACAACTTTTTTTTTTACTGCATATTCGAATCGAAAACACAGAATGTTCTCACAGTTTAAAAAAAGTATATCTCAGACAGTTTTATCCCATGTGCTCTTTCCTGATGAAGTTTCCTAAATGAGCTCATTGGTTTCATTGTCCCGGCGTGTGTGAGGGGTCCTCACCACCGTGTCCTGGTCGTAGATCTCTATGACGATGATGGGCGGGTCGTCCCTCAGCTCCACCGCCGTGCCAAACAGCTCCACGTTCTCAAAGACCAGCAGCTGGTCCCAGGTAGGACACAGGGTCTCCGCCAAAACCTGGGGGAGGGAGGAAGAGGGGGAGAGAGAGACACACACACACAGACAGATAAACAGACAGACAGACGGACAGAGAGTTGTATCACTGATTGACATTTTTTCATCTGATAATCCTGTGGATGTAACAGTATGAACTGTGTTTGGTGTCCTTGTCCCCTTTGTCTTGCTTTGATTTTGCATCGAGTTTCCTCCACTCCTCTGCATATCGTGTTCACCTACTGTGTGTGTGTGTGTGTGTGTGTGTGTGTCTATTTAAATGAGCCATCTCTGTTTGTCCGGATTTGACACATGGTAAATGGTAAATGGACTGCCTTTTATATAGCGCTGTTATCCAAAGTGCTTTACAAGTCATGCCTCCCATTCACCCATTCATACACACATTCAACCACATCAGACGGAAGAGTTGGCCATGTAAGGAGACAGTCAGCACGTCAGGAGCAGTTAGGGTTAGGGTCTTCCTCAACGACACCTTGACAGCTTTGGGGGTTTTTTTTACGTCTGGGTTCGTTGTCCTTGCCTCTAAAGTACAAACGTTTTCTTTTTTTGCCACTTCTTAGAACGGTCGTTATCTTTTCATTGATCAAGCTGCCCTGGATGTGTTTGAGTAAGAGTTACATTACATTACATACATTACAGTCATTTAGCAGACGCTTTTATCCAAAGCGACTCACAATAGTGCGTTCAACAAAGGAAGGTAAGAAGTCAAAAGTGCATTTCATTCCTAACAAGTCTCCAATAACTGAGCCAGTGCTCAGGTAAAAGTACAATAAGTTCAGGTAAAAGTAAAATAGGTAAAAGTACAATAAGTTGGCAATCAGTGGAACAATATCTAACAAACACGCACACAATCTACTTAGTAAGACGCTAGTACGCTAGTAAAAAGTGATAAGAGGGTGCGCTAGGAGGAAGGATCCGTTACTTAGAAGGCCAGGGTGACTCACTGTGTCCTACATGATAGGATAGGTGTATTTGTATAGGAAAAGACCCTGCTCACCTCGGTGACCTGGCTCTGCGTGGAGAAGAAGACGCGGGCGAAGGGATCCGACAGGCCGGTGCTGTCGGCTGCGAACAGGCTGCGGGCCTGGTACATGTGCACCCTCAGCTGGAAGATCTGCTTCACTGCACATACCGAGGAGGGATGGAGAGGGGGATGGAGAGGGAGAGAGGGAGAAGGGAGAGAGGAGAGAAGGGGGGGGAGAGAGAAGAGGAGCGTAAAGACAGACAGAGAGAGAGGAGAGAGGAGAGAGGGAGAGAGAGAGATTTTTATTTGCCATTTGCAAGGGAATGCTTACTCCCCATTCCCTCCCACAGTATGAATTTCTAAAACACAATACAGTTCAACATAATTAACATAAAAATAACAATAAAGTGACTGATAGATGATATGTATAATATATGAGAGAGCGAGAGCGAGAGCGAGAGAGAGAGAGAGAGAGAGAGAGATATGGATGGAGATACAGAGAGACAGATGGATACCGTTTTTTTTGTTAGATTTTTATAAAAATATGTGTTTGCTTTATAACAGATATATGCCATATATTTTGTCATGACTGCATTGACACATAAAATAATGCTTTCCCAACCGATGATGATGATGATTAGTATTATTTATACTACTAATACTACTACTACTACTACCTCCACCTCCTCCTCCTTCTAATAAGGCTCCGGTGACCCCCAGGTGAACCCCCCCCCCCCCCCCCCCCGGGGTGAAGAAGCCGTACTCATGTAGGTGAGGCTGATGGGCGGTGAGGGTGGCATGCCGGGCCTGGACAGCTTGTTCTCCTCGAAGCCGTTGGGCAGGCCGCTCAGGTAGTCCTTCCGCTGGCGGCTCAGGCCCAGCCACAGGTACACCTCCAGCTTGGCCTGCACCGTCCAGCCCGCCGGCCCAAACCCCTTCTTCCCTGGGATCTAAGAGCGTTTTGAAGGTGGGTGAGAACGAAAAAGTCGTTCTGGTTTTAGTCGTTTTGATACAAATTACAAATAATATATTCAACAATTTGTTTAATTTAAGATTAGATTTTACAAAAAAATATGCAGTGTATGATAATACACTAATAATAATAATAATAATAATAATAATAATAATAATAATGGAATAACAAATATCATAATATTATGGACCATTATAATAATATAACAATACATATATATAATATCGAATTATTATAATGATATAATAATAATATAATAATAATAATTATTATAACTATGATAATGTTCTCATTATAATAATAATAATAATAATGATAATAATAATAATAATAACATAACAATAATAATAATTATTAAACATTATTATAACAATGGTCTCATTATCTGTATTATGTGTATTATGTGTATTAGTGACTCTGGCTGCAACACCTGCCCACCTTCAAGCAGTTTGTGGACTGTCCCACCAGGGAAAACAAGACACTGGACCTGCTGTATGCCAATGTTAAGGAGGCATACAGCGCCACTGCCCTTCCTCCTCTTGGAAGGTCAGACCACAACCTCATCCACCTGCAGCCCCTGTATAGGCCTCTAGTACAGCGGCTGCCTGTGATCACAAGGACTGTGAGGAGATGGTCACAGGAGGCCGATGAGGACTTGCGGGGCTGCTTTGAGTCAACAGACTGGGATTTCCTCTGTGATTTGCATGGAGAGGACCTTGATGATCTCACGGAATGCATAACAGGGTACATCAACTTCTGTATGGACAGTGTTGTTCCCACAGAGACTGTACCTGACTGTATCAAGGTCCTGCTCAATGAGAAGAAGAGACGGGGACAGGGAGCAGTTGAGGCAGGTTCAGAAGGAGCTGAAGGAGAGGATCCAGCAGGGCAAAGACAACTACAGGAGGAAGCTGGAGCACAAACTCCAGCAGAACAACCTGAAGGATGTGTGGAGTGGCATGAGGAGCATCACTGGCTACAAACAACCTGGTAGCCAGTCAATAGGGGGGGGTCCTGACCGGGCCAACGAGTTGAATTTGTTTTTCAATAGATTCAATGAGTGGGCTCTGGTCTACCCCCCCTCCCCCAGCTCCCCCAGCACCTCTACAACCATTCCCCTCCAGCCCCCCCAGCCCTGCTGTCCCCCCTCCCCCACCATCCCTCTCCAGTGACAGCATACCTGTTCTCTCTCCCCCACCACCACCACTACCTCACCCCTCCCCCATCAACACAACAGAGACTATTCCTGCCCCCACACACGGCACACAGACCTTCACAGCTGAGCAGGTGAGGAAAGTGCTGTGCAGGCTCCACCCAGGCAAGGCTGCTGGTCCTGACGGCGTCAGCCCGAGGGTCCTCAAAACTTGTGCTGCCCAGCTGAGTGGAGTCCTGCAGTACATCTTCAACCTGAGCATGAGACTGGAGAGGGTCCCTGTGCTGTGGAAGACATCCTGCCTGGTGCTGGTTCCAAAGAAGGCACATCCCAGCACCTCAAATGACTACAGACCGGTGGCGCCGACGTCCCACGTGTCGAAGTCCTTTGAAAGGCTGGTCATGTTGCTTCTTCGGCCCCTGGTCAGATCATCGCTGGACCCTCTTCAGTTTGCCTACCAGCCGAAACTGGAGGACGCCATCATCTTCCTGCTTCATCGTGCCTACGCCCACTTGGACAGAAGCACTGTGAGAAACATGTTTTTTGACTTCTCCAGTGCGTTCAACACCATCTGGCCTGCCCTGCTTGGGAGTAAGCTGACGGCGATGAAGGTGGACTCTTCCCTGGTTTCCTGGATTACAGACTATTTGACGGGTCGTCCACAGTTTGTCAGACTGCAGGACTGTGGTCAGCAGCACTGGTGCTCCACAGGGAACGGTTCTTTCCCCATTCCTGTTCACCCTGTACACCTCAGATTTTCAGTTCAACTCCTGCCATCCTGCCATCTGCAGAAGTTCTCGGACGACTCTGCAATTGTTGGTTGTGTCAGTGAGGGAAACGATGAGGAGTACAGGGGCGTCGTGGACTCCTTTGTTGAGTGGAGTGAGCTGAACCACATGCAGCTCAACACAGACAAGACGAAGGAGATGGTGGTGAATCTACCCCCACACCCATTTCCATCAAGGGTGTGTCCGCAGAAGTTGTTCAGGATTATAAATACCTGGAAGTTCACCTGGACAACAAACTGGTCTGGGCCAAGAACTCTGAGGCTGTGTACAAGAAGGGCCAGAGCCGTCTCTACTTCCTGCGGAGGCTGCGGTCCTTCAACGTTTGTAATACGATGCTGAAGATGTTCTACCAGTCGGTGGTAGCCAGTGCCATCTTCTCCGGTGTCGTGTGCTGGGGAAGCAGGTTGAGGTCAGCAGACGCCAACAAGATCAGCAGGATCGTCAGAAAGGCTGGCGCTGTCCTGGGGGTCCAGCTGGACTCCTTGTTGGTGGTGTCTGAGAGGAGGATGCTGCGCAAGCTGCGTAGTATCCTTGACAACAACTCTCACCCTCTCCATCAGGTGCTGACCTCATACAGAAGCACCTTCAGCAACAGACTCATTCCACCCAGGTGTACCACAGAACGCCACAGGAAGTCCTTTCTTCCTGTGGCCATCAGACTCTTTAATTCATCTACCTCGGGTCGTGAGAGGGACAGTGGAGACTCAGTGACCTGAAGTCAACACACTGTAAATCCTTTCACTGTAATTTTGCACTGTAAATTCAATTTCACTATACGCATTGTTGTATATTGTATATACCTACGTATTACTGTAATAATACTGTAAATTGTACAAATCATCTGTCCATACATTTAGATTTCATTCAGATTTCATTTAGTTATATTTTGTTTATACTAGTTTAGTTTAGTTTAGTTTGTCGTTATTAGTTTTAGGGATTGTATATTTTTGTGTGCATTTATTCCCCCTGTTTCAACTGTTGCACCTTAATTTCCCTCGGGATAAATAAAGTCTCTTGAATCTTGAATAATAACCATCATAACTTAAAGAGCAACTGAAATTGCATTTTGCCATGTGATATTTCAGTTCATGTGCTGACATGAGACATGACGTGACATGAAATCACACAACGTCACACGCAATCTCACGCCACGTGACCTCTCGTGACACTTCACATGATGTCACGTGACCTCCCGTGACACTTCACATGACGTCACGTGACCTCTCGTGACACTTCGCATGACGTCACGTGACCTCTCGTGACACTTCGCATGGCGTCACGTGACCTCTCGTGACACTTCGCATGACGTCACGTGACCTCTCGTGACACTTCGCATGACGTCACGTGACCTCTCGTGACACTTCGCATGACGTCACGTGACCTCTCGTGACACTTCACATGACGTCACGTGACCTCTCGTGACACTTCGCTGACTCACGTGACTCGTGACACTCGCTGACGTCACTGACCTCTCGTGACACTTACATGACGTCACGTGACCTCTCGTGACACTTCACATGACGTCACGTGACCTCTCGTGACACTTCACATGACGTCACGTGACCTCTCGTGTTTGCACCCGGGGCAGCATGGCGGCGGCGGCGGTCTCACCCTGAGGAACACGGTCTTGACTTTGCCACACTCCTTGCCGGTCTCCTCGTCCACGGCGGAGAACAGGATGTCCTTGGAGGGGACACGGGCGTACGCCATCCGCTTCCCGTTGCTCAGCATCCAGATGAACACGTCGGGGACACTGTGCTGGGGCTGGAAACCACCGGCAGAAGGCTCACAGTGTCACAACACACACACATACACACACGTACACCGCACACACGCACACGCACACGCGCACGCGTATAGGCTATTGTGCCGAAGCACTTGAAATGGGAGATCTAGAACTGTGGTTCCCGAAACTCCACCACCTTCATGCACCCACATAAAGACGTTCTCAGACACATCCTTGGCTTGCACACTCCTAGAGAATTAATTAAAAACATTGTCTGGAGTAATTACAGAACTGCAACGGCAAATCTAAAAAGGAACATGTCACCTTAATGATATCGCATTATTATTCCCCCCCGCCCCTGCCTGTCATAACTCTGGACCCCCCCCCCCCTCTAGGGGGCACGACCCCCAGTTTGGGAACCACTAGTCTAGGGTATAATGTATAGTGTATGTATATAGATTTATATAGATTTATGTACAACTGTTGATATAACTGCATACCCCTGCTCACTACCTGTTAATACTTGTTTACTTTCCTGTATGTATATATATATATATATATATATACCTATATCTGCACATATCTCATACCTACCCTATAAGTTTTTTTTAATACCTGTTTTTATACCCAGTAGACCCAGTTTTATACCCAGTTTTTACATCTCATTAAACCTTATATATCACACATTATATATCACTATATCAGCACTTTACTGCAACATTTGCACTCTGGTTAGATGCCAAATTATTTTTGTACGTGCTGTGCAATGACAATACATTTGAATCTAATCTAATCTAATGTGTTAAACGGTAGATATCGCACTGTTAATATATATTACCGCAAATATTTAAAAAAAAGCCATGGGGATCTTTGAGGTTCCAAACGTCACGTCGGGTGAGCGACTAAATCTAAATGTTGCTGCCGTGACGTTCGAGGACACGCGATAAACCAAACAGCCGCAATGGAGCGTCTTCCGTACCTCGTCAGCCACGAAGCGCAGCTTCAGCAGGAAGTTCTGCGCCAGCTTCAGCTTGTCCCTCACGGTGCTCTTCTTCACCTGAGACCTCATGGTCTTGGCCTGCTGGCCGATGCTCTCCTGCAGGCAACACAAGACAAGGCACAGTCAAGGCAACGACCCTACCGCCGGTGCCACCCACATTAATATATAATAATAATAATAATAATAATAATAATAATAATAATATAAATATCATCTGTCACTATATTGTTCTTTTTCATGTTCATTTTTATTGTATATAGTGTTTTTTTATAGTACTGATCTAGAAATTCATACTGCGGGAGGGAATGCATTCCATTGTACTTGTTGCAAATGGCCAATAAAGCATCTTGTATCTTGTATAATATAACAAGAGCACATTGTATTTATACACAGTGTTTTGTCTCAGAAGAAGTACCTAGATGACAGAGGCAAAAAGAAAATACAGACACAAGTTGTAAAAGGAGTTGGACAGTAAAAGGTTAAAGGTCGTACCACTTCAGCCATGCACAGCTTCAGCCTCTCCCGGTCCAGCTTGGTTCTGCCTGACTGGTTCTGGTCCTGGTTCGCCAGGGCCAAATACTGACTGGAAGAACAGAAACACGTTCCGTTACAGTTACAAATTGAATGTTATTCTACTACTATTCTACTAATACTGTTCTAGTTCATCACAAATCATCAAGTGATAAAAAATAACATTAACAGCCAATGAATAAAAATAGCCATTGCTGAATTTACTGATGAATATTTGTTGAAAGTGAGACTGGTAAGTAGGATGAAAAGAAACTTTTTTTATTTTTTTTTTTTCTAAAGTTTTTATTTTACTAAAACACGATATATTAAGAGTTTAAAGGGCCCCTATTACACCATCAGAGTGCGTGTGATTAGCCATTACAGGCCGTTTAAAAATTGTCATGTGACCAAGAGAGTGTCCGTGACTTGGTGACATCACACAGGGGGCGTGTCCATGATGATGATGATGAGTGTTCTGATCTAGTCTCGGAGACCTGCATCCGTTGCTCAGCTCCTCCAGGACCCCGCGGAGTCTGCGCTCCGGGAAGGCCTTCTCCGTCTTGAAGATCTCCTGCACGTCGTTCAGCCCCTCCTCCTGCACAACGTTGTCATGGTAACGTGTTATTGATGACATATCGATCGTTAATCGTAAATTAAGTAAAAAATATGAAAAAAAACAAAAAACTGTTTCAGTCAAATGTGCTGCAAATTAACCGCAACAAAAATATGTTAGTAACTAAGTAACGGAAACTACTAGTGACCTAGTTTAGGGTCACATTTCATTATTATAATATTATTATTATCAAATAAAACTATAATTATAGTACAAAACCAATACAAAACCAACTAGAGGACCCTCAGTAGAGCGCATACCCTGGATCCGGATTCGGATCCGGACAAAAATCGAATCAAGTGTTCCTTGGCCCATAAGTAATCTAACCACCAAGTTTTGTCGAAATTCAGTACATAACATTTCGAGTTATCTTGCTAACAGACAAACAACCAACCAACAAACATAACCTCCTCCCTTCTTCAAAGGTAACACCCAGACCTGATGCCTTTGTTACACCAGAAACCTAGCGAGGTGAGCCTCTTATTGTTTGTGCTTGTGGACACCGCTAGATGCTAAGCGGCCTGTGTGTGTGTGTGTGTGTGTGTGTGTGTGTGTGTGTGTGTGTGTGTGTGTGTGTGTGTGTGTGTGTGGACCCACCAGTTTGTCCGCCAGGTTGTCTATGATGTTGGCGTTGTACAGGCGTCTCCTGTGGTCCTGCCACCAGCTCTTGATGTAGATGCAGGGCTTCCTCTCGAAGTAGGGCAGGTGGAAGTAGTTCCTAACAGAAGGAGGAACACGGCACAGTTATAAGAAACACTCCAACATGATTCAAGATTCAAGATTGAAGAACTTTACTTGTCACATACACACGCGAAGGACGTCGTGTTGTGAAATGAAAGTGAAAGTGCCATACAGAAATAGTGCAAAATACACTACAATAAACAATGTGTAGGGTTGGGATAAGGTTACTATACTAACCAAGTACATACTCATATAGAAATATATAAAGGTCAATGCAACAGTATATACAATTGAGTTTGGTCGTATACGGTCGGTCCGGAAACTACAACAAAATAATAATATGGCAACGTATAAATATGTGCGTATGCTTTATACTATATATGTTTATATATGTTTCTATGTGTGTGTGTGTGTGTGTGTGTATGTGGGAACTTGGTGGGGGTCCCTGGAGAGATCTGTGTTCACAGTCCTGATCCAAGCTGTTGCATGGAAGTACATGTTCTGATGTATCAAAAATATCTAAATCAAAATCTGGAGGATTGAATCCTCTTTATCACATACATGCACACACACACACACAGTGAAATGGGTTTCTCTGCATTGAACCCATTCTAGTATTAGCAGCAGTGGGCAGCTTTGTATAAATACAGCGCCTGGGGAGCAGTGTAGGGGGTCTGGTGCCTTGCTCAAGGGCACCTCGGCAGTGCCCAGGAGGCGAACTGGCACCTTTTTCCAAGTACCAGTTCTCACTTCGTACGTGGTCCGTTTCAGGGACTTGAACCGGCGACCCTCCGGTTCCCAAGCCAAGTCCCAACAGACTGAGCTACTGCCGCCCCCTATATATACAGTATGTTGAATGTTAAAAGGATATATATTTGAATTATCATTGGTGTAGCAAAGAAGGATTTTGGTCAAATCCTCTTCATTTGTAATGAACCAGTCGCGAGAATGTGAGAATGGACCAATCGAACCTGTCCGTGATGACAGGCCTCATGGGGGGTGTGGAGGCCACGGCGGCCAGGTCCGGGTCGTCGTCCATCTCCTCGTCGCTGGAGTTCTGGATGAGGTCAGACTCCTCCTCGTCGCCGCTGCCCTTCTTGCCTTTACTCTTGGGCTTGTACACCCCATCTGTCTCGTTGCCGTAGTTACCTGAAAAAAAGTCAGGTAAGGTATGTCCCTCAGCATCATCTGCCTCGACCAATGAGCAGTCAGCTTTACCCCTTGATGGAATCTACCTAAAGGCCCCGTCACACCATAACGTTCTGGTCAGCGTTTGAGGAAACGTTGGTAATCGTCCGTGGTCGCTGGCATAGCGCCAGAAGAGTGTTGTGTGAACGCTGGTGAACGCTGGTAATCGTCGGTGATCGTCGGTGATCGGTGGTGATCGGCGGAGAACGCTGGTCCGAAAATAAAGTTTTGAAAATGCACAAAAGTTCTCATGGAGACCAGCGTTCTTCAACGTTTAACGTTAAACGCTGGAGAACGCTGGAGAACGTTCGTGGAAGTTGCATGCGTTCGGCTATTGTTAGTCAGTCGTTACCCTAGCGTTACCTGGTTGTTATTAATCGTTCACAAGCACATGCAGTGAACGACTGGTACACTGGTACACATCCGACATTGTGTGCCTATTTTCGGATTGGAGATGCAGTACAGACGACATGGAGATGGAGTTTAGCAGTAGCCCCCCTCACACACTTTTTTCCTCTTGGCGGCATGATGTGCACTGTTCAATATCCAGAAGAATTGTCACGGTTACGGTGGTTGGCAGGGGGCGTGGCCAAGCCACGTGCGCTGGCGGCGCACACACACACCTGTCAGCAATTGCCGTGGCTGTTTGCAAATCCCCTCACCTGGGGTATATAGACCCTGACTTCCCGTTACCCCGGCGTTAGGTCGTACGTCATACTTTGTTCATGTTACGTCGTACATTCTGGACGGAATCGCCACGCTGATGTCCCGGAGATCGATTCTTTGCCTATCCCGCGTCACCCGCCTGTCTCGCGTTACTCCGGTCTATACGAGCTCCCCGGTCATTATAATTACCTGTCCAGTACCTGTCGCTACTCCGACCTCCCGGTATCTAGACTTCTCGCTCGTCCCTGACCATCCGCCTGTCTGGTACCTGTCGCTACTCGACCTCCCGGTATCCAGACTCCTCTCCCGTCCCGGACTACTCGCCGGTCTACTACCTGCCGGTACTCCGCGGATCGACCTGCCGGTACTCCGCGGATCGACCTCCCGGTACCCAGACCCCTGGACTGTCCCTGATCACTCTCTTGTGTTCTGTTTGCTTGAAATTCAGCTCTGTTATAGCTCCACTGTGTCTTGGTCTGCGTTCTGGGTCCCACCGAACAATCCACTCGTGACAAGAACAACTGAATCCACTGAGTTCCCTGTGTTTTATACCCGTTTGAACACAGTGACACGTCAGCACACGCTAATCGTTTTCAGGGGTGTCTTACGTGGTCGCTGGTACACGCTCCTCATGCGTTAGTCACACACTAATTCATGCGTTAGTCACACGTTAGTCACATGCCAGATGTACACGCTCACCCTAGAACGCTCGAAAATTGAACGATGAGAACGTTCATAGAACGCTGACCAGAACGTTATGGTGTGACGGGGCCTTAAAATACCTGCTTTCTACAGTACTGTGTCCGTCTAGCAATCGTTGAGTTTTACTCGAGTTCTGTACTTAAAGTAGCTAGCAAAACCAATCAAATCAATCAAATGCGTCTTTGCAGAAAAACATTACTTTACTAAAACACTTCATATTAGGGTGTTTAAAGGGCCCCTAATATACCATCAGTCGTGAGTGTTGATTAGCCCTCAAAGGCAGCCTTCTAAATTGTCATGTGACTTAAACTGTCTGCTACTTGGTGACATCACACAGTGGGAGTGTGCACCCGGATCTATGCTAGATAGACACGTCTACCAGTTTGTACGGTCCACCGGGTAGGCCGGAAAGACTGATCTATCCATCATAGACCTGGGTGACGGCACTATGTCAACGACCATTTTTGGTCACATGACAATTTTGAAACGGATCTAATGGATAATCCCACTCACACCTGGTGGTATAATAGAGGGCCTTTAATTAGTGTACTCACGTTAATAGTTGGTACTCGAGTATAAGGGGTACTTAGGGGGTACTTTGATCGGCAAAGGGGCAGTTTACGTGTATCGTCCTTATATCTTTTCGTATCGTTCTTGGCTGATACAATCAGGACTGAACAGAACAATGTGAAGGCTGAAGGAGGCGGCGGCGGTGGTTACCTATTGTGACCTCGAAGCTGATGGGCTTGTCGCCGATCTTCCGGTCGATCATGGTGGCCTCCAGGAAGGAGCCGAACAGGAAGAACTCCTCCACCTTGCCGGTGGCGGACTGGGAACACAAGAGGTGGGGTTACACACCGCTCCAGCCTACAGCCTCCACACAAATAAAAATGCAAGTCCACATATATATATCATCCATCAGTCACTTTAGTGTTCTTTATTCTGTATCATGTTCTGTATCATAGGTAGTATATAATGTTGTTTATAGTACAGCATGGTTTAGTATAGTATATAATTGTATAGTTTAGTA
Organism: Muraenolepis orangiensis; assembly: GCA_027704905.1. Taxonomy (NCBI): domain Eukaryota; kingdom Metazoa; phylum Chordata; class Actinopteri; order Gadiformes; family Muraenolepididae; genus Muraenolepis; species Muraenolepis orangiensis. The sequence goes on along the minus strand of CM051016.1, from coordinate 7,576,708 downwards.
TAGTATTGTTGTTGAAAATCACACTGTGTGAGGGAATGGAGGAGTAAGCATTCCATAGTTCTTGTTGTTGTTGTGCAATTAAACAAAGCAATTCAATCTTAAATCTTGTATCTTGAATAGAGGATCTTACTCGCTTATTAACAAATAACACATTTTCTTCCCACCCTAGGTCACTTAGAACAAAATAACTACACTACATTTCATCCAAACATCGCCTTTAATATCTATCCATCCTCTATCCAGCCCTCCATCCTCTAACCCTGATGGAGGTGTCACAGTGGCAAGAAGTGGCCTTAGTATACATATAAACCGCAGGTAGAATACATTCATGCTTTGACTTGGCAGCACACATCCAGCCATAACAATGTTGCCCCTTTACAAAGGACCGTAATCACCCTGGGTACCATCTCTCTCCCCCCCCCCCCCACCCCCCACGGTCCGGTCGTCGGCTTCGCAGCATCTGTACAAGGACTACCAGGTTTAAGGATAGTTTTTATCCACAGGCAATGACCTACTGAACTGCTAGGAGTGCTGCCACTTTCATAACATTGTCATCAATATTACATCACACTATCATACTTTGCTGGACTTTCTGGACTCATTACAGTAACTGCACTGTTCTGCACTGTACTACACTGTATTCATGATGCTGCTGCACTACTGGCACTTAAAAATGCTTTTAAATGCTTTTTGCACAATTCAACACATGTACACATCATCCATCGTCACGTTATTGTTCTCTTGATGTTCATTTTTATGAGTATTTTTATAGTATTGTGAGAAATTCATACTGCGGGTGAGAATGGGGAGTAAGCATTCCATTGTAATGTTGAATCCTTGAGCCTTCCTGTCATCTGATGCTGTCCCTCCAGTCCCCAAACACAACCTGGAGGAACCCCTCCGGGGGGCCCTGATGAACAACTGAATCTGTAAGAGTGACCGTTATGGCGGCGTCAACACAAAGGGATCCCCCTGGCGCAGATACCACCTGAATAATGCACACACAATGGTGTGTTACCGTGGTGAATCAATAATTCACCACGACTTCACTACAATGACCCATCCAGTTCTATTTAAAAAACTGTTCTTACATTTCACCCATCTCTAGTGAAATTATAATTAGGTTTTCACAGCAGCACTGCGGACACCAATTGTGCTCTAATTTCACTGCATATCCTGTATGTCAGGGGTCGGCAAGTAAGTTTGGCCATGGGCCAATTTTTTTCTGATCCACTAGATGGTGGCCAGAACATCAAAATCAAAAGCTCATTTAAGTAATTGACTGTTAAAACATGTGACACGTTGTAATGCTTTGACTTTTCTTTCGGGTGCTGCGCGATCAGCGGCGATCGTTGACGGGGGTGCTGCGCGATCAGTGGTGAACGTTTGGTTCGGACATTATAGCCTATATTTGCGACTGTCGATCCGATATTGAAAAAAGAAAAAAATAATAAAAATTAAATAATAATAAAGGCCAAATATTATTGCTGGCGGGCCGCGGCCGCCTGTTGCCGACCCATGCTGTATGTGTATGTACGTGACAAATAACGTTTTTGAATCTTGAATTGTATTCATAGCGGATATCGCTATTATTATATTGGATTGTAAACTATAGCTCAGACTCTGATTGTTGTCTGCTACATTCTGTAATTTTGTCATTTGTCGGCTACATTCATCTTTTTATATTTTCGCAAACATTGTTCTGTCAATCATTGTTTTGTTGTAAAAAACAGCATTTTGAAGAGGTGAGATGGAGGAACCCACCTCCGATATGTTGGGCACTCCCTCCACCTGCACCTCGGTGGAGCAGGTGATCTCGGGCGAGGACGTGTCCAGCAGCTCCAGGCCCAGGCTGACCAGCAGCCGGGCCCTGAAGGACACGCCCTCGCCCAGCCCCTCGTTCAGCTCCTGGTACTCGTCCATCAGGGTGTAGTCCCGAGTGGAGCCGTACATGTTCACCCAGGCCGGCCCCAGGGTGGGCAGGAAGCCTGGATGAACCGGGAGGAGGGGGGAAACAACTTGTTACTTCTACCATCATTTGGGATTTTTGGTAAATTAAAGATGCTGTTGGTTATACTTTAGGTCTAAGAGTTATACAATTACTGTCATTTGATGGAAATGCCCTTAGTCACAGGCATAATTTGCCATGATTCAGATCTCTCTTTTCTGCTGTTTTAATTTCTCAGAACAATTAATTAAATGTCTAAGCCAACATTACAGCAAGTATCCATTGTCAATGTAGCTTGTTGATTTAGGATGACACTGTAACAACCTATTAAATCAAGTTTAGTGTAAGTCAATCAAGGGCTAAAATGTATGTTTGGGGCGCCCTCTGTTGGTTGAACCGGTGCACTACAGCCCATTCAGTGTTGACTTCGAAAAAAAATGATTAAATCAGCTATTCATTAAAAACCTGCTAATTACACTCTGGAAGATAAGAACAGACTTCAGGTGAGGGCCGAGGAAAGTCATCGTCACCTTTGTCTCCGTCGTTGGAAATGTTGCGCAGATCCAGGAAGTGCGTTCCTAAGGCGATGTCGTTCACCTTGTCGGCGTCCCTCAGCTGCAGCTTCATGCGCTTGCACAGCGGGGGAAACATCTCAGTGAAGACGATCTGCTCGTTCCAGATGGGCTCGTAGCTGCTCTTCTGGATCGACGTCTTGCCCTGAATTACATCACAGACACACGAGAGAAGAGGTCAAACTGTCTAAATTGGCTGATCGAACCCTTCCGGAAAGTGAAAGTGAAAGTAACCATTAGTCTCTATAAACGTTCCATAGGCCATTTGGTGGATGCGTTTATCCAAAGCATCCTTACACTACCAACTAAATACATAGCTTGGCATGGGTGGGACTCGAACCCCTAACCCTGGCACTGTTAATGCCCTTGACCTGTTGAGCAGGACAGGGCTTCCCATGATGACTCGTATGACACTGAAAGTGTCAACATCTATTTTATAAGAAAACATTTTCATGGGAATGTCATTCAGTGATCCCAGCAAGAGGAACAGTGCGGTTCGTCTAGTCAGTCTGCCACTTGTCGTTACCTTCTGCCCGGCGAACAGCACTTGTATGTAAGGGTCCACCAGGTCCTTGTTATCCCCGATGAAGGCCTTCTTCACGTTGGCCATGATGCTGGTGTTCATCCTGGGAGGCCCTCCGCCCGGTAGATCTTAAGGTAATAACGAGCCCACTGGCGCTCGGCGGGGACCCCCTCTGGTAGGAGCAGGTTACTGCAGCACAAAAGGTAGAATAGGTTAGAAAAGACGACTCACATTTCAAGGGCTTTGGCGGATGATCCACAGTGTGTGATGTAGGTTTGTCTGTATAGGTGTAGTTTCTGTCCTCTGTGCTGCTATCAGGTCTCTCTTGCAAATGAGGTTCCTTACCTCATTGAGACTAAATCAATTTAATAAATAAAGAATAAAGGTTGACTGACAGTAATGTAATGTCAAATAAAACTCGCTCCTATACCGACTATTACCTCATCTTTTGTGTACTGTCGACAACGGGTAGAAAATCAATTAGCATACATTTCTGCTTTTCAGGTATTTTTGGTTGTTTTTATGGTTTCCAATTTTTTTTTCATTGTACTACTACTACTGTACGTGCTGTGGGGTTCATCTTTGATTCATAAATATACCGCCTATTTACTATTAGTAAAAACAGTCTTGATGCGGTGAACGTGTACCCTTCGATGTCATCTTCGTCTGACTCGTTGGCCTTGTGTGGCGTTTTGATGTTGTCTCCTTTCCCCACCACGGCGATGTCACACTTGATATAGCCCTTACAGCCGGCGGTGATGTCGTCCGGGTCGGACAGAGCGGCCCACTTATGGTAGAACTGGTGTTCTTAAAAACCAAACAAAACCGAATAAAATTTGACCAACTCACTCCTTATTCCGAACATTACCTCATCTCGTCTACTTGATGTCCATATGAAATATTTACATTTATTTTTGTTTATACATTTTGAATAATCAAAATTGTCATGTTCTTCAAAACAAAAAGAGTACTATTTAAAAATGCATTAATTATGATTACAAAATACAATGAAAAATAAAAACAGAACAAACATTTCTGAGCAATCAGAAAGAGCTACTGCAGTACCACACGCTTGACCACAGAGGGCGCTGTTGGGTTTGACTGTAGCTGTATTGTACTTGGGTTTACGCGATCATTCATTGTTTACCTGGCTGAGAGTAAATGGTGCCCACGTCCATCTTGAACGTCCCCACCAGGGTTCCACTGCGCAGGAGGTTTTTGGAGTGAATGACCTGGTGGTAGTTTGGGGGGGGGGGATCATTAGATCACAAATGTGCTCAAACGCTACCAATGTGTGAGTAAACAATGACTTGACTTGGGACTTAACTTACAGACAACTTCAATATTTTGTCGAACATCACATCCGGGGGGATGTGGAAGTCAAACACGAAGTACTGGAGGGAGGAAGGGGGGGGGGAGAATATATTTGTTATGGCTTTGTTCCACCTTCTACCATCCTTCAAACAGGCTCTCAAGACCCACCTCTTCAAACTGGCTTTTCCCTGCTAAAACATCCTACCCTCTATCCCATGAATCTAACATTTTAATTATAGTATCCAGAAAAGCACTTCATGAATTTGAATGTATTATTATTATTCTATTATATTGTATTCTATTATTATTCCTATTATTATTATTATTATTATTAATAAGGAATGCATATACTATAATTGTTCAGTTGTGTTGTATCGAGTCTTTTTTAAACATCTAATTGGATGCTGAGACCTTGTTATTATAATCACTATTGTGTTTTTTGTCAGAGTCATATTTGTTGAGGTTTTGTTCTTTATAAGCACTGCGTATTCATTGGTCAGTTGTGTTTAACCAAGTCCATTTCAAACGCTGCGACCCTGTTATTCTCATCATCAGTATGGCGGGATTATGATCACCTCGTTGTAGTACGGGCAGTTGGTGGACTCCTTCATGGACGTGTATTTCTTGTCGTCGCCGATCTCCACGCACACCACCGGGTCCATGTTGAGACCCACCAGCTGCCGGGCCTCCACCACCGTCACGCTCACCTGGGGACCACAGTGACACTCGTCAAGGGACCCGCACACCGCCAGGGGGCAGGCATTACACCACTTAAGTGACCTTAAGTTATTACTAGACCCCCCACTCCTGCTTGTCTCCTGCTGTTCTCTTACTTGGTAATCCATGGGTCTCCCGGCACTGGGCTCCATTTTAATGTCTGGCTTTGATCTAAAAATGAGGTTGGATACGAAAAAACATGATGAAGTTAAGGGTAAACTAAAGATATGGTAAGCTAAAGATATGGTAAGCTAAAGATGTGGTAAGCTAAAGGTGCTTGACAACACAAATCTAATCTAATTGTCATGTGCTTTGATCTAAAACGAGGTTAGATATGAAACGACATGATATGCTAAAGGTATGCTAAAGATAAGGTAAGTTAAGGTAAGTTAAAGATAAGTTAAGCTAAAGGTGCTTGCACACTGTCCCAATACACGCCAACATGGGGCCACCGTAAGTATAAGGTAAGAAGAGGTGAGGTGAGGTAAGGTAAGGTTTCGTAAGATTAGGTAAGGTAAGGAAGGGTGAGTGGCGACAAGGTAAGGTAAGGTGAGATAAAGGTCAGGTAAAAACAATCTATCATCTCACATGGATCATGTGCTTTGTGCTCTGCTAAACCAAGCAACTGCAACCGGTTCCCCGTTTGGGAACACACACACACTGACGTCTCACGTGCTGTGGTGTGTGTTTATGTACTCTGTTTGTTCTCTATGGAATTGATGTTCTATGTGTTTATGTTCTATGCTCTCCATGTAATTAATGTTCTATGTTTTTATGTTCTGTGTTCTCTATGTAATTCATGTTCTACGTGTTAATGTTTATGTTCTCTGTGTTCTCTATGCAATTCTAGACAATACACATCAAAATTGTCATGTCATTAGAATGCTATAATTCTATGCTTATGATATAACAGAGATCCCTATGGAGTGTGTGTCTGGTGTATTTTCAGCTCAGTCTGAACCTCTTGTTGGACACGTTGGTGGTGACGGCGGTGACAGAGGCCAGAGACACCGTGTCCGGGTCCTGGCCCATGAACATTCCCTTCTCCAGGTTCTCCGTCTCCAGAATGGCCGGTTCATCTAGGCATGGTCACACACACACACACACACACACACACACACACACACACACACACACACACACACACACACACACACACACACACACACACACCACACACACACACACACACACACACACACACACACACACACACACACACACACACACACACACACACACACACACACACACACACACACACACACAGTGGTGAACTAATCAACCTGAAACCGTTGGGGAGCGCACACAGTCTGTGTGCAGTCTGGCGCCCCCTGTTGAATGATCTCCGCCAGTGTTGGATTGCAACATTGGATTGGGGATTTGTTTTGCCTAATCGCAATGTACATTTCAAAAGTAAAATGAGAAGAATAGCAACTTAGAATTTTTGAGAAATAAATACTAAGTAAAAGTATTTCTTCTCTTATATGTTATCTTAAAATACCTCCTGACAGATGTAATGTACATACCTCTACCCTTCTCCTCCTGGCCTCCACCCTTCTCTTTATCTGGCAGATGTAATGTACGTTCCTTCACCCTTCTCCGCCACTTCTGACAGATGTAATGTGCATACCTTCACCCTTCTCCTCCTTATCTGACAGATATAATGTACTTACCTTCACCCTTCTCCTCCACTTCTGACAGATGTAATGTACATACCTCCACCCTTCTCCTCCTTATCTGACAGATGTAATGTAAGAACCTCCACCCTTCTCCTCCACTTCTGACAGATGCAATGGTAAGAACCTCCGCCCTTCTCCTCCTGACCTCCACCCTTATCCTCCTTATCTAACAGATGTAATGTACATACCTCCACCCTTCTTCTTATCTAACAGATGTAATGTACATACCTCCACCGTTCTTCTCCTTATCTGACAGATGTAATGTACTTACCTTCACCCTTCTCCTCCACTTCTGACAGATGTAATGTACGAACCTCCACCCTTCTCCACCTTATCTGACAGATGTAATGTACGAACCTCCACCCTTCTCCACCTTATCTGACAGATGTAATGTACGTACCTCCGCCCTTGTCCTCCTTATGTGCACGGTGCTTGCTCCGCTTCATGGTTTCAAACCGCTGGGTCCTCGGTCTAGAAAGACAACAGAATCACATTCAGCTCTGGCATGGTGCGGGCAGGCCCTTCAACACTATATATATATACATCGCGTTTTGCCCCACGCATTGACCTCAATCCACTTAATCAAGCATTGTTTTAAAATCAATGTCCTTTTTACTGAACTACCGGTCTGTCTCTACCAGCAACTTATTTTGTCTGTGTTGTGTTTCCGCATTTACCAATACAGGATTTATATGATTGAATAACTCAAAGTTTGACTTAAGATATAATTTCTTCATTGCTTAACGATCATGATGATGAATACTTTGCTAGTCTTATGTTTCGTAGAGAACGGCAGCAGGCGGTAGACAGGCTTATGATACCACACCCTCCCATTTAAAGTCTAATAGAGGCCTTTAATTATTCAAATGAGTTGACCTTAATCTGCCAATTAGAAGGGGATAGGTTTCACATGCATTGTGGAATATGAAACACTTTGAATTATTTGCAGTTAGACAGATAGATCAAATCCACTCAAAGTAGGTCACATACAGCACACAACTTTTCATGGAATATTCAGAGTAAGATTATGCAGGCAAAATATGTTCAAAAAAAGTTGCTCAATGAAACAGCAAAAGCTATATATATATATATATGTATATATATATATACATATATATATACTGTATATGTATATACACACATACAACTTCTTTAAAGAAGTTTAGAGCAGCATAAACAACTAAATGGTTATACCTGCAATGCATGAAAATCAACAAATTGTGAGAAACCTCACAATTTCTCTGCTGTCGTTTTTAATTATTAAAAACGACAGCAGAGAAATTGTGAGGTTGTAAGAACTTTCACTAACAAAAAACCTTCACAACTTTCATAAACAAAACCCCAACAGTTGCTTGCCCAAAACACAACAACACAACCATCGGACACATACCATACAAGAAATGGGCACACTGGCGTCCTTCCAACGATAACGCTCCGGCTTGCAGATGTAGTAAAAAAAAAAGAAATAAAGAAAGAATACAACCGATGTTCTACATAAAACAGTCGATGATTTCACATGACCATCTTTGCAAAGCAGGTAAAAAATAAGGCCACAGGGGAGGTTTAACGACGTACGTGAAAGAACTGGGTTGTTCCAGGTCCGAGGCTGGCTGTGAGTGATGCGATACTCCGATGAATAGTGTATGACAGGCGAACTCGAGACTGGTAACTATAACGAAGCTGAGAGACGTCACCGCGGCAACAGTCCTGCCAATCCAGATGAGGCGCTGATAAATCCCCAAGATGAGAATACGTTTACAAAATCCCCCAAAAAATGTCAAACACTAAATGTAAAGTTTTATCGTGCAGCCTATAGCGCCCCTTAACGTGTGTTTCCGTTGAATGCACTGTAGTGTGTAGTTTCACAATTTTTAGCCCTTGAAAGCCCTTGTTAGCCCTTAAACTTTATTTCCAAGAGGGTTTACTGGAAACTAGGAACTTAACTATATGTATATGTTCGTGAATAACAATTGAGATTCAACCAAATGGTTGAATAGCAATAGTACAGCTTTACGAGATGACATGAAATACAATGAATTAAGAGTAATTAAGGAGGAGTTTTTTTGGAGGGCGGGGGGGGGTGCAATAGGGCTTGTGTTACAAGTCTACAAGTCTTGATCATATTCATAAACACATCTAACTTCTATCTATCTAACTAAATGTCCTATAATTGGACAAGCTGGTCAACTGTGATAATCCCCCACACCCATAGGGACTAAACAAAGACAAAGCCTGTTGTTTGTTAGATATATAATTACAAATAAACAAAACATCCGCCCGGGCCTGGAAGAACGTTCCCTTCTCAATCATTTATGGGCCCCTGCTCCAAATTAGCCCCTCTGTGTGCAGACACGATGGTCCCGGATGGGGGGGGTCCCACTCCTTTTACAATGTGTTCTGATGCACCCTTGCTTCAGAGGAAACCGTCCTGTATTTTACAAAGTATTCTTGTATTAGTTTCAATGTGCGAGGTTTGCCTCAGCACCCACCTCAGCAGAGAGGAATGAAGCAATCCTATTATTAAAGACTCCTCCAGAGTCCACCATCTACAACCACAGTGGCTGCGTACCACCAACACTAGGAAGACTAACACTACAAAAAGAAAACAACATAACTAAGCAAGAATACAAATATAACAAGAGTACAAATATCGGTCCTACTTGTGGATTTTGCTGTCGTTTTAGCTGTATGGTTGTATGCTTTGGTTCCTCCTGACTCTTTTGAATTCTATTGAACACCGAATTCCAATTGATCACCTCATCAATTACACATGGCGTTTGGCCTGTAAGCCACACGCCGGCGTCTTGAGTTGCCGGTGTCCGATGGACTCGGCCCGTCAATTATTCAGGCGACGCGCTCGACGAGAGTCGTCACTCCAAACTACAAGTACGTGCGGTCAGTCGGACGCTAACGCACATGTTCGATAAATACCACCGTGTGGACGTATTGAGAGCAGACACTTCTGTCCGTAGCATCCAAAGAGTCAAACAGTGAATTATAGACGTATGCATGTCAAGAGACTACAGGTAGAGTGCGGACATTAAGGGAATTAGAACCCAGTACCTTAAGGCATTGGGGGAGACAAACAACCCCTTAAACCTTTAAGACTATCACGTTCACAAATATCTACGGATGAGAATCAACGTCAATGAATACACATACTTTAATTGTATAACCCCGGCATATTCAAAGTACGACACGTTACATTATCGTTTTAGCGATTTTTTTGTCGCTTTTGTCCAAAGCGACTTACATTCAGTGCATTCAACATACAGTAGGTAGGCAAGAGAACTACTAGTCACCAGAAGTCATATGTGCATTTCCTTTCTAGCGAGCCTCCAAGAGCAGAATACACTTGTGTCACGGTATACGTGTGTGACAGTACACCCCCAACCTAAACTGAACTACAGTACACACAGCTGGTTTATTAAGCCAAGCTGGTGATGGAAGGACCAGACTCCTCTCCTGTTGCCTGGAGGTCCGCCGGATCTATGCCGACGAGTGATGATGGTGGCTGGAGCCATTGGACCCTTAATTACACGGGGGCCCGGTGTTGACGCTCAGAATCTCTACACACATAGTTAGTTTGTATGTGTATACAACGCATGGCTGTATGCGTGTATATGTTCTTTGACGTTTGCACGTTCGTTGTTACTTATTGTACAATTGTTTTATTTTTTTTATTCTTTATTTGAATGTTTTTTTTGTCTAAAAAAAATGATCTGGATGATAGGAGGAGGTTACGTTTGTTTGTTTGATTGTTGTCTGTCTGGATTTTTTTGTGTGTCTGTTAGCAAGATAACTCAAAAAGTGATGTCAGCTCAATGCACTGGTGAATTGAGTTTGAGTTTTGGGGGGACAGTTATCATCATGCAAGGATCTATCTTGTGTCATTCATAAATACTGCGTTCCAGACAACTTGTGAGTCGAATATTAAGACAATTAAGACAATTTACGTGATTTATGTGCATAACTGCTTTTGATATATGACAGGATCTTATTTTTATTAAATACAGGTAAATTGACTTTACACCAAAATATTATATTTTGGTTATAGTTTGTTTGGTGGAACTACCCACTGTGCAGCTATCTATTTATATTTATATTTATATTTACATGAAGTTTGATGAAGATATGGCCTAGTTAAGGGTTTTTAGGGTCTTGGAACACAAAAAAAGCTTCCCCCTCAGATCTCAATCAATTTAATTTCTGTTTGGCTTGTCTGCTAAAATTACCCACAAATACACTGTCAAAATGTATAGTGAGGTCGGATGAGGTACTGCGCCATTGACACTATCTTTATCGTCAGCATTTATTGTCATGTGAAGAACAGAATACAACTATCATTCCCACTAGCCGCCCAGGCTATGCATTATGTAGTTCTGTGGTCAGACCACCTCTTGAACACACCTCTTGCCAACTATACCTCAAAATGACACCAATTACAATTCTAGCAAGCATTAGTCAGTGCTTACTCCCAGAGAAAAGGACAATTCTAATTAAGATCTTATCTTTGTCTAGCCTATTTCTCCCAGACAAAACTGAGCTAAATGTAAGATCATAGATTGATATGAGATATTGACCATTTCCCTAAATTCAGCTTCTAAGAAATATACTTCTTATAGCCTAGACCCTATACCCTAATCCCAATTTAAAATAAATTTCTCTCACTGCTCTGATCTTTATTTTTTTGTCTTAAATAATCAGCTATTGAGATACCAGTATGTACAACTTTATTGGCTTATTCATTTCTCAAACTGTACTTAGATTGATCTATTTGTTTGCTCCTTACTTGGTCAGACTTCAGTAATCTCTAAATAGCGATGTTTCTCATGATGTTTTTTTAAATGTGTTGTGGTTGGCAAAAACCGACACGTAACCTGAACTTTACATGCGAATGAATGGGATTTTAAGGAAAAGTAACCATTGTTTTAGGCATAATGCCGGCAAGTTTTTATATTATTGGTTGCACAAATCGGTTTCAAAAGGGATCTAGTATACGTTTCCTGAGGATTCCAGAAGGAGGACCAAAGCGAGAGGCCTGGATACATGACATTCATAGAGAGAACTGGGAGCCTTTGGGTCACTCTGCGGTATTCACTCAAGATTCAAGATTTATACTGTCCATATGCAACAAGCCCAATGGAATGCTTACTCCCCATTCCCTCCCGCAGTATTAAAAGTAATAGTCATTTTCTAAAACACTAAAGGCCTAATATAAAGATACTGTACACAATAAAAAATAAGAATAAAGTGACTGATGGATGATATGTACATCTTCCTGTCAGGTCAGTATTCATTGTGTTTTATTTATTAACGATTATGTTCAGTTTATAAACATTTGATGACAGTTTGCTTAATTCAGTTATTGGAATTAAAGTTGTTTGAACACTCTTAATTAAATGCATTTAGCATGAAATAACAGTTAAATAGCGGTTTAAGGTGACCACTAAAGAAAAAGTTCACAGTGATTGTAAAGCCTTGAGAGACTCCTTCGTGTCTATCCCTAACGTGTCGATCAGGTGTACATATGACCGTAGCTCAAATCTGGCCAAGGAGTGGGGTTATTTTGCCATCCCTTCAATGCGTACGGGTCTGGGAGTGAAGCCGAACCTTTATCATACGTTAGTTTAGAAGAATATCTACAACTAGCGACTTGATTGAGAGTTTTTACCTATTCAGAGACAAAAAATTTGAGTCGAGCAAGCCATACTTTCTGGGTTTTACATGCCTGCATATTCCATCACTAACATCCCCATCCACCACCCCACTACCACCAAACTACCCTCCCCTAATTGTACAACTACCACCACTGAGATATATAAAAATATATATATGGGGCAGCAGTACCTGGTACCTTTTTTAGTAGTACCAGTTCTCACTCTGAAACGGACGTACGGAGTGAGAACTGGTACTTGGAAAAATGTGCCAGTTCGCCTCCTGGGCACTGCGCCTCCTGCGCCTCCTGGGCCTCCTGGGCCTCCTAGGCCTCCTGGCCTCCTGCGCTCCTGGGCCTCCTGGGCCTCCTGCGCCTCCTGGCTCCTGGGCCTCCTGGGCCTTGCTCAAGGTGCCCTTGAGCAAGGCACCAGACCCCTACACTGCTCCCGGGCACTGTAAATACAATAGCTGCCCACTGCTCCTAATACTGGAATGGGTTAAATGCATAGAAACTAATTTCACTGTGTGTGTGTGTGTACACATTTATGTGACCAAGAAAGAGGATTCAATCCTCCGGATTTATAGATTTAGATTTGGATTTAGTAACTCAGGAGGTAGAGCAGGTTGTTTGACAACCGGAAGGTTGCTGGTTTGGATCCCCCGGCTCCTCCTAGTAAGCCCAGGGAGCCCCTGAGCAAGACACCCTAACTGCTCCTGACATGCTGGCTGTCTCCTTGCATGTCTGACAAATTAAATAATCTTATGCTGTGTTAAACTATGCTTCGGCTATCTTATGTAAGAAACAATATATCTGGTCTGGAGGGGGGTGATTACAGGTGCATCGACTTAGATTTTAAACCTTAATAATTTAATACAAACCCCAAATCACACATTAATAATGTCCTTGTTTGTATTTGAAATGCATATTAATCCGGCGCCCGATGAATATGCACGAGGGCTGCAAACCGAGCCGTTCAGCCGACACCTCGGCACACGGCGGTCTAGTCTAGGGTGAACAACGGCTTGATTCGATACAGACCGTGCAATACTACCCCGAGAAGGTCCCTGGGATGGGAGCCGCCAGCCCTCTCCCGTCAGCTGTCGGCTGGACGGGAGGCGGGCCCCCCCCCTCACGTCATCTGGTTGTGGTCCGGTGGCTTCGTCGCATGGCCGCTTGGCTGACGGGCGGTGTCCGGTGACACCGTGACACAATTCAGCCTGAAAACGGAGACACAGGCAATTGTTATCCTGTGGTGAATCAGGTCTATAGACTTGCCAAGTTGATGCGCGACCTGAGGTCACCCTGGGACAGGCTCGCAATTTATGATCGGTTAGCTAGTGTGTGTCAGTCATTCTACACACAGTACGTCGTATCGTGGAGTCTATTAAACATGCCCACTTTTGTTGTTTAACATGGTGTTCAACCAGAAATAGTAACAGTGTTTCTGACCTTAGCCTGCTTGCCTTGCATGGCTCTCCTAGTACAAATTGCCTGGCACAGTTTTGTAAAAATTAATATTTTTATTATAATTGATTATGATTAAAACAAATCTGATGTACCCACGGTATCTAGGGCAGAGGTTCTCAACCTAAGGGTCGTGACCTCCATTGGGGTCGTGAGATTATTTGGGATGGTTGTCATTGATGGTTTAAAAATAATAAAAAATACATACTTTTTTTGGAGTAATTTTCAATTCAATCTCCCAAACCAATGTAATAAGTTACTCAATAATTTGTATACAAAGATTTTCATTTTCCATACCAATGATTAATGTAGTCTTAACAAAACAGATTGAGTTTAAATTAATGTGTGAACCTGCGTTTATTGAGTGTTAAAGTGGGACAGCATAATTTTAAATAGTGTTAATGAAAGTCTGATAATAATAACAGAATCATTTAGCTTGTGAAGCAATCATGTTGCCTCCTTCCACAATGAGTTGTGTTGTCGGATTTTGTCAAACTAATTAAAGCCAAATGTATTTAGTTTTGATGTTTGGTCAGTGTTACAAGGTTTGTGTGTGTGTGTGTGTGTGTGTGGTAGCTGTCATGTGTGATAAGTAGTATGGGTAGCAGTGGGGTATCTAGGGTAGTACTAGGGTAGAAGTAGGATATCTAGGGTACAAGTAGAGTATCAAGGGTACAAGTAGGGTATATTGGGTAGGACTAGGGTATTTTGGGTAGTAGTAGGTTATCTAGAGTAATAGTAGGGTATATTGCGTAGTAGTAGGGTATCTACGATATAATTAGGGTATCTAGGGTAGAAACAGGGTATCTGGGATAGAAGCAGGGTATCTAGGGTATAATTAAGGTATCAAGGGAGTAGGTTATCTGGGTTAGGAGTAGGGTATATAGGTAGTAGTGGGGTATCTAAGGTAGAAACAGGGTATCTAGGGTAGAAGCAGGGTATCTGGGATAGGAGTAGGGTATCTAGCTAGTAGCAGGGTATCTAGGGTAGAAGTAGAGAAGAGTTTGGTTTTAAAGCACACTCTAGTGGTCAGGTTGTAGCTTATCCATGTAACCCATGGATGTATAGATTTAACCACAGCAGTAATGTGTTGTGCTGTGTGTGTGATGTTGAGTTTCAACGCTACACTGTAGGCCTATGCCAAAATGCCAGTGAGTAAGCTAGCTCAGGTGTCGTTAGTGTGGTTACCGCTATACTTTCACTGAAAGCTTTTCCAAGTGACAAATGTAACTTTTTGACGGTTTTCTACCTGCTCAAGGTCTCTTTTCTCACTTTAAAACACAAACACTGTTATGTGTGTGTAATGGTGACCTTAACCAATGTCAAGTTATGCAAATCTTTAAAAAACAAAACCTCTAAATCTGGAGGATGGAATCCTCTTTATTGGTCCACAAACACACTGAAATGGGTTTCTCTGCATTTAACCCACCTGAGTATAAGGAGCTGTTGGCAGCTTTTGTATATACAGCACCTGGTGCCTTGCTTTGGTGTTTCAGGGACTTGAACCGGCAACCTTCCGGTTCCCAAGCCAAGTCCCTACTGACTGAGCTATCCTGCCGCCCCCCTAAGCTCTTTAAGGCGGTGGAAGGAGACTTCTACGTGTAGTAGTTTAGTAGTTAGTAGTCATTTAGCAGACACCTTCATCCAAAGGGACCTAGTGATTTTAGATGCTGCAGGTCATTAAGGAGCAGTATAGGATAGCTTGTATCAAGTTAATAAAAGGTAGATCCTCCATCCTTCCTCTATGGTATGGAGATATCATTCTGAGGAAGCTTCTCCTCACGATATGTACAACAATTAAGATTTTTTTACATTTAATTTAGTTTAGTTTAAGTAAGTACAATACTATACACTATAGAATTGATCTAGATTGGCATTTATTTTCCCACAACAAGGTTTGGTCAGCAAAACATTTGTAAGCTCTTCATTCAGTGACATTTTGGCACTATATCTATTATCAAACATTTTCCCTAACAAAACAGCTCTATCTAGTGGTGATACTGCATATCACCGGAGCATCATAAACAGCGCATGCATCAGAGTGTGTTCATATCCAGACTGTGCACACATCACCACTGTTGTCCTGGTAACCATTCACAAGGATACGATCTTTGCTTTTCCTTTTGCTTTTTTTTTTGTTGTATAACCTCTGTCTCTGACACACACACACACACACACACACACACACACACACACACACACACACACACACACACACACACACACACACACACACACACACACACACACACACACACACACACACACACACACACACACACACACACACACACACACACACACACACACACAGGTGGTGGTGGTGGTGGTGGGGGACTTAAAGGGACAGTGCTGTATTTGGTGAAAGTAAAGCAGAGCAGCACACAGGGGGATGGGACCGTTTTAGCCAGGACTCTCTGAACCCATCCAGTCTGCCACATCCTCAGCAGTACCTTCTATTTGTATTCTGAAAATCCCAGCAGAGTCCCAGAGATAACACCATCTTTGCTCAGGTTCCCCCACCCTCCCTAACCCATCCTCCTCCTCCTCCTCCTCCTCCCTCCTCCTCCTCCTCCTCCTCCTCCTCCTCCTCCTCCTCCTCCTCCTCCTCCGTGACAGCAGTGCACGCCCTGGTCTCCCAGTTCAGTCAGCTGCTCGGCCGGTGTGTGTGGGTGTGTGTGTGTGTGCGTTTGGGTGTGTGTGTGGGTGTGTGTCGGTTGGCTGCCTGTGCGTGTGCCTGCGTGTGTGTGTGTGTTCCCCCTCCCCATCCTTCCCTTTAGAAACGGTTTGTGAGTCACATAGCGGCAGACGGTGCTCGAAGGCAACACGCTGCGCGGCGACGCTAACGCTGTAAGACCCAGCTCAATAAAACATCAGCGGGAGGGGGAGGGCTAGGAGGAGGAGAAGGAGGAGAGTGGGTGGTTAAGTACCACAGCCCTGGTATTCCCAGCCCCAGTGCCTACTAGCTATGGCCATAGAGAAGACGCCCGGCATCGTGCCTCCGTCACGGGGCCCACTGTCGTCCCACTGCGTGGACCGCCAGAGGAAGGCAAGCGCTCCGAAGGCGTACGCAGGTCAGTGGCTCTCCACCTTGAATCTCCTCCGGCGGTGGGAAGGAAAACCACCGCTACATATCTTTATTTACGGTCCAGGCTAAGTCATGAGAGACCTTTGCGTTTTCAGCTAAGCCTCAGTTGTTGTTGCTGTTGTTTGTGTATTAATATTATTATTATTCTGGCAGGGTCACCTGATGATGGGTTATGACGCATGAAAATAATATCTTGCCTGGTTTGAATCAAGCGTCTGTGTATCAAACGTTGCGTACAAGCCCAACTTAGCTCCCCCCTGTGTTCTGATTGCTCCTGCCTCCTCCTGTATATTTCTGTGTTTATTTTTCCCCCCATCTCCATGAGGACCGGGGGTCAGATGCCGGCCCCATTCCCTCCCTTCCTCTGCTTGTGGCGCACAAGCGGCTTCAATAAGGGCTCCTGTGTTTCTATCTGACCCCCGAGGGCCAACTTGGTCCAACTTGATGCACCGTTATCAGTAATGACACTCAGCATGTCACTGTCTAAGACAGAGACCTAGAACATGGTTCTGGATAGGGCAGCCAAGTCATGTGGCTTGTATTGGGTTCGATCCCCAATGTCTGCATCATCACCAAAGCAAGATGCCCCCAAAAATTGAAATATCACTCAATTGCATGCATCTGTCTTTGGATAAAAGCATCTGCTAAATTACCAAATTATTCAAATATGACATAATAGTTGTTAGAAATATACACAGAGGAGTTTCTATGTAAATATATGGTTAGATATCGGCTATTTTCTTTCCGTGAGGAATCTGCGATTGCGGGCTGTGCTTTGACATGCGGTGACCTCAACAGAGTGTGTCTTATTCGCTCACAAAACCAGCAAGACCAGCTGACTTCACACAGAAGCTCTTCCCTCCGGGGGTTAAACTCCAGCTCGGCGTTTAGAGACAATGCATGGAGATATTCAGTGAAATAGGCCAATGATATCAGGAAAAAACCCCAAGCTAATCTAAAAAGTTTATTTATGGATAGTCATCACAAGGGTCCACAAGGCACCAGAGGTCCATGGTATAGGCCTACGTCCTATGTGGGCGTGTCCAGTCAGTGGAAGCATCTGCAGATGGGTCAGGGTCCTGCATCCGCGGACATTTGGGAGTTTGTACGCCGTGTTCGAACGCATGAATCGAGAGCTCCACAAAAATGTATCGAAAATTGTGTGCCGAGATAAAGAGGAAGGTACCGTTTTCTTCGCAGTTTGTTATTAAAATGTTTTGTCTTTGTTCGTTCCCAGAGAAAAGCAATAATGCCAAGCCCAATGCCACGACAACGAACAACGTGATTAGTTCATCAACCTTAAGCAAGTCTTCCATCGGCCACCCATCAGGTCCACGAATCCTAGCAGGTTAGACTCTCTCTCTCTCTCTCTCTCTCTCAAGTAAAAGGAGAACACCACTTATACACTGGTTTGCATTAAATGACTGCATGCATAACTTCCGATTGGCTGATATGGTGACCCGTCCCCTGCTGATTATGCGACACACCTGTTCTACTCTTATTGAATCCAAATTGAAGAGGTGTTTACAAGGGAGCCGGTGTTGAACTGTGGTTCAATCCCCCGGCCCCTCCTAACCAAGTGTCGAGGTGAACCTGAGCAAGACACCCAAACCCTAACTGCTCCCGGCGTGCTGGCTGTCGCCGTCGGTGTATGAACGTGTGTATGGATGGGTGAATGGAAGGCATAACGTGTAAAGTGCTTTGAGTGGCCACTCAGAAAAGGGCTAAATAAAGGCAGTCCATTTACCATTCTAGGACCGACCGGGCCGAACGTCGACGAGCGGTTGAGGTTGGCCAAAGAAAGGAGAGAGGAGCGGGAGAAGCAACTCGGTATGTAGGCTCCCGTCCCTTTAAAAAATACATGAGGCCTGTTAGAATACATGAAGGAACACATGAGAGTGGTAGGACTTCAGCGGGGCGCTCTGATCTGCCGACAGCGTCACGCGAGCTGAGCCGTGTGGAGAGGGAGCGGCGGGCCAGGAGATACTATGAGCAGCAGCTGGGGGAACGCAAGAAGAAGCTGCTGGTGCAGAGGGGCAAGGAGGAGGGGAGGCGCGTGGCAGTGGAGGAGAAACGCAAGCAGAGGCTGGAGGAGGAGCAGGTGAGTGGGAGAGGAGAGGCTGGAGGAGGAGCAGGTGAGTGGGAGAGGAGAGGCTGGAGGAGGAGCAGGTGAGTGGGAGAGGAGAGGCTGGAGGAGGAGCAGGTGAGTGGGAGAGGAGAGGCGGGAGGAGGAGCAGGTGAGTGGGAGAGGAGAGGCTGGAGGAGGAGCAGGTGAGTGGGAGAGGAGAGGCAGGAGGAGGAGCAGGTGAGTGGGAGAGGAGAGGCGGGAGGAGGAGCAGGTGAGTGGGAGAGGAGAGGCAGGAGGAGGAGCAGGTGAGTGGGAGAGGAGAGGCGGGGAGGGGATAGGTTAGGCCTCCTCAAGGAAAAGACAGATACAAGATACAAGATTTTACATATAAATATACTATACACAATGAAAATTAACATCAAGAGAACAATAAAGTGACTGAAATGTACAATGTATTGAATTGTGCAAAAACATTTCAAAGCATTTTAAAGTGCCAGTAGTGCAGCAGCATCATGAATACAGTGTAGTACAGTGCAGAACAGTGCAGTCACTGTAATGAGTCCAGAATGTCCAGCAAAGTACGATAGTGTGACAGGAGAGAAGAGAAGAGGTTTGGCTATTTGAGGATCGGAGGGAGGAAAAAAGAGGTTAGGCCCCTTAAGGAGGAGAGGGGAGGGGAGAGGTTTGGCTCTTTAAGAAGAGGAAAGGAGAGGCGGGGAGGAAAGTAAAAGAGAGGTTTGGTTCCTTGAAGGAGAGGAGCGGATTATCTGACCGATGTTTGTTTGTTTGTTTTTCCTTGAATTATACAAAAGGAGCGATGTGAATCTGCAGTACGCAAAACGTTGGAAAAGAGCCAGAGACTCCAGCAAACCCTCACGCAGATCTCCCGGGAAAGAGTCCACAAGAACAGTGGTGAGTGAGCGGTGTCAGGGTCCCCTTTCTCTCTTCGTCGTATCTCTTTTCTTTCCTTCTTTATCCTCGTCCCCCCACTTCCCCCTCTATGCTTAGTCTTTGCCCCACGTATCTTTGCTTCCCCAAAAAGCCTTTGCTCGCCTCACCCCGTTTGCTCCTTCGTCGCACGCCGCTCTTGGACAACCGACCGACCCTGCCGACGCGCTATAGCTACCCGCCGCTCACCCCTGACTGCTTGGGAGAGGAACCTGGTGAGCCGGCTGCTAACCCCTACATGTTCCTACCTAGCCAGGAGCCGGAGTGCTGGTTGTCTCTCAGGACAAGAAGGTATTAACCTCCCTAAAGGGGTAGGGCCAGTCTAAGAGTCTTGTTACAATGTGATTACCACTGTAAATGCACACTGGCAAGGAATGCGGAAACCATACATTCAAACGGCTGAAATCAAATGACCTCACCTCATCTCTGGTGGGAAACGGTTTCATGCAATTACCCGTTTCTGATTGGGCTCAAACTGGAGCACCATCATGCTCTACTTTGAGCGAACCAGATTATTTTGGTGCAGGCCGTTTTATTTGAGTGTTTAGCATCTTACTTTGTGACCAATATAGCACCGAGACGGCAAACACTGACAGGCTGCTGGGGAACAAGAGCTTTGATGACTAACACATTTGTCCTTCCCTCCTCTCTGTAAAATCACCGTTCCATGACCTACATCTGCATCATGTTCTCATTTATTTGCACACCTCTTTTCCATTTCTCTCAATAAAACAAAAACAAAACAATCAAACAAAACAACACTTGACTTCAGCTGTCCATGTTTGTCGTCGTTCAGTTTCATGTCACTCCATGAACACCACCCCCAAAAACAACCAGGCCATTTACCACCACAAACCACCGCAGCAGACTGGGCCAGCCTTTATGAGTGGGCCAGGTCGCCAGACTGGGCCAGCTTCTAGGCCAGCTCGCCAGACAGGGCCAGTTCCTGGGCCAGCTCGCCAGACAGGACCAGCTCCTAGGCCAGGTCGCCAGACAGGACCAGCTCGCCAAACAGGGCCAGTTTCTGGGCCAGGTCGCCAGAGTGGGCCAGCTCGCCAAACAGGGCCAGTTCCTGGGCCAGCTCGCCAAACAGGGCCAGTTCCTGGGCCAGCTCGCCAAACAGGGCCAGTTCGCCAGAGTGGGCCAGCTCGCCAAACCAGGCCACCTGCCCCCTCCAGCCCCATCAGCCAACCCAGAAGCATTAGTCTGCCACAGGTAATGGCCAATACTCTGGCATCTTATTCATCATTAAAGGGGTCCATATTGGACAACCAAAAAGTATCCCCTGGTGACATCACAAGTGAGTGTCCAGCCACTCGTACAATAGATCAACCCTGTGGCAGCTACCTCCTTGGTGGAGTGTACTGGGTATGCTGGAGTAGTTGGACCTATCCATCCCACTTGTGATGTCACCAGTGGATAGATAAGAGTATGAATCCATTATGGATCCATTCGCATGCAAAGCTGGTTTGTGCTCTTCTTCGTCACATTATGGGTGATAATCGCTTGGTTCCCGGCCTAGATCAAAGCAGAGAAGAGGCGCGAGGTGGACAAGAAATCCACAACCCGATCGAATGCAGGAACACCACCTGTCAACACTGCCAGAGCCAAACCAGGCCCGACAAAAACAAACCAACCCACATCACCCACACCCTCGCCCCAACGGTAGGAGAACTGAGCAAAGCATATGGAAGTATTATTAAAGGAAGTGCTTGAAGACCTACGCCTTCAGACTACTAACTAAGTTTAGACACGTTTTTTAATGCTTAGCCTATATTTCCTCTCATATTCCTATTTTGCAGTTGTTTACTGGATTTGGTACTTTGAAAGGTGATCTTAAATTGCAAATTTCTACTTCTGTGAATACGTCTGTAAAAGTGCTTACTTTTTTTAATCATCTGGTCTCAAAGCAGTCCCAGACGCCCAATCAGACGATTGTCCTCGTCGCTGCAACCGGACCTACCCTCCGTCCCCGAGGAAGAGCTTCCAGTCTGTGTCCCCGCCCCTTCCGACCCCGCCCCCTCTGGCCCCACCCTCTCCCCTGGCAATGCCCGGCCCATCAACCCAACGACGGAGTGCCAACGAGGGGCTATGGAGGTCTTGAAGTGTCAACCAGAGTCTCTCCTTTGCTCAGACTCCTCGGATGAATCCAAAACCGAAAGAGCTTTGTCAATGCCTGAGTCAGACAGTAGTAAGCTTTCCTATTTTTTAGATACACAAATATATCAGGTACTCTTATAGCATTGTGTTTTTATTATTGTTTTCGCCCCTGTTTGTTTGTACGGAAATGTACGGTATTGAACAAAACTTAATGGTTGGATTACTTATGGGCCAAGAAACAGTTGATTCTGGCGACTTTGGTCACTTTTCATTGGTGGAGGTATGCGCTCTACTCCTCTAGTTTTGCCTTTTCTGATTGGCTCAGATTTGGGGCAGGATGTTGCATACGTACATACCTTGTTTGCTTGTTTGTCATTTGTAACTTTACCTGAGGTTTCACTGGCAGGTGGCACCTTCTACCTGTAGTTAGACAATCTCTCTCTCTCTCTCTAGTCGCCCCACAGAGTTCCATGGCCGACGTTGGCCAAAAGCCTCCGGACGCAGCAAGCAAGCCTGCAGGCGGTGGAGCCACAAACCGCGAGGAGGCCCTGCGCCTCCTGCAGGAGAGGAGGAAGGAGTCGCGTCTGCAGCGTGAGCGAGAGGAGCAAAGGGAGAGGAGAGAGGAGGAGGAACGGTAGGAGTTTTGTCAGAGCCCAGATACATTCGATTTTAAACATGATATATTGTCAACAAGTAGATGTATGGATGTGTTGCAACCAAACATGACATGCAGGATAGGTTAATGATAATTGCCTGTGACGTGATAGGATTGTGTGTGCATGCGTATACAACTCCGCAATAGGCTTGCATCAATGTCAACTCCCATCTGAAAGGAAATTGGTTTATTCCCCCATGTCCACTTGCTTAAGTCCTGACATTAATAGCTCTTAGCATGTTGCATATGTTAGCAAGTGTATATCCTTAATGTTGATAACACGCTCTTATCACAGCTACTTAAGCAGGTGACCTAGCACTACGAAATTGTGTTATTCATCTTGTTAATATGAATGCTTGTGAACTGCTGTATTTTTATGTTTGCGTACCTCAGCGTTATGTCTGCTTCAACTAATGTACACCTTGTAAGTCGCTTTGGATAAAAGCGTCTGCCAAATGCCGTAAATGTAAATGTAAATGTCCGCAATACCTGTTGGCATCCTTGGTAGGCGTTCATTTTGAACCCCTGAATGTACTGACCTCTCATATCGCCCCGTCCAGACACTGTCGCGAGGAGGAGGAGCTGAGGAGGGCGGAGCAGGAGGTGCTCAGGAGGGCGGAGCAGGAGGAGCTGAGAAGTGCGGAGGAGCGATTGCGCCGGCAGGCCGAGGAGCAGGCCCGTCTCCACTTGGAGGCCCAGCTCCTGGTGGAGGAGAAGAGGAGGCGGGAGGAGGGGGAGCACAGGAGGGCCGAGGAGGAGCGCGCTCAGGCAATGAGAGAAGCTGCCCTGCTCCAGAAAAAGGTAAACCAGGAGGTGACACTAATGGATGAATTAATAATAATAATAATAATAAATTATATTTATAAGCGCACTTTTAATTTGCGTAGACAAAACTCAAAGAGCTACAGAGTAAAAAATGGAATAAAAGCAGCAACGTTTACGCCGGCATGGTAACCAGTGGGGTTTTTTTTATCTAGTGAAAGGCTATTCTAAAAAGATGTGTTAGGCCTTTTTTTTAAAACATCCACAGTCTGTGGTGTCCTCAGCTGGTTTGGGAGGGCATTCCACAGTCTCGGAACAGCGGAGCAGAAGGCTCGGTCTCCCATGGTTTTCAGTTTGGTCCTGGGGGGAAGGAGGAGGTTTGCCTTTTCAGAGCGTAGGCTCCTCGTGGAGGTTTGTGGAGCATTTCCATGCACTGATAGGTGAGGAGGGTGATTTTGTAGTCAATCCTGAGTGAGACCGGGAGCCAGTGCAATGATTTGAGTATGGGCATGATATGTTCATACTTCCACTCATCAGGACCCTAGCAGCGCTGTTCTGGATGCATTGCAGCTTCTGGATGTTCTTGCTAGGAATCCCAATGAGAAGTGCGTTACAGTAGTCTAGCCTGGAGGAGACAAAGGCGTGGACAAGCTTTTCAGCATCTGACAGACTGAGTGTGGGGCGGAGTTTAGCGATATTTCTGAGGTGGTAGAAGGAGGTCTTGCATGTTTGTATTGCATGATATGAATTGCAGTGAAAACATCGCTACTTGCTACTTACGTGTGCAAAATGGGTAGTGGGGGCAAGATCACAGAATTAACTATTTTGGTAACTCGTTAAATAGTCTTCTCCTTCCGCTCGTTGTCCTCTTTCTCCTCCTCCAGAGAGAGGAGGAGCAGGCCGTGGAGAGACAGATGAAGCTAGAGAGGGAGGTCCTCGCCCAGAAAGAAGACGCGGAGCGTCAAGTGAGAAAAAAGGTAACGAAAGTGAAAGTGATACACAGAACCTATTACTCACTGTAGCAGACAATGCTGCCACTAGCCAGTAACATGGCTACTTGAGAGCTCCTCCAAAAGACAAGGACACAGGGTGATGAGAAATCCGGTTTATTGCAAAAGTTTGAATAATTGTGAACAAAGCAGATGGTACATGCTAGAGTGCTCTTCCTCGAGTGTGTCTGGTGGAGGCTGTTTTAACCTGTGGGCCTTGATTAACAAGGACCCACAGGTGTGCAGCCACACCAGCCAATTAGTCTAACTCAGGCCATGTAAGGCTGCTTAAACCAGCCACCAAACACACTCATCTATTTTGACAGCTTGTATATTACCAAACCATTGTTTCTGCTTGTACTACTACTACTACTACCACTACCTCATTAGGCACCCATTGCACTCCTAACCTTCCCTGTGGGAAGGGTGTTTCTTCTTATTTGTTATTCACTCTTTAAAAAGGACTTTGTGTTAGGGTAGCGTTGTATGACGTGGCCTGTGAAGCCAGTTGAGTATGTAGCTGTGCATTAAGGACTTGTTAAAGCATGAATCCAAATGAAAAATCTGATTGTCACCAAAGAAAACAAGACAAAATAAATGTTTTTTGTACTCACAAATGATATTGGGCTGCACAGATTATGTCCCAGTGTTAATAAAAGGACAGCTAAACTTATTCAAGAGACACTTCTGCCTAGAATTGACCATGACCATGAATAAAAAGACTGGGATTGTTGGGTTTTTCCCCAGCGCCTGGAAGAGATCATGCGGAGAACGAGGAGGACCGATGCAGCCGATAAGGTCAGCTTTCAGTACAGCGTTTCCCTGAAGGGGTTCTGTCTGGCCATCCAAAACACCAACGTATAACCAACCTTCCTTTTGGTTGGGTTCTTCTCAGGTGCAGATTTCTGCATCGGTGAAGATCTCGCCCGCCGAAGCCATGCCGAAGGAGAATACGGAGCCGGTGAACAACGGCAACAATCGGTCGGCCGGGCTGAAGCCGCCCCAGCGCGGCCTGACGGGCATCGAGGACATGGTGCCCGTGGTGGCCTTCAAAGAGCGCCGGGCTATCCGAACGCTCACCACCCGGGACGAGATCCAGACCCACCAAAGAACAGGTAGGAGTGGACCACTGGTGCCACAGCAGCGCACCTGGGCACATATCCGGGGACATGGGACAATGAACCGGACAATGAAGGGGGGAGTTGTAGGGGGAAGGGCAGTTGAAACGGGTTCAAAACGTGATAAAAGAAGAGCACTCCCCTGGATTTAGAGCCAGTGGTCTTATAGTCCTGTGCTGGTGTCAAATGTCCCGCACTGGGCTCAAACTAAACCCCCCTAAACCTCACTCTCATCCGGGTCACGGCACCAATGTTAACAGTCAGTGTCCTGCACTGGGCTCGAACTAACGACCTCCGGCATTAGAGGGGACGCTCCAACGTGAGAGCTAAAATCCATAGGCCCTAGCTTCACCACGAGAATGTCTATTTACTGTCTGTTTGGGAGTCCGGTTTACCACTGCACAGCACCACCTGCTGGCGTCCGTTACACTGGTCATTACAGCACAGAGGCTTCAGCTGGCAGGGCACCAAGCTAAAACTCATAGCAGGATTTTTCTTAATCTGTTTCTGTTGATTCACAGCCACTCGGAACAAAGCAGCCATTTGAAACATCTCAAAATTGGCCGGTGACGTGCAGTACACCGCATAGAAACGACGGGTGGAGGAATATACCTTTGCTTCCCTATCATGGTTCTGCTTCCACAATTCCCAACAGATCTAGGATGAAAGTTGTCATTTTTTTCTATCATTAAATGTTTTTTCCCTCTCCCCATTTTCCTAGAGGTCATCTGAGCACCATGACGGCCGGCGAGCCTTGAAGAAGAGATGTGTATCTCAACGTGGTATTAGCACCAGTATAGTCACTGTCCTGCACTTTTAAACAGCATGGGACAAAACAGCCAAAGGTGAATATCTGCCAATTGTGTGCTTTTCTCTCCCTCTCTCTCTCTCTCTCTCTCTCTCACAGGGGGTTTTCAAAGTGTAAGACAGTGGGCCTCCCTGTTGAGCACTATGACACACACACCCTGACATGAAACCCTGTGCCGCACCCCGAGGCACGCCCCACACTTTGAAAACCCCTCATTTAGCAGATTCAACCACTGGTTTTTGCACAGCTTGTTGATATTAGTTTGGAACTAGAGTACTATTATATAAAGTGTGGAGCTGTTTGGTTCTCCGCAAGTGCAGCAACATACAAAATATATATATATAAATGTATATATATATACGTATATATATATATATATACGTTTCTATATATATATATATATATACACATACACACACACACATATATATATATATATTGCACACGTCATTTGCTTCAGTGCGTTCAGAGAATGCAGTATTTATGACAGTTCCTGAATAAGGTTGGGATGCGATAAGAGTCAAATGATATTTGCACTCCTTTTACTATAATACTTTATACTTATTTTGCCCGATTGCTGCTACGTAAGTTTGTGGGACCATAGCCGTGTTGTGTATTGTTTTCAAAGAATACTGTGCATACACAAGTGTTTCGATCATAATTGAACAATGCAAAGCTTTAGGTGTAGGGCTTGAGTCGGTTTATTTTAAATGTGAAAAGAGTTACGACAAATGCAACATTTCCCAAGTCTGTTTGATCTTCCCTGATACAGTATACCACCGCTAGTTAGCACACCTGTAAAAGTGGACTCCTTATAACCTGTGGTAAAAACTTGAACATGTATGCCGTACCCTAATTAAACTTGACATCAAGCCCCATGTCTCTTTGCTCATTAAGAGGTTAAAGGTTAAAAAGGTTTGCAAAATGATGGAAAACTTAAAAAATGTAAAAAAAGGTCTTAAAAAAAAGGTCCTGAGAGGAGGCAGGAAGGATCCCAGTCATGCTCAGTCAGACAGTGTTCCCTGAGAGGAGGCAGGAAGGATCCCAGTCATGCTCAGTCAGACAGTGTTCCCTGAGAGGAGGCAGGAAGGATCCCAGTCATGCTCAGTCAGACAGTGTTCCCTGAGAGGAGGCAGGAAGGATCCCAGTCATGCTCAGTCAGACAGTGTTCCCTGAGAGGAGGCAGGAAGGATCATGCTCAGCAGCTGTCTCGTTTCCTCCGTCCGGGCGTTGAGACGCTTGACCTCCGTCTCCAGCTCGCTGCCGGACAACGTGGCACTGAAGTCTGCATCTGCAGATGGCACAGGTCAGTCCCACAGCACTGCACTGTTTTCCTATTACCATTTCGCTATTTGGCGATTCGGCTTTTATCCGAAGTCAACGACTCACAGTGAAGTCAGATACATGTCATTATAAGAGACACTGGGGTACGCATCTCAAGAAGATGCCTACCGATACACCAGAAAACGGGATATTGAACCCGGTACCTTTTGATTTTGGAGTCGCAACACCCTAGCCACTACATAATCCTGCCCCTTAACAAACGTTTTTTAACCAAATGACAAACGACAAATTTTACAATTCACAAACCTTTCATGAGTTTGCATAGAGTTGTAATGCCAAGGTGCTGGCACTTGACTTCCTGGCTCTTGACAAGGCACAGGATGTTTTCCATCAAGACGCTGTAGTGGGGTCTTAGCAGTCCCATGACTTCCCCTGAAAGTCACAGTTCAAAAGAACACACTAAGCCAGGCCCAGCCATGACACACACACATAACTCATTTATTAAAATAACCAAATTACCATTCATTTGTAATTTGCTGATGATGGCAGCACTGTTGTAGGTTATCTGAAGATTGTGGTCGGGTCCGGATAGTGTCACCAGTCTTAAAACCTCTTCTGACGTCATCACTGTGGACCAGTGTGACTGGATTACATCTGAACACATATGGAGTAGAAAGAGAAATTAAATAAAAATGTATGTGAGAATGAGAAAATGTTATGATCAAGTAATTACTAAAAGGCTACTATAATAATAATCCATTTCACTTGTATTGCACTTTCATGACAATATGGGCTACAAAGCAAACAATAGCAAACAAACTAAAATTAAATTACTCACAATAGTGAACACTAATTTTAACATGAAAATACCTTCCTAAGTAAAAAGGTTTTCAGGCCTGTCCTAAAGTACTAAACTACAAGTAGTATGCATCATCATCATCATCTAGGAATATGAATAAAATATCAATCAATCAACTTTATGACTTACATATTTAAATATTCCAGTCCCATTCCCACTAGTTACACCTAGCCTGGCCAAAATGGTCTGTCGGGTTACGGAAAAGCTTAATGTGCGAGTTCCAATTGAAAAGGAATGGCTGGGTCTCAGAAGCCTCACCCGAGGACATCAGGTGATGCAAGCAGGAAGTGAGGCGTAGCAGAGCGTCCTCAGGGGTGTCCGGGGAGACCAAAGCGTGCAGGAGGCCCGGAAAACAATCACTTTCCACCAGGGCCTGAGATATAAGAGAGACCCACACAGTTAATAGATTATCAATTGGGATCATTTGGAAACGCTCCCCAAAATGACTGGCCCATTGAAAATATATATTATTAGAAAATCCTCAAAGAAAGGTGTAGCCGACGTACCTGCTGGCCCAAGCAAGAGCCGCTCAGAGACTCCACCGCGGTGCAGCTGCTCGCCACAACATCACAGCTGGACCCGTGGCGTCGGAGCGTCCGACCAATCGCGTCGCACAACCCCTCGCTCGCCAGTAACTCCTGAAAGAACACAATTAGAAAAACTTGAATTACGACGAGTCCAACAGCTATAGGGGTATATGCCCGATCACCCCCAATCCTCAATTACAACCCCCTGCCAATCCACCAATAGCACATTGTTGGATTGCTATCCTCATAAATATGTATAAATATGGCATCCTCAGGTTCTGACCTTATTTGTAACTGAACTTATTTCAGGTCAATCGGATGAATAAGCTAAATTAGGAAGCTGAGAAGCACCAAACCTTAAGATATAATATCTTCAAGTCAAGTAATTTGGGTGTGTTTTGAAGCTAATCCAGAGATATGGCCCAAAAAGTTAAGTACCATTTCATCTTGAAATGGTAAAACAACAACAACATCGGCAGCCTTATCGGGGTCGGGTGTGGTTCCCATTACGTGGTACGTTGGATGTGTGGAGAGCGTGGACAGCAGTCCGAGGGCGGACCGAATGCGCTCCAAGACGGACGATGACAGCAGGGTCTTCAGGGGCCAAGCACAGTCCAGCTCCAGCAGCTGCTCCCGCACCGCGGCTACACGACAAGACCGGGGGGTCAGTATGGGAGCTCCAAGGCTTCCTTTTAGAATTCATAATGTTAATAACAATAGTAATAGTAGTATTCTGAATTTCTGATTACCATTCCTGCAGAGCATTTGAAGGCATTTACACGCTTGGCATGCATTCTGAAATCGAAGTATGATGTTAGTATGATGAGCAAAGTAGAAACATTTAGACCGCACCAAACAGATTTGCTGGAATACCAAAAAGTAAAGTTAGATGACCCTACCTGCTCCTAAACAACATGCATGGAAATTCTAATTGTTTTACATGAAATACATCTGCTAAATAACAACATATTAATAATGAATACACACGTTCCTCCACCGACGGTGGTGTCAGCCATGCAAGGAGACAGCCAGCTTGTCAGGAGCAGTTAGGGTCATTGTCATGTCAGGACCCCTCGACACTTAGGGCTAGGTGGAGTGTGCAGATTGTGGAGTGTACATGTGGGGCTTGGAACCCATGAAACAGTCAGTGTCCCGCACTGGGCTTGAACTGACCACCTTCGACATAAGAGGAGCTAACGTGAGAGCTAAAACAAACCCTAGCATAGGCCCTAGCATCATCGCTAGAACGTCTATTAAGGCGTCGGGAGTGAGGTTTAGAACCAACAACCCCCCCGGTGACCCCCCAGTACCTTCTGCACGGGCGAGGACATGAGGGTGAGCAGGGACCTGAGCAGGTAGCGGTTCCCGACGCGGAGCAGGTGGGCGTGGTGCCGGGGGTCGGCGGCCAGGTTGCACAGAGCGGAGCAGCCGTAGAACTGGACCCGGGAGTCGGAGCACTGGAGCAGCACCGCCAGCACCGGGACAGCCCCCGCCGCGCACAGCACCCTCCGGGACCACACTGCCAGAGAGAGAACACACACACACACACACACACACACACACACACACACACACACACACACACACACACACACACACACACACACACACACACACACACACACACACACACACACACACACACACACACACACACACACACACACACACACACACGATTCAATTTATTGTGATGTATAACAACATTTTGCGATTTATTGCATTAGGTGAAATTTATTTGATTCCAATTTTTTTTTTACAATTCATTTTTATTGAAGTTATACAGTTATTTTACAATGTATGTATCACTTCAATGTTCAAGTAGAGCTGGGCGATATGTGGTTCAAAGTAGGAATGTATAGTAATTATATCGATCGATATAATTATGAAAGTTCTTCTCTACTGTATCATTTGCATGTAACTTTTAAGCCCATATGGGCTAGACGCCTGTAAGGGTGCAGAATAAAATCAATCAATCAATCAATCAATCAATGTTTTGAATGAGGACAGGTGACCCCCCCCCCCCCACCTGATTGTGTGAGGTTGAGCAGCACCCACGCTGCATTCTGCTGGACATGGGGATCGTAGGACTTGGCTAAAGCCAGCAAGGGCATCACTCCCTCAGACACCAGAGCATCACTGTTTGATTCTGTAAAATAAAAAATATATATATATTTATAAATAGATCAAATCTGACTTGAGTCTGCATCACCAGAGGGCATGGCAGAGGAGCTCTGCGTCTTCTCCCGAGGACTTAACCCACACCACATCACTACACTAATTTCTGTCCCATCCTTGGAAAGTGGAAACATATAACATCACGACAGCAGCATGTGAATCCTCTCTGAACGGTCCTCCCCAACATCCTCCAGCCTACCTGATGAAGCCAGCAGGGTGACACACGCGCAGGCATGACACCGGGCCACCGTGTCCCCACACCGGAGCATCTCCAGCAGGGGGGCCAGCGCCCCCATCTCAAACACCAGCTCTTTACACACTAAAGAACACACACAACACAAAGATATTTATAGAAAGGAGAGAGAGAGAGAGAGAGAGAGAGAGAGAGAGAGAGAGAGAGAGAGAGAGAGAGAGAGAGAGAGAGAGAGAGAGAGAGAGAGAGAGAGAGAGAGAGAGAGAGAGAGAGAGAGAGAGAGAGAGAGAGAAATAGGAAAAGAGAAAGAAAGAAAGAAAGAAAGAAAGAAAGAAAGAAAGAAAGAAAGAAAGAAAGAAAGAAAGAAAGATAAAGGCAAAGAGAGAAAATAAGAAAGAAAGAAAGAATGCGCCGCCATTCTACATACAAACAAAAAGCAAAGCATGCAGAGGAGCCTTTCAACAACAACCACAACTGCAAGGTGGATGGTCTCTCCTGACCGTTTCTCTTCACCAGCAGGTTGACCAGGGAGAGACCGGCGGTCTTCTGGACGTCCGGGTGGGGCGAAAGCAGCAAGGACATCAACGGGGCCACGAAGGAGCCCGGCAGGGGAGACTCCACTGTGATGGATGGACGAACACACACACACACACACACACACACACACACACACACACACACACACACACACACACACACAGTTAGTTTGTACATAGTATAAGAGACGCTAGTTTGTATAGTTTGTACATTAGGTTGTGGTGGGCACCACTGTGCAGATTGATAAGAACATTTTGATAATGGTGATTGAACTCGAAAAATAAACAAAGATATCTAAGAGCACATTAAACGTTTAATCTATCTATCTAAACCTGTAGTTTGTGGCTGTACATTTGTGACGTGGCAAACATACAGTACACAAAGGAAAAAACTATATTTTGTTTAATCTTGGTTGTTAGATTGTCGTTAGTCTAGATTGTCGAACAATGCCGAGGTGTGGTCCAACATGTCTAACCATCTGGGGGGAGGGGGGAACTGTCGTGCAAAGCCTGTGTTTGCGCAAGACACCTGTTATCAACTGTCAGAGAGCATACAACCTAGAACAACCAAAGAATGCACGTCACACTTATGCAAACGTATACAATATATTTACCTATATATATATATATGTATATATACATATATATATATATACATATATACCTATAGTTCTGCACATATCTCTGCTCTATAAGTTATTGTATACCTGTTTTTATATCTAGTAGACTGTTTTGACATCCTATTTAACCACTGTAAATTATTTATTACCATGCACTTTACTGCAACATTTGCACTCTGGTTAGATGCCAATGACAATACATTTGAATGTAATTAATCGAATATTTACATACATAGACCTGGGCATTGTGCCCAGGTCTACATAATATAATACTCCTTTAATGTACATCCAAAGGAAAGATAGATGGTATGAGGACGATATGATATGATATGATATGATATATGTGATATGATATGATATGATACCTTAATTTCCCTCGGGATTAATAAAGTAATCTGAATCTGAATCTGAATATGATATGTGTAATGTATGTCAGCGGTCTTTCTACTACTCACAACGGTGGCTGAGGTACAGGTAATACACCGCCGCTGTGTGTTGCAGGTCGGCGGTTCCCGAGGCTGTAAGGTCGTCCAGCGCCTCGAAGCATTCGTCATTCAACGCATGGGTTTGGTCATCTACAGTAGTCATAAAAGAACCGAAACACATAATAAACAATGTCAAAAGTAGGACACAAGTTTACTCCTCAATGAACAGGTGACCTGAACCACTGTGAAACCAAGCAATGCAATAACACGGAGACTACAAATGTCATATTCATCCATATACAAATACATTACATTACATACAACCTATGTTCATATGATCTATAGATAGGGGTAGTGGAACAAACCTGGATTGAGGAGCGGTAGGCGGTGAGAGACCCTCCTCCTCCTCCTCCTGTCCGCGAGCTCTTTGTTGTTGTCCAGGTGACAGGTGCACCCCGCGAGCTCCTTGTTGTTGTCCAGACAGGTGCACCCCGCGAGCTCCTTGTTGTTGTCCAGACAGGTGCACTCCGCGAGCTCCTTGTTGTTGTCCAGACAGGTGCACTCCGCGAGCTCCGCGAAAAACACTCGGATTTCGTGCGCGACTTCTTTGCAAATGTTTCCGAAACGAAGCCTAAATTGGCGGAAGAGCGCCAGGCACTTCTCACACAGCGCCGAGCCCATAGTACTCCGGGTTATGGATTATGTATCAAGTGATGGATTATTATGCATCAGCCGGCGGGACAGACGGAAGCGAAAATCCACGTGGTGGTGTGGTGTGCGTGTGTGTGTGTGTGTGTGTGTGTGTGGGGGGGGGGAGGGGGAGGGGGTCACGTGACCATGTTGGCTACACGGTTTTTTTGTGCGCGGTTGTGAACACACACACACACACACACACACACACACACACACACACACACACACACACACACACACACACACACACACACACACACACACACACACACACACACACACACAGGTGATTAAGCGCTAAGAATCCACAACTAATATACTCATGCATATGTTTTATTACTTAAGTATTAACTGTGACGTTGCTGTGTTATTGTTGTCGTTGTTGTCGTTGGGAGGAGTTCATCTTTCCCTGTATGACGTTGCCGTGTTGGGGGAGGAGTTAATATTTCCCGAAATACGATTGGTCGGGTCTATTTGAGTGACTGACGACGTCACGCTGGTCCCCGCCCACCGTTGACTTGGAAACCAGCAGGAGCGTCGCCTGTGGTCCCAATCACGGCCACACATAACTGTTTGACACGGGAAATATCCTATTGGAAGTTATTAACATCGACTTAAATCCAACCGCTCACGTGTTGAGGTAATCGATAATGTGCCAATATTAACACAATGATCTAGCGTTAGCCTGTGTTAGCTTGCTTGCTGGTGCCCCGTTAGCTTGTGATGCTAACGGGTGACTTAAGCGCTAACTAGCTAAGCGCATAGCGCTGATGTGATGGGTTCCTCTTCGTATAGTGACGCAGAGGTCGGTTTTATGTAACTGTATTACAAACTGTATTGTGTGTGTGTGTGTGTGTGTGTGTGTGTGTGTGTGTGTGTGTGTGTGTGTGTTTACTCCATAAACAACAACTTCGTTGATTCCCTTCATGCAGAATGAGAGAGGAGGATGCCAGCAGGTTAGTTATTGCCTGAACTCTATCTCTCTCTTTGTTGGACACAAACCAAACAAACACATACGTGGTTCCCACATGCTGTATGATTACATACCTGCTAACTCAGGGGGGGTTTCCCACAGGTGAGAGTGAGGCCCGGGCGAAGACCCGGGACAGATTCAATGAGGTCCTCAAAAAGTACACAGACCCTCCTCCGGGGAAGAGCAAGTTGAAGAAGAAGAAGAAGAAGCCAGCCGGACCCCAGGGTGAGAGCATCGTGGTAGGTGGCTCCAGAGACAGATGATAAGATGATAATGAACCATTCATAACCGTCTTCTTCTTCATGGCAGAAATATGATGTCTGCAAGATGTCTGTGTGTCACCATGTTACAAGTGTTAGTTAAACATAGTACATTCAGATTCAGATAACATTATTTATCCCGAGGGAAATTAAGGAATACTATTAGTATTATTACTATTAGTATTAATACTATTAGTATTATACTATTATTATTACTATTAATACTAGAAATTAAGGAATACATGAAACACATTCAAGATTCAATATTTTTATTTGCAAAGTAACAAGTACAGTAACAAGTAGAATGGAAAGCTTGCTCCCCATTCCCTCCCGCAGTATGCATTTTCTAAAACAATATACAATATTAAAATACTGTACACAATAACAATAAATAACAATAAAGAGACTAATGGATGATATGTTCATGTGTTGAATTGTGCAAAAAAAATTCTTTCAAGCAGAAATGCAACTCTATCAAAAAGAAACAACGGTATTGGCCATGGTTATATTGGTTATGCCATGGAACATAGTACCTGAATATATCATAACATTGTCATCCATATTACATTACATGACATTACACTATCATGTAATTACACTTAATATATAACATAATATAGTATCCAAGTGTTTTTTTGTTGTGTATAGTATTGTCTTTTAGAATTCCAGGGGAGGGAAGGAGGAGTAAGCATTCCATTGTACTTGTTGCAAATGTCCAATACAAATCTTGAATCTTGAAGTTAAAATGGCAAAATTTTGACATGGTTTGATTCTAAACCCTTTCTTTAGACAGCTGTTGTTATTGTTGTTATGTTTGTCCGTTCGCAAGTTAACTCAAATAGTTATTGATGGAATTGGACAAAACTGGTGGTTAGATTAATGGTAATGGAAGCTTTTTACTTTTTACTTATGGGAACAGTTGATTCGATGTTGGTGCAGATGGTCCAGGGGACCTTTTGGTGTGGCGGCGGTATATGCACTCTACTGAGGGCCCTCTAGTTTCTGTTCTGTTGTTCCCTAATAAAATTAAATAAAAGTACCCCAACTGAAACCTCCTTGAGTTAAAAGCACATGCTGTGTGTGAGCATGTCAACAGTAGCAACATTACAGCGACGCCTGTACCAAGTCCTCAGCCGTCCCTCCCCCTCCCCCTCCCCCTCCCCTCCCCTGCCCTCCCCCTCCCCCTCTCCCTCTACCTGTCCAGCTCCAGACTCTGAAGAAGAACCTCGACCTCGAGAAGGACACGGAGGAGGATGAGACCGCCCTGCAGAACACGTACCGCCCCGAGCAGGGCAGCCCTCGCTTCACCAAGAACAGGCGGCGAGAGCGGGAGGGCGGCCATCAGAAGGTCATCAACGTGGACCACGGCGCTGACGATGAGGACCCTCCTCGGCCCCTCGAGGGCAGCAAGAGGAAGAGCAAACGGACGCTTCCTTCTCTTCCGGTGCATTGTCGACTCTTATCTCTCACTGCCGTTTACTGCCTTTTGTTCCCTCGTACTTTTATTATTTATTATTGTATTATTGTACATTTGGTAGTAGTAAGAAAAAAACGTATTGTGCTTTTAACTCAAAGAAACAGGCTCTGCTTCTCTTGGAGGCTTGTTCAGAAGGAAATGCACTTATGACTTCTGGTCACTAGTAGTTTTCTTTGCCTACCGATGATGAATGACCTTATTGCAAGTCGCTTTGGACAAAAGCGTTTGCCTAACGATATAGTTATGAATGTAGTAGTAAGTTGTTCAGTTGTTTTCGTCTAATATACTTTAGTTAGTTTATTTATTTTGTTGTTGTTTTTCTTTTTTTTACCATACTTTGATTTCCAGCGACTGTCTTTACAGTATTGTTTTTAACTCTTATTTTAGTTTGACCGTAACCCTGTATGTATGTATACTGTGACACCCAAATCTCTAGTGTTGGATTAATAAAGTACTGTTTTATCATCTCAGGACGACTCGCTGAGCTACGATCCCCAGAGGGATGGCTCCCTCGGGGCGGACGTCCCCACGGAGCCGGACGTCTCGGATGGGAAGGAGGAGCGCAGGAAGGGGAGGAGGGGTCGAGGGGCCGGAGGGGCCGGAGGGGGAGCGGAGGCCGGGGTCCAGCCCGCAGAGGACGCCGAGGATGAGCTCCTGCATCAGTACCAGCAGCGCATCACCCAGGAGGAGGAGGAGGAGAAGAAGACCTTCGCAGCCGACACAGTCGCGCTCAACAACGACGTCGGCAAGAAGAAGAAGAAGAAGCTAAAGTCATCTTCCGCCGTTGCCGAGTTGGAGATCAGGTCGGTTTAATGCGTTTGCTCCTCGCCGACGCGCCTCATTTCCCCAAAGTAACGAACCAGGTGGTAATGCCGAAAGATGTCTTTCCTGCCAACAGGGACCAGAGTGAAGACGCAGAGCAGGGCACGGTTGATTCGAAGAACGTCTCGGAGGCAAGAGTGAAGAGGAAGAAGAAGAAAAAGCAAGGTAACGACCCCCCCCCCCTCGCCATGGTACTTTTCATTAACAACATCCGCTTGGTCATGTGACAGACACAGAGTGTCACAACCTAGATCAAACGTTTGGACAACAAAAGGAGGCACCACATATGAGATGTCCTGTTTTCAATTTAAGGCCGACAAATAGAGAAATTAGATGTTTCTTGTATAACCAAACCAATGGCATCCTAACAACCAGCATTGCCTTTATTCAGAGAGAGCGAGAGACAAAGACGCCATGCCTTTCCATTTGTTTACCCAGTCGTGGTGGAGGAGGAGGAGGAGGAGGAGGAGGAGGGTGAGGCGGAGGCGGAGGCGGAGGCGGAGTCGCCGCAGCAACCGGTCCTCGACGACAGCCTGGTGCTGGGCGTCTACGTGCACCGGACAGACCGGCTGAAGACGGACCTGCTCCTCTCTCACCCCATGGTGAAGATCCACGTGGTGGACGAGCTGACGGGACAGTATGTGAAGAAGGAGGACAGGTGACTTCCCCTTCCTGTCCAGTGTTCACCTTGTGGTGCCGGAAGAGGACAATGTGTGGGTTCCATTCCCATATATACCCCTGCTCACTACTTATGAATACTATACTTAATTTGATTAATTACTTAATTAATTATACTTAATAATTCTGCACATATCTTATTCATTATTATTCACTCTAAGTTATTTTGTACATTTTTTATACCTAGTAGACTGTCTTTACATCTTATTTAACCACTGTACATTATATATTACCATTCACTTTACTGCAACATTTGCACTCTGGTTAGATGCCAACTTATTTCCGCTGTACTGTACTTGTGCTGTGCAATGACAATACATTTGAATCTATCTAATCGAATCTATCATATATGTTTGCAGCCTTCATTACACACTATGTTGAGGGTCCCGTGTGTTGAGTTGGTTTTGTTGTTGTTTGTTAGCGTATTGATACTGTACTTCTGTGTCTTATTTGGTCTCATTTTTTAACTTCTCCAGCCATCGGCCCGTGTCCTCGTTCTACGAGCAGGACAGCGTGGACCACGTCCTGCCCATCATGACGCAGCCGTTCCACTTCAGGAAGAACAAGTCCACCGTGCCC
Source organism: Muraenolepis orangiensis (assembly GCA_027704905.1). Classification (NCBI taxonomy): domain Eukaryota; kingdom Metazoa; phylum Chordata; class Actinopteri; order Gadiformes; family Muraenolepididae; genus Muraenolepis; species Muraenolepis orangiensis. The sequence continues at coordinate 7,538,189 of CM051016.1, read as the reverse complement.
GAGTGGGAGGAGCAGATCGTCTTCAACGAACGCTTTGGACACTTCCTCCGGGACCGTGGGGACACGCCCAGTGTCCTGCTCTTCTTCGAAGTGAGAGAGGGAGAGAGAGAGAGAGAGGGAGAGACAGTGATTTTTAATGTTTGTGAATGTTGTCTTTTATCTTGTCTATTGGTCACTTCAAAAATTGTGTTTTTATTTATTTATTGTAAATTTTTTGTTTGGTGTTTCGGACAGGTGCTGGATTTCATGACCATGGAAGAAGCGAGAGCCCATGCTGATGTAGGCAAGCGGGAGAGAGGGTTCCGGAAGGTGGCTTGGGCGTTCCTTAAGGTGGCACATCATAACACTTAAGAACCTTTCACTTTTTCTTAATATTTTCCTATTAGGAGGTTTGAATGCTAAGAGGAGGTTTGAATGCTTCGTGCCCTCTCTCCTTCGTTTCCTCCTCTCTCCAGCTGGTGGGAGCCAATGGCGTGCGTAATGTGGACTGTAAGCTCCGCCTCCAGCTCTTCTGCCCGCCTGCCCGGGCCAAGCCGGAGCCCAAGGCCATCGAGGTGGTGGAGTGGTGGCGGAGGTACCCCCGCAACCGATACGCCTCCACCCTCTACGTCACCGTCAAAGGCATCCGACTCCCGGAACACGTCAGTATGGAGGGATGGTGGGGTTAGAGGGTAGAGGGTAGTCTAGCGGTAACTCCCAGCCCGAGGGTACCCGGGTTCGATCCCGGCTGTACGCGGTTTATACCTTGAGCCGTAACCGACCTACTAATTAATGCTACATGGTGACGGGAAATGATAAAACTGAAACGCTTTGGATACCGACAATAGATGGGACATCTATTTGTCTTTCTGTCCTATAAACAATGAATTTTTCCATTAGCCTCACATTGAAAGCTCAACCGTTCTCATCTGAATGTCTCTGATTATTTTCATTCAGCTCCTATCTTATGGAACCTGCCTTTGATCCTAGATTTCCCCAACTGAATCTATTCTTTAAATACAATATATATTTGAATATATATTCATTATATAATTTGATTATGTATACATTACATATAGGTTTTTAAATATACATGTGTATATAGTGTTTTTAACACACTATTACAGTAGTGTAGTCTGTTAAAACACAGTAAGTAAGTAGTGTGTTTTAACAGTGAGGTGCCCCCATTTTCTGAGTTACACACGCAGAAGCATTTCATGTTCATGGTGTGCTCAGGGTGAACCATGTGTGGGCTGACGTGTGCTGTGGTGGTGATGGCTGCCGTGCTCCCCCAGGTGGACCCCAGCATGCGCTCCATGATGGCGCTGCAGGAGGAGCGGGGCAGCACCTCCTACAGCGAGCTCCAGAGCGAGGTGACCAGGAGGAGCCTGCCCCAGCCGGCCCAGAGCAAGGCCTCCGCCGTGCTCAGGTGGAGCCGGATGCCTGGCCAGGTGGGTGCTGTCCGTGGGTACCCAGCTGGCTCCTAGTCTGCTTTGTTTCTATAGCCCTTAATCACAGTTTCAGCCTACATTACATTACATTACATTACATTACATTGCATTATTTAGCAGACACTTTTGTCCGAAGCGACTTACTTGCCTAACAAGCCAGTGTAGTGCAGAAGCAGTACTCGGGTAAAAGTACTATAAGTTGACTCCCTGATACTAATAAGCAAAAGCTAATAAACACGCGCTGGCCAACAACTCCTCATCATGTTATTATGACATTTCTTACTACTTAACAAACACGAAGACCCTTTGGTTTTTCCAATCTTTTTGGTTCAGGTTTGTCGGATCCCCAACAAGCCCGCGCTGTCGCTCCGCGGTGGTCACATGGGCTGCTTCACCCTGCGCTTCTCCCACGCCGGGACGGCGCTGGCTGCCGCCTGCTCCGACCGGGACGCCTTCCCGGTCATCGGTAAGCAACACGTGTGCCCGCACACACACGCACACACATGTCCAAAACAAACCCACACAGGTAGCCACTCAGCAAAGCCCATACAGTCCTGATCATTGTTTGGACGTAACTAAATATCTAAAACAATTATTAATAATAATAATAATAATAATAGTAATAGTAATATCTATTATAATTATCCTAAAGATAAGATCAGACGTTCTTCATTAATCCACAAATGAGAAATGTAGCCTTCACATTAGTGTAGTTTTGTCCACAGTAATTAAGAGGGATAAACATTGACAATTGCAATATTCAAAAATATATAAATATCTCAATATGTAAAAAGATGTATCTACTTTATGTACACAACATGAGTAGTAGTCACGTAAACAAAGAATGAAAACCAACCTACTACATTATTACATTAATGCTACATTATTGTCACTATACATATGCATGTAGTATTAATAAACTAAATAATGACGTTTGATGGCTGGTTAAAGCAGCCTGCAAAGCGGCCTGCTACAATGACCTAGTTTAATTAGTTTACAATATGAGGTGTGAATATCAACTATTGTTCATAATGAATACCAGACGACACTAACTGCTAAGTAACGTGTCTCTTTAGTGTACGAGATTCCCTCCGGCACCGTGCTGGCCGTGTTCAGCGGGCACCTGAGCATCGTGTACGATCTCTGCTGGTCCAGGGACGACCGCAGCCTCCTGTCGGCCTCCTCTGACGGCACCGTCAGGTAAACACGGTGACCCGAGTTCTTTGTCGTCATCGGTGAAGCTGTTGGATTTACGCATCGCCACTGGGGGCGCCTGTGCACTTTTATCGTTACATTCGATTTTCTCATTTTCTCAATTTTTTCTCTACTCACTCGCTACAGTTAATATCATATAACAATAATATTAATAATATTAATAATAATGATACTACTACTATTACTAATTATAATAATACAAATAATATATATGTATATATATATATATATAGAAATATATCATGATAACTACTACTACTACTACTACTACTACTAATAATAATACAATAATAACAAATTATAATAATTCGAAAGTTTTAAAAATAAATAATAATAAGTTGTTTTTTTTCTACGTTTTACTTATTTATTTGATTTTACTCATTTATTCTTCTCCTTCACATTTGCAGGGAGTGGAACGTGGAGCGTCTCGTAGGCGTGGCCACGAAAGTGCTGCCTCACCCGTCCTTCGTGTACTGCGGCCGCTACCACCCGGCCGCGCCCCACCTGGTGGTGACCGGGGGCTTCGACGGCCTGCTGAGGGCGTGGCAGCTGGACGTCGCCGACGTCAACGGCCGGCTGCTGCAGGAGCTGGAAGGTCACGGCAGCTTCGTCAACGCCCTGTGCTTCGACTGCGAAGGTGAGCCGCCCCCCCCCCCCCCCCCCCCCCCCCCACATTAGATCAGATTCAAATGTATTGTCATTGCACAGCACTAGAACAGTACAGCAAAAATGATTTGGCATTTAACCACAGTGCAAATTTAACAGTAAAGTGCATGGTAATATATAATGTACAGTGGTACAATCGGATGTATAATAGGTATAAAATGACTTATGGAGTAGGTATGAGATATGTGCAGATAAAGGTGTATATACAAACAGGTAAGTATACAAGTAACAGGTAGTGAGCAGGGGTATGCAGTTATATCAACAGTTGTAGGTAAATATATATCAATATATATACAGCAGGTAGTGAGCAGGGATATATCAAGTTGTAGATAAATATATATACAATGTACATGGCTATCATACAGGTACATGTAAACAATACAAATGTACTATAGGTATATGTAGAGGTAGGGTAGGGTAACCTTTGGTCCTTCCGCCCATGTCTCATCTCTGGTTGCGTCTCTTCCCCACAGGCCAGAGAATGTTCTCTGCAGACAACACAGGGCTTATCGTGGTGTGGAGAACCCCGGTCGGAGACCCAGAGCAGGGGCAGCCCTGTGAGGACTGGTGCATGGAGAGGGTGGGGAACAAACACTCGATGGACACAGCAAATAACACGTCAAATATTATTAATTATGTTAATATGAAGTACTAGGTGTGATAACACATCGATAAAACCCCCCCCGCGCTCATGTATTGATAATCTACTGATCAATTGTGGAGGCCTCGTCGTCGGTATCACCATGCACCCACATAAAGACGCTCTCAGACACATTCCCCCCCACTGACCTACTGACCTAACCTTAAGGATGGTTTGGCAGCGGATCGAGGAGACGGACCTGGGCGGGACACCCATCAACATGTTGGAGGTGCATCCGAACGGACGGCGTCTCCTCATCCACGCCAAGGACAGCGTGCTCCGGGTCATGGACCTCAGGATGTAAGGATTACATCTAGCTCTGACTAGCTCTGACTAGTAGTGTATATATATATATAAAAAAATATGTACCGTATGTATGTATGAGTATAATATAATAATAGCGTTAACACTAGCATGGCTTCTATAAAGGTTTTTCTTCTTGTTGTATCAAGCATGACAATGTACGTGCAATTGCATTCAGGTACTTTATTGGGTCTGTAATGGCCATCCCACCTATTCAAATAAAGATGTACTTTGTTAATCCAGACGGGAAATGTGTCCAGAAAGTGAGGAGTAAACATGAAACGACAACCACAGAGACTCGGGTTTAACGGTCCTTGACGCGTGTCTCCTAGCATGGCGGTCAAGAAGTTCACAGGAGCCACCACCTACAGAGAGAGGATCTGCAGCACCTTCTCCCCCTGTGGGACCTTTCTGTTCTCCGGCAGCGAGGACGGCATGGCTTACGTCTGGAACGCTGAAACTGGTAAAATGTTTTCATCTTCTTCTTCTTTGTCTTCTCCTAAGACCTTTTATTTTTCTTCTAGTAAGACCTCCAATTCTTCTTCTTCTTCTTCTTCTTCTTCTTCTACTAAGACCTCCACTTATTATTTCTTCTTCTTCTTCTTCTTCTTCTTCTTCTTCTTCTTCTTCTTCTTCTTCTTCTTCTTCTTCTTCTTCTTCTTCTTCTTCAGACCTTCAATTATTATTTTTCTTCTTCTTCCACTAAGACCTCCACTTCTTCTTCTTCTACTTCTAAGACCTTAAATTCTTCTTCTTCTTCTTTTAAGACCTCAAATTCTTCCTCTTCCTCCTCCTCCACTCTTTCAGTCATTTAGCTAACCTGGCGGTTTGCTGGTGTTTAAACCATGTGACCATGATGTGGTTTCCCAGGTGACCAGGTGGCGGTGTACTCTGAGCTGTGCTACCCCGCGGCGCTGCGGGACGTGTCCTTCCACCCCCACGAGAACATGGTGGCCTTCTGTGCCTTCGGGCAGGGCCAGCCCATCCACGTCTACCTGCACGACCGCGAAGGTACCATCCAACCAACCCAAGTTAGGTTAGAACATTGTATTGGGCACAAATATACATTTTGTCACACTTTGGAAAGTATCTCTGGTTAGTGCGCCTCCTGTGTGTGTGTGTGTGTGTGTGTGTGTGTGTGTGTGTGTGGGGGTGGGGGGGGGGGTGGGGGGCTGGTTTAACCTGTTGGCCTTGATAACCAAGGACCCACAGGTGTTCAGCCTTACTGGGTAAGGCTGAGACTCTAATCAGTCTGACTGGGGGCCAGATGAGGCTGCTTCAACTAGACACCACACACACACACACACACACACACACACACCTTTTCATGAAAATAATGTAATAAATGACTATAACCATACATAGGGTTGAAGGTTGGAACCCCCGGTTCCTCTGAGCTAAGTGTGGAGATGTCCCTGAGCATCCCCGACCAGCTGTGATGTTGCCTTGCATGGTCGGGTTATAAAATGTGTGTATGAACACGTGCATTATTGAGTGAATGATCTCAGCCCACACACTACCTATCTCATGCACACACACAAACACACGTAGATACATATATAGTACTATATAGAATACACACATATTTATATATTTTTTCTAGTTTCCACACCTTATACTTGTATTTAGTTTTGCATTGACTTTCATATATTTTATATATTTGTATATACATCGTTTATTGCAGTTTGGTAGTATGGTATTTTGCACAATTTATGTATGGCACTGCCACCTCATTTCACTGCGTATCCTGTACGTGTATGTGACAAATAAAGTAATTGAATCTTGAATCATCTTGAATGTGAGGCACTAGTAAAGTGCTTTTTTTTGAGTGGCCACCAGGTCAGAAAGGCGTTTCCGACAAATGCAGTTTTCCGTCGACGGAACCGCGCGTTTTACCGTTGTTGTTGTTGCCGACAGTGTCCCAGCTGGAGGCACGGACCATCAGAGGGGCCGGCGGCTCTGCCCCCACGACCGGCGGCGGCGCCGGGACCTCTGAGCCCCTGGCCGTCCTCCTGGACGCCACGGCCTCGGTACCCACCGACCGCTTCGCCCAGACCGCCCGGCTGTCGCTGAAGATGCAGCGCGTCAAGGACAAGCTCAACTCCGTCCTGGTGAGCGCATCTCTCCCCGTGCCGGGGTGATTCCTCACCTTTCCCCGTCTTCGCTTTGAATGATGCGTCACTGACCGGCGCCACGCCCTCTCTGCTTTTTTCAGGACCCGCATCGAAACACTCCGACTCCCGGGTACATGTATGATCAAGGTGCGTGTTGGTTTTGCTTCGGCTTGGGTGACGTTTTCTTTTGTGTTAGATTAGATTAGATTAGATTAGATTTAAATGTATTGTCACTGCACAGCACAAGTACAGTACAGCGAAAATAATTTGTCATCTAACCAGAATGCAAATGTATCAGTTAAGTGCATAATATACAATGTAAAGTGGTTAAATATGATGTAAAAACAGTCTACTAGGTATACAAACAGGTATACAAACAGTCTAGTAGGTATATAAGAAACTGGTGTGTATACAGTATATTTATCTACAGAGATAGTGTGTAGTATACTATGGTAGCCATACTGGCAGGAGGTATAACCTAAAGAGATATGTGCAGATATAGGTATATATATATATATATATATATATACAGGTAAGTATACCAAGTATCAACAGGTACACGTGAGCAGGGCTCTGTGGTGCCTCTTTTGTCTCAAGACGTAGCCGTCCGTCTCCCCTCCTTTCAGACCGAGCCACCCTCCACTACGCGGGCCGGAGCCTGATGCTAGGCTCTGCTTCTGCTGCTGCCGTAAGTGTTGAGCTCAGCCGACCAAATCATCCAAATCATTATCCCCCTCGCGTTTTTCCCTAGACTGCTCGGAAGGTGCTCGGAAAGGAAACCTTGGTCGTAAAACAATGAGTGGCCCAGCGATCATTGGCCGAGACAAACTAAGCCTTACACTGCACCCCTCCCTACATTCCCCCTCTACCACGGTATCTTCTTGATGTATGGTGCAAACTAACAAGCTGTATCCATTCAGTATGTAACGTTAAAAAGACCCTAACAACATCTGTACTACAGCTTCACCACCTACTCTCTCTCTCTCTCCTCTCTTCTCCTTTCCTCTCTACTTCGCTCCTCCCCTCCATTCTCTGTATTACCTCCTCTCCTCCCCTTTCCCCCTCCCCTCTCCTCTCCTTCTTTCTTGTCTCCTCCTCGCTCTTCTCTCATCCTCCCCTCTCCTCCTCTCTTCTCTCCCTCTCTTCCAGGCGGGACTGGGTGATTCTCTGCCTCCTCCATCGCTGCTGTCCCCCCACTCCAAGCTCCATCTCTCTGGGGCGCTGGCGGAGCAACTCATCCCCCGGGCGGCTCTCAGCTCCCAGTACCGTGAGTCTACACACTTCACAACGGACTTCTTAAATGACGTATTGGATGCAAAATGCAATGCAAATTGCATCTCACACGTTCATTCTCACACATTCACGGATCTCCCACTGCCCTTGTGAAAGTGTGAGCTTGTATAACAGTGTGCCAGTGAGGTGGAATTCTGAGCCTACTTCTTAACATGAGCTCTTACACCACAAGCCTCACTATTGGGGTTCCGAAGGCACAGTAACAGAGAGCATGTACACCGTTCACAGAGACACGGACGGCCCTCTGGTCGTCATCACCTGCATCCGTAGGTGGCTAGCGTGACAAGGAGTCGCACGTCGCCCCGTTTTATGATGAGCCAGTCTGACGGCTAATGGCTTGTTTTGTTTTGTTTGTGTTTTCAGGGGGCTTCAGTCCGGTGGGCCAGCGCCTGAAAGGGGCCTCGTCGCTACAGACGGTACGGTTCACAGCTTCTGGAACAAAGGGGTTATTTGTGGGGACCGACGACTTTTGGCGGCGAAACGCGAAAGATGCAACAAAAAAAAGAAATACGAGCGTTATTCAATAATAATAAAAAATGTAATACATATAGAGATACATTTGTGTTTGTGGTAAGAGGCAGAACTAAAAAGGTATGTTTTAAGGTATGTTCTTTAAACATGTTTGACGGATTGTTGACATAACTCTCCTGGGAACACTGCAGCAGAAGCAGTGTTGCTTGGGACTTAAGAAGCTCAGCGAGACTGAGCTGGCGTTGCCCAGCCTAATCCCAGCCTTCAAGGGTTTTCTGTTCTGTGCACAAATGCAAAGTAAAGTAACATCTCTTTTCTCTTGGTTCAGAGCCTCCCCGCTACCGTGTCCCGACTCGAGGCAGCAGACCCCACAGCGGTTCCCCCGACGGTACCACCTCTGTCATGTTTAGTCTAATTAAACGTTTATTCTTCTTTTAAACGTTAATGTATAACGTTCTCCCTGGACCTGCCGGGCCCAGCAGGTGGTCTCGCTGTACGACTACAGCGCCGACCGCTCGGACGAACTGACGGTCCGGCGAGGGGACGTCATCCACGTGCTCTACAAGGACAACGACAACTGGTGGTTCGGGCGGCTGGCCGACGGCCAGCAGGGGTACTTCCCGGCCGCGTACGTGGCAGACGAGAGTACGTTACGTTTAGAATTTTTAATTTGAACTTGCTGAATTTGCTCAAGAGGGACATTTGCACATTCATGAACATTTTTAAACAAATGAAAATGTAAATGCACCCAATTGCAGCCACAAGGCTGATTTCCATTGGTTAGTCCTAACCCTGCCAGAAGGTACTGGCTGTGTGTCCTAGTGGGAGTGAGGTTAGGCTACAATGCATTACAGCAACAGTTCTACAAACATTATAACAGTAGTTAAAATATAAATATAAATAAAACAATAATATAATAAAACAATGCATTACAGTAACAGTTTTTACAAACATTACAACAGTAGTTAAAATGAGTCACATTAGGGGTATCAAAGTGTTGAGACCAGAAGGCATCATTGGTACTCATAGATATTATACTTTAAGGTTCCTGATATTGAATTGTATTGTGAAGATACATCACACAATACATCACATAATACATATAACACATACTACATCACATAATACTGTTTGCCATGTTAAACTATCTATGTGTGCAGGTTTGGGTGGACTTTACGTACTACATTTCATCTGAGGTTTATGTTGTGTAGTCCTTTATTACAGTGACCAGCTAGCTGAGCTGGGTATGTGTTAGTTTCTAGTTTTGTTTAGTTAGTTGTTGTTATTTATGTTGTTTTAGCTTAGGTATTAGTATATTTGTGTGTGCATTTATTCCCCCTGTGTCAACTGTTGCACATTAATTTCCCTCGGGATAAATAATGTTTCTTGAATCTTGAATCTAGACATGCCAGGCAGAACCTGCTGGGCCATTCCATTCAAGATTCAAGATGTTTTTATTTGCCATTTGCAAACAAGTACAATTGAATGCATACTCCCCATTCCCCCTCCTGCAGTATGAATTTCAACAACAATACTATACTTAACATTACTATACTGTCGGCAACACTATATACTACCTATATTATATACTATAAACAGAAGATGCAGAAGTTCTAACTCTGGCTTGAATTTGTTGCGATGCGCTAACTCTAGCTGGCGGTACAGCACTTGTATTACGCTGTGTGAGGGATGGAATGGGCAGGCTATCCCGGGACATTGTGATATTACAGCGTGAGCTTTTGTCTTTTGTGTGGTTTAACCTGTTTGTATAACGTTGGGGGTTCAGGTTCTATAGCTCTATATACTGTATATCTATAGTTTTTATCTTTGTATCAATATAAATACACTTTATCGCCTTCTGTACAGATAACAACTTCTGTACTCGCCTATACAGTACTATAGGACTCAGTCCTATACAGTGAATTTATACGTCAAAGATTGATAAAAAAAATGTTTAAAAAAAAAGGAAGCCAGCAACATCAATATCGTCATATGAGTGAAAAAACGTTACTGGTGTAGTGTATTTATATTGATACAAAGGTAAAAACGATAGAGCTATAGAACCTGAACCCCCAACCTTACTGTCATGTAAACTAACACAATAATGTGCATAGTGTGACTAGACAGTAAACTGTAGAGCCGTGACGTACGTATGTCACGTGTTGTGTTCACATCGTCTGTGCTCCTCCCCCTGCAGGAGAGTTCAATGAAGACCTGGTATCCATGGACCCGCCGCTGGCCGCTGGGTCGGAGAGCCCCGGGGCGGAAAGGTCGACGCCGACCAAGGTGCGGCGGTGCTGATTCAGTGGATGTACAGTGTGGTGCTCAGTAGTGGTGTGGTCCTGCACCCTCTGTATATCATACATCTATAAATACATCTACTGTATATCCGTTTAGTTGTCAGTACTTCTTATATCCACACGGGAATCTTTGCCAAGCAAGGACGGCAATATGTATATGTATGTATATGTATGTATATGTGTATGTGTGTGTGTGTGTGTGTGTGTGTGTGTGTGTGTGTGTGTGTGTGTGTGTGTGTGTGTGTGTGTGTGTGTGTGTGTGTGTGTGTGTGTGTGTGTGTGTGTGTGTGTGTGTGTGTGTGTGTGTGTGTGTGTGTGTGTGTGTGTGTGTGTGTGTGTGTGTGTGTGTGTGTGTGTGTGTGTGGGCTCGTTGTTCTGGCAGTCTCTTGGTGTGGTTGTCTCATATCTCTCTTTCTCTCCCCTGTCCCTCTCTCTCTCTGCTGTCTCTCTTTCTCTCTGTGTCTATCTGTCTCCATGTCTGTCCTCCAAGGTGTCTGCTGCCATCAGTTCTTCTGGAGAGCTTCGCTTCCTCTCTGAGCAGGACACGGAGCCAGAGCTGACCGGTACCAAGTAGGTTCTGCGGCCACAGCCACTGGGTCGGCTCATAACATGTTGAATAACAAGCAGGCTAACGTAGGCCGCTGTCGTCGCTCAACTTTGATGAAGTGATGATGATTAATACATAACATACAATATGAATATATGGTACAACATTGCTAGATGTATTTTGAATTCAATATAGTTTCATTTCACAAGGCCGGTCCCTTTTTCGAAGCATAAAAAATAAAAGTTTATCCTAAAAACTACGTCGATAGTGAAACTAAGTGATGTCTGACTTGTCTGACCTGGAGCCGTTAGACCTGAACTCTGTGTGTGTTTCTGCCGTCTCTTCAGAAGCTCTCTCAGGAAGAAGAAGGTGAAGAGGCACGGGGCTGCCCCTGCTGCCCCTCCCCAGGGCGCCACGTCCTCCGACCCGGACGCTTCCCGCTCTTCCGGCCGGCGAGCCAGGACCGCCGGCAGGCCACTCCCGGAGAGGCCAACGGGCCGAGCCAACGGTGCCTTCGAGCCGGACGTGTAGCCCCCCCCACTCCGAGACCCTTGCCAACACCCTCCCTGCTCCCTGCTTGTCAAACTGTCTTTTACGATGTATTATTATTAGTATATTTTTTGGTAAATTTGTTAAATCAAATGGTTACCATTTTTTTTTAAGCATCAAACAATCCAGGTGATTGTGAAATATTTTTATATATTTATCCTATTCCAAACTATTATTATTTTTACTTTTGAGATTTAACTCTGATTCTGGGTCTGCTAGTAGTTAAAACTACTAAAACGTAGTTTTGTAAGAAGTAAAGTTGTATCTTCCATTTTATCGGAATGACAACTGCAAACAGAATGGTCCTCTGTGACCACGGCACGGATAAACACATCTTGTATAAATTATGAAAGGACAATTCATCATCCTTCATACAAGTAAGGAGCATAGCACAGATGTAGGAGTATAATTTTGACAGATTAACATCTGTGTGTTAGCTGTGTATTGCCCGTATAAGAGTGTAAATATATAAGTGACATGGCAACATATTGTCAGGTTTGTACATACATAAATTCACATTCAAATCAACACAATAGTGAACAATTTCTTTTTTTTTTTGGGAAGAACTAATATGTTTTGTTTATCTTCAGCCTAATCTCACACCGAAGAGGAATTTTAAATAAAATATTTAAATATTGGTCGTTTTTTCTTCTTTTTTTAACAGATAAAACAATTAACCAAACAAATGCTAAATCCACAAATATTAAATATTTGGAAAAAAATGTACATAGCCCAAAGGCTACCTATCTCTATGTAGTTGTTTGACATTTTAATTAACTTAATTTGAATCAAATGAGTTGTTGCTGCCCTCTTGTCGCAGTTGTTTTGAAAACTGCCCGAGCCTCTTGGTGTAGTATATATAGTATTATGTTATATAGTTGGTATTGCTGGTGTAACTGTAAGTGGTTTGGTGTGATTCTGTGTCTTGGAGCCGGTCGGGCCAGAGCTGTGGCCACGCAGACGGATCAAGAGTCGCCGAGCAGACTCACAGGGACACTGGGTTTTCACCACATACCCTTCTAGAATAGTCTTAATTGGTCTCTCGTGTGTTCTAAACGGCACATTGAGGTAGCGTTCATTGTAAATAATTAAATTCTCAATTTACATCCATGAATTGTTTTTTTTCCCTTCTTTTTAATTACGGTCGATGAGACGCGTTTAAAGACGCTCACAGACGTTCAGAGAGTTGGAACCTTGACGAGAAGGAGGCACACACTACATAATAATATGTATGACCTGATTGAATTATACGAGGTCTACGGTTGAATGACCCTTTGCACGCTATCACCCGTGGTCATACCTTCCCTCCTCAGGTCTGTACCAAATAATTCAGACGGGCAATCCAATCCGAATCATGAGGTCCAGAGACAGACAACAACCACAGCAGTCATGGACACGCTGGCTCAATGCTACATCTTTGTTTGGGAACCAGATAACCGTCTGCTCAGCAACACACACACACACACACACACACACACACACACACACACACACACACACACACACACACACACACACACACACCACACACACACACACACGAAATCCATACATATACATACACATGTCATACACGCATACAAACATGACATACCTACATACATTTAACATCTTTATAACAGAAGTAACAAAAACAAAGGTTTGTCGTTATCAACACTGGATTATGAATATTACAATTATTAAAAATATTAAATAAATGATAACATAATGAATACAATGACATAAAATCCTCTCCATTACCCCAATGCACGTGGTTGTAATCCCTTTATAAAGGCATGTCAGTTATTCTCTAAAAGAAAAAAAATCTGCATAACATAAACTTTTGTATTTACGGCTGTATGCTAGTATCTATTTCTGTAGTGATTTGTGTAGCTTTTAGCAGCAGCTTGTCCCAAGCTGCTTGTCAGCAGAAGCTGCACCATATGGACAGATCCCTCAGTCTAGAAGAGTGGTTTCTTCCTCTGCAGTACTGGTTCCAGTCTCCTCTGCAACACTTTAAAACAAAACCAAAAAGTAGATTTTAGCCCTGAATGGACTAGCAGGTTCAATGATAGTTTTTATCCACAGGCAGTGACCTACTGAACTGCTAGGAGTGCTGCCACTATCATAACATGTCATTAACATTACACTATCATAACATGTCATTAACATTACACTATCATAACATGTCATTAACATTACACTATCATAACATTGTCCTTAACATTACACTATCATAACATTATCCTTAACATTACACTATCATAACATTGTCATTAACATTACACTATCATAACATTGTCCTTAACATTACACTATCATAACATTGTCATTAACATTACACTATCATAACATTGTCATTAACATTACACTATCATAACATTGTCATTAACATTACACTATCATAACATGTCATTAACATTACACTATCATAACATGTCATTAACATTACACTATCATAACATGTCATTAACATTACACTATCATAACATTGTCATTAACATTACACTATCATAACATGTCATTAACATTACACTATCATAACATTGTCATTAACATTACACTATCATAGCATTGTCATTAACATTACACTATCATAACATTGTCCTTAACATTACACTATCATAACATTGTCATTAACATTACACTATCATAACATTGTCATTAACATTACACTATCATAACATTGTCCTTAACATTACACTATCATAACATTGCTGGACATTCTGGACTCATCACAGTTACTGTACTGTACTGCACTGTATTCATGGTGCTGCTGCATTACTGGTACTTTAAAATACTTTTTTATGTACATATCATCCATCAGTCACTTTATTTTTTACACTTCATCACACATTATTTTTATGTTAATTTTTATTGTGTATTGTATTTTTGTAGTATTGTGTTTTAGGAATTCCTACTGCGGGAGGGAATGGGGAGTAAGCATTCCATTGTACTTGTTACAAATGGCAAATACAAATCTTGAATCTTAAATCTTGAATCTTAAATCTTGAATAACCGTTTCAGTTTCTGAGGGCTTTACCGGCCCACATTATATGACACATCTTAACCCAACGTCGCCTAAAGGGCAAGGAACAACGCCCCAAATGTTGTACGTTATTCAATAAGTGTCGATCAATAATAATTTGAACAGAAATGTGACATTCACACAGGGAATACACATATCTACAGTCAGGGCGTCAAGGTGTGAGGTAGACGCGTGAGTGAGATTACCTTCGCTTCTTGAATCCTTCACTGACATAATACACCCCCAGTAGAGTGGCCTGGGGAAAAGATAAGATTCAAGATTAAAGATGTTTTTATTTGCCATGTGCAACAAGTACAATGGAATGCTTACTCCCCATTCCCTTGCGCAGAATGAATGTCCTACAATATATTACTTAACTATGCAATACCATGCTATGCAATACTATACAACAGCACTTTTCTATAATAATGCTATGCACAATATAGAACAATAAGGCATATATGTGTATCTCCAACCATGTGAACTCTTTCCTGTGTTCTATGAAATGAAACAACTTAACTCAAAAACATATATCATGATCTCTGTTTCAGGTAGTAGATAACAGTATAACATATTCTCTCTATTTGTTTATATGACCTGGGGTGGTACTATTAATGCCAGTGTACATATTAAAATGCTACAATGCTCAATAGGAGTACTAAACCTACAGCCAAAGCAGACAGCCCTCCTTGGATAGTGGCGGCCCACTCAAAGGTTAGATGCTGCGTGAGGAGGCCGCCCATCATGGGTCCGTACAACATCCTTAGGAGAGAAGAGCATGAAATCAAAAACAGAACACAAAAACACGACACATTCTTATTGTCAGACACAGATGAACCCGACTTACCCCATGGACCAGCAGGCCCCGAACAGTCCGGACACCATTCCCAGGGTACCAAGTCCGTCTTCGAAGCCCTGCTCACTGCCCCCCGAGAAAGACAGAAGAAAGACCGTTGGAAGAAGGTCCATGTCCATCACAAAGGGACCGCAACCACCCTGGGCACCAGCTCTTCTCCCCCCTACCGTCCGCTCGCCGGTTACAGCATCCGTAGGACTACCAGGTTCAAGGATCGTTTTTATCCACATGCAGTGACCTACTGAACTGCTAGGAGTGCTGCCACTACATCGGCATCCATATATTTATTAGTATTTTATTACTGCCAATATGCACTATACGTATTGTTGTGTATTGTATATACCTACGTATTACTGTAATAATACTGTAAATTGTGCAATTCATCTATCAATACATTTAGATTTCATTTAGAGTTAATTTAGTTATATTTTGTTTATACTACTTTTGGTTAGTTAGTTTGTTATTTAGTTTTTAGCTTTTAGGTATTAGTATATTTTGTGTGCATTTATTCCCCCTGTTTCAACTGTTGCACCTTCATTTCCCTCGGGATAAATAAAGTTATCTTGAATCTTGAATCTTGAATATTACATCACACTATCATACTATTCTGCACTTTCTGGAGTCATTACAGTTACTGCACTGTTCTGCACTGTACTCATGATGCTGCTGCACTACTGCCATTTTAAAAGGCTTTTAAATGCTTTTTGCACAATATAACACATGTACATATCCATCAATCACTATATTGTTCTGTTTATGTAAATTTCCCATTGTGTATAGTATTTTTATAGTAATGTGTTCTAGATGTATACTGCGTTAGGGAATGGGGAGTAAGCATTCCATTGTAAACTTATTCCATTAGTATAACATTTCGACTATGCACACGCAGATGTACTCACTAAGCGGACGCGATGATCTCGGGGAAGATAGGCGTGATGCCCATGCCCGTACCGAAGCCATTCACTGCCAGCATGAAGATGGTCAACCACAGCCGGCTATCAGGAGGAACCCAAGACAAGAGGAGAGGACGTTTGACTTCTAGAACCTCAAAAGTGTGTCTGGCAAATGCGAACAATCAGCTGAAGCATACCTGGGGAGGTGAAAAAGGGGCGCAGGACCGAGAAAACAGAAGCCGAGCGCCATTAGAAGGCCTCCGAACACCAGGAACCAACGCCTCACGGCCTAGAAGGACGATAATGATGATGATGTTGATGACGATGTCTGTTCATCAGTGGCCCTGACTCTTAGACAGAAAGGTCTAGTATGTCTAATAGTCACTATGAACACGTGTTACAACCATGTGAACACTATGTGTTCAACATTCTCCAGTTTTAATTTGCAGCCTCTCTCGGGCCGAATAACTTGAGCGCTAAACCCTGAGCCATTAGGAAAAAACAAAAAAAACCAGTTGATGTTTTGTGAAATCGTTGAGTCGCCGCTCGAGTGTTTTACAGGAAATCGATCAGCAAAGAAACCGAGGAGCGGTGAGCTCAGGCAGTAAGGCAGGGAGAACCCCAGGAAGATGAGGCCCACGCGTCCCGGGGTGAGGTGGAACTAGACCGCAAGAGAGACCGACCATTTATTTAAAAAGGTTTTGCACTTTGTTCCCAACTCATGCATTCATTGCTTCAATGTTTCAGATACAATGAAATCAATTGTACGTTAATCTAGAGCATCGCAAACACCAGACAGATGCCACCATGTTAGAAGAAAATGTCACCACAGCATCAGCAAAAACAACATTGTAACAAAATGGTGTCTTTGCGTTACCGTGTCCATGGCGAATAAGGACAAGGTGGTGTCCAGGAACCCCAGTCCTGAGCTGAAGGTGAAGATCACAAAGCAGATGAGCAACACTTTGGGGAGCCTCAGCAGTCGGATGAAGGAGTCCCCAGACGCGTCGGCATCTGTGCCACACAACAACAAAAACAAATCAAGCACAACTTACGTGTACAAAAGGAGGATCAGTGATCATATAGCATCAACATGATACAACAGCGTAGCACGCCAATAGCTGGGTTTCCATCTAACACTCAAAGCAAACTTTACGCAAGCTTGTTGTCGTGTCCTTGTACTTGTATTTATATTCATGTACTCAAAGGGACTTATTGTCACCTCTCATACCGAAATTGCTGAACCCTTACCGCAGCTCGGCATGACGATCATATTGAAGGGAACCATCAGCAGTAGGATACAGCCAAGGACAATGAAGGGGGTCTCGTATCCAGCAGCCTGGTACAGCCACCCTCCTAAGGGCGGCCCCAAAATGAGACCCAGTCCAGTGAATATCTGCAAACTACCCTGGAATGTAAAAAGCACAACGAAATAAACAAGAATTGACATGTCCACAGGAAGGCAAAACCAGACAAGGATCCCGTGTGTGTGTGTGTGTGTGTGTGTGTGTGTGTGTGTGTGTGTGTGTGTGTGTGTGTGTGTGTGTGTGTGTGTGTGTGTGTGTGTGCCCCGTGAGCAACATACCTCGGCAACACACATGTGGTGGGTAGTAATAAGCCGGACCTACCAAAATGGTCGCCACGTTGCGTGGGAAGACTTTAGACGCCAGCGCGGTAGAAGAGGTGAACGCCGCAGCGAAGCCCATGGCGTCGACCATCCTCACAACGAAGCACAGAGAAATGAACGCCGCCCCGGCAGGGGCTCTGTCCAGAAATCTGTTGGGGTTTTTTCAACAGAGGGAAAAGTCATTCAAGAGGATGGATTGACGTCACCTGTCTTCGCACTGAGACACCTCAACCCCGCCCCCCTCCTCCCCTTAATTACCTGATTCCTGTGTTCACAAGTCTGCTCACAATTGAATGACTAGAAAATTCAATCATCTTTGCTGATTAGACAGGTGCACTTCAATACTCACACCATATCTAATTACTCTCTCATTATATACTCACACACAATACGCACTTCAATTACTATGTTAATAAACTTTAGTCCAATTTTTTTATTATATTCATTTTATTTTGTGTGTTCTTTTATTGTGTTGTGTTTGTTTCTATTCCAATCAACCAATTGTTTGAAGTCTGTTGAAGGACATGCTCTGTAACTCACCCAAACAGCATGGTGCATCCCGCTGACACAAACAGACCTGACACAAGCATGAACTTGGCCCCGATCTGGACGATCTGAGAGACCAGGTAGAAAGACAACGTTGATTTGGTTGATAATAGGCTATGAACCAAAGCAGAATACACATCAACGTGTGGTTGGATTAAGAGTGTATTTGTCTTACATATTTTCCCATGATGAGTGAGCCAATGAAGTTGCTCAGCGCATAGCTGCCAAATATGAGACCAACCACTGTTTGACTGGCCCCTTTCTGTAAGGCCTGCGTTTGGACGGAGAGGTTCACATTGTATGGGTCACAATTCAAGATTTTCCTTTGCCATTTGCAACAAGTACAATGGAACGCTTACTCCACCATTCCCTCTCGCAGTATTCATTTCTAAAACAAATACTATAAACAAACAAAAATGTAACATAAAAATAACGATAAAGTGAATGAGGGATGATATATGTGTTCAATTGTGCAAAAAGTATTTAAAAGCATTTGAAAGCTCCAGTAGTGCAGCAGCATCATGAATCCACTGCAGCACAGAGCAGTAACTGTGATGAGTCCAGAAAGTCCAGCTCAGTATGATGGTGTTATGATAATGACATGTTATAACGTCCTCCAACCCAAGGTGGGCTCGAGGTCGACCTGTGCAAATGATTTGCATTTTAAATAATATGTTTAAGTCAAAGTTTGTTCTGATATATATTATGGTGTGCGACGCAAACGACGCAAGTGTGCGTCGTTTAAATGGTCCACAGGGACCACATTATATACTGTATATAAAGTGAATAAGTAAAAGTGTATTAGTATAGCAACCTTTCACAGATAGTAAAATCACAAAGCGCTTTACGTTCAAAAGACATGGCCACACAAAAGGGCACAGCGTAAACACAGAAGAAGAAATGACAGACTTAACACATCTGAACATGAATAAAAGTCAGATGGAAATAGACAACCACAGTTGAACCAAGGCTCAACGAACCACCTCCTCGATGGACGCGCTGTTAAAGTGCGTGTATGTCTCCACGGGTCGATGGACGCGCTGTTAAAGTGCGTGTATGTCTCCACGGGTCGATGGACGCGCTGTTAAAGTGCGTGTATGTCTCCACGGGTCGATGGACGCGCTGTTAAAGTGCGTGTATGTCTCCACGGGTCGGTGGACGCGCTGTTAAAGTGCGTGTATGTCTCCACGGGTCGATGGACGCGCTGTTAAAGTGCGTGTATGTCTCCACGGGTCGATGGACGCACATCGCTTACCTCGTGAGGGAAGAACGGTGCAAGTATTGAATAGCAGATCATTGAGCCGAAGTTGACCGAAGCGACGGAGATCAACGTAAAGACCTGCGTCCGGGACAGCCTCTCCGGTGGAGACCTCTCCATCGGTTCATCTTCAGCTTCATTGCTCTCTGTCATGCGATATATATCGATATGGCTTTAAATAAAGTATGTGTGCGGTAACTCAACAAAGCATAATCGTCATTGTTAATGAAAGATTAAAAAAATAATAAAGATACGCGATAAAGACGCGACATTTGACAAAATTGTACTGCATTTGACACATCTGAAAAGTGGTCAATTCACTTGATAATAAATCACGAACCTGTCTCTATGAGTTCAGTGAGTTCATCGGGCTCCATTGTCAAACGTTTGATCTGGGGTTGTCCTCACGCGCCTAAATCATGAATTGATGGAATGACATTCCTTCAAGATTAAATCGAATCTAAGATCTAAATCTAAACCCTCCAGATCAGCGCAGCTGGGACCCACTGGCCTGTGTGACCAGCAGCGGTCCGGACGTAGGGCCCAATATAGGGGCGGTTCCTCGGTCTGACACTCACTCACTTTTACACAATTATGGACACAATCAACCCAAAACCAGGAAAGCAAAAACGGAATATAATTCTATAATTATTTGTTGCTTATTTTAATCCTTATTTTTGCTTCCTGTCGAGGAAGAAAACTTTTTTTCTCTTGCCTGTGTCGTCAACCTCTCTTTATTTTCATTATCCTCATCCTTTTTCTAAGTCCATTTCCGGCCTTCCCCTCTGTCAGGGATGAGGATGAGATGATGAGGACAAAGTGGAGGGTTAAGCGGTCTTCAAAAAAGTTGTGATATAATTGCCTGCGGAGTGTGCGTGGTTGGTGGTTGAGCAACCTGGCCCCAGTCAGACTGATTAGAGTCTGGTTTAAGCAGCCTCACCTGGCCCCAGTCAGACTGATTAGAGTCTGGTTTAAGCAGTCTCACCTGGCCCCAGTCAGACTGATTAGAGTCTGGTTTAAGCAGTCTCACCTGGCCCCAGTCAGACTGATTAGAGTCTGGTTGAAGCAGCCTCACCTGGCCCCAGTCAGACTGATTAGAGTCTGGTTTAAGCAGCCTCATCTGGCCCCAGTCAGACTGATTAGAGTCTGGTTGAAGCAGCCTCACCTGGCCCCAGTGAGACTGATAAGTCTGGTTGAAGCAGCCTCACCTGGCCCCAGTCAGACTGATTAGAGTCTGGTTTAAGCAGCCTCATCTGGCCCCAGTCACTGATTAGAGTCTGGTTGAAGCAGCCTCACCTGGCCCCAGTCAGACTGATTAGAGTCTGGTTTAAGCAGTCTCACCTGGCCCCAGTCAGACTGATTAAGTCTGGTTTAAGCAGCCTCAGCAGGCCCCCAGTCAGACTGATAGGCTGCTGGGTGAGTCTACACACCTTTTGCTCCAACACAAAATATGAGGCTCACTCCACTTGACAACAAACTGAAAACCACTAGAATGAATGGAATATAAGGGGGGAGGGAAGGTGCGACACCTAGTGGCTGAATGTCATCAATGGTGTAAATGTTATTTGTGGGCATGAATCCAATGTGAAGTCCACTGCCGAAGAGACAATTGATTTGTAATCTCCATAAGCAGGGTAGCGGTATGAAGGCAGCATAGATTTAATTTAGTTATATTTAGTTTATACTAGTTTTGTTTAGTTAGTTTGTTATTTAGTTTTTAGGTATTAGTATATTTTTGTGTGCATTTATTCCCCCTGTTTCAACTGTTGCACCTTAATTTCCCTCGGGATAAATAAATTTATCTTGAATCTTGAATATGTAGGCAAGAAAAAAGATTTGGGGTTATGATTTTGTTTGTTCTTTTGTAGTCCCCCTGTAGACCATTCACATTTGAACGGTCATTTTTTGTGAATATGAATTCTTCCAAATATGTTATATTGCCATTTTTTATCCTCATTTGTCATTTCACTTACCTTGTATGACCGCTGTTGAATGACAGAATTTAGTTCTAATCTGGAACGTAAATGATATTAGGCCTGCCGTTCACACAGACCACTAGTACAGATAGGCGTGTCTATATTAGAGTAAGCAAACACAAACTGTTCTTCTACAGTTCTTCCTACATCTGGTCTAAAGCCACAATGAATAGTCAATCCAACGTATATCCGTCAGTTGGTTCCTACGCGACCGACTCGGAACCCGTGACCAAAAACTGAACCCTGCCCATTTGAACATTTATTCAAGACAGGACACCAGTACAAGTGCCGGATTACAGAACAAGAAAATAATATGAATGAAAGGGATGATCAAAAAGTGTTTCACCTAACTTCCCCGCCGACATGACCAGAAGAAACCCCAACCCATAAATAGCCACTTCACCCACCATGTCCCGTACCGGAGATGGGTGATAGAAAGGCCTAGAATGTCAAATCCCAAAATAGAAAGCACACATAGAATAACCCCTCACACAAATAAAGAATATGTTAATACCCACACAATATAATAAAGACAAAGACCGATAAGGCCTCTTCAATCAAGAAAACAGGCCTTCTTAAGGTAGGCTATATGAGGGGGATAAAAAAATAAAGGAAAACCACCACTATCTGTCTGGAGCGTAGGTTGGGTTTTGGTAGACTGGTAGGTGCTGCTGGTGACCTCAGGTTGAAGCCATGAGGTCTGGTCCATGTGGAACAGTCAGGCTGGTTAACACTGTGCCACACCGTCTTCCTGAGCTGTTTGTCAGGGCAACAGCCTGTCTCTTTCCTCTGGAGTATCGTTTCCAGTCACCTGTGCAACCCTTTAAACCAACATTCACCAAAAAAGGTACTTATACACTTTAACCTGATGAGTGAATACAATTAAATGCAATGAATAAAAACTACAGTCAATCAGTCAACGTTACAGTCTGGACATGTAGGTTTTTAGATATAAATGTAATCCAGATTACCTGTGCTTCTTGAAACGTTCATAGAGATAACCCAACCCAAGTAGCGTGGTCTGTGGAACAGACAAGGTGTAGAGTTGTAGACAAAAAATAAATAAAAAATTAAAAGTATGCCATACCTTAACATGCTAAGAAACCCAAAATACCCCCCTCAGCATCCGCACCAGGACCACCAGGTTTAAGGATGGTTTTCTATCCACAGGTGTGGTGTAAATCACACAATACAATATTCCATGGAATATTGTATTGAAATGTATTGTATCAAAGCAGTCTTAATTCAAACTAAATTCTCTTTTGATTAGTTTGTTACGCACGGGTCTTCTCCGTTTCCCCGGATGGAGCACAGTTAATGTGTATCCGAGGATCGGAAGAATAGAGCGAAGATCTGAACACTACACAGGCCAGGCTGTTCTCATAAACGATACGTAGGATTCCTTATGAAATAACAGTGCACTTTGTTTCGTAGGAAATCGTACGTATCAATCTGGTGCGCATGCGTGAACTTCTGCAGCTATATACTTCTGCGCTTGTGAGCCTTTGGATTATCGCCAAAAGAGATGGAACTATTTTATCAGCGCCGTCCTTCTTTCCAGTTTTACTTCCACAGCCAAGTTTTCTTCACTCGAGCGTCTATATTGTGACTGTTTACGTTTGAAGGGCTCCAACATGGCGGATAGCAACCGTTGTCAAGGTCTTAGCCACATGGGTGAAAACCAAGAATACGTGTGACACAGCACGCTGCAAATTGTAGTTCTTTGCACACGTCCGGGTCTCGTCCCTCGATCTATTTGTGTTAATGTGGCTTATATATTTTTTTTAACATGTGGTTTCCTAACGAGACGGTGCTGCTCAGTGCCACTGCAATTCTTGGTTTTCACCCACGTGACTAAGACCTTGACAACAGTTGCTATCCGCCATGTTGGAGCCCTTCAACCGTAAACACAGAGTCGAGTGAAGAAAACAACATAGTTCATTGGATTATAGTTTAATGTGGATGTAAAACTGGGAAGGACAGCGTAGGTCTATTTTGTGTATAACCTTCTGTTATACATAATCAAGGTGAAGAGTTCGAAAAACTTACTGAAGAGAGAAGAGGAGCTTGGATTTGGATTCCGTTGTAAATAGGTCAGTAACAACAGGTACAGTCCGGCTCTCAGCCACTAACTGTTCAGCGTGTGGGATTAGACATAAAGACACAGCTTTTAGGTTAGTTTTTCAGTTTCTGAAACAAATGTGCTATTTCCTCTTTCGAAGGGGGGGGGGGGGGGGGGGGGGTTCAACTTTGTGTGAGCTTTCACTATGTTCATAACTTTTCCCTGCAATGATGTTTTCTTCCAGGGAATCGATTTTCATAACCCTAAACCTAACCCTAATCAAGGTTTTCCTTTAGTTTCTTGGCAGAGGAAGAATCTATATCCTTTTTCCTAGCGTAAGGCACTTCATTCACGTAGATGGACAGTAGGCAAGCGCATTTTACTTGGGTACAGGTCAACTTTCCGTTGATGCGTATCCAGGCTTTAATGTAGAACAGAACACTGGTGACATGTGAGCAAGATTCTGCAAGACCAGCTTTACATCCCAAGCTGATAAAATAGTTCCATCGCTTTCGGCGATAATCCAAAGGCTCACAAGCGGGTCATTCATCCTCTGAGAATGGCGCACTTTTGCGACTACCACATGCTTTGCTTAAATAAGCTTTCTTTGTACAGAGGCTATGAACCCAGACACCATTTGGTTAAATGCCTCCAAGCTTTTATAGGCCTTAAATTGTGGTTTTGTGTAATAGCTGGTCTCCAAAACTAGGTAGCTCAGCAAATCTGTAGCCTCAATTGGTGGCAAACACTCCGGGTCAAACTGATCGCTCGGGATACTAGCGGGGTTCGACACCAACCAGCGATATTTTTTGTAAATATCTCCTCTTTATATGGATTTCAAGGCCTTTTGTGTACTCAGAATGCACTGGGATATCTTTAGCTAGATATTCCAAGTCATCCTTGGTTTCTTTCTGTGAAAGATCCATAAACACTTGGCAAGGGGCTCCAACATGGTGGACGCTCAAATATAGAAAGCCCTCTGACGTCATCTGAAAACCAAGAACTGTAGTTCTGTGTTTTTCCTATTATGTGAAATTGTGACCAGGAATCTTGCCATCTTATTATAGGGTTTACTGGCCGAGAAACACACTGGTGTGGTCAGATCTTTCTTATTTATAAGAGGGTGAAATCATGTATTTTACAGGTTGTGACCCTGCTGAGTGACGCTCAGCAAGGTCCCCCCAATTGGTTTGCTTATAGTAAGGTAGTAGAGGTCAAGATCTTTCCAAAACTGTTGATCCCATGTCTGTAGCACGTTTTTCGGCTTCCCTGTAAGCCTTCAAAGGTGGCACAGGTGCCAGGTTCAAAGAGCACCCCTGAGGAGCAGGGAGGCGGTGCGCGACACAAACGCACTTCCGTGTGTCACGATAAACGGATATACATGTTGCAGAATATTTGCCATATCTAACAAACTAAAGATTGTATACATTCATTGAAGGACGATTGTGACACGTAATGGCCCATTGCTCGCTAGAAATGTTATCAAAACATATTTAAATGGTCGAACAATATGATTTTTTGCATTTTCCACTGAGAATTTGCGGAAAGTCGGCCATGTTGCCGGGACGCGCATGCGCACTGATTGCTGTACGTAAGATTTCCTATGAAACAAAGTGCACTGTTTGCTGGTAGGGAATCCTACGAACCGGCTCATGAGAATGCATTGCACAGGCAGGGCGCCTACTGAACTGCTAGGAGTGCTGCCACAATCATAACATTGTCATTAACATTACACTACGATACTTTGCTGGACTAATTACAGTCACTGCAATCATGATGTTGCTGCACTACTGGCACTTTAAAATGCATTTAGCATAATTCAACACATGAACATATCATCCATCAGTCACTTTGTTCTTTTAATAGTCCTTTTTATTGTGTATAGTATTTTTATAGTATTATGTAAAAATTCATACTGCGGGAGGGAATGGAGTAATAATTTCACTGTACTTGGTACATGCATATATATACAGACAGACAGACTTAGGGGAAGGGGAGAACAGTCCCAGAACAATAAGATCATTAACTTACAGACAGACAGGACAGCCCTCCTTGGATTGTTGCTGCCCACTCAAAGGTTAGACGCTGTGTGAGGAAGCCACCCATCATAGGTCCATACAACGTCCTTACAGGAGAACATGTGCCAGTACATTTTAAAGTAGTAAAGAAATGTCCTTGAAAAATGCTAGACTTAATGGTGCTGTAGGTACTATTATAATATATAATTAAAGAGCCATTACCGAATTCCAGCGGAATTAGTTAAAAATGGCAGAGTCATCCGTCAGCTATTAGTGAGTGAAATGCACATATCAGAATATCTGTTTACAGTTGTTTGCGCCTGCCTCCCTCTGTATGAACCAATTAAGGTTTCAGACTGCTCCTGGCTCATTTCTGACCAATCAGGGCGTATCTTCCGTGAAATGCAACACTCATTGGTGGAGAAACACAGCGAGGGCCAGAGCAGAGGGGACTTTCTCAGATCTTGGTCTTTCTCACTCTTTTTCTCTCTCTTTTGGCAACTCTCAAAACATTCCCAGAGCACCTTTACTTTTAAAAGAAAATAGTAGCCTAAGTGCACTTAAAGCATGATACACTATTATCCCCAGTAGATCCTGTGTGTATAACAATAATGAATATTAAAGTGCTTTATGTCAACTGTGTCACGGTTACGGTGGTTGACAGGGGGCGTTGCCAGGCCGCGTGCGCTAGAGGCGCACACACACCTGCCAACCATTACCGTGGCTAATTGCCATTGATCTCACCTGGGGGCTATTTATACAGCGGCGTCAGTGAGAGACGTCGCTCGTTCGTACTATGTGTAACCGGTACGCTACCAGTCCCCAGGTGACATTCATCCCTGGCTTTTGATCACCCTGCTACGGACTATCAGAGAGATAGCCCGCTCGTCTGCTGTTCCAGCCCCTCGTCGGTCCAGACGATCGACGCACCTCGACGCACCACCTCAACACACCTTGACTTCCCGGTAACCCGACCCATCGCCTGTCCCAACTATCCCTACGTCTGCTACCTGTCGGATCGACGCACCTCCCGACGCACCACCTCAACGCACCTTGACTTCCCGGCAACCCGACCCATCGCCTGTCCCAACTATCCCTACGTCTGCTACGTGTCGGCTTGACGCACCTCGATCTCCCGGTCCCAGATCCCTCGTCGGTCCTGGAGATAACAATCTATTGTGTTTTGTGCCGTAATAAAACCCCTGTTCTTCCTTTTCTGGTCTCCGCCTGCGTTCTGGGTCCAACCTCACCACACACCTTTGTGACAGAACGAACGAGCCATTATGGACCCCGGCGACGGAGATCGGGTGAAGCGCGAAATCCACCTTTACGCAGCGCAGTGGGAGAAACATCTTGCGGAAGCCCATGCGACAATCACCTGGCTGGTGGACATCACGGAGTCTCAGGGCGCACGCATAGCGCACCTCGAGGCGGTGGTTTCACAAACGCCGGTTCTCGCTGGTTCCGCGGAGCCACACATCCCGCCCCCGCCGAGATACTCTGGGGATCCGGACACCTGCCGGAGCTTCTTGGTTCAGTGCAAGAACATCTTTGAAGCACAGCCGTCCCGCTTTACGAGGGAAGCGGGGAGGATTGCTTACATAGTGAGTCTGCTGGAGGGAGGTCCCCTCGCTATGTACGATGCGCTCCGTGCGCAAGGATCTCCTCTCGTGGAGACTTTCGTGGCTCTCGAAATGGAGTTGATGAGGGTGTACGACCACCCCATACGGGGCGCCCAGGCTGGACAACTCCTGTTGCGGCTTAAACAGGGAAGCCGTCTCGGAGTCACGCCGGTTGGCGGTGGAGTCCGGTTGGAACGAGGAATCGCTCCTGTCCGCGTTCCAGAACGGACTCAACCGGGAGTTGGGCACGGAGGTGGCGCTGCGGGGCGAGAAGGGCACTGTGGATGAGGCTCAGTGCCTCAGGTGTCTGACTAGCTATGCAGTGGGGGGACGGTCCGGGTCCTTCCAGAAGCGTCTCCCGCCCAGCGGAGGAGAGGAGATATTCTCGGTCCACCGCTTCCGGAGGCGATGCAGTTGGATCGGGTGGTCCTTTCCCAGCAGGAACGGAAGCGGAGGCTGGACACCGGAGCTTGTCTCTACTGCGGGGCGTTGGGACACTCCCTTCGCGACTGTCATCGTCGGCCAAAAGATCGGGCCCCTCAGTGACGGCGGGGTCCCTGAGGTGCCAGAATGCGACCCGCTCTCCAGCTCCACTTGCAGGCTCCCATTTTCACGGGCATCTCCTTTGGGCGAAGGAGAGGCTTCCGGTGGAGGTGTTGGTGGACTCCGGAGCAGATGCCAGTTTTATTGATGCCGCTCTGGTCGAACGGGCCGGTATTCCCACCGAGCGGATACAGCCACCATTGGAGGTGAACTCGCTGGATGGCAAGCCGTTGGCCCGGATCACTCAACGGTCGGTTCCTCTCACTCTGATTCCGTCAGGGAATCACCGGGAGACCATCCACTTACACATCATCTCCTCCCCCCACACCCCGGTGGTATTGGGTAGACCGTGGTTGGCTATCCACAATCCACACATCGATTGGGCGGCGGGTTCCGTGATAAGTTGGAGCATGTTCTGCCACTCGAACTGCCTCCGGTCCGCTCTAGCCCCACGCAGCCCACCCACCCGCCCGGTCCCGAGTCCTCCCGATCTCTCATCCGTCCCCCATGTTTACCACGACCTCGGGGAGGTGTTCTCTAAGGAACGGGCCATCTCCTTACCTCCTCACAGACCATACGACTGCGCCATCAATCTCCTTCCCGGCGCGTCTTTGCCGGTTAGGCGACTCTACAATCTGTCCCGGCCCGAGAGACAGACCATGGAGACCTACATCCACGACTCTCTGGCAGCGGGCCTGATCAGACCCTTGTCGTCGCCTGTGGGTTCTGGGTTTTTCTTTGTGACTAAAAAGGATAACTCGTTAAGGCCGTGTATTGACTTCCGGGGGCTAAACGATATCACCGTCAAGAACAAGTACCCCTTGCCACTCATCGACGCAGCCTTCGAGCCGCTCCGTAATGCGACGGTGTTCTCCAAATTGGACCTCCGCAATGCCTACCATCTCGTCCGGATCCGTGAGGGGGATGAGTGGAAGACGGCGTTCAACACTGCTTTGGGGCACTTCGAGTACCGGGTCATGCCCTTCGGTCTCACCAACGCCCCGGCAGTGTTCCAAGCTCTGGTGAACGACGTTCTCCGAGACATGCTGAACCTGTTCGTCTTGGTCTACCTGGACGATATTTTGATATTTTCAGGTAGTCAGAGGGAGCACGTTCAGCACGTTCGGTTGGTACTTCAGCGGCTTTTGGAGAACAAGCTGTTCGTCAAGGCGGAGAAGTGCGAGTTCCACGCTAAATCGGTGGCTTTTTTGGGGTTCATAATCGAACCGGGGCAAGTTCGATCGGATCCCGTTAAGGTCAAGGCAGTGGCGGAGTGGCCGACGCCTACGTCCCGGAGACAACTCCAGCGGTTCCTCGGCTTTTCAAATTTTTACCGCAGGTTCATCCGGGATTTCAGTAGTGTCGCGGCCCCACTTACTCGGCTCACCTCCACACTCTCTCCGTTCTCTCCTGAGGTAGGTGCGGCGTTTGCGCAGCTCTCACGTCTGTTTACCTCGGCTCCGGTTCTGAGGCATCCGGATCCGGCATGCCAGTTTGTGGTGGAGGTGGACGCATCGGATTCCGGTGTGGGGGCCGTTCTTTCTCAACGTTCCACGGGGGATCGGAAGACTCACCCTTGTGCTTTTTTTTCGAGACAGTTGTCGCCCGCGGAGAGGAACTACGACGTGGGGAATCGGGAGCTCTTGGCAGTGGTTCTGGCCTTGGAGGAGTGGAGGCATTGGCTGGAGGGGGCCGAACAACCGTTCGTGGTCTGGACAGACCACAAGAACTTGGCCTACCTCCTCACCGCCAGACGGCTCAACTCTCGACAGGCGCGGTGGGCGTTGTTCCTGGGGAGGTTCAACTTCACGCTCACCTACCGGCCTGGATGTCGGAATGTGAAACCAGACTCTCTCTCGCCAGTGGGACGCCGAGAGGGATCTCGTCGAGCCAGAGACCATCCTGCCTCCGGTGTGCGTGATTGGGGCAGTCACATGGGAGATCGAGGGTCTCGTCCGGTCGGCTCAGCTTACTCATCCAGATCCAGGTAATGGTCCCGCTAACCGGCTGTTTGTACCCGATCCAGTTAGGTCTCGGGTGCTGCAGTGGGCTCATTCCTCCTGTCTGACCTGCCATCCCGGCTTTGCACGGACCCTGTCCTTCCTCAGACGGAGCTTCTGGTGGCCTTCCATCTCCCGGGACACCCAGGCCTTTGTCACGGCCTGCACCGTCTGTGCACGCAGCAAGGCCTCACATCGACCTCCTGCGGGGTTGCTGCAGCCTGCCTATCCCCGTCGGCCTTGGTCGCACATCGCCGTGGACTTCGTCACCGGTCTTCCGCCGTCGTCTGGTAACTCCACCATCCTCACCATCGTCGACCGGTTTTCGAAGGCGGTCCATTTTGTGCCGTTGCCCAAGCTTCCCTCGGCCAAGGAGACGGCGGACCTCCTGGTGCTGCAGGTATTTCGTCTGCACGGGATACCCCTGGACATAGTGTCCGACCGGGGGCCACAGTTCGCGTCGCAGTTGTGGAAGGCGTTCTGCCAGGCTCTGGGGGCCACCGCCAGCCTCTCCTCCGGATACCATCCTCAGTCCAATGGACAAACGGAGAGAGCCAACCAGGACCTGGAAGCGGCTCTCCGCTGCGTCGCCGCACGCCATCCATCTTCATGGAGTTCCCACCTCCCTTGGGTGGAGTACGCCCACAACTACCTGATGAGCGACGCCACGGGGATGTCGCCGTTCCAGGCATCACTGGGCTATCAACCACCCCTGTTTCCCGTCCAGGAGGAGGAGATTGCGGTGCCGTAGGTACAGGCCCACCTCCAGCGCTGCCGCCGGATTTGGAGGACCGCACGGTCGGCACTCCTTCGTACGGCCGATCGGAACCGGCGTTTGGCGGACCGTCGGAGGGTTCAGGCACCCATCTATCGACCTGGACAACAGGTTTGGCTCTCCTCCCGTGACCTGCCACTCCAGTTACAGTCCCGGAAGTTGGCGCCTCGTTACGTGGGACCTTACACGGTGGACAAGGTCATCAATCCGGTTTCTGTATGGTTAAGATTGCCGCCAGCCATGAAGGTTCATCCCACCTTTCATGTCTCCCTATTGAAACCTGTGTCTTCCAGTCCCTTGTGCCCTCCCACCACCAGGATCATCGACGACCATCCCGCCTACACGGTGAGAAAGATCCTGGACATCCGTCGCCGTGGCCGGGGTTTCCAGTACCTGGTGGATTGGGAAGGGTACGGCCCGGAGGAGCGGAGTTGGATTCCACGGCGGAGAGTCCTGGATCTGTCCCTCATCCGCGACTTCCATCAGGAACATCCCAACAGGCCGAGTGGGGCGCCAGGAGGCACCCGTTGAGGGGGGGGTACTGTCACGGTTACGGTGGTTGACAGGGGGCGTTGCCAGGCCGCGTGCGCTAGAGGCGCACACACACGCACCTGCCAACCATTACCGTGGCTAATTGCCATTGATCTCACCTGGGGGCTATTTATACAGCGGCGTCAGTGAGAGACGTCGCTCGTTCGTACTATGTGTAACCGGTACGCTACCAGTCCCCAGGTGACATTCATCCCTGGCTTTTGATCACCCTGCTACGGACTATCAGAGAGATAGCCTGCTCGTCTGCTGTTCCAGCCCCTCGTCGGTCCAGACGATCGACGCACCTCGACGCACCACCTCAACGCACCTTGACTTCCCGGTAACCCGACCCATCGCCTGTCCCAACTATCCCTACGTCTGCTACCTGTCGGCTTGACGCACCTCGATCTCCCGGTCCCAGATCCCTCGTCGGTCCTGGAGATAACAATCTATTGTGTTTTGTGCCGTAATGAAACCCCTGTTCTTCTTTTCTGGTCTCCGCCTGCGTTCTGGGTCCAACCTCACCTCCACACCTTTGTGACAAACTGGACAGGATAACAAGCTATTTTGCATGATGCTGCTGCACTACTGGCACTTTAAAATGCTTTTTGTGCAATTATATACATTATCATATTACATAACATAATAAAGTTACTTTTATGCTCATTTTTATTGTGTAAAGTCCTTTTGTATAGTATCGTGTTTAAAAATGTCATACTGCGCAAATATACAACATCTTGAATCTTGTACCATGTGACTGACACAGAAATTGACAACAACCAGTAAGGACTAGTAGGACTTACCCCATGGACCAGCAAGCTCCGAACAGTCCAGACACCATTCCCAGGGTACCAAGTCCGTCTTCGAAGCCCTGCTCACTGCCCCCCCCCCCCCCCATGAAGATCATTCAGAATTTAAAATAAGTAATTTACGGTTATACATTTAGTATAATATTCAGACTCTTACAGAAGCTACGGGAACATAGCAGATGTCATTCTGAAGTAACTCACTGCGCTGATGCAAGGATCTCTGGTAAGCTGGGCATGAGACTTATGCCCAAACTGAAGCCATTCACACACAGCATGAAGATCAGCAACCACAGCTGGCTACCAGGAGGAACCCAAAACAAGAGGAGCGGAAAGTCACTTCACCAGGAATGAGTGACCAATATAAATCATTCGATATTGCACACCTGGAAATGTGGAGAAACGGCGCTGGACCAAGAAAACAGAAGCCGAGTCCCGAGAGATAGCCACCGAAAATCATGAACGAACTTCTTGTGGCCTGAAATGAACATGAAAGGAGTCCGTTACATTGGTATTAGGGGGTAAGAGATAATAATGGTCATGGAGTCATTCAGAAGATCAGTGCTCCTAACCCAAGGTGACCAGATTTCTAAAATGAGAAAATAGTGGTTTGGCTGTCAATATAGCTTATGTTAATTGTTCAGAATTAGTTTAGAAAAAATATATATAAATATATTTTTAAATACAGACATTTCCACGAACTCTGCAGCCAGGGACATCTGGTCACCTTATCCTAACCTTCCCTTAGTCCCCATGTACGCACAAAGCTTATTACAACCATTACAATACTGGCAGGAGTTCTGGGGTTAACGTATTGACCCCATCTGAGACTCACAGGATATTTATCAGTAAGAAAACCCAGAGAAGGCGCACTCAGACCGTAAGGCAAGGAGAACCCCAGGAAGATGAGGCCCACATGGCCCGGGGTGAGATGGAACTATAGACGCAAGAGAGACGGAGGCAATTTCACGTTTTTTGGGGGAAATGTAAACAACCTCAACAACATTGTTGCTTATTTGGGTTACCTTCTCTATCGCAAACAAGGACAAGGTAGCGTCCAGAAATCCCACTCCGGAGCTAAAAGTGAAGATAAAAAAGCAGAGTAGCAACACTTTGGGGATTTTCAGCAGTTGGAGAAAGGAATCCTCAGAGGGCTCCGCATCTGTGTGACAAACAAAAACAAGCACAACGATATATAAGTATTATTAGTATTTTATGATCAGTTAGCACCACAGGACATCCTCTTATCTTAACATCCTTTCATCTTAATGTACTCAAAGATTCAAGATAGTGAGTGGAATGCTTACTCCCCATTCCCTCCCGCAGTAGGAATTTCCTACAACAATACAATACTAAACAATACTATAAACAAGACTAAATACTACCTATGATATGCCATATTATGAACACTATACTATGCATCTACTATACACATATATATAACACAATAACAATACTGTACACAATAACAATAACAATAAAGTGACTGATAGATGATATACACATATGGAATTGTGCAAAAAGCATTTAAAAAGCATTTTAATTGCCAGTAGTGCAACAGCATCATGAATACAGCGCAGAGCAGTGCAGTAACTGTAATGAGTTCAAAAAGTCTAGCAATGGCACGATAGTGTAATTTGATATGGGTGGCAATGTTATGATAGTGGCAGCACTCCTAGCAGTTCAGTAGGTGCACTGCCTGTGGATAAAAACTGTCCTTGAACCTGGTAGTCCTTGTACGGATACTGTGGAACCAGCGACCAGACCGCAGGGGGGAGAAGAGATGGTGCCTGGGTGGTTGGGGTCCCTTTGTGATGGAGATGGCCATCCTCACGACCCGCTGGGTGGCTTTCTTGTCTTCTGCAGTGGCGTTGCCATATCAGTGATGCAACTCTCTACAGTGCCACGGTCAAAGTTCACCAGCCACCGTTTGCCTATGCAGGTTCTCCTGAGGCACCGCAGGGCATGACCTCAGTGTTCCGTGTCCACATCAGGTCGTCGGAGACCTGTAGTCCCAGGGAACGGAAGCTGCTGACGATTTCTACCAGTGTTCTGTCCAGGCTGATGGTGGGGTTGGTGCCTCGGTGGCTCCTGAAGTCCACGATGAGCTCCTTAGTCTTGCAAACATTCTGTGCAAGGCTGTTATCCTTGCCCTATTGTGTCAGCTGAACTAGCTTATCTCTGTACTTTGTTTCTCTTGTAGTTGGAGAGGACCCTCAGACCTTGCCACATATGTCTGGTGTCAGAGCCCCAAAACTGTAATTCCAGTAAATTTTTTATAATCAAATCTCCCCTTCTTGATTTTCTGAATTTCTACTTGGCCTTCTTGTAGTGAACCCTTACCACAGCTTGGCATGACCATGATATTAAAGGGAACCATCAGCAGTAGGATACAGCCAAGAACAAGGAAGGGGATCTCGTATCCAGCAGCCTGGTACATCCACCCGCCTAATGGTGGCCCCAACATGAGACCCAGTCCTGTGAATATCTCCAAACTACCCTGGAACGTAAAAGATACAACAAAGGAAAGGAAAGGAGGCTTGTCAATTGTAATGAAAACACATGTGACACTCCTAGTAACTACTGTACAACAATGGAAGCATGACACATTTCTGCACTTTGCTAGCATGTGTGGGTAACATGGGAGAGACCTACCAAAACAGTTGCTACATTTTCTGGAAAAGCTTGAGACGCCAATGCAATGGAGGAGGTCATGGCGGCAGCGAAGCCCATGGCGTCGACGCTCCGCACAATAAAGCAGAGGGCAATGAACACGGTCCCCGAGGGGGCTCTGTCAAGAAATCTGAGACCAGAGGGAGAACTGAATCTGCCACTTAATACCAACACCACATTTGTATTACTTCATTATCACTCGAATCAGCCGCTCAACTAAACACGGACACCGGGAACAGCTTTAAACTGCTCTTTCTCAGCCGACCCACCACCTGTACACCCTCTGCCCCATCACCTATACTTCAGACCTTTGACTGGCTGGGCTACCAGTGTACAGCACTACACCCCTGCACTGGCTTCAGAATGGAGCAGTGTGTCGGGTTACATAGTTCAACTACCCTAAGCATATCACATGTCTTGCAGCATGTCCAATTCTTGCAGTTACTTTGGATAAATGCAATGCAAAATGTTCATGTTAACTTTGACGAGCTTTGACTTAAACGTAGATTATGATAGATAAATACCCATTGTATACGTATTGTATGCATATTCATAATAACATGTGTATGTATAAATGGCTACTACACTACACAAGTCATTATATTTCAATGTAATACTGAGTAGGCTGTTTACATGTTTTATTCAAATCTAATCAAGCATCAAACCTTCAATCTCCAATGCTCTGTAACTTACCCAAACAGAACAGTACATCCTGCTGATATAAACAGGCCCGACACAAGCATGAACTTTGCACCGATCTGGACAACCTGAGAACCAGGTAAAAGAATAGACAACACAATCAGACGAGGAATGCACATGAGGTGGACCGTTAAAGAGTGAAATAAACCTACATATCTTCCCATGAGCAGTGAACCAACAAAGCTGCTTAGCGCATAGCAGCCAAATATGAGACCAATGACCGTTTGACTGGCTCCCTTCAACACTGCCTGGGTTTGGAATAAAGAGGAAGGGGTAAGGGTCAGCCGTAAAAATATTGTTTCATGGTACATGTGTACGTGAAACTGGCCACCTACATCTTATGGCTGTACGTTGAATGGTTTTAAAATGTAACATGCCGATGAAACCGCAGCTCCATCACTTACCTCTAGGGGGAAGAACGGTCCAAGTACTGAATAGCAGATCATCGAGCCAAAGTTGACCGAAGCGACGGATATCAATGTAAAGATCCGTGTCCGGGACATCCTCTTCGACGGAGAACTTGTTGGTTTATCTTCATGATAAAAATAAATGATAAAAGACACAACAAAGGTTATGAAGATTTGTTTGTTTGTTGAAAATCAGGCATAGTAAGTTATTTACCTTAAACCAACCTTTTCCAGAGTGCAGCTTTGGTTTCCATGTCAAACGTTTTGGTTTTCTTCTGTGTTGAAATCCTAAAATGGGGCAGTAGCGATCACAAACTACAACATTAAAAGATAACCCTGTCCACCGCAATGGTGATCAACTGTACAGGACTCAGAGTCTGGAGCACAACATATGGCAGATTTGGTAATCAGCCACTTTACTTTACATACGTGAAAAACAAATAAAGGCTCATGGAAATTATAACAACATTCTCCGACATCTCCAAAGCATTTCACAGACGTAAGCCTTTTTCATTAAGACCATGGGCTTAGGCTATTAACCATTACTTTACATATATTTCACCTAAAAGAAAGACATCATAGCACAATCATTTTGCAGACCCTTTTGTCCAAAGTAACTTACAATAAGGTCATTCAAATACTAGTCACAAGAAGTACATATCCTTCCTAACAAGCCTCCAAGAGTCAAACCAGTGTTCCATTAAAAGTACAATAAGTTGGTTCCCTAGATTTTACACAATAATTACAGGGAACAAAAGCTAATAAGCAAGCAGTGGTAGGCAATAGAGCTAACAAGACAAGTCGAACAGGGACATAAGGCTTGACCATAGCCTGGAGGTAGGAAGGAGCAGTTCTTTTAGGCTACCACCACTTTAACTAGATGGCGGCTAGATATAACAAGGGGAGAAGGGAGAACATGGGTAAGGCAGGGAGGTGGAAAGGGAAACGGTGGAGAGGGTTGTAGAGATGGAGAAAGACAGGTGTGCAGAGGGGGCATAGAGAGAGAGAGAGAGAGAGAGAGAGAGAGACTTGAGGGGTATGGAGTGTGCACATGACTGAAAATAATGAAATCAATGTCCACAGCTGAAATGAACACCAAACGTTTTATTCAGTTTTTTGGGGAAGGAGAGGGACAGCCAGTCTGCCAGCCAGCACCACTCCACCTTCCCATGGAACAGTAGTCTGATGGGGCCGGGGAATCCGCACACAGCAGGGCCCTCCTCCTCCTCATACAAAACATACACAGCAGGGCCCTCCTCCTCATACAAAACATACACAGCGTACTAATAATCGCACTTTGACTCCCAACAAACTTTCTCACCTGCTCCGCTGTTTCTCACCCAGCACTCAGTGACCTGAGTGAGTCTGAGTGAGTACCTCTTGTCTCTAGCCAATCGGCCCGTTGATAGGCCGCAGCTGGGCTTCAGGCTTGATTGGTGGAACCCCATATATGGGCATGAGGGTTTAGCACAGGAAAATGCACATATCTGGTTCCTCACCTCTCATGTGCTTCTACAGCCGGCTGAATATATATATATATATATATATATATATATATATATATATAGTAGCAGATAGTGCTGCCACCGGCCGTTAAAATGGCTACTTTACATTACATTACATTACAGTTAATTAGCAAACTGTCAATTAACAGTCCAAAGCAACTTACAATAGTGCGTTCAACAAAGGTAGGTAAGAGCTACAAGGTCAAAGTTTGAGGGCTCCTCCTGAAGGACACAGGGTGATGAGGAATCTGGTTTATTGCGTTTTCTTGCGAGTTTGAACCATTGTGAACCAAGCAGAACCGAACATGCTAGAGCTCTCTTCCTTGAGTGTGTGTGGTGGTGGCTGTTTTAACCTGTGGGCCTTGATTTACAATGATCTACCTTTTTTCTTCATATCCATTCTACTCATTCACAAAAACACCATGATACGTTGTTCCCCTGAACAGCAAAGCTGCTGGGGCAATAAAACAAACACATATCAATCAAACACACTCTCCAACTCTCCAACTCACAGACACTCAAACGTCTGCGCTTATTCAGGTTTCTACTAAACCTTGGTGTATTAAAAAAACGCTCCTCATAAACCCTTAGTAGGTGAATAAGACCAAAGCCAAATACTTTATTAGAAAGCCACACATTGCTGTACCATAAACCATAGAGTTGTCACACGTTTGTTTACTCCATTTAAGATAGACACAGGTTTACTTAACATTTTAATTGGTGTTGTTCTACTTGAATACATTTAGGGTTAGTAGGTTTTTTATTTTAAGTTTCATAACACCTTCTTGTTTATCTTTAACTTTTTTTTTTAGGTTTAATCACTTTGTTGGTAGTTGCTATACATGTTTGTTGGACACCATCTCTTTTTTTAAAACGTCTTATGAAAAGCCTTTCAGAGTAAAGTTATTTTCTTTGTTTTGGTTCTGTTGCCGGCCACCTCTCCACCCGCCTTGCTTACGGGCCGTGTCTCTCGGACCCTTTCTCCTAACATTGGTCCGCTTCTCTGGTGGCTTGCTGAAGTGGTGGTAGCAGATATGGAAACAGGTTGGCTGTTGGTCATGGAGCCACAGCTGGTGGCGGTTGGGCCACATGTGGGCCACTTGTAGGGTCGCTGGTAGGGCTGCTAGTAGTTGCTGGTAGTAGTAAAAATAAGAAAAAATATAAATAATTTTAAATATTGAAATAATGTTAAATTTTATGTTGAAAAA
Source organism: Muraenolepis orangiensis (assembly GCA_027704905.1). Classification (NCBI taxonomy): domain Eukaryota; kingdom Metazoa; phylum Chordata; class Actinopteri; order Gadiformes; family Muraenolepididae; genus Muraenolepis; species Muraenolepis orangiensis. The sequence continues at coordinate 7,499,649 of CM051016.1, read as the reverse complement.
CTTTAAACCTTTTTTAAACCGATTATTCTTCTCTTTCCTAAATTATTATTTATTTAATTTAATTATCTATTTATACATTTTTTCACCATTTTTTGTAATATTTAAAAAATAATGTATTTCTACTCTTTCCTCAGCTTCCTACAGTGCTGGGATCTACCCTCGCCGGGGCCTCTCCTATACCTTGCTTGGGCTCAAAATCAACCGTTGGGCCTGTTCCTTCTCTGAGCGTATCGTTTATCTGCTTTATATATCCCACACGTATGTTCCCTCTTGGTGTCTCAAGCTAAAACTAGTTGTTCCGTTAAATGCTGATAGCGTCCGAACAAGCTTCTACCTTTTCAGGCGGGTCGGATCTATTTGCATTGAAATCCTCTATTTTCCTCTTCTGTTGAGAGCCAGCCCTCCCCCCACAATTTATTTCACCACACTGATTCTCAATTTAACCACAATATTATATAAAAAACAATATAGACTATTTTGTATCAGCGATTTCTGGCGCTTTTAGCATTGAGGGCCCAGTCCGGAGGCGATCACGAGTTTCTGGGACTTACCGCCAGCAACAGCCGTGGAACGCAGGCCTGTTCTGTGGGGCCCGTTCGTGTCCCTATTCATTATAACCTCTTAATATAGACAATTTTTTTATCCCTGATTTCTGGCGCTTTACATCACACAGCCCTGTATCAAAGACAATGCCCACCCCAGCCACGAACTGTACTCACTTCTACCGTCAGGCAGGCGATACCGCAGTATAACAATACAAATAGGCTTAGAGATAGCTTCCACAGTCAGGCCATCAGGCTGCTGAACAAGGGCGTATAGCATATAACAATGTATATTTTATTACATGGATTTATATATACATATTGCTCTTTTCAGTGCTGATATTTAGCATTTTATAAATTGCATTATTATTCTATTTTTATTCTATTTTTATCTATTTTTATCTTATTTTTATAACTGCTGTCTGTCGTCGGGTATTGCACATAAGATTTTCACATCACTGCTTTATACACTGCTTTTATAGACAATAAACTTGGCTTGACTTGACTTGATCAGCCCAGTTTCTGATACAGCATTTGGATAAAAGAAATGACTAGCCAAACAAGGTTTTACATGTGTAAATATATTCAACCCAGTTGAACAGTAACTCACACTGTACTTGCATTCAATAATCCACAACAGCGAAGACAACCTGAATCTCCTACACCTCATCGAACTTGCATCTCCTCGAACTCGATGAGGCCCTGTAAACGCATCCTGTCCTGCAGTCCTTCCTTCCTTCTGTGGGGACTGGATGCCGGACACCAGGTAGTGGGGAGTCTTCTAAACATCCCTGTGTACATTACTCTGTTACTCTAGGTATTACTCTGTTACTCTAGATGTTGCTGTTACTCTAGATACTATGTTACTCTAGATATGACTGTTACTCTAGATACTACTCTGTTACTCTAGAAATCAGTGTTACTCTAGATATTACTCTGTTCATCTGGATATTACTGTTACTCAAGATATTTCTGTTTCTATAGACATTAGATTAGATGAGATTAGATTTGATTCTAATTTATTGTCATTGCACAGCACAAGTACAGTACAGTGAAAATAATCTGGCATCTAACTAGTGTGCAAAAGTCTTCAAAAAAACGGGTATAAAATAACTTATAGAGTAGGTATGAGATATGTGCAGAATTATAGGTATATACATACAAGGTTAGTAAACAGTTAGTAAAAAAGTATAAACAGGTAGTTAACAGGTGTATACAGTTGTATACAGCAGGTAGGGAGCAGGGGTGTGTAGTTATATCAACAGTTGAAGATTAATATATACGGTAAGTAGAGTAAAAATATATGTAAACAACTATGTAGACTATGTAAACAATAAATATGTAAACTATAAGTAGAGGTAGGGAGTTATGATATAGTGCAAGGCCATTGAAGACATTGAGTTCAGAGTTCGTATGTTGGGCAGCAGAGGGGGGGGGAGTTCAGAGGGGCGGGGCGGGGCGCTGTCATTGTGGTGCAGTGTTCAGAGAGATGACAGCTCAGGGGAAGAAGCTTTTCCTAAGCCTTCTTGACTTGGAACAAAGGTTTCTATCGCGGAGGGCAAACAGTCCAGTGCAAGGTATCTATGACAATTTTTTTGTGCCTTCCTCAGACACCGTTTGTGGTGGGTTGTGTTTATTGCAGAGAGGGGTAATCCAACCGGTCGAAAACAGTGCAGTTGCCGTACCACACTGTGATGCAGTTGTACGGAAACTTTCATTGGCGCACCGTAAAAAAAATCACCACAATCTGAGGGGACAGGTGGGCAGAGATATGGACGCCCAGGAATTTGAAGCTGGAGACGTGCTCGACCTCCGCCCGTTGATGAGGATGGGGGCGTGTGCGCCAGCTCAGGTTGATGTCAGCGCACCACGCCACCAGGTACTGGACCTCCTCCCTGTAGGCTGCCTCGTCGTTGTTTTTGATGAGGCCTACCACCGTTGTGTCCCTGCAAACTTGATGATGGTGTTTGTACCATGTACAGGAGTGCAGTCGTGGGTGAAGAGGGAGTAGAGGAGAAGGCTCAACGCAGTTCCTGCTTTGTAAGCATCTGCCTTGTTGGTGTAAACATGGTCTAATGTTCTCTCTCCTCTTGTAGAGCAGGTGACATGCTGGTGAAATTTGAGGAGCACAGTCTTTAAGTTGGCATGATTGAAATCACCTGCAATAATAAAGGCTGCCTCTGGGTGGGAGTTCTGCTGTTAATAGCAGAGTAAAGTTCCTTCATAGCTAGCTTAGCATTAGCATCTGGAGGTATGTAAGTCGCCGTTATAATGGTGGCTGTAATTTCCCTGGGGTGGTAAAATGGTCTACATTTAATCATTAGGTAATCCACGTTAACAGAGCAGTGGCTCTCAATGGTGGTAGTGTCTGTGCACCAAGCCTTCTGGAACTACTCACTGGCGGCAGTCTTTAGGCTGCTTCTCCACAAAATAACTCAAAGAAGTCAAGGGGAAGTGTGTCTGTTTGATTTGCAATGAAACGGTTGCAGTGATGAAAGAGTGTAATGTAGGACGACGCTACGAAACCAAGCATCCGACCTACACGTCCTACGCTGCTGCTGAGCGAGAGGAAAAAGTCAAGCAATTGGCAGCTAGCTTGCAGGCTCAACAACAGTGGTTTTACCGTGCTAACAAAACACAACAAAATGCTACAATAGCTAGCTACGAGGTAGCTCAACTCATAGCGTAACACAGGAGCTTTCTCAGACGTTGACTTCGTTAAACAGTGCCTCACTAAAGTCGCTGGAATAATGTGCCCGGAAAAGATGCAGGAATTCAACAACATGAGCATGTCCAGAAACACAATTGCGTGTGATGAAAGCACAGATTCCACAGACACCGCACAACTGTTAATTTTTTTGCGGGGAGCTGACGGTAACTTTTGCATTACGGAGGAGCTGCATGATCTCCGTAATCAAAATGACACAACACCTGGTAAGGACCTGTTTGAAGCCGTGTCTGGCACTATTGACAAGATGGACTTAAATGGGACAAGCTGTGTGGAGTTGCAACGGACGGGGCTCCAGCTATGACAGGCGAACGCAAAGGAATGGCATCTATGGCGTGCGCCAAGGTTCGAGAGAGTGGAGGCGAGGCTGTTCAAATGCACTGTATCATCCACCAAGAAGCTCTCTGTGCCAAGACAGTCCAGCTTGGCGATGTGATGACCACAGTTGTGAAAACTGTCAACATAATTCGAGCACGAGGGCTCTACCACAGAAAATGTTAAGCTTTCCTATCTGATGTCAATGCTGAATACGGGGACGTACTCTATCATTGTGATGTGAGCTGGCTTAGTCGCGGCTCCGTGCTGAAGCAGTTTTATTCCCTGAGATCAGAAATTTACCAGTTTTTGAAAGAGAAGAACCGACCTCTTCATGATCTGAGTGATCCGCTATAGTTGGCAGACCTGGCCTTTCTAGTTGATCTTACTAGTCATCTTAACTCACTGAACAAGAGCCTACAAGGCAAAGACCAGCTTGTACCACAACTTTATGCACGCATAAAAGCATTCTGTGCGAAGCTTCGTCTTTTTGAGACACAACTACGCAACTTCAACCTTGCACACCCCTTGCGCTTCCCTACGCTGTCCGAAATCAAATGTGCTGATCCAAAGGCCGACATTACTGCTAAAAAGGGGAAATATGTATCTCTTGTGACAGAATTCAATCAGCGCTTCCAAGATTTTTCTGTCATTGAGAAAGATATTAAGCTGTTCTCAACTCCCTTCCTGATGGATGCAGAATAAGTGGAAGAGAGTCTGCAATTAGAACAGGCCAAGTTTCCTCTGATGTGACGCCACACAAAAAGAATGACGAGTCTGTTTGGCATACATACATATGCGAGCAAACATGTTCTCTGTAAACTCTCTGTAAACTCTTGATTGAGAACCAAAATGACCGACAGACATCTCTGTGATGTCCTTCACATTTAAACCACCAAACTTAATCCTGACCTGCCAGCCATCCTTCAGTCCAAAGCGCAGCATCACTGCTCCCATTAAGTGCAAAGCTGTTCCCAGTCCAAGCCCAATTACTTAAGAAATTCAGTCAATTAAAGTTGATAACGTTGTCAAAAAAACATTAGCTGATGTGTTAACAAATAATTATTTGCATAACTAGCTCAACTATAGACTAGCCTTCCCCTGGTACTCTTATTTTCCCCTCTTTATATAGGGCTGTGAATGGGATTCCCATCCTGACAAAGAAGCAATCTGAGGCTGCTGTTTTGAGAATGAGCTGCCATTAATGGAGAGATGTGATTTATGCAGGTTTTTTTTCTTTAAGTATATTAAATGATCAAGCACAATTGACATACATTTGATTGATTTTATTAACTTACCTACATTTGATTGATTTAATTTGAAAACAGATGAATGAAAACCCATACATAGAAAGATGTGATGTATGCAGTTTTTTCTTTAAGCATATTAAATTGTCAAGCATAATTGACCTAAATTTGATTGATGATTGATTTGTATTACTGTTAATACACTAGCGGTGAGGAGATAAACCTTATATTTAACCTTTCACATGTTTTTCTGTATGTGGCCCTCAGTGAAAAAACACACCTGCTCTAGATACTACTCTGTTACTCTAGATATATCTGTTACTCTATATATTACTGTTACTCTAGATATGACCCTGTTACTCTAGATATATCTGTTACTCTATATATTACTGTTACTCTAGATATGACCCTGTTACTCTAGATATATCTGTTACTCTATATATTACTGTTACTCTAGATATTACCCTGTTACTCTAGATATATCTGTTACTCTATATATTACTGTTACTCTAGATATGACCCTGTTACTCTAGATATATCTGTTACTCTATATATTACTGTTACTCTAGATATGACCTGTTACTCTAGATATATCTGTTACTCTATATATTACTGTTACTCTAGATATGACCCTGTTACTCTAGATATATCTGTTACTCTATATATTACTGTTACTCTAGATATTACCCTGTTACTCTAGATATATCTGTTACTCTATATATTACTTTTACTCTAGATATTACCCTGTTACTCTAGATTTTACTGTCTAGATTACCAAATGGTGTGTGTGTGTGTGTGTGTGTGTGTGTGTGTGTGTGTGTGTGTGTGTGTGTGTGTGTGTGTGTGTGTGTGTGTGTGTGTGTGTAGGTCACAGTGCTGGAGGCAAGTGGCCGTGTGGGGGGCAGGGTGTACACGTACGGAGACCAGACGGAGGGCTGGTACGCTGACCTTGGAGCCTCCAGCTCCCACCGGTAAGTCACATGACTAAGCTGGGAGTGTTAACGGTATCCTGGCCATGCACACTGAGATCACATGGTTAAGAGACCATAGGGAATGCTCGGGCATTTTCGGGCACTTATCATATTTGGGTATCTGTGAAGCAAGTGACTTGCATGGTAAGGTTCCCAGAATGTTCCATATTGAACATGTTTTGGTATGTTGCAAGTAAGGGTAGATATCATTTTAGGGTCAAACTGTATGAATGCTATGTATATCGTTTTTTTAAAAGCTTGTGCTTGTTCAGTCAGGTGAATTTCAACAGAAGTTCAGGGTCACCATCATGGTGTTTCTTGGCCAAATGTTCTAGAACAGAGGTTTTCAAAGTCTAAGACTGTGAGCATCGAATACCTTAAATGAAAGCCTAAAAATTGTGAGTAACCTAATGGGTAATGAGAAAACACTATCTGGTAGTTTCTGTCTAATAACCATGAGTCAGGGCTGAAAACCTGTTTGGACTACATCCGATGCTAAGGGCCAGAGAAAATTGTATGGTATGTAATGGCTGTACACTGACACCACTGGGACGTATGAGAGCAGGGCCACTTCAATGATCACATTTAATGCATAAACGTTACAAAAAAATATTCTCTGATTCTCAAGCTTCTCCCTCTTTCTCTCTGAAAGATCCTTTATGGTCCTTTATGTGTGACATCGTGTCAAACCTTCTCGTAGCATCGTGCTGCAGTTTGCCAAGCGGTTTGGGGTCCGCCTGAGGCCGTTGGTGATGGACGACCCAACACCTTCTACATGGTGTGAGGGCCCACGCCGTGATGACTAACCCCGCTCTCCTCAAGTACAACCTCACCAGTTTGGAGAGCGGCAAGTCTGCCCAACAGCTGATGCAGCTAGTCCTACAGAAGGTTTGTATGGCAGGGTACGAATCAGAAGAATTAAAATCTTGTTGACCCCATTGGTGATTATGATTATTGCTAAGGCTTTTTTTTTAACAACTTACTAATAATCAGCTATGAAAGCACAGGCTTATTTCAGTAAAACATATTTAGACATGATTCAGTATACCCTGAACCTATTTTTTGCGTGTATTTTGTGTGTTTCTGTGTATGCGTAGATTAACGATGAAGTGGCAGCAAAAGGATGCAACGCGTACATTTTGGAATATGCTCGTTATTCTGTGAAGGTAAATCAAACGTGCTGATCAAACGCCTGTGTATTTTGACATGCCAACATCTGTCACTGGGCATAGGAAAGACGACAAATCAGTGATCTACTGATCTACTGGAAACGAGAAGAGCAGAGAAATGGTCATGTTAACGCGCCTCGCAGATGGGACACAACTTCCCCCGTACGTGGGGGATTATGGTAGTGCCCAGGCAAAGGGCTGGATGGAGACGGAGCTTGTGGTGGACTGGCTCAAGGTGGTGTGGGGCAGACGGCGTGGGGGACTCAGAAAGAAGAGGAATATGTTGATTCTGGATGCTTTCCGTGGACACTTCAAAACGGCAGTCAAAAAGCAAGTGAAAGAGTTGAATGGTGACCTAGTGATCATACCGGGCGGAATGACAAGCCAGCTGCAGGTGTTGGATGTGGTCGTTAACAAACCATTCAAGGTTCATCTGCGCAAGAGATCCACAGAGTGGCTCCTGGCTGCTAATCACACACTGACACGTCTGGACAAATCCAAAAGCCTGCAGTACGTTTGCTCTTTGAATGGATCTTGCAAGCATGAGCTGACGTTTCCCCAGAAAGCATCATTAATGGGTTAAGAAATGCTGCGTATCAAATGCCATGGATGGCAGCGAGGATGACGTGATGTGGGAGGAGACAGCGAGGATGACGTGATGTGGGAGGAGACAGCGAGGATGACGTGATGTGGGAGGAGACGGGGAGCAGACACCGTGAGTGACGATAGCGGGAGTGAGAGGAACAACCAGCGATGTAGAAGACGAGCTGAATGAGAAGACGTGATGTGACCAATAGACTGATGTTCTGTTTTATTGCACTACCGTTTTATTGCACTACTGTTTCATTGCAATCTATCTAGCCTGTTTTGTTTTTGTTTGTCAAGTTAGGCACATTTGAACACAATGTGTGATGTGTGTTATCATTATTTTCCAAAAAAAACATTTTCTTTATAAAAAAAAGATTTGGTCTTCAAAAAAAAAAAAAAATTTTTTACAAAAATGAGTCTTGAAAAAGAGGGGTCGTCTTATAATCGGGGTCGTCTTATATTCGGGTCAGTACGGTAATTATAATTATATATATATATATATACACATTTGCATATATACATGCAAACATACATAATAATAATAATACAAATAATTATAAAAACTAGACTTTGTGTAACTAGAGAGCTATACCAGTCTGACCTGGTATCCTAAACCTTAGGAGAAGTAAGGTGCAAAATAATATATCTATCTAAGAGCAGTTTGAGAAATGGATAAGCCAAGTTTTCTTTTGGATCTTACTGCTATCTCAAGAGCTTTTTATTTCAGACAAAAGAAAGATCAGTTCAGTGAGAGAAATCCTTGATCTTAAATTGGGATCAGGGTGAGACAAAATAAAAAAAGTAAAATTTAACTTTAGCTCAGTTTTATCTGGGAGGACTAGGCTAGACAAAGATAAGATCTTATTTTGAATGTTCCTTTTCTCTGGGAGTAAGCACTGATTAGAGCTTCTAGAAATATTACTGATTCAAGATTCAAGAATTGTATTTTCCATTGCAACAAGTACAATGGAACGCTTACTTAAATCAAACTGTTATTGTAATCACTACAATACTATAAAAATACTACAACTACTTCGCGTAGAAAGGAGCCAGTTGAGGTGGTTCGGGCATCTAGTAAGGATGCTTCCTGGTCGCCTCCCGAGGGAGGTTTGTATTTATTTTTCTGGTGGTCCTCCCTTTCCTCAATGTACAAGCCTCCACTGCTATATACTATACAATGTGCTATACTTATACTATACAACACTTTACTATAACAATAATGTATGTAATAAAAAAGATTATGTTATTAAGTATGATAGTGTAAAGTAATATGGGTGACAATGTTATGATAGTGACAGCGCCCCCCCTAGCAGTTCAGTAGGCGCACTGCCTGTGGATAAAAACTGTCCTTGAACCTGGTAGTCCTTGTACAGATGCTGCGGAACTGGCGACCGGACTGCAGGGGGGGGGGGGGGGGGGGGGGGGGGTGAGAGAGAGAGAGATGGTGCCCAGGGTGGTTGTGATCTTTTGTGATTAAGCCATCTGTTCCTAAAGATCTCTTTAATGCATGGAAGTGCACACCCGATGATCTTGTCTTGTCCTGTGCAGTGGTGTTGCCATACCAGACACTCATCAGGACTCTCTACAGTGCCACGGTAGAAGTTCACCAGCCACCATTTCCTTATGCGACTTCTCCTGAGGCACTGCAGGGCATACATGCATCAGGAATTTCGGGATTCCGGTTGGACCGCAATGCATGCTGGGTAACGGGTCCAGAAAAGTGAGCACCAACTCTAGCAAGGCCGGCATACATTTTTGTATGTGTTTCCACGCTTTACTTCTTTCATTGTTCTCAAGGAATGTAGGAAATGGAAAAGTCTAAACGGAGGCTTGCAGTCTGATGAACACACTTGTGAAGTTCACAAAGAGATTTTGCCAATATGTTTAGCCTCTTTCCACTGTCTTTCTTCATATATGGTGTCTGAATCTGAAATAACTAGAAGCTCGATATGCTAGACGAATAAAAAACGAGGTAGATATGCTATACGATTGAACGTAAAACAAAAATATGGCGGCCCTGCTAGAGTTGGTGCTCACTTTTCTTGACCCGCCACCCCAGCATGCATTGCGGTCCAACCGGAAACCCGAAACTCCTGATGCATGTATAGAGGCGCTGGTTTGCCTTCTTTACCATGACCTCCGTGTCCGCAATGAACCACAGGATGACATTGTCGTCAAACGTTCAGCTCTGTTTGAGTATAGTAAATGTTTATTTGTACCTTTCACAGATGGTAGAATCACAACAAATGGCACAGCATGAACACAGAAAAAATAACAATTCTTGCGGGTTCCTCCCGAAGACAAGGACACAGGGTGATGAGAAATCCGGTTTATTGCAAGAGTTTGAATTATTGTGAACAAAGCAGATGGTGCATGCTAGAGCTCTCCCTCGAGTGTGTGTGGTGGTGGCTGTTTTAAGCCTTGGGGCCTTGATTAACAACGACCCACAGGTGTGCAGCTTAAACCAGCCACCAACCACACACACTCTAGACACATTTTAAAAGTGACCGTAGTGCAGCAGTAGTGAGTGGTAGCAGCATCATAAATACAGTACAGTACAGTACAGTGCAGAACAGTGCAGAACAGTGCAGTGCAGTGCAGTGCAGAACAGTGCAGTGCAGTACGCTAGCAGTGCTCCTGAACAGGTATTCTCACAGATAATTTCACTCACTAATAGTGGACGGATGGCTATGCCTTTTCTACCAAATGAAAATCCAATACTGGCATATTTCTTGCTCTGTCAGGAATAGTTGGTGGAGGCGCGTGGTCTGAGTTACGAGGCTGTGAGGACGATTGGAGACATCCTGAACCTCAACAGCGTGATGCACGTAGCCTTGATGGAGATCCTCTACGACCCACTGAAAAGTGTCTCCAACAAGTCAGTACACACACACACACTTACTCACTCACTCACTCACTCTCACTTTCTCTGCACTCATGCACCCATTCATTCAGTCCACAGATACACGCCACAGTGATTCATTCATTCAATTCACACACACACTCTCTATATCGCTCTCTCTCTCTCTCTCTCTCTCTTTCTCTGCACTCATGCACCCATTCATTCAGTCCACAGATACACAAGATACAAGATATTTTATTGGCCAATTGCAACAGGTACATTGCCCCATTCGCGCCCGCATTATACATCTCCAATACAATACCGTAACAATTTAAATAATATATACAATACAGATAAACCAAAAAAGAGCAGCAAAGTATTAAAAAAGCATTTTAATACAAAAGCATTTAAAGTGCCAGTAGTGCAGCAGCATCATGAATACAGCGCAGTAACTGGGATGAGTCCAGAAAGTCCAGCAAAGTATGATAGTGTAATGTTAATGACAATGTTATGAAAGTGAAAGTGGCAGCAAAAAAAAAAAAAAAAAAGTGAAAGTGGCAGTCTGTGGATAAAAGCTATCCTTAAACCTGGTAGTCCTTGTACAGATCGGCAACCACACGGTAGGGGGGAGAAGAGATGATGCCCAGGGTGGATGCAGTCCTTTATGATGGACATGGCCTTCTTCCGACATCTGGTCCTACAGATCTCCTCAATATATGGAAGTGCACACCCGATGATCTTCTCTGCCGTCCTCACGACCCTCTGGATGGCTTTCTTGTCCTGTGCAGTGGTTTTGCCATACCACACAGTGACGCCACTAGTCAAGACGCTCTCTACAGTGCCACAGTAGAAGTTCACTAGCCACCTCTGGCCTATTCCGCATTTTCTGAGACACCGCAGAGCATGGTGTGCCTTCTTCAGCATGACCTCCGTGTTGCGGGTCCACGCCAGGTCATCGGACATCTGTAGCCCAAGCAAACCGAAGCAGCTGACGACTTCCACCGGTGTTGCTCTTTGCTCTTTTCTGTGCCGATATTTAGCATTTTATAAATTGCATTTTTATTTTTTAACTTTATTCAATTTTTATTCAATTTTTATCTATTTTTTATCTTATTTTTATAACTGCTGTCTGTCGTCGGGTATTGCACATAATATTTTCACATCACTGCTTTATACTTGTGTAAACTGTGAAGTGACAATAAACTTGACTTGACTTCACTTAACTTGTGTCCTGTCCAGGCTGAGCTCCTTAGTCTTGCAGGGTCGTGTAGTGCCAGAGAAATGGCATCGTCTACAGACCTGTTTGGTCTCTATGCAAACTGGAGTGGGTCTAGGGACTCAGAGATGGAAAGGTTTATATGTAACATTACGAGTTTCTCCAGGCACTTCATGGCTATGGGTGTTAAAGCCACTGGACGATAATCATTGAGGCACCTTGATATTTTTGGGTAACGACACAATGGTTTTCGCTTTGAAGCACGCTGGGACGACAGACTGTTGCTGTGATGCATTGTAGATGTCAGTGAACACAGGAGTCAGCTTGTCGGCGCAGGTCTTGAAGACGCGGGATGGAACTCCTTCTGGGCCGGCTGCTTTCCCTGCCTTCACCCTCCTGAAGATTCTGCGGACCTCGGACTCGGACAGTTGTAGAACGTAGTCCTCTGGGTGGATGTTTAAGTTGTTGGTCGGCTCATGGTCCCTTTCAAAGTGAGCGAAAAACTTGTTTAGCTCGTCTGGTAGGTTTGGGTCGTTGTTGGTGACTGCCCCTGAGCTCCCCTTGTAGTTGGAGAGGACGCTCAGACCTTATATATATGTCATATGGCTGCCACATACGTTGCCACATCACCACAGTGATTTACCTATTCATTAAATTCACACACACACACACACACACACACACACACACACACACACACACACACACACACACACACACACACACACACACACACACACACACACACACACACACACACACACACACACACACACACACACACACACACAAACTGTGTGTGTGTGTGTAAACTGTGCAGACGGTAGTAAACAGACGTAAAGGATGGATTTTTTCTTCTTCCAGGCATTATTATGAGGTGGATGGAGGTTTTGGCCTTTTACCAAATGCCTTCCACAAAGCCCTCAAGTCACCTGTGCAGCTGGGCTCCAGGGTCAAACAATCGGGGAGTGGCATGGACTTGTTCTACCAGAGCGGCGACAACACCACGTCCAACTGGACCAAAGTTCATGCCGACATCGCCCTGGTAACTACCACGGTCAAGGCAGCACTCTTCATCGACTTTGTCCTCCAGCTTTCTGCCCAGAAGATGCAGGCGCTGAGAGACACCCACTACCTGGAATCCACCAAAATACTCCTCACCTTCAGCCAGAGGTTCTGGGAGGAGGAGGGCATCAGGGGAGGCAAGAGCATCACAGACCGTCCGTCCTTCTTCGTCCACTACTCCAGCCACAGCTTCCCCCAGAACCTGGCCATGGGGGTGCTGCTGGCCTCCTACACCATGGCCTCCGACGCCTTCCTCTTCCAGAGCCTGGTGGACCAGGAGCTGAAAGAGGTGGCCCTGGCGGACCTGGCACTGCTCCACGGGGAGTGGGTTCGCGGCCTGTGCACCGGGTGCTGGTGAAGAAGTGGGGCGAGGACCCGTTCAATGCCAACGACAGCCAGGAGCTCTTCCAGAAGGAGGGCAGGGTGCACTTTGCCGGGGAGCACACGGAAAAGGCTCACTGCTGGGTCGAGTCGGCCATGAAGTCTGCAGTCAGGGTGGCGAAGAACATCAACACTTTTTGAAAGCTCTGTGAATGTTTTATTTGAATTTTTTCTAATGATTTGTCGACATAAAAATTGTATCAATGTTATCATATCAATGTAACCCATTTAAGTCGGTGAAATAACAAATACATGTTACAAGATACACGATTTTTAGTACAATGGAATGCTTACTCTGTGATACTATGATACTATACAAATACTATACACCAGTGGTGAAGCGTCAGGGCCTTCAAGGTATTCGGAGAAGACCCTGAAACTCTCAGATGAAACAAAAATAATTTAATTAATTATATTTATAAAATGTAATACAATTTAATAAATTTTAATACAATTTAAATAAAATTAATAAATGAGAATGGTATCTGTGTTGTTATCTGTTATATTACAGTGTTACGTTGATTTGTTTGTCTTTCTCGGTCCATGCACTACGCATTTGAGTGGTTTTGTGTTGGAAAAACAATGCAACCAATCAGATATTTTTCTGGGTTGCTGGGAAGAATATCCTTCAACCTAAGTACTCCCGCATGCTTTGGCCCTTAGACTGAATGAGAGCGTACGTTTGGATTGACAATTTGATCAACCAATCATATAGTGATTTGTAGCCAATGGGCGTATTCTTTCAGATTTCCCCACAGTTCCATAGTGCGCTAGAAGGTCTAGTTCACTGGCTCGAGAGGATCTAGCTTAGTGCTACGTTGTTTTCTTTCTACGTAGGTTTTTTACGTCAAAATGGCAACAGGTGAAGATGATGTTGTTGCAGAATTGTTGTTAGTACCCTTTTCAAGATGACCATTCAGTGAAAAGATGGACATTATAAAAAAGTTTTAACGATCCCCGTCACCACTGCATCTGTGGAAAGGACATTGTCCGCCCTCAAACGGATAAAAACATGCAAAGAACAGAACAGGACGAATCACTGCATTAGCTTCCATAGCTATTGAAAGGCAACTTATTTAGGATCTGAAAAGCAGTGATCAGCTTTATGACCGGGTTATCAAAACATTCATCCAGATGGACAGGAGAATGGATTTGGTCTTTAAGTGAACATCATTGGTGAGTGAGACTCATTTGTCTTTGCTGGTTTTGGTGCAGTGTTGCATCTCAAGTCAAGTCAAGTCAAGTCAAGTTAATTGTCACAAAGCAGTGATGTGAAAATCTTATGTGCAATACCCGACGACAGACAGCAGTTATAAAATAAGATAAAAAATAGATAAAAATAGAATAAAAATAGAATAAAGTTAAAAAATATATATTTCAAAGAAAATATGAAAAAATAAAATGCAAAATATCCGCACAAAAAAGAGCAATATGTATATATAAATAAATGTAATAAAATATACATTGTTATATGCTATACGCCCTTGTTCAGCAGCCTGATGGCCTGACTGTGGAAGCTATCTCTAAGCCTATTTGTACGGCACTTGATACTGCGGTATCGCCTGCCTGACGGTAACAGTGAGTACAGTTTGTGGCTGGGGTGGGCAATGTCTTTTATGATTCGTTTGGCCTTGGCCACGCACCGCTGATTGTATATATCCAGGAGGGAGGGGAGCTCACCTCCAACGATATACTGGGCCGTCCGCACTACCCTTTGAAGCGCTCTGCGCTCGAGTGCGGTGCAGTTCCCGTACCAGGCGGTGATACACCCTGTAAGAACACTCTCCATGGTGCCGTTATAGAATGTTCTCAGGATGCGGGGGCCCATGCTGAATTTCTTCAGACGCCTGAGGAAATACAGGCATTGTTGGGCCCTTTTCACCACGTGTGTGGTGTGCGTGGACCATGTGAGGTCCTCGGAGATGTGCACGCCGAGGAACTTGAAGCTGCTGACCCTCTCTACTGCAACGCCGTCAATGGAGATAGGGCTGTGCTCTCCCCTCTGCTTCCTGAAGTCCACGATCAGCTCCTTGGTCTTCTTGACGTTGAGGGCGAGGCTGTTCTCCTGGCACCACTGCTCCAGCGTTCCGACCTCCTCCCTGTAGGCTGTCTCGTCGTCGCCGGCGATCAGGCCCATCACGGTCGTGTCGTCAGCAAACTTGACGATGACGTTGGAGCTGTGCATAGCCATGCAGTCGTGGGTGTGATAACAAAAAACTGTGTCGTCGTGCGGGAGCTCGAGACACGGCAGCCATCTCGTATGGCGCCATACTCCATCGTTGAGCTCGTTGAGCTGGTTGCATTTAGTTTCCACATACTTGTTGAATGATTAGTTAATGAATGTCTTGAGTTTGTTAAGCATTGTTGTGCATTTAAATTGAGAGTTTTGACTTGATCTTTATTTGCATCACTCAACGTGAGAAGACTTAACGTAACTAAGAGTTACAAAACCGCGATCAGTAATCACCAAATTTCTCTGGCATATATCTTGTCATTAGCACTCACCTGTCAAAATATCTCAACTTAAATCCTACCATTATGTGACATTAAGTGTTTTCCTCTCTATTGAGCCAGTAAGGAAAAGTCTTAACACAGCTTTATGAGAGGAAAACACTTAATGTAACATAACTTCCGTAATAGTAGGATTGCAGTTTTGATATTTTGACAGGTGAAAGTGCTAATGACAAGACATATGCCAGAGACAGGTGAATATTGATCGCTGTTTTGGAACTTTAAGTTACGTTAAGCCTTTTCACGTATCGTGTTAGACCGTCCCTTTCATCGATAGCCTGTGTGTGGTGGTAATGTGTTGGTCTGTTACTTCACTACATGGACACTGCTTTGATAACTATGGTCAACTTGGAAATTGGCTGCGACAATCTGATCTTCCTAAATGAGACAACGCATAAAGTGACTGCCTCCGTGACGTCCGTCTGACTAGAACAACCGGGGGGGGGGGGGGGCTACAGAAGGTCCAGTTGTGATAGATACGGATGCCACTGCTAGCATGTACCATGTGCTTTGTTCACAGCTATTCAAACTCTTGCAATAAACCTGATTCCTCATCAACCTTTGTCTTTGTCTTCAGGAGGAGCCCTCAAGTTGAGACTTTTTGTTTGAACTTTGTTTGTTTCCGTTTGTCACACCACCAACATTGTTATGATTGTGTAAAGATGAGGACTCCTGTCACATTGTTTGGAGTGAGTCATCAAAGCGATGACTCACTCCAAACAATGTCTTCTCAATCTCTGTTTTTATGGCTGGTGCAGCCATACATACCACCTTATACATATCACCAGCCATAGAGTAATCAGTCTAACTCAAGCAGCCAGATGAGGCTGCTTGAACCAGCCCCAACCGCACACTCCACCCCCCCTCAATGCCAAATTGGCGGAGGCGGGGAAAAATCCTCAAATAAGGTGAAATAACAGGCAGGACGTAGAGCACTCTGTTCATAGCTCCACCTTCTGCATGTGTATGAACCAACTTTGTAAATTTGGAGTCAACCACAAGAAAAAATGATGTCCTAAAGCTGCATTTTACTGTTCCAAAATTCAAAGCGCAGCATCTAACCCTAAAAACAGTTTGATACTTTTTCCTCCATCCTCCATCCTCCTCCCCCTCCCCCCAGCTCCTCCCGTCTCCCGGATGATTTCGCCAACATCTCTGACCAGAAGGTCAACAATATCCGATCCTCCTTCCCTGACCCCCCGGCTGATGCTCACATCAACCACCCATGTCTTCCCCCCACCCTCCCACATCCCTCCCTTACCCATTTATCTCCCCTCTCCACAGAGGATGTTCTTCACCTCATCACATCTAGCCGCTCCACCACATGCTCACTGGATCCAGTTCCCTCCCCTCTGTTTCAGTCCACTGCGCCTGAACTCCTGCCATTCCTGACACACATCATCAACGCATCTCTGACGTCTGGATGCTTTCCCGCTGCTTTCAAGACTGCCAGAGTCACCCCCCTCCTGAAGAAGCCAACACTCGACCCCTCTGAACTCAAGAACTACAGACCGGTATCCCTTTTGCCCTTCTTATCCAAATCTCTTGAATATGCTGTCTTTAACCAATTGTCCTTGTATCTCCAGCAGAACTGCCTCCGACCCCCACCAATCTGGTTTTAAGGCAGGTCACTCGACAGAAACTGCCCTTCTGGCAGTAACTGAGTCGCTCCATGTTGCTAGAGCAAATTCGCTCTCCTCGGTCCTGATACTCCTGGACCTGTCTGCAGCATTCGACACTGTGAACCACCAGATTCTCCTCTCCGCCCTTGAGGGGATCGGTGTCTTGGGCTCTGCTCTTGCCTTGTTTGCATCCTACCTGATGGGTCGCTCCTACCAGGTGGCACTGGGAGGGTCTGTGTCAGAACCACGCGACTGACTACTGGGGTTCCACAAGGATCGGTCCTGGGTCCTCTTTTCTTCTCCCTCTACACAACGTCCCTTGGTGCTGTTATCCATTCCCATGACTTATCCTACCACTGCTATGCTGAAGACACCCAACTCGTCTTGTCGTTTCCCCCCTTGGACACGCAAGTGGAAACACGCATTGCCGCGTGCTTAGCAGACATCTCAAATTGGATGTTGATGCACCACCTAAAGATCAACCTGGACAAGACTTAGCTAGTGTTCTTCCTGGCAAAGGGCTGTCCGCACCGAGACCTGGCTGTCACCATTGATGATGCTGTGGTGACACCTACTCGGACTGCAAGGAATCTGGGTGTGACCCTGGACGACCAACTGTCGTTCTCGGCAAACATCGGTGACACGCTCCTGCAGATTCCTTCTCTACAACATCAGGAGGATTCGGCCTTTTCTCACTGAAAAGGCTGCGCCGGTGCTCATCCAGGCTCTTGTCATCTCCCGGCTGGACTACTGCAATTCCCTCCTTGCTGGCGCCCCGGCATTTGCCATCAGGCCCCTGGAGCTCATTCAGAAAGCTGCAGCTCGCCTGGTGTTCAACCGCCCCATGTACTCCCACACATCTACCCTCCTTCGGACTCTACACTGGCTACCTGTAGCTGCTCGCATCCAGTTCAAGACTGGTGCTAGCCTACAAGGCAGTAAAAGGTACTGCTCCATACTACCTCCAGGCAATGGTCAAGGCCTACATCCCAGCCCGTCCACTTTGCTCGGCTTCTTCGGGCCGTCTGCTTGCCCCTTCACTTAAGGGCCGTGTGGCCGATCTACGCGGTCACAGCTCTTCTCTGTCCTGGCCCAAATTTGGTGGAACAAACTCCCCACGGAGGTCACGACTGCAGAGTCACTCCCCATCTTCCACCGCAGGCTGAAAACCCATCTCTTCAGGACACACTTCCCGGATCCTTCCTCGTAGCGTCAATTAAGTCAGTCAAAAGTAGATTACATATTATAGATAGGTATATATTGTTCTAGATATTGTTGCATATTGTTTGCCAACTTATTGTACATTTTCCCTTATTGTACTTTTCCCTTACACTTTTGCCTGAACTATTTACTATTGTACTTCTACCTGAGCACTGGTTCAGTTCTTGGAGACTTGCACTTTTGACTTCTGGTGACGAGTTGTTCTCTTACCTTCCTTTGTTGAAACACACTACTGTAAGTCGCTTTGGATAAAAGCGTCTGCTAAATTAATGTAATGTTATGTAATGTAATGTAATGTATGTAATGTAATGTAATGTAATGTAATGTAATGTCCTCCTAACCTCATTATGGATTGAACCCAGTACCTTTAGAAATGGTGGTAGCCAACTATAAGGTATATATATAAGGAAATGATTTAACTACTATGCAAACACAGTGAAGAGGAGAGGCTGGTCGAGACGAGAGGTGGTTTGCTCAAATAAAACAAATCTGTAAATGTTGGTCACATTTCTACATTGGATAAATGAGTTGTGTGCATTTAAAAAACAAAGCTTACAGTCAACTACAGAAATGTGAAACATGGAAAATAAAAAAAACCCAAGTAGACCACTCGGTGTATTTACGTTTTTTTAAATATAAATGCTGAATATGAATGTACATTGCATATAGCATACAGAATACATGATTTGAAAGGGAACACCCCCAAATCTGAGATTTAAATGGTCTTGAGTTTAAATGTGTGTTAAATTATTAATAGATAGAACTAGAGCATGCCAACTGTGGCTCAGGTCCAATTCAATTGCAGTTTAAACAAAACAATTGGAGTGGTGTCTTGAATAACTTGCATTAATGCAAATGTTATGAAAAATTCAGACTTTATTTAAGGTTTCCCCAGGTCTCTAGGACACTGTCCTAGACATCTGTAATTTGTTTTCCTAAATCCTGATATATCATATAAACACACACTGTGTGTGTGTGTGTGTCATCTATAATTGCACTCAAATAAAAATAAAACTATTGTAGCAGTCTCCCTTTCCACACGCCAGTGAAATGGCTTTTTTTAAGCCATTTTGATTGGCCTTGATTACCAATGACCAAAAGGTGTTTAGCCAATTTTAATTTTGGAAATAAACCAGTCAAACTGCTTTCTGTCAGAAGACAATTCCCTGGAATGCCTTGGAGCCCAGATGATCATACGTGTCTTGGTTCTAGCATGTGTACTCCTG
The DNA here is from genome assembly GCA_027704905.1 of Muraenolepis orangiensis. Lineage (NCBI taxonomy): Eukaryota > Metazoa > Chordata > Actinopteri > Gadiformes > Muraenolepididae > Muraenolepis > Muraenolepis orangiensis. Next base: position 7,480,005 of record CM051016.1, on the reverse strand, counting down.
ACCAAGCTGAAGTAGTCCTTCCTTCTTACTTTCTAGTGTTACAAAGCTGAAATATTGACTACATTTTGACTACGAATGTTGATTATCTATACTGAGGATTCATATTTAAACAGAGAATTTATGAAAACCTTCCACATTAACCATTTGAAAAGCACACATACCTAACCCATGTTGGCATGGTATGGAGACAACTGTTTGCGTTCCATTCTAAAATGGGGGCGGTGGACACACACGGTCTGAGCACACGGTTCACCATTGTTCACCATTGTTCACCATTGTTCACCAGTGCACCACACATGTCACTGTGTCTATATGTTGGTAATGGAACCGACACATGGAGGTTACTTACAAGTAAGTTAGTACAAGTAAAGGATTACTTAAAGGATACTTGTACTAACAAAAAGGTACCCACAAACACAAAAGTGAGTAAACTAGGCCGGGGGGGAGGGGGGGGGGGAGAGAGAGAGAGAGAGAGAGAGAGAGAGAGAGAGAGAGAGAGAGAGAGAGAGAGAGAGAGAGAGAGAGAGAGAGAGAGAGAGAGAGAGAGAGAGAGAGAGAGAGAGAGAGAGAGAGAGAGAGAGAGAGTAGGAGGAAGGAAGGAAGAGATCAGGGAAAACACAGGGAAGACAGAGAGAGAGAGAGAGAGAGAGAGAGAGAGAGAGAGAGAGAGAGAGAGAGAGAGAGAGAGAGAGAGAGAGAGAGAGAGAGAGAGAGAGAGAGAGAGAGAGTAGGAGGAAGGAAGAGATCAGGGAAAACACAGGGAAGACAGAGAGAGAGAGAGAGAGAGAGAGAGAGAGAGAGAGAGAGAGAGAGAGAGAGAGAGAGAGAGAGAGAGAGAGAGAGAGAGAGAGAGAGAGAGAGAGAGAGAGAGAGAGAGAGAGGAAGGAAAAAATGGAAGGATTCAAAGGGTGAGACAGCGAGAGAGAGAGGCAGAACAAGACCCTCCGATGTGTTCTTACCAACCCGGGGACTCCTGTTGCACTGACCTGACAACTTTGTGGTGTTATTGCAGCACAAAGATTCCTCCCAACAAGTGCACATCAGAGTGTCTACAGGTGTGTGAGGAACATCTACAGGTGTGTGTGTGTGTGTGTGTGTGTGTGTGTGTGTGTGTGTGTGTGTGTGTGTGTGTGTGTGTGTGTGTGTGTGTGTGTGTGTGTGTGTGTGTGTGTGTGTGTGTGTGTGTGTGTGTGTGTGTCAGAGACCGTCTTGGTGTGTGCGGTGGGTTTTGGGGAGAAGTCTCGTCCAGTGTTGGCGTACTGCAGCCCTATTTGTCACGCCTGCCCCAAATTCACCATATGGGTGTGAGCCCATCTCTTCACTCAAGGTGTGTATGTGCTTGGGAATTTGAGGCCACATGCATACATGCGTGTGTGTGTGTGTGTGTGTGTGTGTGTGTGTGTGTGTGTGTGTGTGTGTGTGTGTGTGTGTGTGATGGTCGTGACTCCCTATTTCTCCTTCCTCCATCCCAGCCACTCTTGGTTCCAGAGCTCAGGTTTGGACGTCATCTTCCCTGCATTCAAAAGACACAAAGTGGTGAGGAAA